>CM074191.1:8606470-9290447 GCA_037179385.1 Holothuria scabra
AACCAACCAACCAACCAACCAACCAACCAACCAACCAACCAACCAACCAACCAACCAACCAACCAACCAACCAACCAACCAACCAACCAACCAACCAACCAACCAACCAACCAACCAACCAACCAACCAACCAACCAACCAACCAACCAACTAACTAACTAACTTACTAACTAACTAACTAACTAACTAACTAACTTACTAACTAACTAACTAACTAACTAACTAACTAACTAACTAACTAAATATCTAACTACATCGTCGAGATTTGTATTTATACCGATACCAATGCTCTATGACTTTTTTTTTATTGTGAACAGGCCTATCCCCAATATTTTCAAGTTATCCGAAATAATACTTACGCAAGACATTCAAACAGGTTTGAAGCGTATGTAATCATCATTTTATTTTCAAACATGGTTACTATCAAATTCAACGAAAAATTACACGTTGCTTGGATCAAAACGGTTAGTGCTCCCCATTAGCTTAGAACTCACTATATATGAATATTCGTATAAACTAAGCCTTCTTGTTCCTGATTTGCGAACTAAATATTTTTGGCTCGTAAAACCACTTGCTATCTGGTCCCTGACGTTGAGGTGTATGAACAAGGCAGGGTCACCTCGAAGGAAGGGTTACCCCTCACTAACTGACTACCAACTGCAGATACTCTGTAATAACATATATTTAGTTTCTGAACATTAGTTTTAGGCATCAGTGGTTTGAAAAGTTGACCTCTGTTAGTATCAGATAATGTAATTTTACTAACTTTTACATACCTACTCTACACTTGTAGAGAACTTCTAAAATATTCTGAATTCCATAACAAGGATTGCCGAAGAAATGAATAGATGCCCACACCTCACACTCTGAACGTGATTGACATGCATTTATTAAAAGATCTTTGGAATTTGGTTGGTGGCATCTTGTGTTGTCATCTCCACGCTCCCACCACCATGCGGTAGGATCACACTTGTCACGTGCTGAAGTACTACTCCCGTTGTAACCGAAACTGGCAGACACAATCTCAATGGTGGTATACTGCGGGCACGCGATGGTCTGTTTTTGATCCTCACAAAGTACCAAGTAGAATTCTGCAAAACACACCGTATAATTATTTCGCTATACAAACAATATGGAAATTACAGTGTAAATTATAATTTGAGGGACCAAAACACGCAGGTATGAGAGGGGTGAAAGGATTTTTCGTTGTTGCTTCTTTGATTACATATTAACGTATGCTTCTTGTGTACAGTGCCATGAGATAGGGAAACATCGACAATACGAAACAAATGAACCAAATAACGCTCGGGGAGGGGTAGGGAAGAGGGAGGTTGAGGGTGTTGGCTTAGGAGAGATTTTACGGCTTAATTTCTAACCAAATGGTTTACGTTGCCCAGGTTACGCCAATTTTCAAGTTGTGGCCACAGGGCTAGATCGTTTTCGCTTTCGTGATCACGTGATTACAAAAATCTAATAAATACCACGCTATTTTGATTATGAATCAATCCTAAGTGATTTAAATACTAAAGGACAATATGTAACATATGACGAACTTCAAGTTCCGATGAGGTTAACCTGAGGAGTAATACTAAATATAAGTGAACGGTTGAACAAATTTATAAAAGTAAAGGCTAGGACAAGGTGATAATCTATTTAAATTAAAAATGAAATTGGCGAAGCTTTCTTGTTAATTTAGTTTGGCTGGAGTTGTTTTATTATTTATTGGTAAAAAGTGAGAAGACCTAACCTAGCAGATTCGATGACGTGGATACGTCCCTTTGAAAACAGATCGGAAACTCGTTCAGAAAGAGAGAATATTCAACTGAATCTCACATATACTTTTACAGTACCATTACAGGAAGAAAATTGATAAACAATATTTGTAGTTCATGGAGTAGATCCGCACTGACAGTTCTTGTCAAGTGAATCTCTTTAGCTAACATAAAACCGAAAGAGCTGTATAATCCTTTTAAAAAAATTGAAGATTTTCAATTGAAGTGTAAGTTTACACTTTCAATGTACTTTTTAATAATATCAGAAAAATGCACACGGATCGTTGAAAGAGATACTAGTCGTAAGAAACTATTGTTTTGGAGGACATGATTGTCGTTACATCACAGTGAAACACCAAATCGCCGAACAAATTTATGAAAACAATTTAGCCCCAAATCATCTTTACGTGTTAATAAAGGTGTAAGTATGAAGTCTATTGAAGCAATATTCCTTTGTCAATTTCATAGGGTGTCAAATAAAAGAGAATCATTTTTTAACGTACGCCATTCACATTCCACACCTTCAGCTTGTTCATTACTTAAGATATTCCTGTCTACGTTGCCTTTGTTTAAAACAGATTCAATTTCTTCAAGGGCACAAAATGACTTAATACCGGCAGATTACTTCCAAATCTTTTGTTGTTCTTTAAGTTCAATTAAATTAATTAATTTGACTTCCTAAATTCACACCAGTGAAACATTAAATTATTTTCGCGTGAATTCAAGCTGAAATTTTTGTGAGAACAAAGGTTACATCTTTGAAAGTGTTGAAATATTTTATTTGCATTCGTTAACTTGAAAAAGTACAAAACATGCTCAATTAATCTTCCAATATGACATCACAGCAGATATCCCGCAACTCTATGTCTCTATGTTGAAATATTTTATTTGCATTTGTTAACACTAGAAAAGTACAAAACATGCCCAATTACTCTTCCAATATGACGTCAATGCAAACATACCGCAACTCCATGAGTTGCTGCGGTTTGAATATTTTCTTAAAAACTTATAATTTCTGAACTCAACATGCTGTTGACATAGAATTTTCACCAATGAAAAGAAAAAGTGCTTACAAAATGTTCCAATTTAAAATTTGTTACAAAAACATCCCCATCTCCTTTACACGGGAGACAATGATTGTGAGAATTGATCACCTTGTAGTTCATAGTTGTAATCATTCCACAACATTAACAGTTACCAAGATTCTCCTCCAGACTTTGTTTGTCCATACAATTCATGAAGAATGAGCTGCCAAGAAAGACTTACCCGGAGTTGTCTCTGTAAATCTGCCGTGAGTAATCATGGTACTGACTTCATCTTCTGTGACACTTATGAAAGTATCTGTTTCTCTTGAGAGAGTCTCAGAATCATTTAACGGGGAGCGGAAAGCTGGCTTTATCCCAACTGAAAGTGGCTCTGAAAAAGATACAAGTTAAGAATTGATGTCCAATTTACCGCCTTAATTTCCACGATGACCAAGAAGGCCCACGAGTTTAGTGATTAATGGCCAATGTGATATGTTCTACTCATATCTGTCAAGAACAGTTAAAATGTATCCATCACTGTACATAATGTGGTGCTTTTTCAATGTTCTGGTTTGTGACCTCTGATGATTGTTCACAAAAACAACAGAGTATTTTTAAATGACGTCATAACACCCCCAAGCGGCCTTTTTGGAGTACATGTTTAGTATGTAGCAGACCGCACTTGGTACACTTGCTCGTCGAATGTGCACACACCGCGTATTTCACAGTACAAACGGTGCAGAGCGTTTAGCACGAAACCATGTGTATTTGACTGCAGTATCGCGGATCCGTGACGTAATTGCACAGCTTCTGGAGGATTATCCTTTAATTTCTCTTCCCAATATTTTAAAACTATATAACTCATGTGAAAAAGCATTTCTAATAATCTCCTTGTTTAACTTTCGGCGACCCTGGCTAACATCAGACCTGTATCAAAACTTATCGGATATCTTCTGGCTGTCACGCATCCAGGTGCCAAGTTTGGACCGATCCTATTCCTTCATAACTGGAATATCGCATTTACTTTATTTCAACAAAGGACTCTGCAGAGGGTGCAGTTTGTTAATAAGATAGTCCTATATTCGAAGAAGGAGAAACGTGCATCATTGCTTTATTAAGTTATTGTTTTACAAGTGTCACAAATACAAACACATGGGCATACAAACTTAAGCTTCAAAGTGATTAAAAAGAATGATTGCTTTTAAAATCGGCCAAAAATAAAAAAAATTAATCAATAAAAAAAAAAAAAAAAAAAAAACAGGAAAAAAGAACAACAGAAAAGACATTTGCGTATTAGGAATCTTTAACGATAAATATTGCCATCATGGGTATGCTTATTAAGTAACTTACATTATCAATGGGTAAAATAATTCTGCAAAGTCACGTCAATGATTAGGCCACATGGCTAACTAAGGGTATAATGAGATTTTAGTTTTTTTTCGCATTTATTGTTTATTTTTCTCTCTGTATAGCACAAAACAATTCAAAGAAAAAACCTAGTTAACATATTACAAAACAGCACAAAACCAAGGCCCTCATAGTATACATAAACGAATGGCAAAAAATTCTTTAAAAGTATTTAACTTAAATAGGAACCAAAAAGCAATCATATAAATTCTAAGTGAAGCAAATTAGACAACGGCAGCCAATATCTTTCCCAGATCCCTCTTTTCATATTTTATATGAAAATATATTTCTGAATATCAAATTACTTTTTGAGGAGTTATTTTAAATGAGTTACTGAAAATCTTGTTTTATTCAGTTTTGAAAGGAAAATATAATACTTAACTAAAATTAATATAAGATTGAAAGTTTTGTCGCCCTTAACACCAAATAAAATCGTAACATTATTCAGATCGAAAAGCTTGATACCTCTATTTTCAATGTTATTTTTTCTCCAAAGAGGTTAAACCGAAGAACAAGAAAAAAACAAATGTTTAATCGGTTCTACACTATTGTCACAAAAAAGCAGGTGTCAGTTTCGCTAATATTCATTTACACCTGAAGGCTACCACGCAATAAAAATTCCATATCTCCAACAACTCAGTATGAAGATCAGCTTGCCACTTTTAAAGTGCTTTTTAACAAGCAAGAGTACACTGATTTGGAATCGAAATGACCACGGGCGCACAGGGCAAAATAAAAATTGTTTATTGGTCTGCAAATTTTTTCAAAACCTTTTTTAAAAACATTACCCCAAGAAGTTTTAATTGCATTAATGACCCCAATGTACTCAAGAAAGTTAGTCTTGACTTGATCAATTCTACTGAAATCGTGGAAAGAAAGGACAGTTCCATCATTATTGTGTAAGTCATTAACATTACATACACCTCGATCAATCTCCTTTTTGTAAATAATTGGACAATTTGAAATATTGGTATGACTATTATTCTAAATAAATTGGCTTTACAATTAGTGGTGGATATTCCACCATGTCATTGTAGTTTTTTTAAATAAATGTAAATACTTGCAAAAACGTCTTTCCAAAATTTTATTTGATTAAGTCTACTTAAAAAATAGATTTGCATTTAAAAAGTCAAAACAAGGCTTTGTCTTGAAAAAGTGATGGCCGGAAATAAACATATGTTAAACAGCGGGGTATGTTCAACAGGTTCAAATATTTTGTTACCAGTTGACCTGAACAGAAAGGGCACCTACGCATGCGCATATATAAACTTCGAAATCGTCTATACTAATTATACGGCAGTGAATTTTAACCTCTTACCATGGTTAGTCACTGATTCAAGACTGTACTGACTGGTTGTTGCGGAAGTCCTAGACTGGTTTTGAGTGAGCGTCATGGACGGAGTAGAAACGACCTCTTCGGAGGGACTTTTTGTGAATCGCACAATCATGTTTTAATGCAAATATCTGATCATCATAATAAAACGTTCTATGACTTAAATGCCAATTGACTAACGTCCAACCTTTGAACTGCATTCACATTCATTTGCAGCATATTTGAGGGGACATCAATCCAACCCTTTGATCAACCAATTATAAGTCTCGTTAAACTAAAGTCTTAAAAGATTTTCAGTGGCTGTTATAAATTTAGTCCCAACAACATCTACACATATGATCAAAATACAAATAACCAACGATTTAGGAAACAGAGAAAGCAAAATCCGTTCGACTTGACACGAGTAGTCCCAGAACCAGAGTAGTCCTGAGGAAATTGGGAGAAATAACCTGACAACTCATTCCACCTTTCGGATATGAACGTTAGCGTCTGATAATCTTTGATTATCAAAAATTTTTAAGACTTACCGATCTATTGCACCTCAATCTGAAAGGCATTTACTTTAATATGTAGGACTTTTTAAGGGAAACAAACCCACCTACAGGGAAACTAACAGCAGTCCTGTTGGATGTAGTAATGAACGATTCTTTAAGCGAGGTCTCTCCTTTAAGGTACAGCAACAGCTTTAATACTTAAAGGAAGTTTAACTATAATTGATCACTGAATACTAATCAGGGTTACCTTTCCATCTAGGCTGATGTGGTAATTCCCTGGTATTCCCAGGTATTCCGTTATACTTGTTATACAGTTATGCATAGGGCCTACCTGCTCCACCGCAGGTTTGGTCTAGCGGTAGAGCATCCGCCTCCCACATGGATGGTCTGGTTTTTATTCCCAGGTCGACATTACAAATTGAACCTACTGTCGTTGTTCTTGATGTTTGGCATTAGCAATGGAGTAGGGAAAACAAGACAGTGAGCCACACCTGCAAAGAAAAGCCGTGGCCGGCCCGACTTGAACCAGTAGTTTGGAAACTGTGCCGCAAAAATCCATCTAACTAACTGACAACAGCGTCGAGATTTTTTTATACGATACCACTGCCCAATGACTTTTCCTATTCTGAACAGGTCTATCCCGAGTATTTCAAAAGTTATCCACGATAATGCTCAGGCAAGGTATTTAAACAGGTTTGAAGCGTATGCAATCAACATTTTATGCCCCAAACGTGGTTAGAATCAAATTTAAGTTTTATTCCATTAGTACTCCCCATGGCCAAGAATTCACAAAATAAGGATATCCATATGACTGAGAGTTCTTGTTCCTGATTTGCGAACTAAACATTTTTGGTTCGTGAAGTCACTTTTGTCACTTTCTGGTTCCCGACGTCGAGGTGTATGTACAAGGCTCGACGGAAGGTTTACCCTTGCTAATTGAATGCCAACTGCAGACACTCTTTAATAACACATATTTAGGTACTAAACAGTAGTTTTAAGAATTAGAGATTTGGAAAGTTGACTTCTGTTAGTATCAGACAATGTAATTTTGCTAACTTCTGCCTACCTACTCTACAGTTGTAGAGTAGTTCTAAAAATTTCTGAATTCCATAACAAGGATTGCCGAAGAAATCAATAGATGCTGACACTTCACATTCAGAACGTCCTTCACATGAATTAATTAAAAGATATTTGGAATTTGGTTGGTGGCATCTTGTGCTGTTATTTCCACGCTCCCACCTCCATGCGGTAGGATCACACTTGTCCCGTGATGATGTACTACTCCCGTTGTAACCGAAACTGGCAGACACAATCTCAATAATGGTATCCTGTGGACACGTGATGGTGTGGGTTTGGTCCTCACAAAGTACCAAGTGGAAATCTGCAAAGAAAACTAGAAGGTTACGCGCTTAACCATGCAAATAATATGGAGAGCACCATGTTAACAGGGACACACGAACAATTTTAGAGAAATCGCTCATGGCATGTAACGAAGGAGGTGAAAGTGTTTTCGTTGTTGCTGTTTTTGTGACACATATCTGTAACAAAGATAACAATATATTTCCCCTATTAGTTCTGAGATGTACATGCACATTATTTCAATGGCCCGTAAGTCCTTAGTGTTAACGGATAGATGTGCGTAAGTTGGTCAACATCGAAGTGTAAAACTTTTGAATAACCAACAAAAGACTCATTTTCCTTGAAAAATTTCCACATCCAAAGCAAAACAGCGGTTAATTAATATTTTTTCAGATTGGACGGTTGAACAAATATATAGAGCGTGAATGCTAAGATAAGATGATAACCATTGGAGTATGAGAAGGGAGGGACAGTAGGGCTGACTGAACAGGGGCAGACTGCCCCAAACGTTTGCAAAATCAGAAATCTTTACTGTAAACGAAGAGACAATCAGAGCTGTCTAAATTTTAAGATTTCCAATCAATCTAAAATTTGAAAATCTAGGATTATCAACGCTTCAGAGCGAGTGCATTTGTTATACGGAACCCGATACGAAAAACATGTTAAAAACCTAGTTGAAAATTTTCTCAGTAATCCATATCCCTCTACCCGGTAGTAACAGAGGGAATCGGTACGAAAACCGGTTGCAACCGGGATAAACTGCTGTCTTATAAACTGATAAACCTAATGATAAAAACATATGTATTTCATTTGTGTTTGATTCCTCCTCTAAAACAGAGGACTTATGTACATTAATGTGGTTCAGACTTAGGTATTCTTCGGGCGGGCTCTTCGTTCTCCGACCTTTGAAAGATTTTTTACTTCCCAACGCAACGTCCCAAGGTCAAATACTCCTCACATCACAGATGCTTCGTATACCTGGTGATACGAGCAAGAAAATGTGTGCCAAGCCTACGTGTATATAAATTTGCATTTAATTTTTTTTTTTCTTTTAAATCTTAACCTTGACACGGTGACATTATTCTTCTTTTTTATCCTACCAGTGTTTTAAGACCTAAGTTAAGGCGTAGTATTATAAAACAACAGTCTACGTTGATGCCGGTTATCATGATGTGTGGACCAGTTCGGATTTTTTTTCATGAAGGAGTATTGCACAATAGGTGGAGGGGTAACACTGTTACCCGTGTTTACAGCTGATGACGGGAAATAAACACATGTAAAACAGCGTGGTATTTTCGACCGGCGCAGAGCTCAGATTTGCGCAGATATAAACTTCGAAACCGTCTATACTTCGGTTCCGGCAAATCATTACACGGCAGTGACTTTTAACCTCTTACCATGGTTAGTCACTGATTTTGAGTGAGTGTCATTAATGGAGTCGGAACGACCTTATCGGAGGGACCTTCTGTGAACAGAATCGCACATTCATGTATTAATGCAAACACCTGGTTATAATTATGAAACGTTCTAAGACTCAAATGTCAATTATTTAACACCCACCCTTTTGACTGCATTCACATTCATTTGCAGCACTTTTGCGGGGACCAATTGTCAACCAATGAAAGTCCCGCTAAACTGAAGTCTTAAAAGATTTTCAGTGTCTGTCATAAATTGAGTCATAACAACCTCTCCAGAGGGACCATTAGACAATGAAACACACATCTATGCATATAATCAACAAAGAAATAACCAACGATTTGGGAAAGAGGGAAAGCAAAATCCGTTCGAACGTGTAAATGTAAGGAAGCAATGGTGCTACTGTATTTCTACTTATCATATATATATATAAATATATATATATATATATATATATATATATATATATAGATAAAGATATATATATATATACATGTATATATATATATATATATATATATATATATATATATATATATATATATATATATATGCGTTATATATATAGATATATATATATGTGTGTGTGTGTGTAAGTAGAAAGAAATAAGGTAGCGACTTTATATGAATAAGTGAACCAGTTCGGTAATGAATAGTAGCATGAAGACCTTAGGTCATTTTTCCTCAAACATATACTGAATATACATTATACTGAAAGAGAATTTATTTTTTTGAAATGGAAAACTTAGCCTCAAGCAGGATTCGAACCAGCGACCTCCCGCTTACAAGGCGGATGCTCTGACCACTGGGCCATTGAGGCCTATGTGATTGAGCGCGGTCAACTAATTATAAATACTGTTGGGTTAAGTTCTCCATTGTAACAATGGTGGTCAGAGCATATACATATACATATATATATATATATATATATATATATATATATTATATATTTATAACGCTGGATCGACCGGTAGGGGGAAATCGGTATACCGTCAGAACGTCAGAAAAGAAAACAATAAAATACATAAGAATATATTTCCCCTTTGCGTTTTGAGATATGCATACACATTATTTCAATGGCCCCTCATACATTTGTGTTAACGGATACGTGTACGTAAGTTGGTATACATTTAAGTAATTACATGTACTACGTATGGTATGTGGGGATTTACCATACTGTCACGTATTCCCATTGAAAATGTGTGTCAAAACGTTGATGGGAAACGGTTTTTTCGCCCTATGGGTAAATTCGCCCTGTGGGTCGTTTTTTCAGACGATTGTTCGCCCTAATCTGCAATTAGAAATATATATATATATATAAATATATATGTATATATATATATATATATATAATTATTATTTATTATATAATATATATATATATATTACAAATTTGGTTACGTTTCATAGACGACATCTTCATGATCTGGCCCTACGGTAAATGCCGTCTAAAAATTTTTATTGAGAACATCAATTCGTTCCATCCCAACATCAAATTTACGGCCGACCATTCCAGGTCCAGTGTCCACTTCCTGGACACCACTGTAACCATAAAAAATGGTTCACTCAAAACAGACTTCTTCAATAATCCAACGGACAAGCACAACTGCAAAACTACCTTCTACCCAGCAGTTGCCATCCTCCGCACTGCACCAAAAACATTCCGTACAGTCAAGCACTCCGCATAAAACGCATCTGTTCCTCTGAAACAGATTTTGACATAATGCACACCACATAAATTGCAGTATATGAGATAAATGACGTTTTTGGAAAGACAATTAATTTCTTGTCTAATTTGGAAGGTGCGTGCATTTTGATTGCTCTGGAAGCCTTTTGTTGAATCAACCAGGGCGCACGTCTTGCAGTTGGAAGGGCAAGGTGAACAACCAAAATTTTCGTTGTTTTCCTCGACTGAGGCTTTGTCCTGGAATTTTGCCCGAACCAAAATGTCCCGTAAATTTGAGGGCCGCTTGAAGGCAACAACAAGGTTGGGGAAAGATAGACCTTAGGTGATCGGTGCTCTGAAGTGTGGGCATATGCTTTTTGATGAATTTGGCTAGTGGTGGTAGACCGGGATGGTACTCAGTTACCAACGGCACTCTGTCGGAATTGCGCTGACGAGTTTTGTACGTCAGAGTTTGCGAGCGAGGGGTTTCTTTTGCCTTTTTGATGGCATTTTCAATTGAACCCCGAAAATACTTCCGGTTACGGAGTTCCTTTGCCCGAGTGTTAAAATCTGTTTCAGAGGAACAGATGCGTTTTATGCGGATATATATATATATATATATATATATATATATATATATATATATATATATATATATATATATATATATATATATATATATATAAACGCATGATGGTTGGCATGTGTTGGAAATATATATATAAGGAGAAACAACAAACGACAAAAAATGATACTTTCATTTCATATATATATAAAGTACAAAAAATATGCAATGAAGGGCATGACTGGTTGATTTTGGGAGTATGAAAGATATCAAATATATTTCGAAATTTTCAGTCCCCCTGGGACTTTCCTCAGCGAGTATTAAACACAAAATGAGCACAAAAATTAAAAATGAGTACATAAATTAAAAAGAACGGAAATCTACAGTTAACTACAGTGTCAGGAGGGAAGATGAAATTGTTTGTTGACACGTGTAATGATTTAAAATACCAATGTCCTTATTGAGTCCGGTAATGTGTGACTTAAGCCTCATTATCCAAATAAGTTCGATACGCTTTCGTTGTTCGTCGCAAATAAAGTTATTAGCAATGAGGGTTATTTTAAGATTCTCAATAGAATGGTGCGGAAGATTGAAGTGCTCCGCTACTGGGAATCCAAGAGTGTTGTCATGGATAGACTGTTTATGGTTATTGAACCTTAGACGAAAGGAAGTACCAGTTTCACCGACGTACCGGTTTTTTACTGTGTAGGCCTTTATTATTTTTTCCGGACCTACTTTTTTGTCTACTTTTTTCCTTTTTTCCAACCATGTTCGATTTTACGTGCACTCTTTCATCCAGACGCTCTTTTTACTTTTTTGATTTGTGTTTGATCCTTCGCACTCATGTTTTCTGACAGTCACTTCCATCCGGTTCTGTTTTTACAGCGATCGCTTCGGACTTGATGTTTGTCGTGTCCAATTGTGACTGTTGGTTGTTCAGTTTGGTTTTTGCCACCTGATGAAGAGTTTATACCCGAAACGTCGTGGAGTTTTCCGCAAACTTTTAAACACTTTTTACTCCCTCTTTTCGACCTACACACTTCCACAGTGCTCCGCAGCATTTCGACCTTATATATATTATAAGTATATATATATACATATATATCTATATCTATATATATATATATATATATATATATATATATAGTTATAGGTGTATCTTCCCACATGGGAAAGATGTGATGCAGGTTGCATGCCACCCCATTAAGGCCGCGGTCTGGCCGTTAGTGAATAAAAAAGAATTCTTTTCACTTGACAGGAAACGAAAATCGTTCTTTCACCATCCACCAACTCCCTCAGTGTTTTCACACAGTAATGTTTAGCTTCCGTATCTATAGTTCTTATGAAAAACAAGCTGTGAAACCTACAGTAATAACATTTGATACAGCAAATTCTCACATTTCAGGAATCAAACATTTCCTGCGAGGTATGTTCATCAGGAATTTGAATCACCCACATGCTGACACCGGGTTTTTGTAACTACGTGTTACTTAGAAGTGTAGTCCAGCTGGATTGCGGTTACAACGATGGGTGGCACCTATAGCAATCCAAAGGGCAGTCCTGTAGAGTTTGAAAATATTTTTTTTTCACGTCGAAAGTCTTTCATTATTTTTTCGCATAGAAGCCAGCGAAGGCATTAGGATCGAACGTTTGCGTTACAGAGCGGGTTGTTTGGCCGCACAGTATTAGCAATATCACCTTTAGTTGAGTGATCGTTCGTTGTATCATTGTGTTGTTTCGGTGTATTGAATATTCATAATATAGTGCAGTCTTACTGGCTGGGGCATTCGGGTGGGGATTACATTGAATAAAGTTTACAACCTATAATTATTGATTTTAACTTTTTTTGCAGTAATTTGCATGAAAATTAGACAAAATTCGGCAGAAATTTTGCATTGAGGTTTGTTTATACGTTGTCATTGTTCGAATGGACTATTTAAAGATTCATTGTATAGTTTGGTCAGAATAATTTAATGTATTTACCTTTTGTCAAACAGAAATTATCACATTAAAAAGAAATTTTCCCAACTTTCCAACTTGAAGGAATCTTGTTCACAAAGATTTTAACCCTTGGTACCACAGATAACATTTAAATTCTAATGACCTGGCATGACCTCGGATCTCCACAAAAGTCAACGTTTTTTCCTCCCATTGTGTTTAGCCAGGGAGATGTTATTTGGCTGGAGAGGCAACATTTTGAAATGAGGTTTGCGCAGTCAAGGTCACTCATTTATCAGTCTTTTGTATCAATCTTGTCATTTCTACTTTGCTTATACGGGATTAGAAAATACACACACAAGGTATTCGTCGTCTACTGCCGTTACAGAAGGCCTGACAGATTTTCTGCACTGCCACACAGCATTGCAAGTCGTCAGACAAATAAGAATAATTTTTGGTCAGGTGACGCTAATGGCAAAATATCGCTTAGGTTGTATGTAGAAATCGGAGCAAGAATTTACATCTGGCTATTTCTGGAAACGTCTAATCCTGTTGTCAAAAAAGTAGACTTTTGACCCTACAGCTTATATGCATGTCATGCCTTACAGAGGGAAGGTTCAATTGAATTCATTTGTTTTCAGTTAAACAGTCGTTTCGAGTGTGATTGCATCTGCTTTTACACTGTTGGCTGTACAGACCTCCCAATCAAAGTATTGTTCTGCATGAGTCACTTGTCTAAGGATTACTTGCCTTGAGTGAGACGATGTTCTAGGAATGCTTTTGAAACGGCGCCGCGAGTAGGGGAAGAAAATACCTTTCCGCCAATTATGCAGCTTATCTTCATTCCTTTAAGTGGGTCTCAAAGTATTACCATAAATTTAAATTTTCGTTGCATCTCCTTCCAAATAACAACTTCCTGGTTCAACGAGGAGTTCGCAGTTTTACGTGATAACTTCAAATTTTCTTTCTCGAGGTCTCATGCTAAGGGGTCATTTTTAGGTTTTTGCGTTTTTACTGCTATTGACCTCGAACGACTTTTGAACTCTTCTAAAAAGAATAATATTGTTCCTCTCATCATTGCAAATCTATAAATCAAGTATGAAATTGTCCAACCAGTGGCTTAGCCAGGGGGGGGGGGGCGGATTATCTTTAGCCCCCTTCCCAGATTTTTTGCGTTCTGATAAAGTAATTGAGAAAAAATAAAATGTTTGAACGGAAATAAATTTGAGGTATTTCCTTCAAAAACAGTAAATAAAAAAATGTGCAACAATTAAGAAAACATGCATGAATGTGTGTCAAACACATTTTGTGCGCACGTATGAAATCAAGAAATACATTCAAAATGCCTACTTCCACTAAATACCGTATATAATTTGCGCTGTCGTTCATGATTGCATTTCACTTTGACGATGAAACGAACGTCCCTAAGATAAACTCGAATGTGACGTTTTAGGTAAAGACCCTTCATGCATTTCGAATGGCTGATTGATTTACTGGAAACAGCTTGGGAAATCATACACCGGAGACCATCCTTACACGACCATTCGTAGACTTTAGCATACACAAAATATGCCGAAAGGTACTGTCTTCGAATAAATCTTCCCTTCCATCCTTAACCACAAGGCCTATGTCGTGTCTCACTCCTGTCAATGACAAGTGGCACTGTAGAACGTTTCTTTTTTTCGACAAGTCCTCTTTTTACTTGTTGACACTGGCATCCGGGCGGATTTGTAAAATGTCCACAGGGTCCGGATGTCATGTGTTTCCCACATGATCAATACTACTGCTTTGCGGTTTAAATATTTTGAGAGATTTACTCGTAGTATTTTAATTTTGATTACGTAATGTACCGATGACTGAACAAATACTGCACCATTGTCATCTAGACACCACTGAAAACCGGAAAACATTGTTTTTTGAAAGTATGCATATATCACTTGTTAAATCTCTACAAAGACTAAAAATGAGTATTTGGAAATTTTTCATGCTCTAAAAAAAAGAAAAATCCTAAAACGTAGGCCTATAATCAGTTAAAAGTTTTGCCAAACATGGCACCACTTTGTATCTAGGAAATCGAACACAAGGAAAGTTTCTCAGACTCCTTTTGGTTTTCCTTAAGAGCTGGAATCCATCCAAATATTGCCGCATTTGCGATCTACGTCCTCATGAAGTTTACATTTCCCAAGGGAAATGGAGATACCGGTTCCATTTAGTCTCATCCCCCAGCCCACAGATCACAAATGCCCAGTTTTGGGGTCCCTAATAAGTGTATGTATTTCCATTTTTCAAAGATTGATTTTTTTTATTCTCATTATATGAGAAGTGGCAGATATGAGATTCGTATTTCAAGGCTGGGTACATCCAGCTTTAAAACACGTGAGAGTGCCGTTTCCAGCCATCTGGAGGGTTTGGAACGCCCCAAATTTTCTTGTACGCTCCGCGCAAACTGAAGGTGGGGCTCCGCTTAGATAGTCTTGCCGCGACTTACTGTAGGAGATACCATGCCCCCACTTGTAACCTAGCCCCCCCCCCAAAAAAAAAATCCATCCTGGCTACGCCACTGTGTCCATCATTGCTCTCTCGAGATATTGTGTTAAAAAGCATTTCCGTCTGTAGTTAGGCAAGGTAAAAGCAGGAGGCAAGCGTTTTCAACCAAACTCAGTAAGGGCCTTGCTCTCAACATGACAAATACGAAAAGTGCCAGTCTTTTAAGTTGCTATCTTGAGAAAACCAAGACAGGCTGATCCTACCAAACCACAATCATATAGCCAAAGTATCTAGACATAAATTTTATTTAGCAGGTGGACAGTTATTGGGGTCTTTTCCTACATTTCCCTTCCATTTAAAATGTTCAGTAAGCTTGAACTGTATTAAGTTGATATCCAGAAAGGTGTAAATATTCCATGGCATCTGAATTTATTGAAAAAATTATCATCATCGTCATCGTCGTCATCATCATTATTATTATTATTATTGAATTGTTGGTTTCGATGATAAGAGAAACCAACGCAATCATGATGGCGTGTGTATGTATGTGACTGTTAGGGTGTGTGTATGTATGTGTGTGTTTTTCACATTTTGCTTGTAAGCACGATATCTCCAGATAGGAATGTCTGACAGTTTTCAAACTTGGTACATGGATGCGCCATATTTCTGAAAATCTTGCTAGCACGATATCTCAAGATAGGAAACTTGGATAGATTTCATTTTTTGTATGTTAATGCGTTATGGTCAGATAATGGTCCCTATTGTTTTTGGTGGAGGTCAAAGGTCATATGGGGTCACCAGGGGTCAAAGTCTGAAAATCTTGTTAGCACGATATCTCAAGATAGGAAACTTGGATAGATTTCATTTTTTTATGTTAATGCGTTATGGTCAGATAATGGTCCCTACTGTTTTTGGTGGAGGTCAAAGGTCATCTGGGGTCACCAGGGGTCAAAGTCTGAAAATCTTGTTAGCACGATATCTCAAGATAGGAAACTTGGATAGATTTCTTTGGTATGTGGAGGCGTTATAGTCATTAGATGGTCCTTTAGTTTTTGGAGGAGGTCAAAGGTCATCTGGGGTCACCAGGAGTCAAAGTCTGAAAATCTTGTTAGCACGATATCCAATGATAGGGAACTTGGGTAGATTTCATATATGGTATGTGGATGGGTTAAAGGCAGGAGATGGTCCCTACAGAGGTGCCAAGTATCCAGGTTTAGAAGGAGTAATTACCATTTGCATCCTCGAATCCGCAATTACGAAAATCCTCCAAAAATTCCTCTCTTCACATGTTAAGGCTCTTTTTCGAACACTCATCATGGTGAAAAGTTTAAAAGATTTTAATAGATGCATGCTGAGACATAGCCTGCTTGGGGTACACATTTTGCACAAGTACTTGCACAGCACTCCTACGTAATAACAAAGTATAGTACACACTCGATACCTGCTAAGAAGACTATGTGAACTTCAACAGAAATCTCTTTAAAAAAACCTTGTGATTGGTTCCATGCACCAATGATTACAAACTTTCATCCAATCACACCTTGGGACACATTCAATTTTAGTGTGTATTGCTGACTAGAGGATCCCGCAAATTTCCACAATGGAACATCGTAAATAAGTTCACCATATGATTCATATGTTATGAGTGAAAATGTAAATAAATTGACGGTATTCTACTGTGACAATTCTTGACATTGGGAAGAATTGAAAACTCTCAAATCGTCTACCTCCCTAAACTGAGAAGTTTTGGCCCAAATCCAAAATCGTTTGGTTCGATTGAACAAGTGGGTTAGTTCTTTCTTCCTAGGCCTAACGTAGGCCTAGGCCTAGCCTTGGCTACGCCTTTTTACACAAAGCACGATCGAGTACTGAAGAGGATCAACAAAAATCCACTTGGACAAGAACATCAAAAATATTTACAAGACATTAGTAAAAACCCTTATACAACAATCCGCAGTACTTTTGTGAGCTTCAGGTGTAAAGTTTTTCTCTACGATTTATTTTTTTTTCAACATGTCTAATGTCTTGGCACTTTTGCCATTGCCTAACGTATAGCATATAGGCCTATGTACATTTTGAACCTATCCTACACACATGTATGTGTCTGTGTAATATTCTTAGGCTAGGCCTACTGGGAAATTTAGCTGTGCATTGGTGAATGTTTTTTTTTTTTTATTTTTAAGTTCCTACTAATATTTTATTTGTCCTAGAACATGATATAAAGCATGCAGCAGCATATTTTGGTAGCAAGGTGGTATCTGCAGCTCCCATATTATTAGTGTTACGTGAAGCTGTTTAAAAGTTCCCCCATATGTATTAGTATTTATGGGGCTTGTTCAAACCTCTGCACAGTAATCTAACCCTCAACAAAGTCTTAAAAGTGTTATTAAACCTTTCAGCTGGAAAGGATGGGGTGAGGGGCCTTAATTTATAGTGTTTTGAACTCTCAAGACTTTTTGCAGATAATACAAAACCATCAACCATCAAAACCATCATCATGTCATTTTTTAATTGTACCATGGTTGTTTAGGGTAGCCCTAGCATGAGAGGAATCCACTTTTAAAGTAAGGTTTGCATTGATTCCTATTTTTCATTTCTGGAAGTCTGGAAGCCTTTTGAAATTGCAATATTTCAAGATAGCTGTCTGCATGTATGTATGTTTTTCCATGTATTTATCTATCCATGGCTTATGTAGGTCAAAGGTTATCTAGGGTCACTGGTGGTCAAAATGTGAATGACAACCTTGTTAGGTGTTAACACATCTAAATTATTTTTTGAACATGTTAGAATAACATTTGAATGGGAAGATAATGGTACATAATGGGTTATTTGAAATGGGACATTTGTGTATCATCGAAACCTTAATGAAGTTTTGCATTCTGGTTTTGAAGAAATATTCTTGGCATGTCGTCTATACGAGTCACTTTCGAGGTTTTCGCAGTTTAACCCAGGTGGTTTTAAATAAACTACCACCTTCAGTGATAACGGTAGGGGTTTTTTCTCAACATAGCAAATCTAGATACCAAATATGAAGTGTGTCAGTCACTCCTATCTTGGGAAATTGTTTTTTCAAGCTGTTTACTTCCGGTAACCTCAAATAATTTCGAGCTCTATCAAAATCAATATGGTTCTTCTTGGCAACATGACAGCTCCATATATTGTTATAAACCTGTCGGTCATTCCTATCTTGAGATATCGTATTTAGAAGGTAGATATCGTGCTTAGAAGGAAATAAAAATAAACTGTGATATTTTTATCGAGTAAACTGACGCAATATATAACGTACGTGGTGGTGTGTCATAAAATCTCATCCAACTGACATCGCGGTACGTACCATCCTTGCCTTCTTCGTTTCTGCTACCATAGACTGCATGGTTACTTATAGGATAATTTGCATAAGATTTTATGTAACCTATCATAGTCCTCCCACACCGCTCACTAGTTGCTTTTATATCTTATCTTGAATTTCTTATTGGCGGTAGTTAATTTCTTCGATATCATGAGAATATTCTATATAATTCATTTGTTAGGATTACAGTAGACCTGAATGATGCTGTAAAGGATAAGAAGTGTTAATTGTAAGTGCTAGATCGACAAAAGAACTGAATACTCGTTCGCTCTTATTATCAATCGTTACAGGATTATCTTTTTAAGTTTAGTATGACTGGGACTAATGGGAACGGCATAATTTAAGTCCAAGGTTCTTCTCTTGTCAAGGTAGTAGTTCCTGTTTAAAGGACCAAATCACCTTTGGTGCACAATACAGTGTGACATTTTGCTTAGCTGAGCAGTGCCAAGGCTGGTTAAATCCCTCATTAGGTGTTCGGACTGTCTGGTCCAATAATTTAAATGTATCTAACGATATCATAAAATAAACAAGATTGTCATGGTGATAGATAAACATCTTCGTGACTCCGTTACCAGCCTAACTATTAGCTTGCATTTTTCAATTCAGTTCCCCTTTAGACGTACTAACAAGTGATTACGCATTGCTAATACACATAGTTTCACGGAAGCTTGTTTCCTTATGCTTTCTAATTTAGTCCTACGACCCTTACCTTCACAGTAACTCTGGTTTGCTTCCAGGACAGCCAGAATGGCGACGAAAATTCGACGAAATTTGATCATTTTTTCAAGAAATTCAGCCACCTGCAATTCTGCCTTTACATCACGAAGAGAATCTTAAGTATTCCATTTATTTACCTCTATGATATCAAGACCAAAATGAACGAAATAAGTGAAAGAGGAAGTTTACAACCAATTGCCCTTAGTCTTCCAAAGGTTATATTACTTCCTAAAAGGTCATGACAACCAGCAATATGTAATCAGTGAAAAATAAACCGCTGAATCAAAGTACAGTTGGGGGACTCCCCTTGAGCCAGATTTCAGCAAAATTCCAACTACAACAACTAAATGTCTTTGCAAATAAACAGTGCAGCTCTTTTTATGTAAATGATAATGCCAATATTTCCAAGAGTACTTCACTTGTATTGTGTGTAGATGACACTAATATATTTTGGTGACTCTGATCCACAGCACCTGGAGGAGCAAGTGCGCTGTGAACCTAAAGTTTACTTTGACTGGTTTACTGTGAATAAACTTTCTTTAAATATAGCAAAAACGATCTTTATAGTTTCTAATAATGAGATTCTTGACAAAGGCCATAAATTCAAATTTCTGTTGATGGTAATTGCTTACAAAGTGTGGATAATGTTAAATTTCTGGGGATTAATACTGATTCTAAGCTTTCTTGGAATGAACATGTATGTAATATTTCGTCCCAGATCGCTAAAGTCATTGGTATATCAGGTAGGCTTAAGTATATTATACCTAACAATGCTTTTCGTTCCATTTACCTTGCCTTAATCTATCCTTATCTTAGCTATTGTTCCATTGCTTGGTCCAATACTAGTCGTACTCTTTTCGATAAGTTAGAGGTCTTACAAAAGACAGCTATTCATCACATTACTTGCTTCAAACCACGCGACCATACCAGTTCCTTGCTCAAGTCACTAAACCTTCTGAAACTTTCTGGTATTTTTAATACCAATATTGCCACATTCACCTATTGCTCGTTACACGACCTGCTGCCCAGTCAATTTTCAAATTATTTTTCTCACAACTTCTCAGTAAATTCGGCTTTGTAATTCCCTCCCGTCTTCTACCATAGCCAAAGAAAGTACCCAGTCCTTCAGACAAATCATTTCACGCCATTTTATTCAAGACTACTAGGCTTCATTTCTAATCATCACGCTGTGCCATTTCAAAGTGTCTTAAGCATTGTCCTCTCCGCAGCCGGCTCCTGCTGGGTAGGTTGGGGTGGGATGGGATATGGGGTTTGGGGCTGGGTCTCTTAGCTGGGAAAGTTTTCCTTCTGTTTTGGTTTTGCTATGTTTTTGTAACCTCTTTTTTTGCTACTGTAGAAGCTTTTTGTGTTTGTCTGCAGTCTGCTCGCTGTTGTTTTTTCTTAGGGATTGAAAAATCTCAAGTCCCCGTGGTTTTTGCGTACTTCCTTTCGCTTTTATATGTACTTTGATTCTTTTGTTGTATTTTTACCCTATATTTGTAAATATATTAAAACGATGAAACAATAATTGAAACGAAACGAAACTTTATGCCAACAGCCCTCCCTGTTATTTGCAGGAAGCTGTAAAAGAGCAAGAGCAGTCATCTCAACTTGAAGCAGTGTACTAGTCTCATGATTTGCTGTTGAGAGTCATGTGACAACATTTTTTCTCTTCAAATGTGAAATTTACTAGAAGTAACTGCCTGTTTTACATTGAATATGCAATATTGAAGTTATAAAATATGATGACAAATACTTTTAAGAGAAATAAGAGGAAAATTGTCATGTGTAGTTGTTACTTGAAATAAGCTTAGGGGAATTCGCTTGACCTTTAAGTGTCCACTGAGAATTTGGTTCACTCCATGGTTACCGAAACCATTTCAATGACCTAATATTTATCATCGAGTTCAGTTGCAGATTCTGGGGAGTTACTGCTGTCATTTTACTTCCAATAACACTCACTTCGGCGTTGTTGTTGTTCAGGTTTGCATGTTAACCTTAGACTTCATTATAGCAGCGTTATAATCAGACTGAGGATGTTACTCTCATTTTTGTTTCTTATAACGGCTGAGCTTACTCTTGTTGGTAGAACACAACAACGTTCACTATCACATTACTAAACCTGGGAAGCAGAGACTCCGCTAGTTCTGTTAATTTGCAATATTTGCGTTAAAATTAATGCTCTTTGGCCAGTTATTTAGACACGGCCTAGGCTGGTTTGATTATAGGATTAGTATATAGCAGGGAGTTGCTAGTCTGAGAAGACGACACAACGAACAAATTTTTCCAGACAATATGTACTTGAAACACATTATATCTTTTGATGCGCTACTATTTGATTGACAGGTCCCTTTGTTTTTATTGTTAAATACCTTATGACTAAGTCCTTTTAATGACCAGTTCTTCCATTCTCCTTCGGGTAATCCTTTAACAATGGCATTGTCTGTATATCCTTTGATATAGAGGTTTGCTTCCACCAATGGCGACGCTTATAATAACAATTTCTGTGGAACGACTGGAAACAAAAGGTAAAACTAGGTGCTTCAATTGCTCCCTTTTCGTCATTAGATGGGAGCATTTTCCAAGTTTTTACCTTTACCTCAGATTTAAACAATTTTGCCATCATTAAGAAACAATAAAATTAAAGTAATTTGCCGAGAAATTGTTGCTGTCTTCAAATGAAACAATAGGTCGCGTCTCGGATAGCGTCAAATGACATAAATTTCACAATTTACCATGAAGACTGGCAACAAAATGTTAACGAGTAGAGTGTAAGGGATACGTCTCTTCATTGGAATTTCGATAATGTGTCACTAATCTTTGTTATCTAAGTATTGAGACAAAAATTTGGCGGAAAAACAAGATTATCGTCGGAAACGAACATTGTCTCAAAGAGTGCATAGAACGTTGTTTCTCCGCCTCTAGCAACTCCCTGTATATAGTGAAGTATTAATACGCGCAAGTGAAAGAACAGGTACTGTTATTCATTTCTATTGAACCTCATGTGCTACTCTCTTTTATAATGCGTCACTAATCTTTGTTATCTAAGTACTGAGACAAGAATTTGGCTTTTGGATTTTGGGGGAAGAAAAGTTGAAATTTTGGGGTGCACTAAGGAAAATTTGGATTTCTTTTATAGAAGAACATGACCTTCCAACCTAGGAGCAAAATGAAGAATATTGTCGGAGCGACTGAAAGCTTTAGCAATGAAATTGGGAAGTTTTCCCGAGCTGGGGAGCAGTCTTCCCCGACGAGGGGGGGGGGCATGGCCAGGTGGTCCCCTGTCCCCGCTTGCGAAAACTTTGGTTGTCTGGTGGCAAATTTCTACTAATGGAATCCAAACTTATCCTAGTTACTTTCACCCTTCATTGCCTTCAAAAGGCATGACATTAAAATAGCAACATTTTTTTGTTCGGAGTACACGAGGACGGCCGTTAGGCCGATTATGTAGGCTTCGGTCATTCGGCCTCGTACCTTTCGAGGTCGGTTATTAAAAGAAACTGGTTTATACAAAGCAGAATATTTACACAACCAGAAAGCCAAAAGGCTTAGTGATTCCTTGCCGCTAAAATTTAAGCCCATATTTTTTCAAATTAGCAGTGTTCTGAAAATGTTTTCGAATTGATAGTCAAGGGCGGATATAGGGAAATTTGTTATTTTTTTTTTTGGGGGGGGGGGGTTACAAACAGGGGAGCCAGAAAACATTTTGCATTTCAAAGTTGCAGTTATCATCTCAACCTAAACTAAACTGAAAACTGAAGTTTAAGTGTCGGATAAGAAGAATACGAAGTACTGACGTCGTATGAAAGAATACGAAGTGAAAGAAGCCAATCACGCTGAAGGTATCTCCAAACACAAGGTTCCTGGACAAAAATATCTCTTCCGTCATGAACTAGTTTCTCAAAGCTGGGACTTCCTTTCTCACGATTGACCAATGCACATCACCCGTCTGTCTTTCCCGTTGTGATGTAGTTGCGTTATGACATACGATACTCCTCTTCCCTCTTTGGGAAAGATCGCTTGTACTGGGTCGGTGAAACGGCATCAGCCTTACGGCTATTGCAAGATCAAAAAGGAAAACAAACATTTTCTTTTTTCCCCGAATGTAGGCAAAGCGACTTTAAATAGTTCGATCCGCAGGTGTACAGTCACTATATAACTACTGACGAAGCGACGGTAAAGTCGATTTCATGACCGTACGGGACTCTTCCTCTCCGAGGGAGGGGTGACTTTTGCTCGACTTCAGATCCCCAACCAGGGCATAATCTCTGCTCGACTGAGCCACCAAATCAGCCCTGTTCAGCACAATTTTGGCCAGTGGAGGGTAGGGGGGCTGCAGCAGTTAGTCCCGTACGACCATGGTCGATTTGTGACACCCAAAGACGTGCAATGTGCCTACGGCTAGCTTAAGAGATGAATATAAAATAACTTGGAGAGCACGGTGGTAACTTTGACTCGATGCAACCGGAGTGAGGTACAACTACCAATACCAAAAAAGAGACGAGAAGGTTTCAGAAGTTAGTTTAAGCTTCGTGTTGGGCAAAACATAAAAAATGCAAAACCATATTCCATATTCATTGAGGACCATACGCCATACTCTTGCAAAGGGTCCTCGATAAGCCCCGAGCTATCAGCAATGACAGCGGCTAGAAATTGGCAAAAACTGCTCTTGGCTTGTAATAGTTAGGTAATGAAACCTTTTCGCCAAATATAAAAATCGCCGAATAATCAGAAATAACTTTTAGCGATATGCCTCTTCTTTGAAAAACCGCACCAGCGCACCATTTATCTAAAAACTTACATTAATTTTACAAAACAATAATAAGAAAGAATTGTACGATTTACATTAATTACGAACTTCGGAACTACAAACTGCTATATAAGAAGCCTCATAAGGATTTTGTTACTGAAGTCTAATTATTTGCACGTATAAGTTGAAAGATACACCCTTCGACCCCGGGTAAACAGCAGGTAAGTCAACAAATGTGACGCACATATGTCGCACCTATAGAGTACTTTAACGTTACGTCGTCGTTACGTTTACGTTGGTTCTTCAGGCTCACTGCCGGGAAAAATTTAATAGTTTCAGTGCCGGGAACGGTCACACGTAGGTCGTCAACCGTTTCTCACCTCACTACACTAAATGCGTACTGACGTTTAAGGGACTTGTGACATAATTGAAAGTGCTCTATTAGGTGTTTGCAGAACTTGACAGACAAAGTTATGTATGCGTCATAACCTGGACGAGCATGACGCACATGTGACTGACTCATACCGGGGTCAGGGAATGCGTTTAATGATTGATCAGTGTATTATCACATTTCTTTCGCTAATAAAAAGATAACACTTCAAAAACGAAATATTGAATATAAATTATGGTACATTTCTAACGTTGCCGTTGAGACATCTGATGTTGTGTAGAGCCCTCATAGAACAGTTATTATTAAAACGGTAAACAGAAGCCATTTTTCAGACTCTAAAATATATTAATAATATTTAATTAAAATTAATATTTAATAAAATATATTAAATGATATATTTTAGAGTCTGAAAAATGGCTTCTGTTTACCTTTTAAATAATAACTGAATATAAATTTATTTGGGATATTATTTTATCACTCTTTATCAATTACATTCAACTGTTTTTCTAGTGGTACCACCTAACGTTAGAATAACAAAACGTAAATTTTGTTTTCACTTAATTGTGGTACCGACAGACTTAATGAGCAATTGCAACGAAGATACGAAGTTGTCACTGTTCTTACATGCAATGAAAAAATGTTCAAAATGACAATGAATGATTGATGATGATGAAAATAGACGTATTCATATTGCAGAGCTCATAATGATGCAAGCGATTTAATAATAGACAAAAACAATACACAAGCATCAAAATTTGCTAATAAAATAGATTTGTATCACCGGATAAATACAAGAACCTTGGA
Source organism: Holothuria scabra (assembly GCA_037179385.1). NCBI lineage: Eukaryota > Metazoa > Echinodermata > Holothuroidea > Aspidochirotida > Holothuriidae > Holothuria > Holothuria scabra. Next base: position 8,631,944 of record CM074191.1, read on the forward strand.
AAGACAATTCTCTTGGACTAGTATACATAACAGCCACTATTTACGTGGATAGCGCATACTGTATGGTAGCTTGTCGTGACCGTACGTGAGAGTATAGCTGTCTGCTAAGGTCTTGTGCGTGGAAGTTTGGACTTGCCCAAGAAGTTTAAAACAACAGAGTGTGCAAGAAAGTTGAAATATTTTCGAAATAATGCAAGGGAGGGTCAAAATCACTGCAATTATCAGGGGCCGATCCAGACATTTCAAAAAGGGGGGGGGGACTGAACAATTTTGGACCATGTACCACTCCCTACCCCATTGACCAAAAGGTACATTTTTTACGCTAAATTTTTCGATTTTTTTCTACGAGCAAGAACTTTTTTTAATTAAAAAAAGTTCGATTTTTTCTTAAGTTAGAAAACTACTGTACTGCGCACGTCGAAAATTTGGTTCCTTTTACACATTTGTAAATATAGAGCTTGTATTGCAAGAAATAGTTTAGATTCAGGGTTTCCTGTAAGGATATTTGAATATTTGGGGGAGAATGGAAGAATCTGCGTTTCCTGCTGGCATATATCTAAGATAGCACGTCGACTGAAGGTCGTTGTTGTTACGAAATGTTATCTAAGGAGTGCGGAATGAGGCCTCTCGGCGACATTCAAAAAGCTAGACAAAATATTTAAATATTGAAAGCCTTTATTGAAGAAAATTTTAGAGAAACGGCACTGTAGCGGCTCGGAAAAGTTTACCACTGGCTGCTTTATGAGCGACCACTTACTGCATAAAGGGTTGCAGGTTAGAGCGCGCGGAGCCCGGGGAAAAATTTGCCTTTATAAACGCTAATATTTACAAATATGAAGCTTTTATCAGGAAGAATTTGGAATTTTATGAAAGGAAAGTTGAGAAAACCGCACTGTTTTTAACTGGTGCCTCAAATTACAAATTTCCAAATTTTTAACTTTTTCAAGACAGGGGCAATTGCCCCTCCTTCTTGGAACTACGTCACTGCTCTGCAACATTGATCATTGATATCATTTTGACATTTCAATAACTAAAGAATTCGTCTACACAGACTACTCAACTAACAGCCTGGAAAGGTATCTGATGATAGGTTTGTATGAGAGCATAAAACGCGACCCCTCAGACAGCCGGTCTCGGGCTTGTAAGTAGCAGCTAAGTTTTCCGAATTTTCTTTTGTGTGAATACCACTGTATCAGGGATGTATTGCGGTGCGCGAATCGTGTCTAATTTTTTCCCCTTTTAAACAAATATATGTAGATATGGAGCTTGTACTGCAGAAAACTTTGGATTCTGTGTTTCCTGTATGGAAATTTAAAGACTGCACTTCCTTCATATATTGATGGCAAATCTGAGAATGATTGCACGACGACTGAATCGTTGTTGAAACATGCTTCCGCCCTTTACTGGGGGATATCGCCCCAGCCTCACACTTCTCAAGCTTATGGAATATGTAATTCTGCCCGAAGGGGCAAGCGGAGAGCCACTATCTGTTGGAGCGGAGCGTACAGAAATGTGAAAAATCACGATCACTTAGAAAGCCGCCGGAAAGGACATTTCACACGGACTTGTAAGTAGAATCAAAGCAATCATTATTTTGAGCTTTCGTTTGCAATAAAATTTATACTTCAATAAAAAATGAGTTAATTATAATATGGTTAGAAAATCACCAGAAAAAATGGACCACTACCATTGGAAGAAGTGGTAATGTAAAGAAGTTACCATGGGCGTCCGCAAGGGGGGGGGCACTTGCCCCCTGGAAAATCAAACTTGTGAAAAAATTAGTTAAAAATTAAAATTAAAAAAAAATTAGAAATAAATCATCAAAATATCTTCACTCACAGCGTCAGTTTTTACTCGTGAAATGTGCGGACCATTAACGGCTCGCCATAGGAGCATGGGGGGCACTTGCCCCCCAAACGTTTCAAGCATGGTCTTCAATTGTACAAAAATAACGTTATTCGATATGAAATGAATAAAAAGTAGCCTTTTCCTTAATTTGAGCAAACTAAACCAGCCTTCTATCTCATACAAATGCCATATATTATTTATAAAGTATAAACTAATGCGTAATTGTCAAGGATATAGTTCGTAATTGTATCAAAATTTTAGCCCAGTAACGGCCGCACAGAAGCTCTGAAAGCGCTACCAGCACCAATAGCAGTACTGAATCAGTACTGTTATGCTGGTAGCGGTGTATACTTCTGTGCGACCGGTTCAGGTTAACAGGCTCATTCGACCACTGGTCATATGGGTTAATGTGATTCGAAAAGTCAGTATTTCAATTAATTTTCAGGGGGTGTGCAGCTCCTTGAAACAAAAAATGTCTTGAACCAAATTTATGTTTGATATTTTGAAGAGCAACATATTCTAGGAATGGCTTACCGGTGTAATTTTTACACATTTCCCATGTTTGGTTCTCGACATATCATTAGAATTGAAGTTGACATATTTTCTACAAAGAGTGAACTTGCAACAAGTAAGCGTGATGTCATTTGTTTGCATTGATGGACAATGTTCTGTTGTTTTTCTCTAAAATTTAACACCATATTTATACAACTTAACTGTGATATGTTGTTACCATCAGTGCATCCCGAGCAATAGAAGTTTAAAGACTTAATTTGCCTTAGGGGCAAGATAGCATCCCTAATCAATTCAAGGTCAAACAGCAGGATCAAAAATAAATAAAAAATAAATAAAAAACAAAGCAAAACATTGACCATCAACATGAATACATGACATCGCATCTGCTTGGTTCAAGTTTACTTTTTATAGAAAATATGTCAACTTCAATTGCTAATACCTGGAAATGAATAAAAACTTCACCAGAGTGCTTAGATTATGTTCGTCTTTAACATATTAAACGAAAATTTGGTTCTGGTCTATTCTATTAATGGAGATTCTCCTTTGCGACAAAGAAAATGATAAAATGTCACATCGTCCTGTAAAGGAGCCGGTACATTTTATCTGGTTATCTTCTGATCATTTTGCAATTTGATCATTTTCTTTTTATTAAAATGAAGATTTTATTGCAAAGTAAAGCTCAGAATAACAACTGCTTAAAATCTACTTAAAAGCCTGGCAAATGCAATTTCCGGCTATCTGAGAGGTCGCGATTTTTCAAAATTTTCTGTACGCTCCGCGCCAACTGATGGTGGCGCTCCGCTTAGATAGTCTTTCGGGCAGTCAGTCACCACTTCTCATGCCCCTCCCCCCCCCAAAAAAAAATATTTGTGCACGACATCCCCTGATACTATGTGAGACTTCTTGGTCGCAAGCTGAGTTTGCTCCCCTCCCCAAGCAAATTTCCTTATATCCGCCCTTGATGCGGACAATTGACCCGGAATAGCAAAAAAGAAAATGGTCGTAAATTGTAATTTGGTCTTGGTTTGGTCCCGTGCTGATCTCAAGTTGCGACGCGCGGGTGTAACTGGGATATACAAGGTGAATATGGGGGGGGGGGGGGGGGTATGATACATAATTAGGTAACGGACGTAGGCCTATATAGGCTGTTTGACAGTTGTAAGTTTTATCGTGCATAGGCGTGCGAGGGCGTGATCGAGAGGCAGATTTTCCGGGCCTTCAACAATTTTTTACATTGAAAATTCTAAAATTACACACATGAAATTCCTGTTTCAGGACTGGGTACATGCAGCTTAGAACACTCGCCAAGAGTCGTTTTCGGTCATCTGGAGGGTTTATAAGGCCCAAAATTTTCGTGTACGCTCCGCGACAAGTGATGGTGGCGCTCCGCTTAGATAGTGTGCACAATTCAATCATCCAGGAATGACCTCCCCCTCCCCCCTTGCAAAAATTTCTGCGGACGCCCATGGAAGTTAATCTTTTGACAATGAGCTGGTAAGGGCATTCTACAAACTAGTTGACTAGCTGCGACATAAGATTATGACGAGTATAAAGTCGAGCAACTTTATAGACCGGCGAAAATCCCCTCTAAACATCAAGCCAGGGAGGATGGCAATGCATCACATACCGGCTACCTAGACTTTACAAGTTTCATCGAATTTTACAGGGATCCCACGTGTTTGAGCAGCCTGATTAGCTGAAACAGAAATCAAAATCAACGTACAGCACAATTCTCCCTGGTCAGGTTAACAACTATACAAGGGCTTTAATTCTTGGGTGCCGCATTATAACTAACACTTAAAATATACTTGAAAGTTTTTGTTTTGTGTTTCACCGATATGATTGTTTGTGCTGTCCCTCTATACCAAGGGATTTGTGTTGTTAGGGAAAAGACGAGCCTGAAATAGCCCCTTGAATATTCTCACAAATAAACATTTAGTGTATTGGTTATTGTTGATGTGACGAAAAGGGGGGGGGGGCTGAGGCCGTAAAAGCCCTTCCCCCCTTAGATATGCGCCTGGGTATTGCGGGATTGTGATATTGTTTCCAATTGAAGTTTAACTTTTCTTGAAAATATGAGAGAGTCGTCGTCAAATCATACAAATTAAAGCTTCACAGCAGCCATCCTGGTGCGTCTTTTCTTTTTCCCCAGGCCGTGGCGACAATCCACCATAGGACGTGCGCGTTACAAGTCCTGTCTATGTATATGAAGCCCGCGGCTAGTATCTATAAGAACGACAGAAAACTGGCTTGGCAATTCTTTAAATGACACGATTTGAAATGTATTGTTCAGAGTAAAAAAGCTGTAACCTACTTGCACATAGATCCACGTCTAATAGGAAAAGTCCAACCCAAGAGGTGCTAGGAGTTACACTCACTCATTGGTATTATTTATCGCAAATCACCATATGTTTAACCAACATTTGGAATTTTCAGTTCGATATTCAGTTCGTATTTCATTTTGATATTCAGCGTATCGGCCCACTTAAAACAGTTTCATGAAGATTTGGTAGTTTGAAAAACTTAGCGTTTTATTCTGTTCACGCGTACACTACTAATTGAAGGAACGGGGTTTTCTTTAATGGTTTTCTCCTCATTTGGATAGGCCCACTGTTAATTTATTTCATTCAACACATTAACGATTTCGGTTGCAGCGCACTCTCATTTATCAATTTATTTTTTTTTTTAAATTGTGAGAATAAAGACGCAAAAAACATATGTGAAACCATAGGTATTTGAAAAGTTTTCAAGTACTCAAGTTTGATTGAAAGGTCGCTTTGTTCTAATGTCCTTCTTTGCCTAAAAGTTATCCGCGCCTTTCACATTCGCGTAATCCTGAAAGACATGCCTTTGTGACAGTATGTTTTCAATCTAACGTTTGTTACCGACCAGTTTCCAGCCCTTAACAAGATTTTGTAGTTAAAATAATTTTAAGGAATGACAAAGTTAAAAATTAAATTACGTTTTCCTTGAAAAGTAAACACTTGCCAAGGCTAGACCATCCTTCTCAACTTAGAAACATACTCGAAATGTAAGCGGGGTTACAATTCTCCCAAGGCAGTAACAGGAATCACATTTATATTGAGCAATGCCGACAAACATGTAAAACTACATAACCCTTCCGGATAGCTGACAATGAACTTATTATGTAGCTAAAGGAATGTCAAGGAATATGAAAGTTCTTCCTTGAGATGTGAACACGGGCCAAGTCTAGACTATTCTTCTCAACTTAGAAACATACTCGAAATGTACACTTGATAAAAGTTTTCTCTTGGCAGTAACAGGAATTGCATTAATTTAGAGTAAAACCAACAAACATGTTGGATAACATGTTTCTGCCTGATGGCTGGCAATGAACTCTTTATGAGTACAACCTGAGGTGTATGCACTGTAAAACAAGAGCCCAATAGGCACTGTGGTTTCTTGCTGGACATTATAACTATTTTACCGCCATTAGAAAAGCAAAGTAATTATTTTTACAAGGGGTATTTTAGTACTAATATTCCATGAAATCATAGACTACATTTTTAAGGCCTTACTAGAATTCAACTTGCATAACACTTGATGATCCTTCAAAAACGTTTCCTCATTTCAACATGCATTTAGGCTTCTAATCAAGCTTAACATGATCACCACTTGATAATACATTTGTGGTCAGACAGAGAAAAAGTCACCCCTTGTACTTCTCTCATAAGTTATTTTTACCTGCTCTAAAATAATACTTGCTATTACTTAGAAACAATCTACCATTTGCCCTGTTTGCTACTTTTGTACAGAAAAAAGGTATTATTCGGCAATTGAGAAGAAAACAAGTGATTAATGGGGTGTGATAATAAAAGGACAATTAGGTTACCTCACCGAGCACAGTGAGAGACCAATGTTCCATAATTTTCTTCTTCTGGCAGAAACCAGTTTAAATCAGTGTGACGTGTGCCCATTGAAATCTACAGATATCAGCAATTGCCCTCTTATAACTTCAAATGGTCCTTAATCTGTGTACAATCCGAAGGAAGCATTACTGAACGAACATAAAGGTCAAATTTCTAAGGCATTTGGATCTTTAAGCTGATTTTATGCAAAACCAGGAGAATTAAATAATCTTATCATTATCTTGCTTACAAGATTTTCAAAAGAACATTTTCAGTGGTTGACCTCCATGACCTTGATGGCCTTTGACCTTAACCAAAATGATTTAAAATCTGTCCTTTCTACCTTAAAACACTGTGTGAATTTTTTTTCAGTGTTCGACCCCTGATGACCCCAGATGACCCCTGAACTTCACCGAACATATCAGCTTTCGTCTTTACCCCATTACACATCCACGCACTAAGTATGACATCTATCTAAATTTTCTACCTTGAAATGCCGTCACGGTGGAGAAGGATTTTAGTTTTGTGACCCCTGGTGACCCCAAAACACCTTGGACCTCAACCAAACAATGCAGGACTAATTTTTGTACCATAATGCATTTATGTATAAAGTATGATGTCTATCCAAGCTTAAATTATTCTTTATGCAATGATGTATCCACATACATATGAAATCTATGTGAGCTTCCTAGATTATTATATATGTCATTTTTAAAAGGTTTTTAGTAGTTGCCCTCTGTTGAACCCAAATGACCGTTGACCTCTACCAAAACCGATAGGGCACACCTTCTAAGGATGGCGGATCTATATACCAGGTTTCAGTTAGTCCAACTTACAAACGCACACACACAGACGCGCGCGCCAACCTAACTGCGTTGGTTTCTTTTGCTATCGCGAGGAACCAAAAATGTAATTTTAGAGTGAAAGTACTGGCAGCCAAGATTCCGGCAGCAAAAATAAGACAGATATATCATAAAACACACACACTTCATTAGACAGATATATGCATTACACAAATAAATCTTATAGTGAACGCATGTATGTAACGGTTTTCTCTGATTACGACGCTTGAAGGTCATTTTAGTGTCAAAAAATATAATTGGTTTCATAAATACCGTTAATATTATATTCACGCCCAACTGACAAGTAACAGGTCGAGCACGGAAATCCCAGCTGCCGGTATAAACGTAAAACTACGATATATTTTAACAGAATGTCTTGTCGTTGTCATTTTGAGATGCTTCATCGAGTCTAGTTGATCTATTTACCTATATGGAGTCTGTTAAGATCAGGAAAAATTATCGTCAGATATTTCTTGGAAGTGTTTATATACATTAGGTTCTCTTTACTACCACCCACGCTTGTACCAACGCTTATGAGATATAAACATCTTTATTGGACACATTTGTTCACTCAAAATGGAACAGCCAAGGATTTCGGTATTACATTAATAACCTCTCAGTAATACCTAAAATTCATCGAGTCAATTCAAGCTTTTACAATTGATGTCGATTCCAAAAGACTAAAAGTGCGTTCACGCCTCCAGCAGGGGAAAGCAACATGATTACTGAGTTCATTCATTACATTTAAGTGACAAATTGTAGCTCTCTTAGTTCTCAAATCAATTTACTTGTTCTTGTCTTGCCTCCTTAGCAAACCCAGTATTCATCTTTTTAGCAAACCATGCTCATGGAACTGTAAGAGTGTTTACTAATACAAAGGAGGTTCTACCTGGCTAATGCAAATGTACTATTAGCTTTACAATAGGGAAACGAAACATCAGATCAACTGAATGACTGAAGTATAAAATGATGAGAACTGTTTACTGAAACAATCAACCAGAAAACTTGTCCAGGCAGTCAAACAGCGGAATTTTGGAAGCTACTTAAATCTAATGGCTAAGAACTCAAGATGACACAATTAAATACTTCATTAAAACCTACCATCAAATGCACACACAGTTAACAAAGTGACAGAGCACGTTTGACGATAGTTTTCAATGAAGGATTTAATTCATCCCTTTGCTTTGCAGGCGGTTTGAATTAAAACAACTTATATATTACATATTCCAGTCACGTAACTTTTTCAGGCTGTTGAATTCCCTTGGTCCTTGCCGTCGCTTTTGAATGGTGTGTAGGCATTGTTCAGTGTTTCCATGGGATGCCCTGTTGTTGGAATTGTACTCCATACTCCATTCTCAAGCTGTGATTTGTCTGTCTTGTTTCTAGAATATATTGCAGATGAAACAAATAAGTTGAGCATTGAAACATGCCATAACCTAATTTAAAAGTATTTCCAGTCAACGAAAAAGGAATCCAAAGATTTTTACTTATTTCAATTTTTATTCAGCTTCGAAGGTAAATGCAATTTTGTTCTTTATATTGAAAATGATCCCATTAATAACATATGAGATGAAAGAGAAAGTGCATCTTCTTTGTGAATTATTATAAGGTTTCTGACTTTCCTATAGAAAGATATAAAAAAGAATTAAAGTACACTTACCGCCTCCACAAAAGGATGCCTCCAATAAGCACAACAGCAAATAATAGACAAACTGTGGCTATTATCAGATGACGCGAGGTAGAACTGAAAACTTCTGATAACATTAAGAAAAATAGAGAAAACTGATTTATTGAGACATTAAACTTGATCTGAACACATTTATTTCTCAGAAAGCAAAAAGAGCATCAGGCATAAGGGCATAACGACAGATTATCTAAGCGGAGCGCCACCAGTCTCTAGTATTATCCGGGTTGGAAGGGAATCGGGAACTTTCGAGTGAGAATAGGACGTTCTACGAAATCGAATACACACCTGACATCTATTAAGTAACAGGGGTTACCCAGTGAGCGAATATGAATCTCATATAGGGGTTGGGGTAATGAAGAAAAAAATAAAGTAAGAAGCCAAAGGCGTGACAACAGGAGATAGATCGAAGGGAGTATCAAGTTAATAATTAAAAAGGGCAGAGGAGTGAAGAGGAAGACAGGGCCATAAAAGATGGGAAATGATGTAATGAAGGACATGAAAATGCTAGAGAACGATTGCAAGAAGTAATCTGTGGCAAGGCATAATGATCTCTTCCTTTCAAATACTATTGAAATCAGCGAGAGGAAGAGAAAGCACTGTTGTTTTTCGTATGGGAAACTTAAGTGTCAATTCAAGTTTCTTGTCCATTTTCTTTACTTCATATATCTAAAAATCAATGCTAAAGTGAAATCCGTGTGGGAGTAAATTAAGAACAAGTATAATAACATTGATGTAAGGAAAACACATAAAGCAGGAACTTTGAAAGGCATGCTTTGGTCACGAAAATTGGACATTCTGTTCGCGGGAGACTTTTGAAGGTTTGAACAGCGGTTGAATTTAATCAATTCATTACTTCTTTTTAAAATGGAAAAGAAGTTAATTCTCAGTTCTTGGCTCTTTCACTCAAAGCAAAATGTCTCTCAGCCTGGTCTTCGTTATTTCCTTTGGATTCGTTTGGTTGTGTGGTTGTAATCCGCCGAGTGTTGGTGAAATCATAGAAACTATAAGTCCATGGTTAGCAAAAAGGAGGGTATGCATTTTCAACCTTACTGGTTTTTTATTATCACTTTTAGGCCTCCCCGACGAAACCGTCCACCTTCCCCGCCGGGGAGGGGGAGGGAGCCATTTCACTGAAAAAGTTGAGTGAATAAGTAAACGAAAGCTTGGCAGACTCCGTCTTTTGCTAAGCCTTAGTAATTGAAAACCACCAATCCTCTACGCGTCTAAAAGCGTAAGGAGGCTCTCAGGTCAAGGGCGTAGCCACGGGGGGGGGGGGAGGCACAGGGGCATGTGATCCCCAGACAACATCGGAGCAAGGATTCATTTTTAATTCTTCAATTTACTCCTCCCCAATAGACCTCTCAACCCCAAGAAAGGCGATAAACATATCCGGTGCCCCCCCCCCCACCCCAAAGAACAACAATCCTGGCAACAGGCCTGTTCAGGTCTACCTCATGGACGTCGATTTGATTTTCAAAGTGGGGAGAGGGGATCTGACGTATATTTTTTCCTCCTGTTCTGAGTTTCCAATTGTTCCCCTTTTTAAGAGTGAGCACCACTGTAATAGAGACGTTATTTGAAGCGCACTGAAACTTTCGACCTGTCAAACAAATCTTTGAAATTATGGACCATGTATTTCATAAAAGTTCTCAGTTTCCCTCTAAGGAAATTTAAGAAGCTTGGGATTACTGAAGAATCTGTATTTTTTATTGGCAAATCTGAGATTCAGTGGCGACCAAAAATTTTTTGTTGCTACATAATGGTATCTAACGCTTACGAATTGAGGCTATCCTACGAAATTTACAAGTCAAGAGCTTAAATTGGGGGACAAAATGGCCGCCCGATAGCAGCACGTTTTGGGAACGGGGCTCCGTCGAAGTTGACTTTTTTGGTATGTCGTAAACATGAATTCGTCTATGCCACTTTTTGAAAAGATTCTATTATCATCAGAGATCATCTTGAGTATATTTATGTTAATTATGAGCGGTTCCCAAAGCAGCAAATCCAGGCCAAACATTCAGCCTACTCTAGATCAACTGAGTTAGCGAGTAACGAGGTCTGCCACACGTAAGGATAATTACATAATGAAGGAGAACACCTCTGATTCAGAGAGGGAACTGGGAGATGCACATGCACCTTTTTTCAATCATTACAACTGTCAATGGAAAAATCTTTGAGAAAAATAGGCAGAGACGGGGACGTATCATTGAAGAGCTGTGCCGAATTGAGAAGGATTTTGAGAAAGCTGTGGAGATTTTAACTTAGCGAGTGGATCAGCTGGAAAAGATGGACAAGGCTCATACGGAACGTATTGAGTTACTTGGAAAGAAAGTTGAAGAACTTAAACGTGTGAACCACGAATAGGCTGATCTAATCAATGTACAAGAAAAATTTTCCAGTAGGAGTAATCTAAGAATTGTTGAGTATCCTGCCGTAGAAGGGGAGAACTGCATTGAAATCACCAAATCTGTGCTTGAAGAAGTAGGTGTTGCCAACCCCCAAATTGAAAGAGCGCACAGAGATGGCCGAACCCACCCCACTAGATCTCGCCATTTACTGGTTGAACTGTCTTTCTATCAGGACAAAATAACGGCACTGACGTTTCAAAGGGAGAAACTCAACGGCAAAGATTATTTCCTGACCGATGATCTTACTAAGATTGATTTATTGGAGAAACGAAAGTGGAGTAGGCAGGTTTCGCAGCTTTTTCAAGAAGATACACGACTACGCTTTTCTGCTGGGAAATGGCGTGACCGCAATAGAAAGCCATACCTTTTCACTAGCCCTCCTGTATAATACTACGGCATCAAGGATTTATATTCATAGGATTCGACGGTCTCCTTTCCGAAAACATGTTCTGATTACGTCCATTTAAGTGAACCCACAGAGGCTGTTGTTTTTGTTGTTGAAAAGACGGCCACTAAGAATCATGGCCTTACGTCAACTTCCAGGTTGGGAATGTTGTTTGGTTTTGGTTTTCTTTTTCTTTTTTGTTTTATCTCTTATGCATCTCGTACATGTCTGTTTTACCTTATTCGAACATTGTGATGTATATTAGTATGGTGAGTACCAAACATTTTGTTATTTGCACACCTTAAACTTTTACTTAATTTACATAGAAACAATTATGATGTAATATTTCTACAGGAAACCCACTCCACCGAACGTGATCTTAAATTTTTGAGAAATGAGTGGGATGGAAACTTGATTTAATCACATGGTACAAACCAAAGTAGGGGTACCGCCACATTTCTCTCAGTCCCTGAGTATCGAGTTACTAGATGGAGAAGGGCGTTTTGTCATTGTCACTTTGAATGTTGAGGGCACACAAATGTGCTTTATCAATGTGTACGGCCCCAATTTGCACATTTGTAAAAAGACGGTATTGCAAAATTAAGGAACAGCTGCAAAATATTTACTTTGACTTTAAAATCTGGGGTGGTGATTTTAATTTCGTATGGAATTTAGACCTTGATTAAACAGGTGGTCTACCCCGTACAAATTTTAATGTTCGTCGTGAGGTTAGTAATTACTTGTTCAAACTTATGACCTGGTAGATCTATGGCGGGCTCGTAATCCCAAGACTAGAAAGTTCACCTGGCATTCCAGTGTTGATGATCAAATTAACTGTAGACTTGATTTCTTTCTCATATCCTCTCATCTTAAAAATTGTATCCAAGATACTGACGTATCGCCGAATTTTTGCTCTGACCATGATCATATATATTACTTTAACAGTTCTTTTGGGAAATGTAAGAGGACCAGGTGTGTGGAAACTTACCGTATCTTTGTTAAGCGATGGCATGTGTAAAGAGTTGATTATTAAAACAGTTGCAGATCTTTTTGTAACCCTTGTCTGTTGTTGGAAATTAGCAAACTAAATATAAGGACAGTTTCTATCACGTTTTCAAAGCGTCGGGCAAAAATGCGTAATGTCCTGGAGAGGAAAATCCTTGAACAAATTGCTATTTATGAACAAATGTATTCTTTTAATCCTACTGATGAGATTAAAAGTTTATTATGCAATGCCAGAACAAAATTAGAAGAGCTGTATGACTTTAAATTGAACGGTATCACTGTACGCTCCAGGGCTCGCTGGGCAGAGAAACGAGGAAATACTAAACATTTTCTAGGTCTTTAAAAACGAAACAAGATTTCCAATACTATCAATGAGGTAATTAGTGATGATAATCGTACTCTACGAAACCCAATTGATATTTTGCGTGAACCTTGACATTTTATTCAAATCTTTATAAAAAGGATAACACTGTCTCCCCCTTTAACTTAAACCAGGCTTGGAATTTTCAGCATTCCTCTCTTTCTATTGATCAAAAGGCTAAATGTGAAGGCTTCTCAACATTGCTTGAGTGGAGTCAGGCGTTCCGTTCTTTGGCAAAAAACAAATCCCCGCCGAATTTTATCTTACCTTTTGGAACGATATTGGAGAGCTGATGGTTGATTCATTTAATTGTGCATTCGACACAGATTATATCAGACGAACAGGGTAGAGCTATAATTTCATTGATTCCTAAACCGTGAAATGACACAAGATATCTTAGGAATTGGCGCCCTATTGCATTGTTTAACACTGATTATAAAATCGCAGCTAAATGTATAGCTTCCCGTGTGAAAAAAAGTTTTATATTCAATCATAGGTAATGAGCAAACAGTTTTTTAAAAGGAATACTCATAGGTGAAAATATAAGAGAAATACAAGACCTTTTTAGTTGTGACGAAAAAACTGTATCAGGAGAGTTATTATTTTTGGACTTCGAAAAAGCATTTGATCGTTTGGACTGGGGCTGTATTCAGCATACTGTACTCTATCAATTTTTAATTTTGGACAGCAGTTTAAGTAATAGATTAATGTATTTTAAAGCAATGTTACTTCATGTGTTTCAGATAATGGTTATATGTCTGATTATTTTAGAATATCACTTGGTGTTCGGCAGGGTCGCCAATTGAGCCCTTAGCTTTTTATTATTTGTACCGAAGTACCCTGCTCTTGGATTAATACCAATCAGTTAATCCAAGGCATCATTATTCCCGGAGTATCACTTAAGATATCTCAGTATGTTGATGATACTGCTGTTATTATTGACGGGTCTGGAATGTCACTATTTGAGGTGAACAAGGTTTTACAAAGGTTTTTTGATAATTCTGGTTTGAAGATTAATTTAGATAAATCACATTTTATTCCTACTTGGGCCGTTGTCCAGGTGTCATCCAAATTATCTGCACCGCTTTAACTTCGAATTAAATGCCACCGTTATTAAGTATCTGGAATTCCTTTTTCACATCACAGAGATGAGTTTCGTTTAAATTATTTACCTAAGCTTTCTCGGTTAAAAACTACTCTTCGACTTTGGTCAGTAAGAGATATAACTCCTATTGGGAAGGTTCTTTTAATAAAAAGCTTTGCTCTCTCTCTCTCTCTCTCAGATGGTTTTCCTATTTATGGTTCTCCCTAACCCACCTGATTGTCAAAAGTTGACCTGAGAAAGTCTAATCGGTCACAGGTTACATAGTTTGTAGCAGCCGTGTACAGCCGCATAGAGCAAATACCGCTAATTTGTCTAACAATGAGTGTGCATAGGTTACCTTGCATGCGCCGCATCTTTTTCATAGATTGGGTGAGGCTTTCGGTTAGAAAACTAGAACAGTACAGATCTGGACAGCGAGAAAGGTAGTCTGGCCTCAAAAGGTCTCCGCAGTGGTTGTGACGTTTTCTGCCTTCGGCGTACAACTTAGCCCACTATTTTATGGCGAGATAGGGTTAGGGTATCTAAGCCTGTAGGAAGGAGAATTCGACAACATCCGCATGGAGCCGGGAGAGTAGAGCCAGCTGCCCCTGTACTTCGTTCCGTAAAGGTCATATTAATGGTAAGAAAATTTCTGTTTTTTTTTTAACTAAGTAAAAGTTTGAGTTGAGACGATGTTTATTTAATGATGTTGAATTGTGTGAAATGGAGTTAGCTGAAATGTATGGTGCGATATTGAACTGTCTTTAAACAAAAGTAAAGTTGGGAAAGTGGAGAAAACGTGAATGAATTGTATGAATGTTAGTCGTTATTTAGGCTATTAAAATGAATCTTAGAAGTAAGCGAATCTTGTTTAATTCAACAGAGAATGTTTCTTTTACGATGAGAAAGTTTAGGAAAAGGGAAGTTTGTTGAATTTAGAAAATATGTTTTTTTTTAACTTTGAAAAGCTGAAAGAGGATGCATCATTTTAAGATCGAGGCGAAATAACTCGTTGGGGAACTATTGAATTTTATGTATGAATATTTTTACGCAGAGGAAAGAAGAGAGTAAAATTGTAAAATTCTGGGAAAATTAATTATAAGGGTTCAAGCTGAAGGCAATTCTGGTCTAAAAGGGACAGTGGCTTCACACTTGTTCCAGTTTGATGAAAGGTATATTTAATGTACTCATAAAGAGAGGGCGTCTACAAAATTTGGGTATGTATTTCCAAGTCAGGTTCTGAAAGGAAAGTTGGGAGGCCCCTCTTAATTTAACTGGTACGAAAAATTGTGAGTACAAGTTCTATGAATGTGTTACGGGTTTACACTTTCAGGCTTCCGGTCTGGGGATGTAATTCCAGCTCAGCCAAAAAGGGCGTGCCAATCTGCAACATCCTCGAGAGACGATCGGCAATTGTATATGTAAACTTAGTCCTCGGTTACGGTGGGACGACCAAGGATCCCTTTACCATTCGTCGCCAAGGTTACCGGAATCGAGTTTTCGTACAACAAAAACTTTGCTAAGCACAGAGAACACTTAATAATTTTTTCATTATTTTCCTTAATAAATTGAGCACAAGGAGCGATGTTTCGTTTGCAACAAGTTGACTCTTGTGAACTGAATATACTAGAAGTAATATTGAACTGACGACTTCTGGAGACTAAAAGAGAACTTAAAGTGTAAAAAGGAACTTAACAGCTTAAAGGGGTACATGTGTTGAATGTGTTCTTTGACCAGTAAGCTTTATTCATGTTAGCCCCAGGCGACAGAAGTCATTACATATCATTTATCGTTCTTCTCTTCGATTTAAAACAGCCCCTTGTGTGTACTTATTTCATGTTTGCGTGTAAGTATCCCAGTACCTTGATGCTTTTCATCGAACCAAACTGTCGCCGGGATAACCGTGACACTGATAATTATTTTGATGAAGTGAACAAGTTATTTTTCAATTTCATTTGGAATCATAAGCCTGATAAGGTGAAGAGAACAGTGCACTGTAATACAAAAGTAAATGGAGTTTTAAATATGATAGATATTCGCATTTTTGCTAATAGATTAAAAACAAAATGGGTTAAAATGTTCGTTGATGATAGTAATAGACCTTGGAAATTATTTTTCACGTATGCCTTACGTAATTATGGAGTTGATTTTCTTTTCACTTGCAATTTAAAGACAGGTGATATATTTTTTATCAAACAACTTCATCCGTGATGTTAGTGACGCTTGCGCAAGTTTAAGCTTTTCTACTCCTCGAAATGATTTTGCAAGCCAACTGGTATTAAACAATAATGTCATCAAAATTAATAATCGGGTTGTTTATTTCGATGTATTAAAATATAATAAGGTATACAAAGTAGGGGACTTTTTTACTAGAGAGGGCGGTGTCCTATTGTATCAAAACTTTGTTGGTAAGCATGGCATTAGAAACTTCCCATTTACCCATCACTATGGTATAATTTCAGCAATCCCGTCTCATTGGAAAACAAATTTAGGTCATGACACTGTTGTCAACTTGAATTATTGTTAAGTTGTAAAACTTTCTTTAAAGCAACGTGCTACCAACCTTGTATATAGATCTGTTCTTTCGAATAATATCTGTTCTCCAAGATCCATAAGTAAATGGGGAGCATTGTTCCCGGATTATGCTTTTGGCTGGAAACTTATATTCATGTTACCTCATACTGCTGCAGTTTAGATACCTCCACAGGATTGTCGGAACTGATGATTTTTTATGTAGGGTGAAAATTAAAGGGTCCCCATTATGTACTTTTTGCAATGCAGACAATGAAACAATTGAACATCTTTTCTGGAATTTTTCCATCACAAAAGCGTTCTGGGAAGAAATTTGTTCAAGTTGCTTGAGGGATGAAATAGAATTATATGAGTTAACTGTTCATTCTGGGTATTTAGAAAATAAAAAAAGCATAACTAACTTTTTTCCTCTCTATGCAAAGTATTTTTTATATTCCTGTAAGCAAAAAAGTTCAAGACCAAATGCCATTAATTCTACCATAAATTTAAATTTAGCACCGAGGTTGAATTATATATTTCAATGAAACAAAATCAGTTTGACGTTGCGAACAAGTACCGATCGGCAGTCACCTTCCTTTAAATGTTGTTTCACATCATATTAATGCTTAATATTTTAGCATAAATAGAACATGATGTACCACGGTTTTTATTGATGGGTCAGTCAATTCCTGTTGAAAAGTATATACATAATCTCAAAGATATTTTGCAGTACGATTCGATGTAAATAACGTACAAATCTACACTTCCGTATCTACACAAGCTGGTTGGAGCTTACTAGTGACGTGAAAACCAAACCGTCCCGTTCGTCCCGTCTGGTGTTTATATATATATATATATATATATATATATATATATATATATATATATATATATATATATATATATATATATATATATATATATATATATATATATATATATACGGTAGATGTATTATGCACCACTCAGGCATGTAAAAGTGATACTGCATGGTGTTAAGTACCACCATGGCATGTCTCCAGTACTCCAGTGAGGCTGCTTTTAAGTCCCATGTTGTATTTGAGATAAAATGTTGGCTTCACATAAAATCGTGTCCACTTACGGTGTGTCACCTCTATTTGAAGTCCACAAGTTGACCCAATTTGAAAAAGGCAACATATATATCATGCTGATTTCAACCACTGATGTCTACTGAGGGAGTGATTGAAGCGAGTTCATTTGTTGACACAAAATGGATGGCGCTCTGTATTATTAGAAGTCATGCTTTGGAGTCACTCACTCTCCAGAAAAACTCTTCCAAGAGGCCTGAACAATACTTGGACAAGAAAATGTCCACTTAATGTCAAAGTCCACGATTTGACTAAATTTTACATGCGCAATGTGCACGAGAGCCCGCATTTAGCTATATATATACATACATATATATACATATATATATATATACATACATATATATATATATATATATACATACATATATATACATACATATATACATATATATATACATACATATATATATATATATATATATATATATATATATATATATATATATATATTGAAAAGGTTGCAATCAGTTCTTACAACATAGCTTTACAGAACTGTTTCGTAAGGACCAATAATGTAGGTCCTCACTTCTCAGAAACCTGAAGTAGAATGATGTCAATAACGTTAAATACGTATGTGTTCGCTGCTCTTAACGTGTCCGTTTTAAAGCACGTGTTCGTTCCGTGTTCGTTGTGAACAGGCAAGAACGGTCTACCGCGAGCCAAGATACATTACCTATTAGAATAATTACACAGTAGATGTTTGTTCCTGATGTATGCTCGGGCTCGGACAAAACCAACAACTTCTACAAATTAGAACCTGAACGGTATAACAAGCTGGTACAACTAAACGTAAACAAAGCATACAAAAAAGCACCGCCCAACACACGCAATCAAATCACTGCAGCTGACAAAATTATAACTTCAAAACTTAAAATTAGTGCCAGAGTCGACATCACAAGCGAAAAACAAGCATTTATTACACTAAAAGACCATAAAACGAACTTCAACAACAAACCCACATGCAGACTAATCAACCCATGAAAATCAGAACTAGGGAAGATTAGCAAACAAATACTAGAACGGATAAATTCAGAAATCAAGCAATCTACAGGTTACAACCAATGGAAGAACACAAGTGAAGTCATAGACTGGTTTAGTGAAATACACGACAAACACCAACAATCATTTATTGCTTTTGACATTTGTGAGTTTTACCCCTCAATTACTGCCGACCTCCTCAACGAGGCTTTAGACTTTGCATCAAACTACACAGACATACCAGCATTCGAAAGGCATATTATCTTCCACACAAAGAAAACTATGCTGTTCAACGTTGAAACACCATGGTACAAGCGTACCGAATCTTTATTCGATGTCACCATGGGTAGTTTCGACGGTCGTGAAACTTGTGAACTAGTAGGATTGTACCTCCTGTCACAACTTCAAACATTAACATGAATGTCGGCCTATACAGAGACGACGGTTTGGCTGTTTGCAAAGCAACACCAAGGCAAAGAGAAAAAATAAAGAAAGAAATATAAAAAAAGTAGTGAACTTCTTATACCTTACCCTTGAGCTTAGCACAAGCACAAGCACATACAAGCCATACATGAAACCCAACAGCACCGCTCTCTATGTGCACAAACAGAGCAACCACCCCCCACTTATCATAAAGAACATCCCAGAAAGCATCAACAGGAGATTATCCAACATTTCTTCCGACGAAGACACATTCAACACATCATCGCCGGTATACCAAGAAGTATTACAAAGAAGTGGCTATGGGTACAACCTAAAGTACGAGACCCAATCCCCTAGCACTAGTCATTCCAAGGGAACCCCGAAACGAAGACGAAATAGGAACATAACCTGGTTCAACCCCCCGTATAGTGACAGTGTCACAACCAACATTGGCAAGAAATTCTTTTACCTCTTGGACAGCTGCTTCTCACCTGGGCACAAACTACATACATTACTCAACAGAAACACGGTGAAACTGAGTTACAGCTGCATGGCAAGCATAGACCAAATTATATCAGCGCACAACAAATACATACTGGCGAAACAGGAAGTACAACCAGCAACGCGAAGCAACTGCAATTGCAGAAAGCAAAGCGAGTGCCCGTTGGAAGGCAACTGCCTCACGAACAACATTGTGTACCAAGCAACCGTAACATGCCACGACAACCACAAGGAAGAAACATACATTGGTCTAACAGAGAACACATTCAAAACAAGATACACCGCCCATAAGTCTAGCTTTAAACACAAAGACAAAAGAAACGCAACTGCACTCAGTGAATACATCTGGAAACTAAAGGATTCAAATGTAGAGCACTCTGTAAAATGGAAACTCATGAACAAAGCCCGAGCATACTCGACTTCCTCTAAAACTTGTAATCTCTGTCTGGAAGAAAAGTTCTTCATTATACTCAAACCTTCCTTAGCAACTCTAAATAAAAGAAACGAACTGATAAGCTCTTGTAGACACAGGAACAAACATCTACTGTGTATTTATTCTAAAAGGTAATGAATCTTGGCTCTTGCCTGTTCACAACGAACACGGAACGAACACGTGCTTTAAAACGGACACGTTCATAAGAAGCGAACACATACGTATTTAACGTTGTTGACATCATTCTACTTCAGGCTTCTGAGGAGTTAGGACCTACATTATTGGCCCTTACGAAACAGTTCTGTAAAGCTATGTTGTAAGAACTAATTATTGCAACCTTTTCAATACTACAGCTCCCTTCACAGGGTTGAGCACTTTACCATTGCCTGGTTGACATTATTAATTTTTTTTTGCTATTACGGTATATATATATATATATATATATATATATATATATATATATATATATATATATATATATATATATGCATATGTTTACACGTGTATGGTTCCCAATTTAAAACATTGCTATCAACCCTGCTTGCTCGGTGATGTTAGTGGATGAGAAACGGTTTATTTTCAAAGGCCCCCAATAACATTCTCGATTGTTACAAAGAAAGAGTACAAACCTCTGTTATGTGTCTGCTCAGTCATTGTGGAGGCAACGTCACTTGACACAGAATTCGGTATCCGAGTTTCGGAGATATCGTTTGAAAGAACCCTTTCTCTCCAAACATTGCCGGCCTCTAAGGACTCACCGTTTGCCACAGTTTGCGTCGTTGCTTCTTTACTCTCGTGATGCTCTAAAATTATTCAGTGCAAAGATCGTTTGGAAGTAAAAGACTGTTAACAAATAAGGAGTTGACAAAATTTGGGATATCAGGTTATCGTGGATTAATTTCAGTATTGTACCGATAGATTGCGTGTTGTGGGGTTCTAACAACACTTCTTCAAGGGTACCAACCACTTTATACGTATCATATATTTAAATATTTGTTTATATTTAATCATCAGAAGTTTGAATAGATGATCTATTTTATAGGTTAACAGATATAATTTTGCTAGCGTCTCCGTTCCTACCTACTTTACAGTTGTAAGCTACTTCTAAAAATTTAGAAAATATATTGTTGTATACTTTCATAATGTCATTACAGGAAGAAAATGGCAAACAATAATTAAGAGTTCATGGAGGAGGGCTACACTGACAGTTCTTGTCAAGTGAATCTTTTTAGGTAAAATAAAATCCAAAGCGCTACAGTATCCTTCAACATCATCAAACTGTAAAAAAAAATTGAAGATTTTCAATTGAAGTGTATGTTTACACTTTCTATTCACTTTTTAATAATATCAGTAAAATGCATCGTTGAAAGAAAAAGTAGTCGTAAGGAACGTATTTCTAGGAGGATATATTTGTCGTTACATTACAGTAAAACACCAAATCACCGAACAAGTTTATGAAAAAGCCCCAAACTATCTTTTCGTGTTAATTAAGGAGCAAGAAAGAAGTCTATTGAAGCACTATCCCTAGTCAATTTTATAGGGTGTCAAATAAAAGAGAATGATTTTTAACGCACGCCATTTAACTTCCACACCTTCAGATTGTTAATTACATAAGATTTTACTGTTCAAAGATACGTTGTATTTGTTAAAAAAAATATTCAATTTCTTCATGGGTACAAAATGACCTAATATCAACAGATTACTTCCAAATCTGTTGGTGTTTTTTAAATGAAATAAAATGAAATTAAATTAACTAATTTGACCTCCTTACTTCACACCAGTTAAACATTAAATTATTTTCGTGTGAAGATAAGCTGAAAGTTTTGTGAGCACAAAGGTTCATCTTTGAAAGTGTTAGAATATTTTATTTGCATTTGTTAACATTAAAAAAGTGCAAAATATGCTCAAAAAATCTTCCAATATGACATCACTGCAAACATCCCGCAACTCCATGGATTGCTGCGGTTTTCTTAAAAACTTATAACTTCTGAACCCAACTTGATGTTTACATAAAATTTTCACCAATGAAAAGAAAAAATGCTTAAAAAAAGTTACATTTTAAAATTTCTGGCTAAAATATCCCCATTTTCTGTACAAAGGAGACAATTATTGCGAGAATTGATCGCCTTGTAGTTCATAGTTGTAATCATTCCACAACATTAACAGTTACCAAGATTCGCTTCCAGACTTTGTTCGTCCATACCTTTCGTGAAGAGTGAGCTTGCAAGAAAGACTTACCTGGAGTTGTCTCTGTAAATCTGCCATGAGTAATCATGGTACTGATTTCATCTTCTGTGACACTTTTGAAAGTATCTGTTTCTCTTGAGAGAGTCTCAGAATCATTAAACGGGAAGAAGGAAGTCGACTTTATCCCAACTGAATGTGGTTCTGAAAAAGGTACGAGTTAAGAATTGATGTCTATTTCACCGCCTTAATTTCCACTTTGACCAAGAAGGCCCGCGAGTTTAGTGATTAATGGCCAATGTGATATGTTCTACTCATATCTGTGAATTAGAAGAATTGAAATGTATACATCCCTGCCACATATTATGGTGCTATTTCAATATTCTGAGTTGTGACTTCTGATTATTTTTGACAAAAAACAACAGAGTGTTTTCAAATGACGTCATAATACTCTCAATACTCTCAGTACCATGTTGGAGTACATGTTTAGTATGTAGCAGACCGCACTCGGTACACTTGCTCGTCGAATGTGCACACACCGCGTATTTCACAGTGCACACTGTGCAGTGCGTTTCGCACGAAACCATGTGTATTTCGCTGCAGCATCACCGATCCGTGACGTAATTGCAAAGCCTCTGGAGGATTCACTTTTAATTTCTCTTCTCAATTATTTAAAACTATATAACTCATGTAAAAAAGCATTTCTAATAATCTCCTTGTTCAACAGTTATATAATATATAACAGTTACTATATTTCAGCAAAAGGAATCTGTCTGCGGAGGGTCTAATTTGTTCATATTTAAGTTCTTTATTCGAAGAAGGAGAAACGTGAATCATTGCATTATTAGGTTATTGCTTTTACAAGTGTCACAAATACAAACACACGTGCATACAAATTTAAACCGCCAAAGTGATTTGTAAGAATGATTGCTTCCAAAATTGGCTAAAAATATAAAAGTAACTAAATAAAATAAAGAAGAAAAGAAATTTGCGTACAAGGAATTTTAACGACAAGTTATTGTCAACATGTGTATGCTTATTAAATTAGTCACATATCAATAGGTAATATAATTTTGCAAAGTCACGTCAATAATTTGGCCGAATGGCTAACTTTAGGTTTAAGAAGATTTCAGTTGATTCACTTTATTTAATATAGATTTGCATTTAAAAAATTTTAAACAAGGCTTTGTTTTCAAAAGGTGACATAATTTTTTTATCCTATGCGTGCTTTAAACCTAAATAAGTCACGTAATAACAACACTCTACGCCGATGCCCGTTATTACCATGATTTACAGACAAGTTCGGAATTTTTTCTCATGAAGCAGTATTGCATACTAGGTCGAAGGGTAACACTGCTGATAGCTGATGGCGGGATGAAAAAAACACGGAAAGCAGTGTCGTATGATCTACCGGCTTCTATACTTCGGTTCCCGGAAATTATTATGCGGCAGTGAATTTTAACCTCTTACCATGGTTAGTCACTAATTTAGAACTGTATTGACTGGATGTCGCGGAAGTCCTAGATTGAATTTGAGTAAGTGTCATGGATGCAGTTGCAGCGATCTCTTCAGAGGGACTTTCTCTGAATTAAACCACACAATCACGTATTAATGCAAACATCTGTTCATCATAATAAAACGTTCAAAGACTTAAATGCCAATTGATTAACGCCCAACCTTTGGACTGCATTAACATTCATTTGCAGCATTTTTGCGGGAACATCAATCGATCCCCTTGGTCAACTAATATAAGTCTCGTTAAACTGAAGTCTTAAATGATTTTCAGTGGCTGTCATTAATTGAGTCACAACAACCTCTTCGGGGGACCATCCGACAAAATAATCCCACAAAAACAAATTCCGTTCGACCTGACACGGGCAGTCCAAGAACCTGAGTAGTTCTAAGGAAGTTGGGAGAAATAACCTGACAACTTATTCCACCTTTCGGATCTGAACGTTAGCATCTGATGATCTGTGTTTATCAAAACTTTTTAAAACTTAACACTCTACTGCACCTTACCCTTGGCTGCATTTACTTTTGTTCGAAGGACTTTAAAAACGAAACCAACCCAGCCCACTGGAAAACTAACAACAGCCCTTTTGAATGTAGAAATGAACGATTCCTTCAGAGAGGACTCTCGTCTTCAACAGCTTTAATACTTAAAGGTAGTTTAACAATAATTGATCACTGAATACCAGTCAGGGATACTCTATCGCCTAGGGTGATGTGGTATTTCCTTGCCTTGATCAGACTCCCTCAACTCGGGGAGCAACTGACACTAATTTTGACTTCAATGAGGGTGGATCATCCATCCACTTGATACATTTATCACATCTCTAGTATGATTAGTCAGCCTAAGATCAGTATTATTTTAAATCTCCTGGTTTCCGTAAAATTTGTAATACAGTAATACATACATGGGCGTCCGCAGGTATGGGCAAGGGGGGCACTTGCCCCCCCCCCCCGGAAAATCAAAAATTTGAAAAAACGTATAAAAATTAAAGCAAAAACCCCAACAAAACGTGTTTTCAAAGTTTCTGTGCGAAAAATAGGCTTTAGAAATGCCATTTCTGGCGATCTGGGAGGCATTTTGGGCTGAAATTTTTGAATGCTTTGTGTCAGTTCATGGTGACTTGGAGGTTTTGCCCCTCCCTAGAAATTTTGCCCCCCCCCCCGACTATTTTTCTGCGGACGCCCATGAATACATACCTGCTCGACCGCGTGTTTGGTCTGGCGGTAGAGCATCCGCCTCCCACGCGGAAGGTCTGGGTTCTATTCCCAGGTCATACCAAATTGAACCTCTTCCCATTGTGCGTGATGCTCCGCATAAGCAATGGAGTAGGGAAAACAAGCTAGTGAGCCACAACTGAAAAGAAAATGCGTGGCCGGTTCGACTTGAACCAATAAATTTTAAACTGGGCCGTAAAACTCCATCTAACTATCTAACTAACTATAGCGTCGAGATTTGTATTTATATCGATACCAATACCCTATGAATTTTGTTATTCTGAACAGGTCTATCCCGAATTTTTCCAAGTTATCCGCGATAATGCTAACGCAAGACATTCGAACGGGTGTGAAGCGTATGCAATCATCATTTTATTTTCCAAACATGGTAACAATCAAATTCAACGAAAAATTACGTTGTATTGATAAAAAAACGAACTAGGTTTTATTCCATCAGTGCTCCCCATTGGCTTAGAATTCACAATGTAAGAATATACATATAACCTGAGCGGTTTTCTTCCTGATTTGCGAACTATTTTTGGTTCGTGAAGCCACTTTTGACGCTATCTGGTCCCTGACGTCGAGGTGTATGAACAAGGCAGGGTCACCTCGACGGAAGGGTTACCCTCACTAACTGAATACCAACTGCAGATAATTTATAATAACACATATTTAGATACTGAACATTGCTTTTAAGCATCAGTTGTTTGAAAAGTTGACATATGTTAGTATCAGATAATGCAATTTTGCGAAATTTAACATACCTTCTCTACACTTGTAGAGAACTTCTAAAATTTTCTGAATTCCATAACAAGGATCTCCGAAGAAATCAATAGATGCGGCAACTTCACAATCTGAACGTCCTTCACATGAATTAATTAAAAGGTCTTTGGAATTCGGTTGGTGGCATCCTGTGCTATCATCTCCAAGCTCCCACCACCATGCGGTAAGATCACACTTGTCACGTGCTGATGTACTACTCCCGTTGTAACCGAAACTGGCAGACACAATTTCAATGGTGGTTTCCTGTGGGCACGCGATGATCTGTTTTTGATCCTCACAAAGTACCAAGTAGAATTCTGCAAAACACATCGTATAATTAAGTATTTACAGCTATGCAAACTTTACCGAAATAATCGTGTATATAATTTGAGGGACCAAATTACTCAGGTAAGGAAGGGGTAAAAAAAAAAAAAAAATCGTTGTTGCTTTTCTGATTACATATTAACGCATGTTTCTTGGGTGCAGTATCATGTGACAGGGAAACATCAAACGTAGGAGACAAATGAACCAAATAATGTTAGGATATGGGTAGGGAAGAGGGAGATTGAATGTTTTGGCTTAGGTGAGATTTTAAAGCTTAATTTCTAACCAAATGTTTTTCGTTGCACAGGTTACGCCAATTTTCAAGTTGTTTCAACAGGGCTACTTCGTTGTCGCTTTCGCGATCACGTGATTACAATAATTTAATAAATACCCACGCTACTTTGATTATGAATCAATCCTTGGTGATTAAAATACTAAAGGACAGTATATAACATATGAAGAACTTCAAGGTTCACTTGGTGAGTAATACGTACTATGAATGAACCGTTGAACAAATTTAGCAAAGTAAAGGTTAAGGTTAGGTGATAAGCTATTTAAATCAAAAACGAAGTTTGCGCACCTTTCTTGTTCACTTAGTTTGGCTGAAGTTTTTTTTATTTTTTATTACAAAAAAGTGAGACGACGTAAGCTAGAAAAGTCGTTGACACGGATATTTCCTATTAGTTTAGCCTTCCCCACCCTCAGTAATATCCATCACGATCATTGTATTTCTTGAGATTGTCTTAGAATATTTTCTGGTAACGAGTAGAGACAAAGAAAATAGATCGGGAACTCGTTCAGAAAGAGAGAATATGCAACTGAATCTCAAATATATTTTCACAGTACCATTACAGGAAGGAAAATGACAAACAATTTTTGTAGTTCATGGAGTAGGGCCACACTGACAGTTCTTGTGAAGTGAATCTCTTTAGCTAACATAAAACCGAAAGAGCTGCATTATCCTTCATCATCATTAAATTGTAAAATTTTTGAAGATTTTCATTTGAAGTGGAAGCTTTTACTTTCTGTTTACTTTTTCATAATATCAGTTAAATGCACACAGTTCGTTGAAAGAGAAACTAGTCGTAAGGAACTGATTTCTAAGAGGACATAATTGTCGTTACATTACAGTTAAAAACCAAATCACCGAACAAATTTATGAAAAAAATTTAGCCCAAAACTATCTTTTCATGTTAATTAAGGAGGAAGTAAGAAGTCTATTAAAGCAATATCCCCTAGTCAATTTCATACGGTGTCAAATAAAAGAAAATGATTGTTAATGCAAGTCCTTCAAATTCGACACCTTTAGCTTGTTCATTACTCAAAATTTTCCTGTCCAAAGAGAGGCTGTCTTTGTTAAAAACAGATTCAATTTCTTCAAGTGCAAAAATGATTTAACATCGACAGATTACTTCCAAATCTTTTGTTGTTGTTAAAGTTAAATGCAATTAATTAATTTGACCTCCTAACTTCACACCAGTGAAACTATAAATTATTTTCTTGTGGAGTTTAGCTGAAAAGTTTGTGAGCACAAAGGTTACATCTTCAAAAGTGTTGGAATGTTTTATTTGCATTTGTTAACATTGAAAAAGTACAAAACATGCTGTTGACATAGAATTTTTACCAATGAAAAGAAAACATGCTTAGAAAAAGTTGCATTTGAAAAATTTGTGACAAAAACATTCACATTTTCTTTGCAAGGGGACAATTATTGCGAAAATTGTTTACCTGGTACTTCATAATTGTAATCATTCCACAACATTAACAGTTATCAAGATTGGTCTCCAGACTTTGTTCGTCCATACCTTTGGTGAAGAGTGAGTTGGGAAGAAAGACTTACCCGGAGTTCTTTGTGTAAATCTGCCGTGAGTAATCATGGTACTGATTTCATCTTCTGTGACACTTTTGAAGGTATCTGTTTGTCTTGAGAGAGTCTCAGAATCATTTAAGGGGAGGGAAAGTCGACGTTGTCCCAACTGAAAGTGGCTCTGAAAAAGATACAAGTTAAGAATTGATGTCCATTTTACAGCCTTAATTTGCACTTTGACCAAGAAGGCCCACGAGTTTAGTGATTAATGGCAAATGTGATATGTTCTACTCATATCTGTAACGAGGAGTTGAAATGTATCCATCCCTGTTCTATATTATAATGCTATTTCAATATTCTGAGTTGTAACTTCAGATTATTTTTCACAAAAAACAACAGAGTGTTTTTAAATGACGTCATAATACTAACAAGCGGCTATTTTGGAGTATATGTTTAGTATGTAGCGGACCGCACTCGGTACACTTGCTTGTCGAATGTGCACACACCGCTTATTTCACAGTGCACACTGTGTAGCGCGTTTAGCACGAAACCATGTGTATTTGGCTGCAGCATCACGGATCCGTGACGTAATTGCAAAGCCCCTGGAGGGTTCTCCTTTAATTTGTCTACTCAATATTTTTAAGTTAGATTACTCACGTGCAAAAGCATTTCTAATAATCTCCTTGTTTAACTTTTGGCGACCTTGGATTACATGTGACCTCTATCAAAACGTATTGGATATCTTCAGACTGTCACGCTTACACGTGCCTGGTGTGGATGCATCCGATTCCTTCATAACCGGAATATAATAGTTACTATATTTCAGTAAAAGGACTCTGTCTGCGGAGGGTCTTATTTTTTAATATTTTAGTTCTATATTCGAAGAAGGAGAAATGTGCACCGCTGCATTTTTAAGTTATTGCTTTTACAAGCGTCAAAAAAAAAAAAAAAAAAAAAAAACACGGGCATACAAGTTTAAACCGCCAAAGTTATTCGTTAGAAAAATTGCTTGCACAATTGTCTAAAAATATAAAAATGAATAAATAAAAATACAGAAGAAAAGAAATTTGCCTGCAAGAAATTTTTAACGATAAATTATTGTCAACATGTTTAGGCTTATTGAATAAGTTACATATCAATAGGTAAAATAATTCTGCAAAGTCAAGTCAATAAATACGTTGCATGGATAAATTTAGGTTTAATGAGATTTTAGTAGATTAACTTTATTTAAAATATGAATTATGCACTTTCAAAATTTAAAACAAACCTTTGTTTTCAAAAGGTGACATATTTTTTTTTTTTTTTTATCTTTTTTATCCTATCCGTTTTTTAAACCTAAATACGGAGAAGTATCGTAATAACAACACTCTACGTTGATGCCCGTTATTATCATGATTTAGAGAACAGTGCGGAATTTTTTTTCAGTGAGCAGTATGCACAATAGGTCGAAAAGGTAACACTGTTACACGTGTTTATAGCTGATGGCGGGAGGTAAACACACGTCAAGCAATGTTGTACTTTCGACCGGCGTCTCTCGGTTCCCACATATTATTATACGGCAGTGAGTCTCAACCTCTTATTATCGTTAGTCACTAATTTAGAACTGTATTGACTGTATGTCGCAGAAGTCCTAGATTGATTCTGAGAAAGTGTCATGGATGGAGTTGGATCCACCCATTCGGAGGGACTTTCTGTGAATTGAATCACACAATCATGTTTTAATGCAAACATCTGATCATCATAATAAAACGTTCTAAGACTGAAATGCCAATTGATTAATACCCAACTTTTGGACTGCATTAACATTCATTTGCAGCATTTTTGCGGGCACATCACTCCAACCCTTTGGTCAACCAATTTCAGTATCGTTAAACTAAATGATTTTCAGTGGCTGTCACAAACTGAGTCACAACAACCTCTTCGGAGGGACCATCCGACAAAATAATCGCACAGAAACAAAATCCGTTCGACCTGACACGGGCTGTCCCAGAACCAGAGTAGTTCTAAGGAAGTTGGGAGAAGTAACCTGACAACTCATTCCACCTTTCGGATATGAACGTTAGCATCTGATGATCTGTGATTATCAAATCTTATTAAGACTTAACACTCTGTTGCACCTGACCCTTTGGTTACATTTACTTTTATTTGTAGGAGTTTTAAATTGATACAAACCCAACCCATCCCACTGGAAAACAAACAACAGTCCTGTTGAACGTAGTTATGAACGATTCTTTTAGCGAGGTCTCTCCTTCAAAGAACATAAACAGTTTTAATACTTAAGGGAAGTTTAACAATAAATGTTCATTAAATACTAGTCAGGGTTACCCTACCGCCTAGAGTTATGTGGTAATTCCCGGCCTTGATCAGACCCCTCGACGTCAAGCAGCACGTAACATATTTTTTGACTTCAATGAACGTGGGGCATCCATCCAGCCGATACATATACAATGATCACAGCTCTAGTTTGATCAGTCATCTTGAGATCAGTGTTATTTTTAAAATCTCAGGTTTTCCGTAAAACTTGTTATACAGTAATGCATTCCTGCTCGACCGCGTCTATGGTCTATCGTCAGAACATCGGCCTCCCTCGCGGAAGGCCTGGGTTTTATTCCTAAGTCGAGTCATACCAAATTGAACCTACTGTCGTTGTGCGTGATGCTACGCATAAGCAATGAAGAAGGGAAAACAAGCCAGTGATCCACAACTGAAAAGACAAACCCTGGTCGGCACGAGTTGAACTAATAGCTTTTAACCTGGGCCGTAAAACTCCATCTAACTAACTAACTAAATATCTAACTACATCGTCGAGTTTTATATTTATACCGATGCCAATGCCCTATGACTTTTGTTATTCTGAACAGGCCTATCTCGAATATTTTCAGGTTATCCGAAATAATGCTTACGCAAGACATTCAAACAGGTTTGAAGCGTATGCAATCATCATTTTATTTTCAAACATGGTTACTATCAAATTCAACGGAAAATTACACGTTGTTTTGATCAAAAACGGTTAGTGCTCCCCATTAGCTTAGAACTCACTATATATGAATATTCATATAAACTGAGCCTTCTTGTTCCTGATTTGCGAACTAATTATTTTTGGCTCGTAAAACCACTTTTGTTGCTATCTGGTCCCTGACGTTGAGGTGTATGAAGAAGGCAGGGTCACCTCGACGGAGGGGTTACCCCTCACTAACTGAATACCAACTGCAGATACTCTATAATAACATATATTTAGTTACTGAACATTAGTTTTAAGCATCAGTGGTTTGAATAATTGACCTCTGTTAGTATCAGATAATGTAATTTTGCTAACTTTTACATACCTACTCTACACTTGTAGAGAACTTCTAAAATTTTCTGAATTCCATAACAAGGATTGCCGAAGAAATGAATAGATGCCGACACCTCACACTCTGAACGTAATTGACATGCATTTATTAAAAGATCTTTGGAATTTGGTTGGTGGCATCTTGTGTTGTCATCTCCACGCTCCCACCACCATGCGGTAGGATCACACTTGTCACGTGCTGATGTACTACTCCCGTTGTAACCGAAACTGGCAGACACAATCTCAATGGTGGTATACAGTGGGCACGCGATGGTCTGTTTTTGATCCTCACAAAGTATCAAGTAGAATTCTGCAAAACACATCGTATAATTAAGTATTTCGCTATGCAAACAATATGCAAATTACCGTTTATATAATTTGAGGAACCAAAACACGCAGGTAAGAAAAAATTTCGTTGTTGCTTTTCTGATTACATATTAACGCATGTTTCCTGTGTACAGTATCATGTGACAGGGAAACATCAAACGTAGGAGACAAATGAACCAAATAATGCTAGGATATGGGTAGGGAAGAGGGAGATTGAATGTTTTGGCTTAGGTGAGATTTTAAAGCTTAATTTCTAACCAAATGTTTTTCGTTGCACAGGTTACGCCAATTTTCAAGTTGTTTCAACAGGGCTACTTCGTTGTCGCTTTCGCGATCACGTGATTACAATAATTTAATAAATACCCACGCTACTTTGATTATGAATCAATCCTTGGTGATTAAAATACTAAAGGACATGAGTATATAACATATGAAGAACTTCAAGGTTCACTTGGTGAGTAATACGTACTATGAATGAACCGTTGAACAAATTTAGCAAAGTAAAGGCTAAGGTTAGGTGATAAGCTATTTAAATCAAAAACGAAGTTTGCGCACCTTTCTTGTTCATTTAGTTTGGCTGAAGTTTTTTTTATTATTTATTGCAAAAACGTGAGACGACGTAAGCTAGAAAAGTCGTTGACACGGATATATCCTATTAGTTTAGCCTTCCCACCCTCAGTAATATCCATCACGATCATTGTATTTCTTGAGATTGTCTTAGAATATTTTCGGGTAATGAGTAGAGACAAAGAAAATAGATCGAAAACTCGTTCAGAAAGAGAGAATATGCAACTGAATCTCAGATTTACTTTCACAGTACCATTACAGGAAGGAAAATGACAAACAATTTTTGTAGTTCATGGAGTAGGGCCACACTGACAGTTCTTGTCAAGTGAATCTCTTTAGCTAACATAAAACCGAAAGAGCTGCATTATCCTTCATCATCATTAAATTGTAAAATTTTTGAAGATTTTCATTTGAAGTGGAAGCTTTTACTTTCTGTTTACTTTTTCATAATATCAGTTAAATGCACACAGTTCGTTGAAAGAGAAACTAGTCGTAAGGAACTGATTTCTAAGAGGACATAATTGTCGTTACATTACAGTTAAAAACCAAATCACCGAACAAATTTATGAAAAAAATTTAGCCCAAAACTATCTTTTCATGTTAATTAAGGAGGAAGTAAGAAGTCTATTAAAGCAATATCCCCTAGTCAATTTCATACGGTGTCAAACAAAAGAAAATGATTGTTAATGCAAGTCCTTCAAATTCGACACCTTTAGCTTGTTCATTACTCAAAATCTTCCTGTCCAAAGAGAGGCTGTCTTTGTTAAAAACAGATTCAATTTCTTCAAGTGCAAAAATGATTTAACATCGACAGATTACTTCCAAATCTTTTGTTGTTGTTAAAGTTAAATGCAATTAATTAATTTGACCTCCTAACTTCACACCAGTGAAACTATAAATTATTTTCTTGTGGAGTTTAGCTGAAAAGTTTGTGAGCACAAAGGTTACATCTTCAAAAGTGTTGGAATGTTTTATTTGCATTTGTTAACATTGAAAAAGTACAAAACATGCTGTTGACATAGAATTTTTACCAATGAAAAGAAAACATGCTTAGAAAAAGTTGCATTTGAAAAATTTGTGACAAAAACATTCACATTTTCTTTGCAAGGGGACAATTATTGCGAAAATTGTTTACCTGGTACTTCATAATTGTAATCATTCCACAACATTAACAGTTATCAAGATTGGTCTCCAGACTTTGTTCGTCCATACCTTTGGTGAAGAGTGAGTTGGGAAGAAAGACTTACCCGGAGTTCTTTGTGTAAATCTGCCGTGAGTAATCATGGTACTGATTTCATCTTCTGTGACACTTTTGAAGGTATCTGTTTGTCTTGAGAGAGTCTCAGAATCATTTAAGGGGGAGGGGAAAGTCGACGTTGTCCCAACTGAAAGTGGCTCTGAAAAAGATACAAGTTAAGAATTGATGTCCATTTTACAGCCTTAATTTGCACTTTGACCAAGAAGGCCCACGAGTTTAGTGATTAATGGCAAATGTGATATGTTCTACTCATATCTGTAACGAGGAGTTGAAATGTATCCATCCCTGTTCTATATTATAATGCTATTTCAATATTCTGAGTTGTAACTTCAGATTATTTTTCACAAAAAACAACAGAGTGTTTTTAAATGACGTCATAATACTAACAAGCGGCTATTTTGGAGTATATGTTTAGTATGTAGCG
This sequence comes from Holothuria scabra, assembly GCA_037179385.1. Taxonomy (NCBI): domain Eukaryota; kingdom Metazoa; phylum Echinodermata; class Holothuroidea; order Aspidochirotida; family Holothuriidae; genus Holothuria; species Holothuria scabra. The sequence continues at coordinate 8,665,615 of CM074191.1, forward strand.
GACCGCACTCGGTACACTTGCTTGTCGAATGTGCACACACCGCTTATTTCACAGTGCACACTGTGTAGCGCGTTTAGCACGAAACCATGTGTATTTGGCTGCAGCATCACGGATCCGTGACGTAATTGCAAAGCCCCTGGAGGGTTCTCCTTTAATTTGTCTACTCAATATTTTTAAGTTAGATTACTCACGTGCAAAAGCATTTCTAATAATCTCCTTGTTTAACTTTTGGCGACCTTGGATTACATGTGACCTCTATCAAAACGTATTGGATATCTTCAGACTGTCACGCTTACACGTGCCTGGTGTGGATGCATCCGATTCCTTCATAACCGGAATATAATAGTTACTATATTTCAGTAAAAGGACTCTGTCTGCGGAGGGTCTTATTTTTTAATATTTTAGTTCTATATTCGAAGAAGGAGAAATGTGCACCGCTGCATTTTTAAGTTATTGCTTTTACAAGCGTCAAAAAAAAAAAAAAAAAAAAAACACGGGCATACAAGTTTAAACCGCCAAAGTTATTCGTTAGAAAAATTGCTTGCACAATTGTCTAAAAATATAAAAATGAATAAATAAAAATACAGAAGAAAAGAAATTTGCCTGCAAGAAATTTTTAACGATAAATTATTGTCAACATGTTTAGGCTTATTGAATAAGTTACATATCAATAGGTAAAATAATTCTGCAAAGTCAAGTCAATAAATACGTTGCATGGATAAATTTAGGTTTAATGAGATTTTAGTAGATTAACTTTATTTAAAATATGAATTATGCACTTTCAAAATTTAAAACAAACCTTTGTTTTCAAAAGGTGACATATTTTTTTTTTTTTTTTTATCTTTTTTATCCTATCCGTTTTTTAAACCTAAATACGGAGAAGTATCGTAATAACAACACTCTACGTTGATGCCCGTTATTATCATGATTTAGAGAACAGTGCGGAATTTTTTTTCAGTGAGCAGTATGCACAATAGGTCGAAAAGGTAACACTGTTACACGTGTTTATAGCTGATGGCGGGAGGTAAACACACGTCAAGCAGTGTTGTACTTTCGACCGGCGTCTCTCGGTTCCCACATATTATTATACGGCAGTGAGTCTCAACCTCTTATTATCGTTAGTCACTAATTTAGAACTGTATTGACTGTATGTCGCAGAAGTCCTAGATTGATTCTGAGAAAGTGTCATGGATGGAGTTGGATCCACCCATTCGGAGGGACTTTCTGTGAATTGAATCACACAATCATGTTTTAATGCAAACATCTGATCATCATAATAAAACGTTCTAAGACTGAAATGCCAATTGATTAATACCCAACTTTTGGACTGCATTAACATTCATTTGCAGCATTTTTGCGGGCACATCACTCCAACCCTTTGGTCAACCAATTTCAGTATCGTTAAACTAAATGATTTTCAGTGGCTGTCACAAACTGAGTCACAACAACCTCTTCGGAGGGACCATCCGACAAAATAATCGCACAGAAACAAAATCCGTTCGACCTGACACGGGCTGTCCCAGAACCAGAGTAGTTCTAAGGAAGTTGGGAGAAGTAACCTGACAACTCATTCCACCTTTCGGATATGAACGTTAGCATCTGATGATCTGTGATTATCAAATCTTATTAAGACTTAACACTCTGTTGCACCTGACCCTTTGGTTACATTTACTTTTATTTGTAGGAGTTTTAAATTGATACAAACCCAACCCATCCCACTGGAAAACAAACAACAGTCCTGTTGAACGTAGTTATGAACGATTCTTTTAGCGAGGTCTCTCCTTCAAAGAACATAAACAGTTTTAATACTTAAGGGAAGTTTAACAATAAATGTTCATTAAATACTAGTCAGGGTTACCCTACCGCCTAGAGTTATGTGGTAATTCCCGGCCTTGATCAGACCCCTCGACGTCAAGCAGCACGTAACATATTTTTTGACTTCAATGAACGTGGGGCATCCATCCAGCCGATACATATACAATGATCACAGCTCTAGTTTGATCAGTCATCTTGAGATCAGTGTTATTTTTAAAATCTCAGGTTTTCCGTAAAACTTGTTATACAGTAATGCATTCCTGCTCGACCGCGTCTATGGTCTATCGTCAGAACATCGGCCTCCCTCGCGGAAGGCCTGGGTTTTATTCCTAAGTCGAGTCATACCAAATTGAACCTACTGTCGTTGTGCGTGATGCTACGCATAAGCAATGAAGAAGGGAAAACAAGCCAGTGATCCACAACTGAAAAAGACAAACCCTGGTCGGCACGAGTTGAACTAATAGCTTTTAACCTGGGCCGTAAAACTCCATCTAACTAACTAACTAAATATCTAACTACATCGTCGAGTTTTATATTTATACCGATGCCAATGCCCTATGACTTTTGTTATTCTGAACAGGCCTATCTCGAATATTTTCAGGTTATCCGAAATAATGCTTACGCAAGACATTCAAACAGGTTTGAAGCGTATGCAATCATCATTTTATTTTCAAACATGGTTACTATCAAATTCAACGGAAAATTACACGTTGTTTTGATCAAAAACGGTTAGTGCTCCCCATTAGCTTAGAACTCACTATATATGAATATTCATATAAACTGAGCCTTCTTGTTCCTGATTTGCGAACTAATTATTTTTGGCTCGTAAAACCACTTTTGTTGCTATCTGGTCCCTGACGTTGAGGTGTATGAAGAAGGCAGGGTCACCTCGACGGAGGGGTTACCCCTCACTAACTGAATACCAACTGCAGATACTCTATAATAACATATATTTAGTTACTGAACATTAGTTTTAAGCATCAGTGGTTTGAATAATTGACCTCTGTTAGTATCAGATAATGTAATTTTGCTAACTTTTACATACCTACTCTACACTTGTAGAGAACTTCTAAAATTTTCTGAATTCCATAACAAGGATTGCCGAAGAAATGAATAGATGCCGACACCTCACACTCTGAACGTAATTGACATGCATTTATTAAAAGATCTTTGGAATTTGGTTGGTGGCATCTTGTGTTGTCATCTCCACGCTCCCACCACCATGCGGTAGGATCACACTTGTCACGTGCTGATGTACTACTCCCGTTGTAACCGAAACTGGCAGACACAATCTCAATGGTGGTATACAGTGGGCACGCGATGGTCTGTTTTTGATCCTCACAAAGTATCAAGTAGAATTCTGCAAAACACATCGTATAATTAAGTATTTCGCTATGCAAACAATATGCAAATTACCGTTTATATAATTTGAGGAACCAAAACACGCAGGTAAGAAAAAATTTCGTTGTTGCTTTTCTGATTACATATTAACGCATGTTTCCTGTGTACAGTATCATGTGACAGGGAAACATCAAACGTAGGAGACAAATGAACCAAATAATGCTAGGATATGGGTAGGGAAGAGGGAGATTGAATGTTTTGGCTTAGGTGAGATTTTAAAGCTTAATTTCTAACCAAATGTTTTTCGTTGCACAGGTTACGCCAATTTTCAAGTTGTTTCAACAGGGCTACTTCGTTGTCGCTTTCGCGATCACGTGATTACAATAATTTAATAAATACCCACGCTACTTTGATTATGAATCAATCCTTGGTGATTAAAATACTAAAGGACATGAGTATATAACATATGAAGAACTTCAAGGTTCACTTGGTGAGTAATACGTACTATGAATGAACCGTTGAACAAATTTAGCAAAGTAAAGGCTAAGGTTAGGTGATAAGCTATTTAAATCAAAAACGAAGTTTGCGCACCTTTCTTGTTCATTTAGTTTGGCTGAAGTTTTTTTTATTATTTATTGCAAAAACGTGAGACGACGTAAGCTAGAAAAGTCGTTGACACGGATATATCCTATTAGTTTAGCCTTCCCCACCCTCAGTAATATCCATCACGATCATTGTATTTCTTGAGATTGTCTTAGAATATTTTCGGGTAATGAGTAGAGACAAAGAAAATAGATCGAAAACTCGTTCAGAAAGAGAGAATATGCAACTGAATCTCAGATTTACTTTCACAGTACCATTACAGGAAGGAAAATGACAAACAATTTTTGTAGTTCATGGAGTAGGGCCACACTGACAGTTCTTGTCAAGTGAATCTCTTTAGCTAACATAAAACCGAAAGAGCTGCATTATCCTTCATCATCATTAAATTGTAAAATTTTTGAAGATTTTCATTTGAAGTGGAAGCTTTTACTTTCTGTTTACTTTTTCATAATATCAGTTAAATGCACACAGTTCGTTGAAAGAGAAACTAGTCGTAAGGAACTGATTTCTAAGAGGACATAATTGTCGTTACATTACAGTTAAAAACCAAATCACCGAACAAATTTATGAAAAAATTTAGCCCAAAACTATCTTTTCATGTTAATTAAGGAGGAAGTAAGAAGTCTATTAAAGCAATATCCCCTAGTCAATTTCATACGGTGTCAAATAAAAGAAAATGATTGTTAATGCAAGTCCTTCAAATTCGACACCTTTAGCTTGTTCATTACTCAAAATCTTCCTGTCCAAAGAGAGGCTGTCTTTGTTAAAAACAGATTCAATTTCTTCAAGTGCAAAAATGATTTAACATCGACAGATTACTTCCAAATCTTTTGTTGTTGTTAAAGTTAAATGCAATTAATTAATTTGACCTCCTAACTTCACACCAGTGAAACTATAAATTATTTTCTTGTGGAGTTTAGCTGAAAAGTTTGTGAGCACAAAGGTTACATCTTCAAAAGTGTTGGAATGTTTTATTTGCACTTGTTAACATTGAAAAAGTACAAAACATGCTGTTGACATAGAATTTTTACCAATGAAAAGAAAACATGCTTAGAAAAAGTTGCATTTGAAAAATTTGTGACAAAAACATTCACATTTTCTTTGCAAGGGGAAAATTATTGCGAAAATTGTTTACCTGGTACTTCATAATTGTAATCATTCCACAACATTAACAGTTATCAAGATTGGTCTCCAGACTTTGTTCGTCCATACCTTTGGTGAAGAGTGAGTTGGGAAGAAAGACTTACCCGGAGTTCTTTGTGTAAATCTGCCGTGAGTAATCATGGTACTGATTTCATCTTCTGTGACACTTTTGAAGGTATCTGTTTGTCTTGAGAGAGTCTCAGAATCATTTAAGGGGGAGGGGAAAGTCGACGTTGTCCCAACTGAAAGTGGCTCTGAAAAAGATACAAGTTAAGAATTGATGTCCATTTTACAGCCTTAATTTGCACTTTGACCAAGAAGGCCCACGAGTTTAGTGATTAATGGCAAATGTGATATGTTCTACTCATATCTGTAACGAGGAGTTGAAATGTATCCATCCCTGTTCTATATTATAATGCTATTTCAATATTCTGAGTTGTAACTTCAGATTATTTTTCACAAAAAACAACAGAGTGTTTTTAAATGACGTCATAATACTAACAAGCGGCTATTTTGGAGTATATGTTTAGTATGTAGCGGACCGCACTCGGTACACTTGCTTGTCGAATGTGCACACACCGCTTATTTCACAGTGCACACTGTGTAGCGCGTTTAGCACGAAACCATGTGTATTTGGCTGCAGCATCACGGATCCGTGACGTAATTGCAAAGCCCCTGGAGGGTTCTCCTTTAATTTGTCTACTCAATATTTTTAAGTTAGATTACTCACGTGCAAAAGCATTTCTAATAATCTCCTTGTTTAACTTTTGGCGACCTTGGATTACATGTGACCTCTATCAAAACGTATTGGATATCTTCAGACTGTCACGCTTACACGTGCCTGGTGTGGATGCATCCGATTCCTTCATAACCGGAATATAATAGTTACTATATTTCAGTAAAAGGACTCTGTCTGCGGAGGGTCTTATTTTTTAATATTTTAGTTCTATATTCGAAGAAGGAGAAATGTGCACCGCTGCATTTTTAAGTTATTGCTTTTACAAGCGTCAAAAAAAAAAAAAAGAAAAACAAAAAAAAAAACAAAAAAACAAAAAAAAAAACACGGGCATACAAGTTTAAACCGCCAAAGTTATTCGTTAGAAAAATTGCTTTCACAATTGTCTAAAAATATAAAAATGAATAAATAAAAATACAGAAGAAAAGAAATTTGCCTGCAAGAAATTTTTAACGATAAATTATTGTCAACATGTTTAGGCTTATTGAATAAGTTACATATCAATAGGTAAAATAATTCTGCAAAGTCAAGTCAATAAATACGTTGCATGGATAAATTTAGGTTTAATGAGATTTTAGTAGATTAACTTTATTTAAAATATGAATTATGCACTTTCAAAATTTAAAACAAACCTTTGTTTTCAAAAGGTGACATATTTTTTTTTTTTTTTATCTTTTTATCCTATCCGTTTTTAAACCTAAATACGGAGAAGTATCGTAATAACAACACTCTACGTTGATGCCCGTTATTATCATGATTTAGAGAACAGTGCGGAATTTTTTTTCAGGGAGCAGTATGCACAATAGGTCGAAAAGGTAACACTGTTACACGTGTTTATAGCTGATGGCGGGAGGTAAACACACGTCAAGCAGTGTTGTACTTTCGACCGGCGTCTCTCGGTTCCCACATATTATTATACGGCAGTGAGTCTCAACCTCTTATTATCGTTAGTCACTAATTTAGAACTGTATTGACTGTATGTCGCAGAAGTCCTAGATTGATTCTGAGAAAGTTTCATGGATGGAGTTGGATCCACCCATTCGGAGGGACTTTCTGTGAATTGAAACACACAATCATGTTTTAATGCAAACATCTGATCATCATAATAAAACGTTCTAAGACTGAAATGCCAATTGATTAATACCCAACTTTTGGACTGCATTAACATTCATTTGCAGCATTTTTGCGGGCACATCACTCCAACCCTTTGGTCAACCAATTTCAGTATCGTTAAACTAAATGATTTTCAGTGGCTGTCACAAACTGAGTCACAACAACCTCTTCGGAGGGACCATCCGACAAAATAATCGCACAGAAACAAAATCCGTTCGACCTGACACGGGCTGTCCCAGAACCAGAGTAGTTCTAAGGAAGTTGGGAGAAGTAACCTGACAACTCATTCCACCTTTCGGATATGAACGTTAGCATCTGATGATCTGTGATTATCAAATCTTATTAAGACTTAACACTCTGTTGCACCTGACCCTTTGGTTACATTTACTTTTATTTGTAGGAGTTTTAAATTGACACAAACCCAACCCATCCCACTGGAAAACAAACAACAGTCCTGTTGAACGTAGTTATGAACGATTCTTTTAGCGAGGTCTCTCCTTCAAAGAACATAAACAGTTTTAATACTTAAGGGAAGTTTAACAATAAATGTTCATTAAATACTAGTCAGGGTTACCCTACCGCCTAGAGTTATGTGGTAATTCCCGGCCTTGATCAGACCCCTCGACGTCAAGCAGCACGTAACATATTTTTTGACTTCAATGAACGTGGGGCATCCATCCAGCCGATACATATACAATGATCACAGCTCTAGTTTGATCAGTCATCTTGAGATCAGTGTTATTTTTAAAATCTCAGGTTTTCCGTAAAACTTGTTATACAGTAATGCATTCCTGCTCGACCGCGTCTATGGTCTATCGTCAGAACATCGGCCTCCCTCGCGGAAGGCCTGGGTTTTATTCCTAAGTCGAGTCATACCAAATTGAACCTACTGTCGTTGTGCGTGATGCTACGCATAAGCAATGAAGAAGGGAAAACAAGCCAGTGATCCACAACTGAAAAGACAAACCCTGGTCGGCACGAGTTGAACTAATAGCTTTTAACCTGGGCCGTAAAACTCCATCTAACTAACTAACTAAATATCTAACTACATCGTCGAGTTTTATATTTATACCGATGCCAATGCCCTATGACTTTTGTTATTCTGAACAGGCCTATCTCGAATATTTTCAGGTTATCCGAAATAATGCTTACGCAAGACATTCAAACAGGTTTGAAGCGTATGCAATCATCATTTTATTTTCAAACATGGTTACTATCAAATTCAACGGAAAATTACACGTTGTTTTGATCAAAAACGGTTAGTGCTCCCCATTAGCTTAGAACTCACTATATATGAATATTCATATAAACTGAGCCTTCTTGTTCCTGATTTGCGAACTAATTATTTTTGGCTCGTAAAACCACTTTTGTTGCTATCTGGTCCCTGACGTTGAGGTGTATGAAGAAGGCAGGGTCACCTCGACGGAGGGGTTACCCCTCACTAACTGAATACCAACTGCAGATACTCTATAATAACATATATTTAGTTACTGAACATTAGTTTTAAGCATCAGTGGTTTGAATAATTGACCTCTGTTAGTATCAGATAATGTAATTTTGCTAAATTTTACATACCTACTCTACACTTGTAGAGAACTTCTAAAATTTTCTGAATTCCATAACAAGGATTGCCGAAGAAATGAATAGATGCCGACACCTCACACTCTGAACGTAATTGACATGCATTTATTAAAAGATCTTTGGAATTTGGTTGGTGGCATCTTGTGTTGTCATCTCCACGCTCCCACCACCATGCGGTAGGATCACACTTGTCACGTGCTGATGTACTACTCCCGTTGTAACCGAAACTGGCAGACACAATCTCAATGGTGGTATACAGTGGGCACGCGATGGTCTGTTTTTGATCCTCACAAAGTATCAAGTAGAATTCTGCAAAACACATCGTATAATTAAGTATTTCGCTATGCAAACAATATGCAAATTACCGTTTATATAATTTGAGGAACCAAAACACGCAGGTAAGAAAAAATTTCGTTGTTGCTTTTCTGATTACATATTAACGCATGTTTCCTGTGTACAGTATCATGTGACAGGGAAACATCAAACGTAGGAGACAAATGAACCAAATAATGCTAGGATATGGGTAGGGAAGAGGGAGATTGAATGTTTTGGCTTAGGTGAGATTTTAAAGCTTAATTTCTAACCAAATGTTTTTCGTTGCACAGGTTACGCCAATTTTCAAGTTGTTTCAACAGGGCTACTTCGTTGTCGCTTTCGCGATCACGTGATTACAATAATTTAATAAATACCCACGCTACTTTGATTATGAATCAATCCTTGGTGATTAAAATACTAAAGGACATGAGTATATAACATATGAAGAACTTCAAGGTTCACTTGGTGAGTAATACGTACTATGAATGAACCGTTGAACAAATTTAGCAAAGTAAAGGCTAAGGTTAGGTGATAAGCTATTTAAATCAAAAACGAAGTTTGCGCACCTTTCTTGTTCATTTAGTTTGGCTGAAGTTTTTTTTATTATTTATTGCAAAAACGTGAGACGACGTAAGCTAGAAAAGTCGTTGACACGGATATATCCTATTAGTTTAGCCTTCCCCACCCTCAGTAATATCCATCACGATCATTGTATTTCTTGAGATTGTCTTAGAACATTTTCGGGTAATGAGTAGAGACAAAGAAAATAGATCGAAAACTCGTTCAGAAAGAGAGAATATGCAACTGAATCTCAGATTTACTTTCACAGTACCATTACAGGAAGGAAAATGACAAACAATTTTTGTAGTTCATGGAGTAGGGCCACACTGACAGTTCTTGTCAAGTGAATCTCTTTAGCTAACATAAAACCGAAAGAGCTGCATTATCCTTCATCATCATTAAATTGTAAAATTTTTGAAGATTTTCATTTGAAGTGGAAGCTTTTACTTTCTGTTTACTTTTTCATAATATCAGTTAAATGCACACAGTTCGTTGAAAGAGAAACTAGTCGTAAGGAACTGATTTCTAAGAGGACATAATTGTCGTTACATTACAGTTAAAAACCAAATCACCGAACAAATTTATGAAAAAAATTTAGCCCAAAACTATCTTTTCATGTTAATTAAGGAGGAAGTAAGAAGTCTATTAAAGCAATATCCCCTAGTCAATTTCATACGGTGTCAAATAAAAGAAAATGATTGTTAATGCAAGTCCTTCAAATTCGACACCTTTAGCTTGTTCATTACTCAAAATTTTCCTGTCCAAAGAGAGGCTGTCTTTGTTAAAAACAGATTCAATTTCTTCAAGTGCAAAAATGATTTAACATCGACAGATTACTTCCAAATCTTTTGTTGTTGTTAAAGTTAAATGCAATTAATTAATTTGACCTCCTAACTTCACACCAGTGAAACTATAAATTATTTTCTTGTGGAGTTTAGCTGAAAAGTTTGTGAGCACAAAGGTTACATCTTCAAAAGTGTTGGAATGTTTTATTTGCACTTGTTAACATTGAAAAAGTACAAAACATGCTGTTGACATAGAATTTTTACCAATGAAAAGAAAACATGCTTAGAAAAAGTTCCATTTGAAAAATTTGTGACAAAAACATTCACATTTTCTTTGCAAGGGGACAATTATTGCGAAAATTGTTTACCTGGTACTTCATAATTGTAATCATTCCACAACATTAACAGTTATCAAGATTGGTCTCCAGACTTTGTTCGTCCATACCTTTGGTGAAGAGTGAGTTGGGAAGAAAGACTTACCCGGAGTTCTTTGTGTAAATCTGCCGTGAGTAATCATGGTACTGATTTCATCTTCTGTGACACTTTTGAAGGTATCTGTTTGTCTTGAGAGAGTCTCAGAATCATTTAAGGGGGAGGGGAAAGTCGACGTTGTCCCAACTGAAAGTGGCTCTGAAAAAGATACAAGTTAAGAATTGATGTCCATTTTACAGCCTTAATTTGCACTTTGACCAAGAAGGCCCACGAGTTTAGTGATTAATGGCAAATGTGATATGTTCTACTCATATCTGTAACGAGGAGTTGAAATGTATCCATCCCTGTTCTATATTATAATGCTATTTCAATATTCTGAGTTGTAACTTCAGATTATTTTTCACAAAAAACAACAGAGTGTTTTTAAATGACGTCATAATACTAACAAGCGGCTATTTTGGAGTATATGTTTAGTATGTAGCGGACCGCACTCGGTACACTTGCTTGTCGAATGTGCACACACCGCTTATTTCACAGTGCACACTGTGTAGCGCGTTTAGCACGAAACCATGTGTATTTGGCTGCAGCATCACGGATCCGTGACGTAATTGCAAAGCCCCTGGAGGGTTCTCCTTTAATTTGTCTACTCAATATTTTTAAGTTAGATTACTCACGTACAAAAGCATTTCTAATAATCTCCTTGTTTAACTTTTGGCGACCTTGGATTACATGTGACCTCTATCAAAACGTATTGGATATCTTCAGACTGTCACGCTTACACGTGCCTGGTGTGGATGCATCCGATTCCTTCATAACCGGAATATAATAGTTACTATATTTCAGTAAAAGGACTCTGTCTGCGGAGGGTCTTATTTTTTAATATTTTAGTTCTATATTCGAAGAAGGAGAAATGTGCACCGCTGCATTTTTAAGTTATTGCTTTTACAAGCGTCAAAAAAAAAAAAAAAAAAAAAAAAACACGGGCATACAAGTTTAAACCGCCAAAGTTATTCGTTAGAAAAATTGCTTGCACAATTGTCTAAAAATATAAAAATGAATAAATAAAAATACAGAAGAAAAGAAATTTGCCTGCAAGAAATTTTTAACGATAAATTATTGTCAACATGTTTAGGCTTATTGAATAAGTTACATATCAATAGGTAAAATAATTCTGCAAAGTCAAGTCAATAAATACGTTGCATGGATAAATTTAGGTTTAATGAGATTTTAGTAGATTAACTTTATTTAAAATATGAATTATGCACTTTCAAAATTTAAAACAAACCTTTGTTTTCAAAAGGTGACATATTTTTTTTTTTTTTTTTATCTTTTTTATCCTATCCGTTTTTTAAACCTAAATACGGAGAAGTATCGTAATAACAACACTCTACGTTGATGCCCGTTATTATCATGATTTAGAGAACAGTGCGGAATTTTTTTTTCAGGGAGCAGTATGCACAATAGGTCGAAAAGGTAACACTGTTACACGTGTTTATAGCTGATGGCGGGAGGTAAACACACGTCAAGCAGTGTTGTACTTTCGACCGGCGTCTCTCGGTTCCCACATATTATTATACGGCAGTGAGTCTCAACCTCTTATTATCGTTAGTCACTAATTTAGAACTGTATTGACTGTATGTCGCAGAAGTCCTAGATTGATTCTGAGAAAGTGTCATGGATGGAGTTGGATCCACCCATTCGGAGGGACTTTCTGTGAATTGAATCACACAATCATGTTTTAATGCAAACATCTGATCATCATAATAAAACGTTCTAAGACTGAAATGCCAATTGATTAATACCCAACTTTTGGACTGCATTAACATTCATTTGCAGCATTTTTGCGGGCACATCACTCCAACCCTTTGGTCAACCAATTTCAGTATCGTTAAACTAAATGATTTTCAGTGGCTGTCACAAACTGAGTCACAACAACCTCTTCGGAGGGACCATCCGACAAAATAATCGCACAGAAACAAAATCCGTTCGACCTGACACGGGCTGTCCCAGAACCAGAGTAGTTCTAAGGAAGTTGGGAGAAGTAACCTGACAACTCATTCCACCTTTCGGATATGAACGTTAGCATCTGATGATCTGTGATTATCAAATCTTATTAAGACTTAACACTCTGTTGCACCTGACCCTTTGGTTACATTTACTTTTATTTGTAGGAGTTTTAAATTGACACAAACCCAACCCATCCCACTGGAAAACAAACAACAGTCCTGTTGAACGTAGTTATGAACGATTCTTTTAGCGAGGTCTCTCCTTCAAAGAACATAAACAGTTTTAATACTTAAGGGAAGTTTAACAATAAATGTTCATTAAATACTAGTCAGGGTTACCCTACCGCCTAGAGTTATGTGGTAATTCCCGGCCTTGATCAGACCCCTCGACGTCAAGCAGCACGTAACATATTTTTTGACTTCAATGAACGTGGGGCATCCATCCAGCCGATACATATACAATGATCACAGCTCTAGTTTGATCAGTCATCTTGAGATCAGTGTTATTTTTAAAATCTCAGGTTTTCCGTAAAACTTGTGATACAGTAATGCATTCCTGCTCGACCGTGTCTATGGTCTATCGTCAGAACATCGGCCTCCCTCGCGGAAGGCCTGGGTTTTATTCCTAAGTCGAGTCATACCAAATTGAACCTGCTGTCGTTGTGCGTGATGCTACGCATAAGCAATGAAGAAGGGAAAACAAGCCAGTGATCCACAACTGAAAAGACAAACCCTGGTCGGCACGAGTTGAACTAATAGCTTTTAACCTGGGCCGTAAAACTCCATCTAACTAACTAACTAAATATCTAACTACATCGTCGAGTTTTATATTTATACCGATGCCAATGCCCTATGACTTTTGTTATTCTGAACAGGCCTATCTCGAATATTTTCAGGTTATCCGAAATAATGCTTACGCAAGACATTCAAACAGGTTTGAAGCGTATGCAATCATCATTTTATTTTCAAACATGGTTACTATCAAATTCAACGGAAAATTACACGTTGTTTTGATCAAAAACGGTTAGTGCTCCCCATTAGCTTAGAACTCACTATATATGAATATTCATATAAACTGAGCCTTCTTGTTCCTGATTTGCGAACTAATTATTTTTGGCTCGTAAAACCACTTTTGTTGCTATCTGGTCCCTGACGTTGAGGTGTTTGAAGAAGGCAGGGTCACCTCGACGGAGGGGTTACCCCTCACTAACTGAATACCAACTGCAGATACTCTATAATAACATATATTTAGTTACTGAACATTAGTTTTAAGCATCAGTGGTTTGAATAATTGACCTCTGTTAGTATCAGATAATGTAATTTTGGTAACTTTTACATACCTACTCTACACTTGTAGAGAACTTCTAAAATTTTCTGAATTCCATAACAAGGATTGCCGAAGAAATGAATAGATGCCGACACCTCACACTCTGAACGTAATTGACATGCATTTATTAAAAGATCTTTGGAATTTGGTTGGTGGCATCTTGTGTTGTCATCTCCACGCTCCCACCACCATGCGGTAGGATCACACTTGTCACGTGCTGATGTACTACTCCCGTTGTAACCGAAACTGGCAGACACAATCTCAATGGTGGTATACAGTGGGCACGCGATGGTCTGTTTTTGATCCTCACAAAGTATCAAGTAGAATTCTGCAAAACACATCGTATAATTAAGTATTTCGCTATGCAAACAATATGCAAATTACCGTTTATATAATTTGAGGAACCAAAACACGCAGGTAAGAAAAAATTTCGTTGTTGCTTTTCTGATTACATATTAACGCATGTTTCTTGGGTACAGTATCATGTGACAGGGAAACATCAAACGTAGGAGACAAATGAACCAAATAATGCTAGGATATGGGTAGGGAAGAGGGAGATTGAATGTTTTGGCTTAGGTGAGATTTTAAAGCTTAATTTCTAACCAAATGTTTTTCGTTGCCCAGGTTACGCCAATTTTCAAGTTGTTTCAACAGGGCTACTTCGTTGTCGCTTTCGCGATCACGTGATTACAATAATTTAATAAATACCCACGCTACTTTGATTATGAATCAATCCTTGGTGATTAAAATACTAAAGGACATGAGTATATAACATATGAAGAACTTCAAGGTTCACTTGGTGAGTAATACGTACTATGAATGAACCGTTGAACAAATTTAGCAAAGTAAAGGCTAAGGTTAGGTGATAAGCTATTTAAATCAAAAACGAAGTTTGCGCACCTTTCTTGTTCATTTAGTTTGGCTGAAGTTTTTTTTATTATTTATTGCAAAAACGTGAGACGACGTAAGCTAGAAAAGTCGTTGACACGGATATATCCTATTAGTTTAGCCTTCCCCACCCTCAGTAATATCCATCACGATCATTGTATTTCTTGAGATTGTCTTAGAATATTTTCGGGTAATGAGTAGAGACAAAGAAAATAGATCGAAAACTCGTTCAGAAAGAGAGAATATGCAACTGAATCTCAGATTTACTTTCACAGTACCATTACAGGAAGGAAAATGACAAACAATTTTTGTAGTTCATGGAGTAGGGCCACACTGACAGTTCTTGTCAAGTGAATGTCTTTAGCTAACATAAAACCGCAAGAGCTGCATTATCCTTTATCATCATTAAATTGTAAAATTTTTGAAGATTTTCATTTGAAGTGGAAGCTTTTACTTTCTGTTTACCTTTTAATAATATCAGTTAAATGCACACAGTTCGTTGAAAGAGAAACTAGTCGTAAGGAACTGATTTCTAAGAGGACATAATTGTCGTTACATTACAGTTAAAAACCAAATCACCGAACAAATTTATGAAAAAAATTTAGCCCAAAACTATCTTTTCATGTTAATTAAGGAGGAAGTAAGAAGTCTATTAAAGCAATATCCCCTAGTCAATTTCATACGGTGTCAAATAAAAGAAAATGATTGTTAATGCAAGTCCTTTAAATTCGACACCTTCAGCTTGTTCATTACTCAAAATCTTCCTGTCCAAAGAGAGGCTGTCTTTGTTAAAAACAGATTCAATTTCTTCAAGTGCAAAAATGATTTAACATCGACAGATTACTTCCAAATCTTTTGTTGTTGTTAAAGTTAAATGCAATTAATTAATTTGACCTCCTAACTTCACACCAGTGAAACTATAAATTATTTTCTTGTGGAGTTTAGCTGAAAAGTTTGTGAGCACAAAGGTTACATCTTTAAAAGTGTTGGAATGTTTTATTTGCATTTGTTAACATTGAAAAAGTACAAAACATGCTGTTGACATAGAATTTTTACCAATGAAAAGAAAACATGCTTAGAAAAAGTTCCATTTGAAATATTTCTGACAAAAACATTCACATTTTCTTTCCAAGGGGACAATTATTGCGAGAATTGTTCACCTGGTACTTCATAATTGTAATCATTCCACAACATTAACAGTTATCAAGATTGGTCTCCAGACTTTGTTCGTCCATACCTTTCGTGAAGAGTGAGTTGGGAAGAAAGACTTACCCGGAGTTCTTTCTGTAAATCTGCCGTGAGTAATCATGGTACTGATTTCATCTTCTGTGACACTTTTGAAGGTATCTGTTTCTCTTGAGAGAGTCTCAGAATCATTTAAGGGGGAGGGGAAAGTCGACGTTGTCCCAACTGAAAGTGGCTCTGAAAAAGATACAAGTTAAGAATTGATGTCCATTTTACAGCCTTAATTTGCACTTTGACCAAGAAGGCCCACGAGTTTAGTGATTAATGGCAAATGTGATATGTTCTACTCATATCTGTAACGAGGAGTTGAAATGTATCCATCCCTGTTCTATATTATAATGCTATTTCAATATTCTGAGTTGTAACTTCAGATTATTTTTCACAAAAAACAACAGAGTGTTTTTAAATGACGTCATAATACTAACAAGCGGCTATTTTGGAGTATATGTTTAGTATGTAGCGGACCGCACTCGGTACACTTGCTTGTCGAATGTGCACACACCGCTTATTTCACAGTGCACACTGTGTAGCGCGTTTAGCACGAAACCATGTGTATTTGGCTGCAGCATCACGGATCCGTGACGTAATTGCAAAGCCCCTGGAGGGTTCTCCTTTAATTTGTATACTCAATATTTTTAAGTTAGATTACTCACGTACAAAAGCATTTCTAATAATCTCCTTGTTTAACTTTTGGCGACCTTGGATTACATGTGACCTCTATCAAAACGTATTGGATATCTTCAGACTGTCACGCTTACACGTGCCTGGTGTGGATGCATCCGATTCCTTCATAACCGGAATATAATAGTTACTATATTTCAGTAAAAGGACTCTGTCTGCGGAGGGTCTTATTTGTTAACATTTTAGTTCTATATTCGAAGAAGGAGAAATGTGCACCGCTGCATTTTTAAGTTATTGCTTTTACAAGCGTCAAAAAAAAAGAAAATAAAAAAAAAAAATAAAAAAAAAAAAAACAAGGGCATACAAGTTTAAACCGCCAAAGTTATTCGTTAGAAAAATTGCTTTCACAATTGTCTAAAAATATAAAAATGAATAAATAAAAATACAGAAGAAAAGAAATTTGCCTGCAAGAAACTTTTAACGATAAATTATTGTCAACATGTTTATGCTTATTGAATAAGTTACATATCAATAGGTAAAATAATTCTGCAAAGTCAAGTCAATAAATATGTCGCATGGATAACTTTAGGTTTAATGAGATTTTAGTTGATTAACTTTATTTAAAATATGGATTATGCACTTTCAAAATTTAAAACAAACCTTTGTTTTCAAAAGGTGACATATTTTTTTTATCTTTTTTTTATCCTATCCGTTTTTTAAACCTGAATAAGTTATTATCATGATTTAGAGACCAGTGGGGATTTTTTTTTTTCAGGAAGCAGTATGCACAATAGGTCGAAAAGGTAACACCGTTACGCGTGTTTATAGCTGATGGCGGGAGGTAAACACACGTCAAGCAGTGTTGTACTTTCGACCGGCGTCTCTCGGTTCCCACATATTATTATACGGCAGTGAATCTCAACCTCTTATTATCGTTAGACACAAATTTAGAACTGTATTGACTGGATGTCGCAGAAGTCCTAGATTGATTCTGAGAAAGTGTCATGGATGGAGTTGGATCCACCAATTCGGAGGGACTTTCTGTGAATTGAATCGCACAATCATGTTTTAATGCAAACATCTTATCATCATAATAAAACGTTCTAAGACTGAAATGCCAATTGATTAATACCCAACTTTTGGACTGCATTAACATTCATTTGCAGCATTTTTGGGGGCACATCACTCCAACCCTTTGGTCAACCAATTTCAGTATCGTTAAACTAAATGATTTTCAGTGGCTGTCACAAACTGAGTCACAACAACCTCTTCGGAGGGACCATCCGACAAAATAATCACACAGAAACAAAATCCGTTCGACCTGACACGGGCTGTCCCAGAACCAGAGTAGTTCTAAGGAAGTTGGGAGAAGTAACCTGGCAACTCATTCCACCCTTCGGATATGAACGTTAGCATCTGATTATCTGTGATTATCAAATCTTATTAAGACTTAACACTCTGTTGCACCTGACCCTTTGGTTACATTTACTTTTATTTGTAGGAGTTTTAAATTGACACAAACCCAACCCATCCCACTGGAAAACGAACAACAGTCCTGGTGAATGTAGTAATGAACGATTCTTTTAGCGAGGTCTCTCCTTCAAAGAACATAAACAGTTTTAATACTTAAGGGAAGTTTAACAATAAATGTTCATTAAATACTAGTCAGGGTTACCCTCCCGCCTAGAGTTATGTGGTAATTCCTTGCTCTTGATCAGACCCCCTCGACGTCAAGGACCACATAGCATATTTTTTACTTCAATGAGGGTGGAGCATCCATCCAGCAGATACATATATGATGATCACAACTCTGGTTTGATTGGTCATCTTGAGATCAGTGTTACTTTTAAAATCTAAGGTATTCCGTAAAACTTGTGATACAGTAATGCATACTTGATCGACCGCGTTCTATGGTCTAGTGGTAGAGCATTCGCCTCTCACGCAGAAGGCCCGGGTTTTATTCTCAGGTCGAGTCATACCAAATTGAACCTACTGTCGGGGTGATGCTCCGCATAAGCAATGAATCAGGGAAAACAGGCCAGTGATCCACAACTCAGGGGAGACAATGATTGCGAGAACTGATCACCTTGTAGTTCATAGTTGTAATCATTCCACAACATTAACAGTTACCAAGATTCACCTCCAGACTTTGTTCGTCCATGCTATTCGTGAAGAGTGGGCTGGCAAGAAAGACTTACCCGTAGTTGTCTTTGTAGATCTGCCGTTAGTTATCATGGTACTGATTTCATCTTCTGTGACACTTTTGAAAGTTTCTGTTTCTCTTGATAGAGTCTTAGAATCATTTAACGGGGAGGGGAAAGTCGACTTTATCCCAACTGAAAATTGCTCTGAAAAAGATACAAGTTAAGAATCGATGTCCATTTTACCTGCTTTACTCATATCTGTTAGGAGGGATTGAAATGTATTCATCCCTGTTCTACAATATGGTGTTATTTCAATGTTCTGGGTTATGACGTCTGATGATTTTCACAAAAAAAACAAAAAAACAAAAAAAAAAAAACAACGGAGTGATTTAAAATGGCATTGCACACTGTGCAGCGCGATTAGCACGAAACCATGTGTATTTGGCTGCAGCATCACGGATCCGTGACATAATCGCAGAGCCTCTGGAGGATTCTCCTTTGATTTCTCTTCTCAATAATTTAAAGCCATATATATCTCATTTGAAAAAGCATTTCTAATAATCTCCTTGTTTCAATTTCGGCGATCATGATTACATGTGACCTCTTTCAAAACTTATTGGATATTTTCAGAATGTTACGCTTTCACGTGCCAAGTTTGGACGCATCCAATTCCTTCATAACCGGATGTCGCTTTTACTATATTTCAGCAAAAGGCCTCTGCAGAGGGTCTAATTTGTTAATATGACAATTTTATATTCGAAGAAGGCAGAAAACATACATCTTTGCTTTATTAAGTTATTGTTTTTACAAGTGTGCAATACAAACAAAGGGGAATACAAACTTAGACCGCCAAAGTAATTGTAAAGAATGATTGCTTTTACAATCGGCCAAAAAAAAAAAATAGACACACAAAAAAAAAAAAAAAAAAAGGAAAAGAATTTGGCCTACAAGGAATCTTAAACGATAAATGTTTGCCATCATGCGTTCGCTTAATAAAGAACTTACATATCAATAGGTAAAATAATTCTGTAAAGTCACGTCAATGATTAGGTCGGCTAACTTTAGGTTTAAGGAGATTTTAGTTGATTAACTTTATTTAAAATAAAGATTTGCATTTAGAAATCTTAAAACAAGGCTTTGCCTCCAAAACGTGACAGAATTCTTTTCTTTATGCAACCCGTGTTTACCCTAAATAAGGAGTAGTCTTTTAATAACAACACTCCACTCTGAATCCCGTTATTATCATGATTTATAGACCAGTTCGGAAGCCTTTCATGGAGCAGTGTTCCACAACAGGTCGAAGGGTAACACTGTTACGCTTATTTACAACTGATGGAGGGATGTAGACACACATAAAACAGTGTGGTATGTTCGACCGGCGTCTATACTTCGGTTCCCGTTAATTAGTATACCGCAGTGAATTTCAATCTCTTACTATGGTTAGTCACTAATTCAGAACTGTATTGGCTGGTTGTCGCTGAAGTCCTAGATTGATTTTGAGTTAGTGACATGGATGGAGTTGCAGCGACCTCTTCAGGGGGACTTTCTGTGAATTTAATCACACAATCATGTATTAATGCAAACATCTGATCATCATAATAAAACGTTCTTAGACTTAAATACTAATCGATTAACGCCCAAACTTTGGACTGCATTCACATTCATTTGCAGCATTTTTGCGGGGACATCAATCCAACCCCATGGACAACCAGTATAAGTTACGTTAAACTGAAGTCTTAAATGATTTTCAGTGGCTGTCATAAATTGAGTCACAACAACCTCTTCGGAGGTACCAGCTGACAAATAAATCGCACAGTCATGCATATAGTCAACAAAGAAATAAACAATGATTTATTAAACAGAGAAAACAAAATCCGTTAGACCTATCAGGAGCAGTCCCAAAACAAGAGTAGTTCTGAGGAAGTTGGGAGAAATAACCTGACAACTCATTCCACCTTTCGGATATGAACGTTAGCATCTGATGATCTGTGGTTATCAAAACATTGTAAGACTAAACACCTCTATTCCACCCGACCCTTTGGTTGCATTTACTTTTATTTGCAGGACTTTTAAAAGGAAACCAACCCAACCCACTGAAAAACAAACAACAGTCATGCTGAATGTAGTAATGAACAATTCTTGTAGCGAGGTCATTCCTTTAGGGTATATAAACAGCTTTAATTATTACAGGAAGTTCAACAAAAATTGTTCACTGAATATTAGTCAGGGTTACCCTTCAGCCTAGAGTTATGTGGTAATTCCCGGCCTTGATCAGACCCCTCGACGTCAAGCAGCACGTTACATATTTTTTGACTTCAATGAAGGTGGAGCATCCATCCAGCCGATACATATACAATGATCACAGCTCTGGTTTGATCAGTCATCTTAAGATCAGTGTTATTTTTAAAATCTCAGGTATTCCGTAAAACTTGTTATACAGTGATGCATTCTTGCTCGACCGCGTCTATGGTCTATCGTTAGAACATCGGCCTCTCACGCGGAGGGCCTGGGTTTTATTCCCAGGTCGAGTCATACCAAACTGAACCTGCTGTCGTTGTGCGTGATGCTACGCATAAGCAATGAAGAAGGGAAAACAAGCCAGTGATCCACAACTGAAAAGACAAACCCTGGTCGGCACGAGTTGAACTAGTAGCTTTTAACCTGGGCCGTAAAACTCCATCTAACTAAATCGTCGAGATTTGTATTTATACCGATACCAATGCCCTATGACTTTTGTTATTCTGAACAGGCCTATCCCGAATATTTTCAAGTTATCCGAAATAATGCTTACGCAATTACACGTTGTTTTGATCAAAAACGGTTAGTGCTCCCCATTAGCTTAGAACTCACTATATATGAATATTCGTATAAACTGAGCCTTCTTGTTCCTGATTTGCGAACTAAATATTTTTGGCTCGTAAAACCACTTTTGTTGCTATCTGGTCCCTGACGTTGAGGTGTATGAATAAGGCAGGGTCACCTCGACGGAAGGGTTACCCCTCACTAACTGAACACCAACTGCAGATACTCTATAATAACATATATTTAGTTACTGAACATTAGTTTTAAGCATCAGTGGTTTGAATAGTTGACCTCTGTTCGATGACGTGGATACCTCCCTTTGAAAACAGATCGGAAACTCGTTCAGAAAGAGAGAATATTCAACTGAATCTCACATATACTTTCACAATACCATTACAGGAAGAAAATTGATAAACAATATTTGTAGTTCATGGAGTAGATCCGCACTGACAGTTCTTGTCAAGTGAATCTCTTTAGCTAACATAAAACCGAAAGAGCTGTATAATCCTTTTAAAAAAATTGAAGATTTTCAATTGAAGTGTAAGTTTACACTTTCAATGGACTTTTTAATAATATCAGGAAAATGCACACTGATCGTTGAAAGAGATACTAGTCGTAAGAAACTAATTTTTTGGAGGACATGATTGTCGTTACATCACAGTAAAACACCAAATCACCGAACAAATTTATGAAAACAATTTAGCACAAATCGTCTTTTCGTGTTAATAAAGGAGTTAAGTACGAAGTCTATTGAAGCAATATTCCTTGGTCAATTTCATAGGGTGTCAAATAAAAGAGAATCATTTTTTAACGCACGCCATTCAAATTCCATACCTTCAGCTTATTCATTACTTAAGATCTTCCTGTACAAAGATACGTAGTATTTGTTAAAAACAGATTCAATTTCTTCAAGGGCACAAAATGACTTAATATGAACAGATTACCTCCAAATCTTTTGTTGTTCTTTAAAGGCAGTCATTCGTCACCCTAAACTACAGTTTCAGTATACATATATTAAAACTCTCAATTGGTACAGCTCTTTGATTGGCATCACATTCAAACAATGCATCATAGCTAAATTACACAGCATGGGCACTGAGAGTGTCCTGATTACACATTATGGACTTGTATGGCCACTGGGACAAGCCATGAAGCAATAAAACAAGGATTGTGTCTGGATAAAGATGAGTTTTAGATAAATGTGGGAGGGGCTAGAAGTAAGTAGGTTGGGAGAATTGGAACTGTTTGGGATGATGAAAATATGCCTTTAAATTCAATTAATTAATTTGAATTCCTAAATTCACACCAGTGAAACATTAAATTATTTTCGTTTGAATTTAAGCTGAAAATTTTGTGAGAACAAAGGTTACATCTTTAAAAGTGTTGAAATATTTTATTTGCATTCGTTAACTTGAAAAAGTACAAAACATGCTCATTTAATCTTCCAATATGACATCACAGCAGATATCCCGCAACTATTTGTCTCTATGTTAAAATATTTTATTTGCATTTGTTAACATTAGAAAAGTACAAAACATGCTCAATTACTCTTCCAATATGACGTCAATGCAAACATCCCGCAACTCCATGAGTTGCTGCGGTTTGAATATTTTCTTAAAAACTTATAATTTCTGAACTCAACATGCTGTTGACATAGAATTTTCACCAATGAAAAGAAAAAGTGCTTAGAAAAAGTTCCATTTCAAAATTTGTGACAAAAACATCCCCATCTCCGTTACACGGGAGACAATGATTGTGAGAATTGATCACCTTGTAGTTCATAGTTGTAATCATTCCACAACATTAACAGTTACCAAGATTCTCCCCCAGACTTTATTTGTCCATACAATTCATGAAGAATGAGCTGCCAAGAAAGACTTACCCGGAGTTGTCTCTGTAAATCTGCCGTGAGTAATCATGGTACTGACTTCATCTTCTGTGACACTTTTGAAAGTATCTGTTTCTCTTGAGAGAGTCTCAGAATCATTTAACAGGGAGCGGAAAGCTGACTTTATCCCAACTGAAAGTGGCTCTGAAAAAGGTACAAGTTAAGAATTGATGTCCAATTTTCACGATGACCAAGAAGGCCCACGAGTTAGTGATTAATGCCCAATGTGATATGTTCTACTCATATCTGTTAAGAACAGTTGAAATGTATCCATCACTGTACACAATATGGTGCTTTTTCAATGTTCTGGGTTGTGACCTCTGATGATTTTTCACAAAAACAACAGTGTATTTTTAAATGACGTCATAATACCCCAAGCGGCCATTTTGGAGTACATGTTTAGTATGTAGCAGACCGCACTTGGTACACTTGCTCGTCGAATGTGCACACACCGCGTATTTCACAGTGCACACGGTGCAGAGCGTTTAGCACGAAACCATGTGTATTTGGCTGCAGTATCGCGGATCCGTGACGTAATTGCAAAGCCTCTGGAGGATTCTCCTTTAATTTCTCTTCCCAATATTTTAAAACTATATAACTCATGTGAAAAAGCATTACTAATAATCTCCTTGTTTAACTTTCGGCGACCCTGGATAACATCAGACCTGTATCAAAACTTATTGGATATCTTCTGGCTGTCACGCATCCAGGTGCCAAGTTTGGACGGATCCTATTCCTTCATAACCGGAATATCGCATTTACTTTATTTCAACAAAGGACTCTGCAGAGGGTCTAATTTGTTAATAAGATAAGAAGTTATTGTTTTTACAAGTGTCACAAATACAAACACATGGGTATACAAACTTAAACCGTCAAAGTGATTAAAAAGAATGATTGCTTTTAAAATAGGCCAAAAATAAAAAAAAAAAATAATCAATAAAAAAAAAAACAGAAAATAAAAAACAACAGAAAAGACATTTGCGTATTAGGAATCTTTAACGATAAATGATTGCCATCATGGGTATGCTTATTAAGTAACTTACATTATCAATGGGTAAAATAATTCTGCAAAGTCACGTCAATGATTAGGCCGCATGGCTAACTAAGGGTATAATGAGATTTTAGTTTTTTTTCGCATTTATTGTTTATTTTTCTCCCTATATAGCACAAAACAATTCAAAGAAAAATTCCAATAAACATATTACAAAACAGCACAAAACCAAGGGCCTCATAGTATACATAAACGAGTAGCAAAAAATTCTTTAAAAGTATTTAACTTAAATAGGAACCAAAAAGCAATCATATAAATTCTAACTGAAGCAAATTAAACAACGGCAGCCGATATCTTTCCCAGATCCCTCTTTTCATATTTTATATTAAAATTTATTTCTGAAGATCAAATTACTTTTTGAGGAAATAATTTTAATGAGTTACTGACAATCTTGTTTTATTCAGTTTTGACTGGAAAATATAATACTTAACTAAAATTAATATAACATTGAAAGTTTTGTCGCCCTTAACACCAAATAAATTCGTAACATTATTCAGATTGAAAAGCTTGATACCTCTATTTTCAATGGTATTTTTTAAAAATCTCCAAAGAGGTTGAACCGAAGGACAAGAGAAAAACAAATGTTCAATCGATTCTACACTATTGTCACAAAAAAGCAAGTGTCAGTTTAGGTAATATTCATTTTAAACAGCAAAGAATTTGTGGGGAAAAACGATGTAATATTTTAAATTGGAACCACCTCAGTTTCATATCAGATGTACACCTGAAGGCTACCATGCAATAAAAATTCCATATCTCAAACAACTCAGTATGAAGCTCAGCTTGCCACTTTTAAAGTGCTTTTTACCAAGCAAGAGTACACTGATTTGGAATCGAAATGACCACGGGCGCACAGGACAAAATAAAAATTGTTTATTGGTCTGCAAATTTTTTCAAAACCTTTTTTAAAAACATTACCCCAAGAAGATTTAATTGCACTAATGACCCCAATGTACTCAAGAAAGTTAGTCTTGACTTGATCAATTCTACTGAAATCGTGGAAAGAAAGGAAAGTTCCATCATTATTGTGTAAGTCATTAACAATACATTCACCTCGATCAATCCCCTTTTTTTAAATAAATGGACAATTTGAAATATTGGTATGACTATTATTCTAAATAAATTGGCTTTACAATTAGTGGTGGATCATCCACCATGACATTGTAGTTTATTTTAATAAATGTAAATACTTGCAAAAAGGTCTTTCCAAAATCTCTACTTAAGAAATAGATTTGCATTTAAAAAGTCAAAGCAAGACTTTGTCTTGAAAAAGTGACATTATTTTTTTCTTTATCCTACCTGTGTTTTAAAACCTAAATGTTGTAATAACAACACCCAACGCTGATGCCCGTTATTATCATGATTAATAGACCAGTTCTGATTTTTTTTCATGGAGTATTGCCCAATTGCCCAATAGGTCGAAGGGTTACACTGTTAAGCGAGTTTACAGTTGATGGCGGGAAATAAACACATGTTAAACAGCGGGGTATGTTCAATGGGTTCAAATATTTTGTTACCAGTTGACCTGAACAGAAAGGGCACGAACGCATGCGCATATATAAACTTCGAAATCGTCTATACTAAATATACGGCAGTGAATTTAAACCTCTTACCATGGTTAGTCACTAATTCAGAACTGTACTGACTGGTTGTTGCGGAAGTCCTAGACTGGTTTTGAGTGAGCGTCATGGACGGAGTAGAAACGACCTCTTCGAAGGGACTTTCTGTGAACAGAATCGCACAATCATGTATTAGTGCAAACATCTGATCATCATAATAAAACGTTCTAAGACTTAAATGCCAATTGATTAACGTCCAACCATTGGACTGCATCCACATTCATTTGCAGCATATTTGAGGGGACATCAATCCAACCCTTTGGTCAACCAATATAAGTCTCGTTAAACTGAAGTCTCAAATGATTTTCAGTGGCTGTTATAAATTTAGTCCTAACAACCTCTTCGGAGGTACCATTTGACAAATAATCACACATCCACACATATGATCAACAGACAAATAACCAACGATTTAGGAAACAGAGAAAGCAAAAGCCGTTCGACTTGACACGAGTAGTCCCAGAACCAGAGTAGTCCTGAGGAAATTGGGAGAAATAACCTGACAACTCATTCCACCTTTCGGATATGAACGTTAGCATCTGATAATCTGTGATTATCAAAACTTTTTAAGACTTACCGATCTATTGAACCTCAATCTGAAAGGCATTTACTTTTATTTGTAGGACTTTTAAAGGGAAACAAACCCACCTACTGGGAAACTAACAGCAGTCCTGTTGGATGTAGTAATGAACGATTCTTTTAGCGAGGTCTCTCCTTTAAGGTACACCAACAGCTTTAATACTTAAAGGAAGTTTAACAATAATTGATCACTGAATAATAATCAGGGTTACCTTTCCATCTAGGCTGATGTGGTAATTCCCTGGTATTCCCAGGTATTCCGTTATACTTGTTATACAGTTATGCATAGGGCCTACCTGCTCCACCGCAGGTTTGGTCTAGCGGTAGAGCATCCGCCTCCCACGTGGATGGTCTGGTTTTTATTCCCAGGTCGAGTCATTACAAATTGAACCTACTGTCGTTGTTCGTGATGTTTCGCATTAGCAATGGAGTAGGGAAAACAAGACAGTGAGCCACAACTGCGAAGAAAAGCCGTGGCCGGCTCGACTTGAACCAGTAGTTTGGAAACTGTGCCGTTAAATTCCATCTAACTAACTGACAACAGTGTCGAGATTTTTTTATACGATACCAATGCCCAATGACTTTTGCTATTTTGCTTTTTTTAAAAAAAGCTTTACCTTGACAAGGTGACATTATTCTTCTTTTTTATCCTACCAGTGTTTTAAGACCTATGTAAAGGCGTAGTATTATAAAACAACAGTCTACGTTGATGCCGGTTATCATGATGTATGGTCCAGTTCGGATTTTTTTTCATGAAGGAGTATTGCACAATAGGTGGAGGGGTAACACTGTTACCCGTGTTTAGAGCTGATGACGGGAAATAAACACATGTAAAACAGCGTGGTATTTTCGACCGGCGCAGAGCTCAGATTTGCGCAGATATAAACTTCGAAACCGTCTATACTTCGGTTCCCGCAAATTATTATACGGCAGTGATTTTTAACCTCTTAACATGGTTAGTCACTGATTTAGAACTGTATTGACTGGTTGTCGGGGTAATTCTAGATTGATTTTGAGTGAGTGTCATTAATGGAGTCGGAACGACCTTTTCGGAGGGACTTTCTGTGAACAGAATCGCACAATCATGTATTAATGCAAACATCTGATTATAATTATGAAACGTTCTAAGACTCAAATGTCAATTATTTAACACCCACCCTTTTGACTGCATTGACATTCATTTGCAGCACTTTTGGGGGGAAATCAATCCAACCCCTTTGTCAACCAATGAAAGTCCCGCTAAACTGAAGTCTTAAAACAACAACGTTGGGCAAGCGGTTTCAGATAAAATTCAGTGAAAGCTGATAAACGTTCGATGGCAGTTCAACAACAAGAAGTGATTAGCCTTAAGGGATTACCGTCTTTGTGAGTTTTTACATTACAATTTTATCTGAAACCGCTTGCCCAACGTTTACCTTCATTTCTCAAAGATACCTCTGACCTTCTCAACAAAATTAAGGAGATCAACAAATGTGGACCTTTACCTGCTAACACTATTCTTGTATCATGGGATGTGGTAGCCATGTTCCCCAATATCGACAACAATTTAGGCATTCGCGCTGTCTCTAAATACCTCAACACCAGAGAGAACCAATTCCCTTCCACTGATTGTATTGTTGAGGCTGTGACTCTCTGCCTAACGTCCAACAACAGCCACTTTAATGGCGTGAATTATGTCCAAAAACATGGCACTGCTATGGGCCCAAAAACGCTTGTAGTTATGCCGATCTAGCCATGGGCATTATTGATGAAAAAGCTAGAACCCAAGGTCCTGTCAGCCCTAGATATTGGTGGCGTTACAGAGACGACATTGTTGATATTTGGACGCATGGTTTAACCAAACTCCATGAATTTACTGATTTCCTTAATTCCCTGTACCCCACTATCAAGTTTGAACTTGTATATTCTACCAGTAAGCTAAATGTTTTAAATGTTTCCATCCATTTGATAGAAGGTTTTTTAACTACAGATGTCTATGCTAAACCTACCGATAGTCATCTTTACCTTCCACATAGTAGCTCTCACCCAATCCACACAAAAAATGCAATACCTTACAGTGTTGGATTACGTTTACGTAGAATTTGTTCCATGAACGAAACCCTTACCGAGAGATGTAAAGAGTATAAACATTACCTCTTATGTCAAAATTATAACCCTAAACTTATCGACAAACAATTTCGTCGTGCTTCTAATCTAACTCAAGACGATCTACTCAAACCCAAACCCAAAACCACCAGAAAGGTATATCCCCTCGTGCTCGATTATAACCCCATCCTCCCTAATATTTCCAAAATACTTCGGAGACACAGAAAGTTACTTTCTACCCATCCGACCCTTAGAGAAATTTTCCCAGATGATTCCATTCTACCAGCGTATAGAAGAACTAAAAACTTTAAAGAATTAGTGGCGCCTTCCAAATTCAAGACTGGTGGTTCTTTGACTAATCTTCCCTCCCCTGGCTTTTTCACATGCAGAAAGAGTTGTGACCTTTGTCAAAACTATTCTTCAAGTTCTCGCACTTTTTTCTGCACAGCCACCGGGCGTACTTATTCAATTAAGCAGAACATGTCTTGTATTACTAAGAACGTTATTTATTTGTTAACTTGTACGAGATGTAATGTTCAATATGTTGGTTCTACCTCTACCCAATTTAAGGTAAGATTCCGTAACCATAAATCTCACATGCTAACTA
Source organism: Holothuria scabra (assembly GCA_037179385.1). Lineage (NCBI taxonomy): Eukaryota > Metazoa > Echinodermata > Holothuroidea > Aspidochirotida > Holothuriidae > Holothuria > Holothuria scabra. The sequence continues at coordinate 8,694,899 of CM074191.1, forward strand.
ATAAGCAAACTTGCGTTGTAGCTACCCATCACAATCAAAGTCCCCATCAATTGACCGATTTTGCCTTCCTTCCCATTGAAAGCATCACTGATACCATGGAAACCAACAAAAAACTCCTCATCCGTGAAATCTACTGGACTGCTCAATTACGCACAATATACCCTTACGGCCTTAACAAAAGAAATGAGCTTGCTTCCAAAAAGCGTATAAATTTTGCCCCTTAGACGGTTAGGTATGGTACAAGTAGTTTTATGTGTTCATTGTTGTAGCTGCTAGATTCAACTGAGGAAGGTCGAAGACCGAAACGTTTTGAATTATTATCTAGCGGAGCTGCAAAAGTTGTGTTTCTTGCTATTTGTGTATATATATATATATATATATATATATATATATATATATATATATATATATATATATATATATATATATATATATGTATGTATATATATATATATATATATCTTTCACTAATTCGGCACTTAGGGGGAAAGTTGTTGTTGAAAAGTCGACCTTAAGGGGAAAAATTTTTTGGGGCGAAATATAAGTTTCGCCGTAACGTTTCTACTCACTTTTTCTATAGGAATACGTAAACGGACAAGGACGCCCTCCTAGATTTACAAAGTAGATACAATTACTTCAAAGTTGTCAAATTTACGGACACCTAGCTGTTAACACGAACGGATGGCTGGCCATTGAAATAACGTTGTTTATATTTTTAGACGTTAGGGCGAAGACTTTTCCTTATGTATTTCATTGTTATTTTTTCGCCCTATCTACGCGCACATATAACAATTTCCCCCTAAGGTGGGAATTAGCGTTATATATATATATATATATATAAAATTAGAGGAAAATCCGAAGAGACAAAGATGGACAAAAGAGAGTACTAATTTTTTGTAGTCAGATATTTCCGCCCCACCTGGGGCCTTCCTCGGTGACAAATGAACAAAGCTTAAAATTTAAACATACACAATGGCAGATTGCGTTAAAAGCAGAGATAAGATCGTTACGAAATAATAAAGAAGAATGTTACGAAATGATAAAGACGCGCATCGTGTTGCGTCATAATCAAGGATCTTCACGTGACGTAAAAGCGTTACTGCCCAAGCACTGGGAGTGGGTTATTGATACGCGCGCATGACTCGGCCTTAGTTACAAAGGAAGTACAGTACAAAGAGAGAGGCGCGCAGGGCTATGAAGAGCGGCGAGGAACCTCTGGAGTAAGAATAAAAAATTATAAAATGTATCTATTGTGCCAGAAAACGAAAACTTGACGAAGCTTATTACAATGAGATTCTACTATAGACAGGAGAAACAAATCTCTAAGAGTACCATTCTTAATAATATCGATGAGAAAACTTAGAGTAGAAAAGAACGAGAAAATAGTTTCAGATAGTTAACTGATAAGTTATCCTAAAAAAAGTTACAAAGAGTTAACGAAGGAATATCCCTTAAGTAGTCCCAAATCTCTGTTAAAGCGGGATTTAAATGATTTAACTCGGAGGATCCACTTCAGTTCTTGTTTTTTTCTTTCCGAAGCAGATCTAAATCATGAAGCTACAAGGACGCATTTCATGTCATAAATGTTATGGTTCTCAGAATTAAAATGTTCCGCCACTGGGAAGCCACTCCATTTGTCTCGGATGGATTTTTTGTGGTTGTTAAATCTCATCCTGAAGGGAGTGGCGGTTTCTCCCACATAGTTGCCTAGTTGACATTTGGTACAGTAAAGGATGTAAATGACGTTATGTGAGTCACAAGTGAGACTGGGGGGTCTGATGGTAAAGTTGTTACCAGGTGGCCTGAAGGGGGTTTCGCAATTGATGAAGTTGCAGATTTGGCAACGTGGTTTTCTGCATTTGAAATTACCCGTACTGTCGAAATCTAGAGGAAGGGAGGAGGAAGTAAGGATATACTTCAAATTAGGTGTTTGCCTTCTCCCATGAAGAGGGGGTTTTGAAAAAAGGGGGCGAAGAGATTCCTCTTCACTGAGAATTCTGAAGTCGCTACGTAGCATTTTGGACAAATTTTCAGTGGCGGGATGATAGTCGAACACCATGGAAATACGATCGTCATCGGGCTTAGTTTTGTATTGTAAGAGGTCTGCGCGAGTGTACTTCGAGAGTTTGGAAATTTCATTAATTATTAATTTGAGGGGATAGTCGCTAAAGAGAAGATGGCCAACAAAAATGGCGAGCTGATGTTCAAAATCGGAAAGAAAAAAACAAGAACTGAAGTGGATCCTCCGAGTTAAATCATTTAAATCCGGCTTAAACAGAGATTTGGGACTACTTAAGGGATATTCCTTCGTTAACTCTTTGTAACTTTTTTTAGGATACCTTATCAGTTAACTATCTGAAACTATTTTCTCGTTCTTCTCTACTCTAAGTTTTCTCATCGATATTATTAAGGTGGTACTCTTAGAGATTTGTTTCTCCTGTCTATAGTAGGATCTCATTGTAATAAGCTTCGTCAAGTTTTCGTTTTCTGGCACAATAGATACATTTTATAATTTTTTATTCTTACTCCAGAGGCTCCTCGCCGCTCTTCATAGCCCTGCGCGCCTCTCTCTTTGTACTGTACTTCCTTTGTAACTAAGGCCGAGTCATGCGCGCGTATCAATAACCCACTCCCAGTGCTTGGGCAGTAACGCTTTTACGTCACGTGAAGATCCTTGATTATGACGCAACACGATGCGCGTCTTTATCATTTCGTAACATTCTTCTTTATTATTTCGTAACGATCTTATCTCTGCTTTTAACGCAATCTGCCATTGTGTATGTTTAAATTTTAAGCTTTGTTCATTTGTCACCGAGGAAGGCCCCAGGTGGGGCGGAAATATCTGACTACAAAAAATTAGTACTCTCTTTTGTCCATCTTTGTCTCTTCGGATTTTCCTCTAATTTTATATATATATGTATATATATATGTATATGTATATATATATGTATATATATATATATATATATTATGAGTTACCCCTTTGTATTTCTACCTGAGTATTTTACCTTCTCTTCTTCCTTGTGTCTTATTGTAGCTACTATCTTATCCGCCTTTTATTTTGATTTTTAGCCCTATTCAGACTTTTTAGCCCTGTGTTTCCTTTTGTTTAGGCTTTTCTCTCTTGGTTTAACTCCCTTTCAATATTTTTTTAAAATCTTTTATTGTTTAAATTTTTATCTTATTATTTCCCCCTTTTCTCTTGGACTGATGTCCTGTACATGGCCTTTATTTTGTTTTTCTTTTGTATTTTATCTTTTTGTATTTTGACTCCCCTTTCATCCTTTTGCTTTTTCTACTAGGACCTTTAAGTTTTTACTTTTAACTCCCTTCTTGTGCATTTAGCCTTCTATATAAGTGTAAATCATTTTATTGGTCATACAGTTGGCTGAGGAAGACTGAATAAATAGTCGAAAGCTTCCAACAACACCGTGAATCTTGTGCATTTTTTTTTTTGGTTCGTAGTTGAGTATGGTATTTTCTACTCCATATATATTTGTGTTACCTACTCTGTGAATCCTATGAGATCCTACGTTTCCTATCAAGCCTTCCCGTTGCAAACCAGTATCACTCTACAATACTTCACTTTTCCTGGTTACTATTGAATCCTTCTGGATCCGAGAATGGCTAGCACTACCAAGCAATTTTTTACACTTAGAAATACTTGGACTAAATGCATTCGTTTTCGCCACCATTCCTCATTTTTTGATTCCTGCCTGAAGGACAACGTTATTCCCAAAGGACTTAAACTTAATTTAAGTCTTACCATTGTTTCCGAGGTCTCCTCACTACAGCAACAATGTATGCAACGCCTCCATCTTGCCTCTTTGGGATTGGTAGAAGATTTGTTCCACTATACTTATAATACGTACAAAGATCTGGAGCAAGAACTTGATATTCAAAGGAGGTCTCTTTTCAATAATTTTGAGAGAAACACTGCCATTTCTATATGGAACAAAGCTAAACATAAGGCATCTACCTTAGAAGATGTGCTTCACAAACGACGTCATAAAAAGTTGTCTGATCTCAAGACTTTTGCTACACCTCTACTCATGTCAGAACTCATGACATCTGCTACTCCCCAACCCCACCCTCACTCTCCCCTACCTAAGAAAAGAAATCGACGCTTCAACCGTGCATTGAGAAACAGAAAACGTTTAAACTATAAGTATACCTCTCCAATTCTTCCAGCCACCCAAGCTAATCTCCCAGTGAATTTAAGTTCTAGATCACTTAGTGAGAGTGAGAAGTCACTACTTTCAAAAGGACCATCTTTTTGTCCCACACCTTTGGATGTTAATTGGCTTAAGTTGAAAGATGACCTTGATACCTTTGCCAGAAGAATGAGACTTGCCGTACACTTTGCAGACAAAACCAAAGACGAACATCTAGAAGATAGCGCCCAACCCGAAGAAGACATTCAACTCAATATTCATCGTCAATTAAAAATTACAAGTGATTGGCAGCCACCTAAATGTAAAGATCCTGCCTTAGAAAATTTCATGGAAGCAGTTTCCCGTGATGTACTAGATCAAAATCTCACACAGAAAGTTAATGATAATCTATCAAAAGGAGAACGGAAAGCACTTAATGATCGGAAAACCTTAGTTTCGGAAACAATTACTACTCAAGATAAGGGAGGGAAATTCGTAGTAATGGATACTCTGGAGTACAATGCGAAGGTTTTGGACGAACTAGGTAATACCTCTTATTATTGTAATCTTGATAATGATCCTACATTGTCTCATGTTGAACTAGTTTCGAACTGGGCCGATAAATGGCTTGAACGAGGTGAAATCGACCAAAAGGTTGCAAATTGGCTAAAAAATCCTAATGCTAAGCCTGGTAAAGCGTATGGCCTTATCAAGACTCACAAAGAAGGCAATCCTGTTAGACTCATTACCTCAGGGTGCGGTACTGCGATTGAAAATCTGTCTGCTTTCACCGAAATTTTTCTTAAACAACTATCGCAAAACTCTAAGTATTTTATTAAAGATACTACCGATTTTTTATGTAAGTTAAAATCATTTTGCATTTCAACTAGAATCCCTGATGATGCCATTCTGGTTTCTTGGGATGTTAAAGCCATGTTTCCTAATATCGACAACAAATTAGGCCTCTCCATGGTGGAGAAAGTGCTAGCCTCTAGGTATCACAGTACACCCAGTACTAAATGTTTACTTGAAGCCGTTCAATTACGCCTCCTTCTTAATAATTCTATGTTCAATGGTAACCACTTTCTTCAAACTAATGGCACTGCCATGGGGCCAAAAAATGCTTGTAGTTATGCGGTTATAGCCATGACATACGTCGATGAAATTGCTAATTCGCAAGGCCCGTTTATCCCTAATAACTGGTGGCGTTATAGGGATGATATTTTTGAAATTTGTACCCATGGTGAAGCCGCCTTGAAAATTTTCACGGATTTTATCAATTCTATTTACCCCTCTATTAATTTTGTCATTCGCTCTTCTAAATCCCAATTAGAATTTTTGGATGTTTTGGTCCATCTTGATAACGGGGATATTTCCACCGATGTTTTTTCCAAACCTACAGACGGCCACCTCTACCTTCTCACCACTAGTGCCCACCCTATTAATACTAAGAAGAGTATTCCTTATAGTATTGCTTTACGCCTTAAGCGTATTTGTTCTAAACCTGAATATCTGAATCGGAGAATTGAAGAGTATAGTGGCTACCTCATCAGTAGAGGATATCACCCAGATTTTGTTAAGGCCCAGTTTAATAAAGTTAATGACATCCCTCTGGAGAATTTGCTTAAACCTACTAAAAGGAGGCTTAGCAACAGACGTTTCCCCCTAATTGTGGACTTTAACCCTGCCCTGCCAAATATAGGTAAGATTATTTCAAAACATCTCCCTTTACTCCACTCCTCCCCTTCACTTCAGAAACTTTTCCCAGAGCATGCCATTTTTGGAGCCTTTCGCAAATGTAAATCGCTGAAGGACCATTTACGTAATTCCAAAAATAAAAACCGCCCGACCTCAATCGGTCAAACCACCGGTCCTTCCCTAGGCTGTCATAAGTGTACTAGAAAACGCTGTGACCTTTGTGCTAATTTTTTATTGTCCTCCACTAAGTTCCATAGTTCTAGTACTGGTAAATTTTATCCTATTGTTGACTCTGTTTCTTGTGATAGTCGTAATGTTGTTTATCTTGCCACCTGTGTTAAATGCAATGTGCAATATGTTGGTTCCTCTTCTACTGAATTTAAGGTTCGGTTTAGAAACCATAAGTCTGATATGGTGAACGGAAAAAATCGTTGCGAATTAGCTTTACATTTCTCAGGTACCTTACATTCACTAAATGACATTAAATTCATTATCATTGAAAAGATTCACTCTTCTATTAATTTGGAAGCCGTTTTGAGCAAACGGGAAGGTTATTGGATGGCTCAATTAAAAACACTTCAACCCTCAGGCCTAAATAAAAGAAAGGAATTTAATTCTCGAAAAAGAACCTGTTTTTTGTAGTTACCCCTTTGTATTTCTGCCTGAGTATTTTACCTTCTCTTCTTCCTTGTGTCTTATTATAGCTACTATCTTATCCGCCTTTTATTTTGATTTTTAGCCCTATTCAGACTTTTTAGCCCTGTGTTTCCTTTTGTTTAGGCTTTTCTCTCTTGGTTTAACTCCCTTTCAATATTTTTTTAAAATCTTTTATTGTTTAAATTTTTATCTTATTATTTCCCCCTTTTTTCTTGGACTGATGCCCTGTACATGGCCTTTATTTTGTTTTTCTTTTGTATTTTATCTTTTTGTATTTTGACTCCCCTTTCATCCTTTTGCTTTTTCTACTAGGAACTTTAAGTTTTTACTTTTTACTCCCTTCTTGTGCATTTAGCCTTCTATATAAGTGTAAATCATTTTATTGGTCATACAGTTGGCTGAGGGAGACTGAATAAATAGTCGAAAGCTTCCAACAACATCGTGAATCTTGTGCATTTTTTTTTTTTGGTACGTAGTTGAGTATGGTATTTTCTACTCCATATATATATATATATATATATATGATTTCATTTATTCTTTTCACTTTATACGATGCTCAGGGAAAAGCAATCGTTTCCAATTTATTTCTAATTATTTACATATTTACTTTATATATATATATATATATATATATATATATATATATATATATATAGGTCGAAAAGAGGTAGTAAAAAGTGCTTAAAAGTTTGCGGAAAACTCCACGACGTTTCGGGTATAAACCCTTCATCAGGTGGCAAAAACCAAACTGAACAACCAACAGTAACAATTGGACACGACAAACATCAAATCCGAAGCGATCGCTGTAAAAACAGAACCGGACGAAAGTGACTGTCAGAAAACATGAGTGCGAAGGATGAAACACAAATCAAAAAAAAAGAGCGTCCTGGATGAAAAAATGCACGTAAAAATCGAACATGTTCTTAAAAAAGGGAAAACAGGAGACAAAAACTAGCTCCGGAGAAAAAAAATTGTAAATAAGGCCTACACAGAAAAAAACGAGCACGAACGGGTAAGTGTAAAAGGAGTAAAAACTGGTACAAAAAGGGGGTGAATATTACAAAAGGTCAATTCTAACGTTAAGCCCGTGTGGAGCGAGAGTACCTAGCCTCATGATCAGTCGGTTTTCAGGACTAAGGCGGTCACGATCGGAGCCTCGGCACATTACAGCTGCCGTAACGGTTAAATGCTGTATTGAACAAGGTGAAGGGGGATTGAAATGTGCAGCCACCGGGTATCCATGGAGATTCTGTTTGATGGACCTAAGGTGCTCGGTGACTCGATCCGCGAGGCGGCGCTTGGTCTCTCCCACATACAACGAGTTACATCTCCCACAAGCTAAAATATACACTACATTTGAGGAAATGCAGGAGAATCTTTGTTTGACAATAAAGCTATTGCCGTTGGGGCCTGAAATGTTGACGAGGTCGTGTTTGCCGACAACTGGACATGTATTACACCTCGGACGGTTACATGGAAAGGTACCAGCCGTGTCGTCGAAAGAAGTTTGTGGGTGGGAAGCCCGAACTGAATGGTTGGCTAAATTTTTCTCAACTCTAAAGGCAGTGATGGGGGGTTCCGGGAAAACATCACTGGTTGAGGGGTCTTGTCGGAGCAACTTTACATTTTTGTGGATAGCGTGTAAAATAGGACGGATCGAAGGGTGATAAGAAATAACTAAAGGAATACGTAGATTGGCTGATCATGAGGCTAGGTACTCTCGCTCCACACGGGCTTAACGTTAGAATTGACCTTTTGTAATATTCACCCCTTTTTGTACCAGTTTTTACTCCTTTTACACTTACCCGTTCGTGCTCGTTTTTTTTCTGTGTAGGCCTTATTTACAATTTTTTTTTTCTCCGGAGCTAGTTTTTGTCTCCTGTTTTCCCTTTTTTAAGAACATGTTCGATTTTTACGTGCATTTTTTCATCCAGGACGCTCTTTTTCTTTTTTTTTTGATTTGTGTTTCATCCTTCGCACTCATGTTTTCTGACAGTCACTTTCGTCCGGTTCTGTTTTTACAGCGATCGCTTCGGATTTGATGTTTGTCGTGTCCAATTGTTACTGTTGGTTGTTCAGTTTGGTTTTTGCCACCTGATGAAGGGTTTATACCCGAAACGTCGTGGAGTTTTCCGCAAACTATATATATATATATATATATATATATATATATATATATATATATATATATATATAGACGAAAAACAGAGGCCACCAGACACACGAAATATTACTGTCATCCATAAAAGTTTATTAAATGTTGAAAAGTAAAACAGGATAGGTAAATCTCAAAGCAGTTTGATGAAGACACTGGTAAAACGTAAAAAGTTAAAAGTGTAAAATTGTACAACGTTTCGAAAGGGTAGACCTTTCTTGATCACGTACACATGCAAACTGATGCTTAATCTCGGACAAAAACCTTCTAACAAAAGAGACCGCTGCAGAGGAGGGCTTACAGGTTATATGTCAAATCCTTAACATTTATACCTACTGGAGCGAACGTGTTAAGACGATAAATCCATTTTAGTTCTACTTCTTCTCTAATTGCCTTACTATTGTTGTGGATCTTTTCTATCCCTATCAGCTCAAAATTTTTACAGCTTTGAAAATGTTTTCCCAAAGGGGTAGTCGCTTTTCGAAATTCCTGCCTGTGACCACGATGTCTAATCCTAAGCTCTCCTCCTGTTTCTCCCACGTATTGCTTTTTACAGTAAGTACAGCGATGTATCCTAGTATGCCTCAACATTTGGGACTTGAAGGGGTCAGGCAAGCTTTGGAAGCAAGACACACCAGAGTTCCCTCTACCGGTAATTTAATTGAATGCCTTAAGCTTTGTCTTAATGAAAATCACTTTGAATTTAATGGTATGTTTTTTACTCAAATTAATGGGACCTCCATAGGACCGAAAATGGCCCCAGGCTATGCTTGTTTGGGTATGGGACTAGTAGAAGAAAAATTGTGGAAGTCGTGTCCGTTGAAACCTACTGAGTGGTGTCGATATATAGATGACATTTGGGGTTTATGGCCATATGGTAAAGACAAATTCCTTTCTTTTATGGAAATCTTAAACCATTTATACCCATCTGAACTGGAATTTACTTTTGAGTTTGACTTTAATTCTGTTAACTTTCTCGATTTAAGTATTAGTCGTTCTAAGGAAGGCTTTTTAATTACGGATCTTTTCGTGAAGCCTACTTTTAAGAATCTTTACCTAAATTATGACTCTTACCATAGTAAGAGCACTCTAGACAACTTAGCTTATGGCCAGGCCCTCAGGATCAAAGCCATCTGTTCCGAGGAAAGGGACCTTAATAGGAATCTAAGTATTCTCCAACAAAATTTAGTTAAACGTGGTTATCCCGCTTCTACAGTTAGGAATAAAATTTCCAAAGCTAGGAATGTTCCCCGATCTAATTTGCTTCACCCGGGACCTGAGACTAATAATAAGAAAAAGGAGATTGTTGCCCCTCTTGTTACTACTCGGAACCCACGTCTGCCTCCTCTGGTCCAGATTTTGAAAAAACATTTCCCGATTTTACAGATGTCTAAAACCTTTCGTAACAAATTCCCGAGTCCCCCAGCTGTCATTTACAGACAGCCCCCTAACCTCAAGTCCTTGCTAGTTAGAGCCAAGTTACCCGACCATTCAAATAGTGAGACTAAGGGGTGTTTTAAGACACATTTAGTTAGGTGTGTCACTTGTGCTTCTCTCAAAGAAACCAAATGGATTCGGAGCTTCTCTACGGGTCAAAAGTTTAATTTGTTTCATTCAATCACTTGTTGTACTAAAGGCGTAGTGTATTTGGTGAACTGTCTTGACTGTAAAAAGCAATACGTGGGAGAAACAGGAGGAGAGCTTAGGATTAGACATCGTGGTCACAGGCAGGAATTTCGAAAAGCGACTACCCCTTTGGGAAAACATTTTCAAAGCTGTAAAAATTTTGAGCTGATAGGGATAGAAAAGATCCACAACAATAGTAAGGCAATTAGAGAAGAAGTAGAACTAAAATGGATTTATCGTCTTAACACGTTCGCTCCAGTAGGTATAAATGTTAAGGATTTGACATATAACCTGTAAGCCCTCCTCTGCAGCGGTCTCTTTTGTTAGAAGGTTTTTGTCCGAGATTAAGCATCAGTTTGCATGTGTACGTGATCAAGAAAGGTCTACCCTTTCGAAACGTTGTACAATTTTACACTTTTAACTTTTTACGTTTTACCAGTGTCTTCATCAAACTGCTTTGAGATTTACCTATCCTGTTTTACTTTTCAACATTTTATATATATATATATATATATATATATATATATATATATATATATATATATATATATATATATATATGTATATATATATATATATATATAAGGAAATTAATTTTCTGGACGTTAAAGTTATAATTACTGACCAGCAAAACATCGTTACTGATTTGTTTACTAAACCTACCGATTCTCATTTGTATTTGCACCCTCCAAGTTGTCACCCTAGGCATTGTACTAGGAATATCCCTTACAGCCAGGCTCTACGACTCCGCAGAATTTGTTCGAATGATGAGTCCTTTAGATTTAGGAGCAGTCAACTTGCGGACCATTTCGTCAAAAGGGGTTATGATCCGTCTGCGGTAGAACGGAGTATTAAACGGGCAGCAAGGATGCCTAGACGAGATGCTCTAAAATATTCAAGTAAGGAAAAACCCAGTCGGGTTCCCCTGGTTACCGTTTACCACCCTTACCTTCCTCCTCTGCAAAAAATTATTCTTAAGCATTGGTCCATCATTGAATCTCATAATCGTTTGGCGAAAATCTTCCCAAATCCCCCAGTTTTATCCTTCAAACGCCAACCTAACCTTAAGGATATTTTAGTCAGGGCTGTACTTCCCCGGGACCACAGTGCTCCTACTCAAAATGTTCAGTCTACGTGTGGGTGTGTGAAATGTAGTAACAGTACATGCCGAACGTGCCGCCATATAGAGATAACTTCCTCCTTCACTAGCCATGTTACGGGAAAATCGTTTGAAATTCGTCAGCTCACCAGTTGTAGGTCGGTTAATGCTATTTATTTAATTCAGTGTAAAAGATGTGGTTTGCAATATGTTGGTGAAACTGGGAATGACGTAAGGCAGAGGATGAATAACCACCGCTCCACTATTAAACACTTTCGAAGGCATAGCGACAAGCCTGTTGCAGTCCACTTTTCTTCTGAAGGCCATTCAGTTATGGACCTCGGGCTCGTTGTTATTGAGGAATTCCGCAAACAGTCCAAATATCGACGCCAACTTAAAGAGCGTTTTTGGATCAAGACCCTCCAGACTGACCGCCCTCTAGACCTTAATATCCCTCTTAATTAGGGATTGTCCCCTTTTGCTATGCTGCCCTCTCTTATTTTGGATCTTTCTGTTATTATTTGCTTACTGTATAGCCTTGAAAAAGGACTCGTGTAGAGTTTGAAAGCTTGGCGAAGTAGTTTTTGCTGTTTTTTGTTTGCATCTATATATATATATATATATATATATATATATATATATATATAGAGGTCGAAAGGAGTGTGAAAGTTCGATTTAGAAATTGAAATTTATTCCCAAGCATTGGCATAAGCCCTAATGAACAAGGGAAATAAGAGAGCGGACGTGTATTCACGGATCTCTCACTGATCGTGCTGAATTTTGGCATTGTGCTGCTGCGCTGTGCTGTGTTGTGTTGTGCTGCTTGTTATACTAAATTATACTACTGTCGTCTTACTGAAGTGTTGGGTGCGGTCTCTTGCTTGGGGACGGGGTTTGGTCGTGCTCGTTTTGAAGCACGCCTTGTCTACAGTTGTTAAGTGTTGGGTTCCCTTTCTATTTTCCCTGCCTAGGTTTGACCTGCGGTGCTGAAGTTTTCTCTTTAGTTGCTGCGTGGCCTTGTGCCACAAACCTTTGCTGCTATGCCCGGAGGTCGGGATAGCAGCATCGTTAGGTTACAGTTTGAGTCGAGGGGGAATGTTACACCCCAGCATGTTTTTTCTGTGTTGAAGAACAATAAGGTAGAGGTTAAAGATATAGAGATGCTGCAGGCCCTCTCATCCCGAAATACGTATGATTTGAAGTTCCGGACGGATGCTGCCCGATTGAAGGGGTTTCCTCCCTTAAGGGTGTGGAGGGTCTCACTGTCACCCCATATAATCGCTCTGTGGTGGTGACGGTGTTGTACCTCAATTTTGAGGTAGATCAGGGCCTGGTGGCGAGGGTTCTAGGACAATACGGAACTGTCTCTGACTGGCGTTGGGTGAAGTATAATGAAGGTGAATTGGCCGGTATTCTCAACGGTAAGAGGCAGTTCCGTATGGAGCTGAAACGAGACATCCCCTCCGTCCTGTTCATAGGGGGTTCTAAGGCCTACATCAGGTATTTTGGCCAGCCCCGCACCTGTTTCCAATGTAGGGAGGAGGGGCATGAGGCCAAGTCATGCCCAAACAAACGTTGTGGCAGATGCCTGCAGTTGGGGCATGAGAGGGCAACATGTCCGAATCAGGTGCGGTGTAACCTGTGTGGGGAGGAGGGACATGTCTCTGGTGCCTGCCCCACATCGTACTCTGCACGTGCAAGTGCAGATGTGGAGCCGGCAAGTGAACCCTCGCCTCCGGGCCCTGAACCAATGGTGGAGGAACCTAGCTCCCCTACACCTGATCAGGTGGCACGTCAGGTGGAACAAGAGTTCCTAGCTTCTAAGGGATGTGAGGTGGTCTGTGGGAACCCTGAGGTAGGCCCATCCCAACCCTCCCCATCAGTACCTGAGGCGCACTCCCCACCAGCTCCCGGGGAGGCTGGAATACCAACAGTGGAGAATGACCTTCGACTGTCATCGGACTCGGAGTCTGACACTGCCATGTCAGATGTGGGAGAGCCTGCCTCAGAGCCTCCACCAAAGGACCCATCATCTGGGGAGGGCTGGTTTGATTTGTTAGGCCGTTGAACCCGAGCCTAAGTTGAAAAGGTCGGCCTCAGGGGAGGTGTCCGACCGGGGAGTTCATCCTTCTGTGCCATCAGCACCAGACCCATGTAATAAAAAGGCCAAGTCAGAGACAGTTTTGTTATTTCACAGTCCACATTTCATGAATGGTCCCCTGTCCCTCATGACCCTGAATTTTAACGCCATAAGGGACAGTCGGAAGCGGTCCAGAATATTCCAATTTTGTAAATCATTAGGTGTGGACTTCGTTTTCCTCCAAGAGACTCACATTGTTAATGAGGACGATGTCTACACCTGATCCTACGAATGGGGTGGGGGTTTGCACGCTTTCTTTGGTTCCGCATCTTCCTGTGGATCTGTCATTTTAGTTTCTCCAAGATGAACTTCCCTGGTCGGAAAAGTTGATAATGATCATGAGGGCCGGTTGGTATGCATCACTATCAAACATCCTTGCGGGAACTTCTTCCTATGTAACGTTCATGCACCCAACCAACCTACAGACAGAAGGAATTTTTTTGCTACCCTGTCATCCTTCGTTCCTGGCTGTGCCCCTTGTATCCTATCTGGAGACTTCAACTGTGTCCCTGACACACGGTTCGATCGAATGTCCACCTGCACATCTTCAAGCTGTAGTGTCGGTATGGTGGAGTTGGACATGTTCACAAAGAATCACGATATGGTTGACATTTGGAGAGTGCAGCATCCTGGCTTGTCCATGTTCACATGGCACCGCCCTGATGGCACGGACGCCTCAAGGTTGGACCGGGTGTACGCTCCAACTGCTTTGTCACCAAGTGATTGTGAAGTTGTGGCATGTCCAATTTCGGACCATGATGCAGTTCCTGTCTCATTCCAACCCCCAGAGGCATGGCCAGTAGGGAGGGGGTTCTGGAAAATGAACACAGATATTCTAACGGAGGCTGAATATAGCAAAGATTTTAAGGCCAGGTACGAAGGGTGGCGAACTTTGAGGCCGGCCTTTTCAACAGGTTTAGAGTGGTGGGATGATGTAAAGACCCGCATCAAACAGTTTACAGTGGAATACTGTGTAGCAAGAGCTCGTCGAAGAAGGGAGGAGTTCCTTTCACTTTGCGCTAGGGAGAGGAACGGGGACCCCTCCGCACTTCATGCAATCCGAAAGTATCTTGATGGAAAACTACACGGGGCTCGGGTTCGTGCTCGTGTGCATTGTGTGGAGGCGGAGGAGACACCAACCATTAAGTTCTACCGGGACGTCACAAAGTATGCCATCGATCGCAGTATAAAAGCTGTCCGTGACGCCCACCGTGTGGTACATAAGGACCCTCTCGACATTGTAGAAGAGTATAAAAACTTTTATGAGCAGCTGTATACCCAGGCAGATGTCGATGAAGACCTTCAAAAGTCCCTATTAGATAATATTGACAAGACCCCCTCTAAAGATCAGAATGATGAACTTGGCTCCCCTTTGACTATTGAAGAGCTCTGGAAGGCAGTGGCGAAGATGAAAGGTGGAAAGGCACCTGGGTCCGACGGTATTCCAGTAGAATTCTATAAACGCTTTTGGGGTACCGTAGCAGATGATCTCCGTGATGTATTCGTCTCTGCCTTCCTTGCTGGCTCATTGAGCCACTCGCAGCGCACAGGCATAATAACTTTGCTGCCTAAGTCAGGAGACCCCCTCGAACCGAAAAACAAACGGCCAATCACCTTGTTAAATGTAGATAGGCAAGATTCTGGCGAAAGCCCTTTGCAACAGGCTAGGCACAGTTATGCCAGATCTTGTAGGGTCCTTTCAGACTTGTGCGGTGCGGGGACACAGTATTCAGCAGAACCTCTGGGTGGTGCGGGACTTAGTTGAATACGTGATGGACCGTGATCTTCCATGTGCGCTTGTCTCCCTCGATCAGGAGAAGGCCTTCGACATGGTTGATCATGGATTCCTCTTTAAAATTTTGAAGAAGTTTTGTTTGAATCCAGTTTTTGTTAAATGGACCTCCTTATTGTATAACAGTGTAAACAGTCGGGTTATCGTTAATGGCCTACCGTCAGACCCCTTTGTGTCCAACGTGGGGTACGGCAGGGGTGCCCCCTATCACCTCTACTCTACGTATTGTTTAGTGAATCACTAGCAAGAGTCTTTCAAGTAGAGCCTTTGTTTCAACCATTTCACATTCCCGGTGGTGTTGAAGTTAAGTGCCTTCAGTATGCTGATGACGTAACATGCGTAGTCTCCGACCTAGCTTCCTTCAAGGCCCTTGCTGGCACGTTGTCTACGTTTCAAAGAGTCACAGGTGCCAGACTGAATCCCAATAAAACCAAAGGACTTCGCCTAGGTAAGTGGCGGTCAAGAAGACTGCCCTTCGCTGCATCATGGGTAGATGACGCCATAAGGATCAACGGCATATGGTTTGGTTATGGGCAAACCGAGTTACTTACCTGGAATGAGAAAGTGGACCTGGTGGAAGCTAGGTTGAAGGACTTCGGCGAGCGCCACATTAGCCTGTTCGGAAAGGTGACAGGTATCAATCGTTTTATTTATCCCCTTTTGTGGTATCCAGGCACTGTTCTGGCTGCTCCAAAGGGTGTCCTGTTGCGTCTCGAGAGGGCTGTGTTTAGGTTTTTATGGTCAGGGAAGACGGAACTCGTAAGAAGAGGGATGGTATATCAGGATGTTAGGCGTGGTGGGTTGGGCCTTGTGCATTTTCCTTCCAAACTCCGTTTTCTCCTGATCAAGTGTGTTTATAGTGCTGTAGACAGCAGAATGCCTTTTGCCTATTTTGTTCGTTATTGGGGGGGATTATCATTCCGTCGGTTCTTTCCCTCCCTGTTTAGTAACAGTGAGCCCCACAGCTGGAGGCCCTCGGAAGCATACAGTTAAATGAGAGAAACGCTCCTAATTATGTCTAGAGTTGGGGACGTTTCGCAGTTAAGTGCAAGGGACCTATACCAGGCTGTTTTTGAGGAATTGGTTGGCCAGGTCCAATCCAACCACTATACTACAGGGTCGGAAGTGTGGCGTGTGGTCCACAGCAGATCATTAGATTACCGCGGGCGGGACCTGTTGTGGCGAATCGCACATGATGCGATTGTAACTAATCTCAAACCTCTTCGGTGGCGTCTTGGAGATGGAATTTGCCCACGCACTGGATGCACAAAGTGGGAGAGTGTGCCACATGTGTTTTGGCAGTGTGAATTTGTGGCCCTCTTCTGGGAATGGTTCCAAGTCCTGACTGATCGCTTGACGTTGGGCAACACATGGGCGGTCGGCCAGGACTATGCTTTGTATGGTCTTTCACCCCTCCATGCAATACAAGTATTCAGGGCATACTTACCTTTGTTTCGGCCTCCATAAAGCTGGCCTTATGGAGAGACCGATGTAACGTTGTTTTTAGGGGGATGGGGAAGCCTGCGGACGTCGTCCTGGCGTCGGTGAAGGCGGAGGTGAGGCTAAGGGTTGAGTCCGACTTCGTTCGTTTGCCAAGGTCGGCGTTCGGTAGGCGATGGGGTCCACTCGTTTCGGTGAGGGGGCCGTGTGGTGGTCAATTTGTAATAGGGTGGGTCTGTAAGGTGCTTGTAAATAGTTGTAAATTGTATGTAAATATCTGTGTGTATAATTTTCTGTACATAGTTTTGTAAATATCTGTATATATAGCTTATTAATGTAATGAACATAATTTTCTGTTTGATTTAGCAGTCTGTAAATAGTTTTGCGTTTATGTTTTTGCCCGATCCGGTTTCAGTTTTTGTTTTTGTTTTGTATGTGCCGTTTCAATGCACTTAAAAAGCACACATAAGAAATAAAGCCAGAGAGAAAATTAAGTCACGACCAGGACTTGAACCCGGGTGTGTCGCGTACATGGCGACCGCCTTAACCACTCGGCCATCGTGACACTTGTGATTTTAGACGTAGACTAGGGTTCTTCTACCTGCCGCCCTCAATTTCCTCTCCTCGCCATGTACGCGACAGACCCGGGTTCAAGTCCTGGTCGTGACTTAATTTTCTCTCTGATTTTATTTCTTATTGCCCTTGTTCATTAGGGCTAATGTCAATGCTTGGGACTAATTTCAATTTCAAAATCGTAGTACTAAACACCATGCAGTATCACTCTTAAATGTCTGAATGGCGCATAATACATCTACCATAGTACCATAATAATATGTCCACCAAAGTGCCCTTACGCATCCGATTCCTACATAACCGGAATATAACAGTTACTATATTTCAGCAAAAGGACTCTGTCTGCGGAGGGTCTAATTTGTCTATATTTTAGTTCTGTATTCGGTGATTTGGTGTTTTACTATAATGTAACGAAAGTTGGATGGTTTTTGTCGAAGAGGTTGTTGTGACTCAATTAATGACAGCCACTGAAAATCATTTAAGACTTCACTTTAACGAGACCTACATTAGTTGACCAAGTGGCTGGATTGATGTCCCCGCAAAAATGTTGCAAATGAATGTTAATGCAGTCCAAAGGTTGAGCGTCAATCAATTGGCATTTAAGTCTTTGAACGTTTTATTATGATGATCAGATGTTTGAATTAATACGTGATTGTGTGATTCAATTCACAGAAAGTCCCTCTGAAGAGGTCGCTGCAACTCCATCCTTGACACTTACACAAATTCAATCTAGGACTTCCGCGACATCCAGTCAATACAGTTCTAAATTAGTGACTAACGATGGTTAGAGGTTAAAATTCACTGCCGTATAATAATATTCGGGAACCGAAGTATAGAAGCCGGTCGAACATACGACACTGTTTTCCGTGTTTTTTTTCATCTCGCACTCAGCTATCAGCTGATGGCGTAACAGTGTTACCCTTGGACCTATTGTGCAATACTGCTTCATGAAAAAAAAAATCCGAATTTGTTTGTAAATCATGATAATAACGGGCATCAGCGTAGAGTGTTGTTATTACGATACTATACTCCTTATATAGGTTTAAAGCACGGATAGGATAAAAAAAATTATGTCACCTTTTCAAATCAAAGCCTTGTTTCAAATTTTATAAATGCAAATCTATATTAAATAAAGCTAATCAACTGAAATCTGCTTAAACCTAAAGTTAGCCATGCGACCTAATTATTGACGTGACTTTGCAGAATTATAATACCTATTGATATGTAACTTATTTAATAAGCATACGCATGTTGACAATAATTTATCGTTGAAATTCCTTTAAGACAAATTTCTTATCTTCTTTATTTTTATTTATTTATTTTTATATTTTTAGCCAATTTTGAAAGCAATCATTCTTACAAATCACTTTGGCGGTTTAAATTTGTATGCACGTGTGGTTTTATTTGTGATACTTGTAAAAGCAATAACTTAATAATGCAATGGTGCACGTTTCTCCTTCTTCGAATATAGAACTAAAATATAAACAAATTAGACCCTTCGCAGACAGAGTCCTTTTGCTGAAATATAGTAACTGTTATTTTGCGGTTATGTAGGAAAAAAATTTATGAAAAAAAATTTAGCCCAAAACTATCTTTTCGTGTTAATTAAGGAGTACGTAAGAAGTCTATTAAAGCAATATTCCCTAGTCAATTTCAGAGGGTGTCAAATAAACGAGAATGATTTTTTAACGCACGCCATTCAAATTCCACACCTTCAGCTTGTTCATTACTTAAGATCTTCCTGTCCAAAGATGCGTAGTATTTGTTAAAAACAGATTCAATTTCTTCAAGGGCACAAAATCACTTAATATCAACAGATTACTTCCAAATCTTTTGTTGTTCTTTAAATTAAATTAATTAATTTGACCTCCTAACTTCACACCAGTGAAACATTTAATTATTTTTGAGTGAAGTTAAGCTCAAAAAATTTTGCGACAACAATGGTTACGTCTTTAAAAGTTTTGGAATATTTTATTTGCATTTGTTAACATTAAAAAAGTGCAAAATATGCTCAATAAATCTTCCAATATGACATCACTGCAGACATCCCGCAACTCGATGAGTTGCTGCGGTTTTCTTAAAAACTTATAACTTCTGAAGTCACGATGCTGTTGACATAGAATTTTCACCAATGAAAAGAAAAAGTGCTAAGAAAAAGTCACATTTTAAAATTCGTGACAAAAATATCCCCATTTGCTTTACAAAGGAGACAATTATTGCGAGAATTGATCACCTTGTAGTTCATACTTGTAATCATTCCCCAACATTAACAGTTACCAAGATTCGCCTCCAGACTTTGTTCGTCCATACCTTTCGTGAAGAGTGAGCTGGCAAGAAAGACTTACCCGGAGTTCCATCTGTAAATCTGCCGTGGGTAATCATGGTACTGACTTCATCTTCTGTGACACTTTTGAAAGTATCTGTTTCTCTTGAGAGAGTCTCAGAATCATTTAACGGGGATGGGAAAGTCAACTTTATCCCAACTGAAAATGGCTCTGAAAAAAATAGTTAAGAAAAAGTTAAGAATTGATGTCCATTTTACCGCCTTAATTTCCACTTTGACCAAGAAGGCCCACGGGTTTAGTGATGAATGGTCAATGTGATATGTTCTACCTATGTCTGTAAAGAGGAATGGAAATGTATACATCTCTGTCCCACAATATGGTGCTATATCAATGTTCTGGGTTGTGACTTCTGATGATTTCTGACGAAAAACAACAGTGTTTTTGAATGACGTCATAATACTCCCAAGCGGCCATGTTGGAGTACATGTTTATTATGTATCAGACCGCACTCGGTACACTTGCCGTTCGAATGTGCACACACCGCGTATTTCACAGTGCACACTGTACAGCGCGTTTAGCACGAAACCATGTGTTTTTGGCTGCAGCATCGCGGATCCGTGACGTAATTGCACCGCTTCTTCAGGGTTCTCCTGTAATTTCTCTTCTCAATATTCTAAAACTATTATAACTCATGTGAAAAAGCATTTCTAATAATGTCCTTGTTTAACCTTCGGCGACCTTGGATTACATGTGACCTCTATCAAAACTTATTGGATATCTTCACACTGTCACGCTTTCACGTGTCAAGTTTGGACTCATCCGATTCCTTCATAACGGGAATATCGCATTTACTATATTTTAGCTAAAGGACTCTGCAGAGAGTCTAATTTGTTAATATTATAATGCTACATTCCAAGAAGGAGAAACATTCATCTTGCTTTATTAAGTTTTTGTTTTTACAAGATACAAACTCAAACCGCCAAAGTGATTGTAAAAAATGATTGTTTTTAAAGAATAAGAAAAATAAAGAAAAAAATAAAGAAATAGAAAAAAAAAACAGCAGAAAAGAATTTTGCCTACAAGGAAACTTTAATCATAAACGATTACCATCATGCGTATGCTTATTAAGTAACTTACATATCAATAGGTAAGATAATTCTGCAAAGTCACGTCAATGATTAGGCCGCATAACTAACTTTAGGTTTAAGGAGATTTTAGTTGATTAACTTTATTTAAAATATAGATTTGCATTTAGAAAATTTTAAACAAGGCTTTGTCTTCAAAAGGTGACAGAATTCTTTTCTTTATCCTACCCGTGGTTTACCCTAAATAAGGAGTAGTCTTGTAATGACAACACTCTACGCTGATGCCCTTTATTATCATGATCTATAGACCAGTTGGGAAGTTTTTCAAGGAACAGTAATGCACAATAGGTCGAAGGGTAACACTGTTACGCGTGTTCACAGCTGATAGCGGGATGTTAACACACGCAAAACAGTGTCGTATGTTCGACCGGCTTCTATACTTCGGTTCCCGCAATACACGGTAGTGAATTTTAACCTCTTACCATGGTAGGTCTCTAATTTAGAACTGTATTGACTGGATGTCGCGGAAGTCCTAGATTGAATTTGAGTAAGTGTCTTTGATGGAGTTGGAGCGACCTCTTCAGAGGGACTTTCTGTGAATTGAATCACACAATCACGTATTAATGCAAACATCTGATCATCATAATAAAACGTTCAAAGACTTAAATGCCAATTGATTAACACCCAACCTTTGGACTGCATTAATATTCCTTTGCAGCATTTTTGCGGGCACATCAATCCAACCACTTGGTCAACCAATATAAGTCTCGTTAAACTGAAGTCTTAAATGATTTTCAGTGGCTGTCATAAATTCAGTCACAAGAACCTCTTCGGAGGGACCATCCGACAAAATAATCCCACAAAAACAAAATCCGTTCGACCTGACACGGGCAGTCCAAGAACCTGAGTAGTTCTAAGGGAGTTGGGAGAAATAACCTGACAACTCATTCTACCTTTCGGGTATGAACGTTAGCATCTGTTGATCTGTGATAATCAAAACTTTCTTAAACTTAACACTCTACTGCACCTTACCCTTGGCTGCATTTACTTTTGTTCGTAGGACTTTTAAAGCGAAACCAACCCAACCCACTGGAAAACTAACAACAGCCCTTTTGAATGAAGTAATGAACGATTCTTTTAGTGAGGTCTCTCCTTTAGGGTACATAAACAGCATACTTAAAGGAAGTTTAACAATAATTGATCACTGAATGCTGCAATCTTGGACAAAACTGTCGGGACACTTTGCCATAATATTCTTCAATTTCAGTTCAAAGGCTTACATGAATCCCTCGCTCCCCCCTTGAAATGTTGCCCTGAAAGAGTGACTGTATGCCGTGAATAGGCTAACTGTGGCCAACATTGCGAAGGGGAGCGGGGGTGTCCCGACGAGTTGTGTCCAAGATTGTAGTCAGGGATACTCTATCGCCTAGGGTGATGTGGTATTTCCCTGCCTTGATCAGACCCCCTCGACGTCAGGGAGCACATGACACTAACTTTGACTTCCATGAGGGTGGATCATCCACCCAGCTGATACAATTATCACAGCTCTAGTATGATCAGTCATCTTGAGATCAGTGTTATTTTAAATCTCAGGGTTTCCGTAAACTTGTAATACAGTAATGCACACCCGTTCGACCGGGTGTTTGGTCTGGCGGTTGAGCATCCGCCTCCCACGCGGAAGGCCTGGGTTCTATTCCCAGGTCGAGACATACCAAATTGAACCTATTGCCATTGTGCGTGATGCTTCTCATGACCAATGGAGTAGGGAAAACAAGCCATTGAGCCACAACTGAAAAGAAAAGCCGTGACCAGTTCGACTTGAACCAATAGGTTTTAAACTAAGCCGTAAAACTCCACCTAACTAACTATCTAACTAACTAACTATAGCGTCGAGATTTGTATTTATATCGATACCAATACCTTATAAATATCCCGAATCTTTCCAAGTTCTCCGCGATAATGCTAACGCAAGGCATTCAAACAGGTGTGAAGCGTATGCAATTATCATTTTATTTGCCAAACATGGTTACAATCAAATTCAACGAAAAATTACGTTGTTTTGATCAAAATCGAACCAAATGTTATTCCATCAGTGCTCCCCATTGGCTTAGAATTCACAAAATATGAATATTCATATAAACTGAGCGCTTTTGTTCCTGATTTGCGAACTAAACATTTTTGGTTCGTGAAGCCACTTTTGTCGCTATCTGGTCCCTGACGTCGAGGTGTATGAACAATGCAGGGTCACCTCGATGGAAGGGTTACCCTCACTAGCTGAATACCAACTGCAGATACTCTATAATAACTCATATCTAGGTACTGAACATTAGTTTTAAGCATCAGTTGTTTGAAAAGTTGACATCTGTTAGTATCAGATAATGCAATTTTGCGAACTTTTACATACCTACTCTACAGTTGTAGAGAACTTCTAAAATTTTCTGAATTCCATAACAAGGATCTCCGAAGAAATCAATAGATGCCGACACTTCACAATCTGAACGTCCTTCACATGAATTAATCAAAAGGTCTTTGGAATTCGGTTGGTGGCATTTTGTGCTGTCATCTCCACGCTCCCACCACCATGCGGTAGGATCACACTTGTCACGTGCTGATGTACTACTCCCGTTATAACCGAAACTGGCAGACACAATTTCAATGGTGGTATCCTGTGGGCACGCGATGGTCTGTTTTTGATCCTCACAAAGTACCAAGTAGAATTCTGCAAAACACACCGTATAATTAAGTATTTCGCTATGCAAACAATATGGAAATTACCATGTATATAATTTGACGGACCAAAACACGCAGGAAAGGAAGGGATGAAAAAATTTTTCGTTGTTGCTTTCTGATTACATATTAACGCATGTTTCTTGTGAACAGTACCATGTGACAGGGAAACATCGAAAGTACGAGACAAATGAACCAAATAACGCTCTGGGAGGGGTAGGGAAAAGGGAGGTTGAAGGCATTGGCTTAGGTGAGATTTTACTGCTTAATTTCTAACGAAATGTTTTACGTCGCGCAGGTTACGCCAATTTTCAAGTTGTGGCCACAGGGCTAGTTCGCTGTCGCTTTCGTGTTCAAGTGAATACAAAAATGTAATAAATTCCACGTTATTTTGATTATGAATCAATCCTTGGTGATTAAAATACTAAAGGACAATTTGTAACATATGAAGAACTTCAAGTAAAGGGTAAGGTAAGGTGATAATCTATTTAAATCCAAAATGAAGTTGGCGAACCTTTCTTGTTTATTTAGTTTGGCTGATTTGTTTTATTATTTATTGTAAAAAAAGTGAGACGACCTAACCTAGAAAAGTCTTTGACATGGATATGTCCCTTTCAGTTTAACCTTCCCCACCCTCAGTAATATCCTTCACGATCATTGTATTTTTTGAGATTGCCTTAGAATATTTTCGAGTAATGACTGGAGACAAAGAAAAGAGATCGGAGACTCGTTCATAAAGAGATATAAGAATATGCAACTGGATCTCGTATATACTTTCACGGTAACATTACAGGAAGAAAATTGGCAAACAATATTTATAGTTCATGGAGTAGGGCAACACTGACAGTTCTTGTCAAGTGAATCTCTTTAGCGAATATAAAACCCAAATCGCTGCATTATCCTTCAACGTCATTAAATTGTAAAAAATTTGAAGATTTTCAATTGTAGTGTAAGTTAACCCTTTCTATTTACTTTTTAATAATATCAGTTTAAAGCATACGGATCGTTGAAAGAGAAACCAGTCGTAAGGAACTGATTTCTAGGAGGACATAAATGTCGTTACATTACAGTAAAACACCAAATCACCGAACAAATTTATGAAAAAAAAAAATTAGCCCAAAACTATCTTTTCGTGTTAATTAAGGAGTAAGTAAGAAGTCTATTAAAGCAATATTCCCTAGTCAGTTACATAGGGTGTCAATAAAAGAGAATGATTTTTTAATGCACGCCATTCAAATTCCACACCTTCAGCTTGTTCATTACTTAAGATCTTCCTGTCCAAAGACAGCTATATTCCGCTATATTCCGGTTATGAAGGAATTGAATGAGTCCAAACTTGACACGTGAAAGCTTGACAGTATGAATATATCCAATAAGTTTTGATAGAGGTCACTTGTAATCAAGGTCGCCGAAAGTTAAACAAGAACTTTATTAGAAATGCTTTTTCACATGAGTTATATAGTTTTAAAATATTGAGAAGAGAAATTAAAGGAGAATCCTCCAGAGGCTTTGCAATTACGAATCCGCGATGCTGCAGCCAAAAGCACATGGTTTCGTGCTAAACGCGCTGTACAGTGTGCACTGTGAAATACGAGTTGTGTGCATATTCGACGAGCAAGTGAAACAAGTTCGGTCTGCTACATACTAAACATTTACTCCAACATGGCCGCTTGGGAGTATTATGACGTCATTTAAAAACACTCTGTTGTTTTTTGTGAAAAATCATCAGAAGGCACAAACCAGAACATTGAAATAGCACCATATTATAGGACAGGGATGAATACATTTGATCTCCTCTTTACAGATAGAGTAGAACATATCACATTGGCCATTAATCACTAAACTCGTGGGCCTTCTTGGTCAAAGTGGAAATTAAGGCAGTAAAGTGGACATCAATTCTTAATTGGTATCTTTTTCAGAGGCATTTTCAGTTGGGATAAAGTCGACTTTCCCATCCCCGTCAAATGATTCTGAGACTCTCTCAAGAGAAGCAAATAAGTGTCACAGAAGACGAAGTCAGTACCATGATTACTCACGGCAGATCTACAGAGACAGCTACGGGTAAGTCTTTCTTGCCAGCTCACTCTTCACGAACGGTATGGACGAACAAAGTCTGGAGGCGAATCTTGGTAACTGTTAATGTTGTGGAATGATTACAACTATGAACTACAAGGTGATCAATTCTCGCAATTATTGTCTGATGAGTTTACAGAAATGTGCCCCAATATTAGTCCTCACATTTTTGCCGAATGGCAGGTTGTACCAAATGACCTTTTGGACCTGTTTTTCCTTTGTCTGGTGAGGAGCGTGTGCTGGTATTCTATTTTTTACTCGTACCAAGCTCTATTAGCTCTACTTTACAGTATCGAGCACTCTCACAGTTAGAAGTGAAAGAAAGCTTGTAATGTAATTTGTAAGTGGATCTTCCCAGATGGGAAAGATGTGATGTAGGTTTAATACTAACCCAGTAAGGTTTCACACAGTAATATTTAGCTTCCGTATCTATGGTTCTTAATGCAAAACAAGCTGTAAAACCTAAAGTAACGACACTTTTGAAAAAACAAAGTCTCACATTTCACAAATCAAACATTTCCTGCTAGGTATGACCATCAGGTATGACCATCAGGAACTTGAATCGCCCACAGGCTGACGCCGGGTTTGTGTTACTATGTGTTACTTTCAACTTTGAGAATACAGTATTTAGTGCAGTCCAGTTGGATTTCGGTTACAACGATGGGTGGCATCCATGGCAATCAATGGGGCAGTCTTGTAAAGTTTTAGAAAACGGTTTGAAAAATACTGTTTTTCACTTCGATTGTCTTTCATTACATTGTCGCATATAGGAACCAACGAAGGCAGTAGGATCGAACGTTTGCGTTACAGAGCGGGTGTTATGGTTGTGCAGTATTAACAATATCACCGTTTATTGATTGCTCGTTCGTTGTATCTTTGGGTTGTTTCGCTGTATTAAATATTCATAAATAAAGTGGGCTCTTATTGGCTTGGGGATTCAGGGTGGGGATAACATTGAATGAAGTTTGCAACCTATAGTTATCGGTTTTTACATTTTTTGCCGTTATTTTCATGGAAATTGAACAAAATGTGGCAGAATTTTTGCGTTGAGGATTTTTTATACGTTTTCATTGTTCGAATGGACTATTTAAACGTTTATTAAAAAGTTTGGTCTGAATAATTCAATGTATTTACCTTTTGGCAAACAGAAGTTATCACTTTAAAAAGAAATGTTTCCAACTTTCCAACTTGAAGACATCTTGTTCACAAAGATTTTAACCCTTGGTACCACAGATAACATTTAAAATCTGACGACCTGGCATAACCTCTGATCTCCACCAAACTCAACGTTTTTTCCTCTCATTGTGTTTAACCGGGGAGCTGTTATTTGACTGGAGATGCAACGCTTTGAAATTAGGTTTGCGCAGTCAAGGTCACACAGTTATCTGTCTTTTGTGTCATTCTTGGCATAAAATGTTCAGTAAGCTTGAACTGTATAAAACTTACATCCAGAAAGGTGTAAATTTTCCATGCAATCTGAATTTATTGATAAAATTATTATTATTATTTGTTTTTGTTATTATAATTGTTATTGTTTTGAAGAAATCATCTTGGCATGTCGTATTTACGAGTCACTTTCAAGGATTTTGCAGGTTAACTGGTGATTTCAAATAAACTATCACCTCCACTGAAAACAGTAGGGGTTTTATTCTCAACAAAGCAAATCTACATACCATATATGAAGTGTGTCTGTAATTCCTATCTTGAGAAATTGTATTATCAAGCCATTTACTTCCGGTGACCTTAAATGATTTCGAGCTCTCTCGAAATCAATATAGTTCTTCTTTTCAACATGACAACTCTACATAATGTTAAAAACCTGTCGGTCATTCCTATCTTGAGATATCGTGTTTAGAAGCAGAGTGTCACAAACGCACACACACGATCCTTACTTGAACTTGAACCATACTTGGAAATAAATTTAAACTTTGAACTTTTTTATCGAGTACACGGGCATTATATATAACACGTACGTATTGTTTAGAAGGGTCAGTAGAAAATAAAAGAAAATAGCTCCACCAATCTTTAAAGAGTTTGGGTCAAAGTTCACATTACCAGGGATGAGGAGACCCATCCTCCAATCTAGGTTTGGCCATACCAGAATGCCAACCAAGTATGTCTGTGTTTGTCCTCTTCAGGAAAATTCCATCAAATAAAGGAAGGGCTAGGCCATACTTAGAATGTCACCCAAGCATATCTGTTTGTTTATCATATTGCCAAGTAACAGGAGAAAATAGGGAGTGGTGAGGAACCCAAGGAAGTCAGAAGAAAATTAGACTGCGTGAAGAGAGGAGCAAAATCAAATAAGGTGTGGCGAAATATCACTAACTTCTCAAAGTATAAAAAAGCAACTACTTAATAAAATTCTATCGGAAGGCGTCATATTTCTTTGGAATTGTAGCGTAAATATTCATGTGAAGTAAAATATATATCCTGGGACCAAATCATCATTCAGTGTTCTTGTGATTTTTGGACATTGAGAAATTAACCTTTGGTGGTGCTTCGTATAGTGTAACGCTATAAACCACGTATTGGTGTGTCATAAAATCTCATCTAACTGACATCGCGGTACTTACCATCCTTGCTTGTCTTCGCTTATGCATAACATAGACTCGTAACTAATAAGACAATTTGCATAAGATTTTATGGTACCCAATAGTTCTCTCACACCGCTCACTAGTTGCTTTGATTTCTTATCTTGAATTTCTTATTGGCAGTGGGTAATTTCCTCGATATCATGAGAACATTCTATTTAATCCACTTGTTAGGGTTACAGTAGACCTGAATGATGCTGCCAAGGATAAGAAGGGTTAACTGTAAGTGCTAGATCGACAAAAGAACTGAATACTCCTTAGCTCTCATTATCAATCGTTACATGATTACCTTTTTAAGTGAAGTATGACTGGGACTAATGGAACTGACATAATTTAAGTCCAAGTTTCTTCTTGTGTCAAGGTAGTAGCTCTAGTTCAAAGGATGAAATCACTTTTGGTGCACAATACAGTGTAATATTTTGCTTGGATGAGCAGTACCGAGGCTGGTTTAATCCCTCATTAGGGGTTCGGACTGTTTGGTCCCAATAATTATAACGATATTATACAATAAATAAGATTGTCATGATGATAAACCTTTTCGTGACTCGTTGCCAGCCTAAATATTAGCTTGCATTTGTCAATTCAGTTCCCCTTACAACTTATTAAAGGGTGATTATGCATTGCTAGCACAATAGTTTCATGGAAATTTGTTTCCATGCTTTCTAATTTAGGCCTACAACCCTTACCTTCACAGGAACACTGGTGTGCCTCAAGAACAGTCAAAATGGCGACGAGAATTAGACGATAGCTGATCATCTTTTAAGAAATTCAGGCACTTGCAATTTTGCCTATATAACGAAGAGAATCTCAAGTATACCAAATATTTACCTGTCTGATATCAAGACCGAAATGACAGAAGTGAGTGAAAGAGGAAGAGTACGACCAATTGCCCTTAGTGCTCCAAAGGTTATTTTACTTCCTACGAGCGCATGACAACCAGCAATTTGTACGCAGTGAGAAATAAACGACTGGATCAAAGTAAACTAACCCTGCAAACACTGCAATATTTTTACAATATGGTTCGTAAAATGTTTTAGAAATATAAAACGTTGAGTTGCAAAAATATCCTGAAAATATTTTCCCAAACTGTTTTTATTTTAGTCATGTTTTAAAAATATTTTTAATCCAAAAATTATTTTAAAATATATTTTAAAAATAAGTATACAAATCAAAAAAATATTTCCAACAAACATATTTGAGATTGTTTTGAAAATAGTTAAAAAAATATTATGTGTTTGCTAAAAAAGGGACTCCCCTTGAGCCAGATTTCAGCAAGATTCCAACTACAACTAACTTTTTTAAAAAAATAAACGGTGCAGCTCACCTTGAGCTGAACTGACTGCGTTCATGTGGTATAATCTTGATCTTTTGTCTATCTTGTGTCTGTTCTCTCTGAGAGTGATTTTCTTTCTTAAGCCCAGAAGGATTTTTAAGAGTACTTCCATTCACAACACTTGTTTTGATAAACCTTCATTATTTGTACTTAATATCTGTAATCATGTTTACTGATGTGATAAAACAAAAATATGAAATGTGTTTCGATTGTACCTGCTATTCTGACGAGAAAACGTGACGCCTCTTTTACGTTTCCTTTTGCTTTTTTTTTTTCTAAACCATTTCCTTCCTGCAAGAGTTTACCGTTGAGTAAAGCCGTATACAGCAGGAGGAGAAAAGAAAACAAGAACAAAAAACAAAAACAAAAGAACACAGGCATTTTCAAAGGGTATGCCTACCTTTTTTCCATTTTCGAAAGTATAAGGAAAAACAAGGTTACAATGGAAGAAAACGAAGTGTAATTTTAATGATTGAATCAATCTTGAATGCACATCAAGGTCCGTCACGCGGTTGTTCACCAAATTTTCTTTGTGAAGCGTGGGCGTATGTAGCAGGCTACTAAAGGTGGTCATTCTCATGACCACGATGACTAAATTTAATTCAGGATTCAGATAACCGTTTATCACTTTTTTCCGCCAATCCGATCCACACCCTTATTTATTTTGGTATAATTGAACTGAGATGAACAACTTCTTCAAATGGTTAAACCCACAACTATCCTGTGGGTTTCTTTGATTTGATATATAGCAGGTGCGTGTTTTTGCTGTAATGTAATTGCAGATGTATGTATAGTACCGTATTCAATGGGATTTTTAACTTGTCCTTTGTTATTTTTGATTAACCAAAGCAATGGTGTTGCTGTAAAGCTCTCCCTCAAAGTTTCTTTGTGGAAAATAGCTTGCACCTGTGGGCTATGTAAGTTCTTCTTTTAGAGTGCTGAAGTGATTGGATAAGGAACTAGAAAATCGTTTGAGCGCTGATGGAGGGCTTATTGTAGAAAAGGACTTCTCTGAATCTGACCTATAATTCTACTTAAGACGATAGTTTGGAACTTGATAGTTTAAGTTAAAGTGCTCTTCTCAAGTGAACTTCACCACTGGTCTGCTGACTGCTCCAGCTACAACACACCTTTTTGTTTTCGAGTGTCTTGCTGCTCTGAAAGATTTGTATTTTTTCTTAGTGTGTGACCCTCCCAAATCACTCACGTGAGAGATACTGTTCTATTTCTGAGTTGCTTCCTCAGTTAGACCTTATAGCTATGAGCTCATCGTTACAGATATTCCTCCCTTTTAGGTTTGAAAATTCTACCCTATCCTTGGTGTCTTTGCGTGTTAAACAACTGACAAAAAGCCACATTATTGCAGATGATATGGTAAAATGAGCGCCTATTGTTTGCAGTTTTCTCTTGTTAATAATTCGGTCAAGTCAGGACATATCGGCCAAGTCAAAACGTCCATTTTCAAGTGACAAAATTCTCTAATGTGGGGACATAGCATAATGTGCTGTAATTATTTTTAGATGGATTTATTCTTGGACCTTGATTGCTGTTATAATCAACGTTAAAGAAGGTTTGTCAAAACTGGCAAGGACAATGCTGTGACGGCGTAAGCCAAATCCCGTGTTCTTGTTTTCACAAGAGTTCCTTCTGAAGCTATTCCGTTTCTATTTCGCGGCTAAATCTTTCTTGCTAGAGCCGGGAAGCTGTTATTCGGAAGGAGATCCAACAAAATCTATTTCTTCAAGGCTAACTTGAAACCGCCAAGTTAATCCGGCTTTAGTGCAATTTGCGGGCCCTTTCAGTTTCAATATGACTTTTACTGGATTAAAAGGTCGTAAAAAGAGGTTTATCGATATCATGATTGAGAGTAATATTAAGGGAACTTTATGCAGTGCTAGCCGTTATAGAAAGATAATTTATTGTGTCTTTTGACGCGTTTTGACTCTTATTTGAGGATATCAACCTGGTGTTCTTTATCAAGATATATTCAAATTTACGTTTGGTATTTCCGAAAACCTCTGTCAACTTTCCCTAAAGAGCTTACAGGGCTGTCTCTGGAGTCATTTGCATACTGTTCGGTGTGAAGGAAGCCAATCAGTTATTTCAATTTAACAGTAGTTTCGAGTTTTACAAAACAAACCATTAAAGTGCTGGCGGTTTCGCATTGTTGCATTTAATCCTCATTGGGTGGGAATTACCAGAGGTGAATAGTGCTTCTAGATTATTAAAATTAAACAAAAAACATTCGAAAGAGGGAACGAGGACTACCTAGCCAATAGTGGAAAAAGAATAAGCTGGTGGATAGTCCAGCTGAGATTAGTTGTAGGCTGAGGTTAGTGAGTGAGTGAGGGAGTGAGTGAGTGAGTGAGTGAGAGAGGGACCGAGCTCTCTGGCAGACTGGCTAGCTAGCTAGCTAAGAGCTAGTTGGTTAGTTAGTTAGTTGGTTAGTTAGTTAGTTAGTTACTTGGTTAGTCAGTCAGTCAGCCAGCCAGCTAGCCAGCCAGCCAGCCATCCAGCCATCCAGCCAGCCAGCCAGCCCAGCCAGCCAGCCATCCAGTCAGTCAGTCAGTCAGATAGTTAGTCAGTTAGTTAGTTACTTAGTTGGACTTCGTTGGCCAGCTGTAGCTTCTGTGAAATTGTTATTGCGTCTCCATGGCCACGCGATTTAAATGTAGATTGCTTGCCTTGTTGGTTGCTCATGCGACTGCTTCCACACAACAGGTGGGAATGTTTTAATCCGTGTAAGCTTTGGGATTGCAAATTAGAGGGCGGCTAGAAATTTTTGGCCTCAAGACCTCAAGACACGTAGTCGAAAGGACACATTTTCCAGTTCGATCTGAATTTTCCAAACAAAATGTAACAGGCGTTGCCCTAAAAGTACAGCTTGTGCATAGGGCGCAGAAATCACAATATTTTCTGTATTAGCTGGGGTCACTTTGCAAAGTATTGTGACAGAACTTTCCCAAGTGTCTCTACCCGGTGACTCTCGAGAGGAAATTTTGCTACTCTGAGAGGGGCGGCCGATCACGTTCCTGTGGGAAGGCCATCAACGGCCAAAGTTTGGGAGCCTGTTTCATACCGTACACAACCATTTTTTATGTAAGTACCGGCTTTACGTTATAAATGATTTCTTCCCACTTTGGGTTTATTGCAGGGTTGGTCAGCATGGGTTATATTCTTAAAATATGTGGTAAGGGTTTGATATCGGGAGTAGGAAGTCAGGGTTAGTTCGTCTAATTTATTGGGGTCAATCATTAAAGCACTTGAGTAAAAGGAGTGACATGTTAGAGGGATGTACAGAAAACATTGACTTTAATTTATAAATGTGAATGCATCATTATGCGAAAAGAGTTCAGTAGGAAATAATGTGGATCTAACTGAAGTGGTTATCACTGTGAATTTGTTTATCTGTTGTAAATATGTGTATATATTTTCGTGAGCTCGGCAGGGTACACGTTTCGTGAAACTTATACTCCATTTAAAATTCCGTGCCACGAAGCATTAGTCGTTGTAGTATTACAGAGGTAGAAAAGTCACGGTTGTACTGTAAGTAATTCAGTAAGGAGTACCACTACTACGTTATATTGATTTGTTTCCTTTTGTGTTGATTCACTGTCTTCCATATATCGATAATGTGTTATATGTTTTTAGTGCTGTACATTTTGATGCCTCCGTTGGCTTTGCTCCTTCATGTGTGAATTGTGTTTTTTTTACAGACACTCACATTCCATCAGTGAGCGGTTTGTTGGCAGCTATTTGGTCTCGCCACTATTCGATTCCGTATCGATTACATCTACTTGGGTCAGGCGATAAAGGATTAAGAATATCTCCGTCAGTGAAGGGCCATTTCGGTAATCAGCATCGTTCTAGTAAGGTCATCAAGGTCAATCCATCAGATTTCAGTTAATGGATGTTCGTGCAACCAAAGGCCACAGTGACTATCCGAGAGGGTCATTGCTATCTGATTCTTGGACTGAAAGGAGCATACTTATGCATGCATTCCCTATCTTTGACTAATTTCTTTATTAGCTAAGTGGCCAGCGATGTAATAAGTACGTAAAATTAATGTTCACCCAGTCCATAAACGAATGTTGGGGAGGGATTCGTTCTGAATTTGAGGGTACAGACCGGTCTGGGCAATTATTTCCCTGGTTAATTGTTTCCTTGGGCAATTGTTTCTCTGGGTATTTGTTTTTTTTTTTAGTTACAAGCAAATTTATTAGAACCTCCCTGTAAGAATAACAACTATCTTGGATTAATGTAAAGAATTGTGCAATTGTAAAACACATTGTGTCGACACTATTTTCTTTGGTATTTTCTCTTCCCCCAAAAATACTTGATAATCAGTACCACCTTTGTTAGTAAGCTCGCTCTTAGTGACAAAGTTTTGGCGGACTATCCGGGAACTTTCATTAGGGGCAGAGAACGACAGTGGGAGATTTACGGTTAGGGAGGAGTAAACCTTGGGAAGAGATAATTACTGGAGGGCAAGCTTAGGTAAATTTTTAGGCTAGACCTTTGGAGTAGACATGGGTGACTTATTTTTTCCTTTGTTTCTCTCTTTCTGCAGGTTCTCGGAGGAAGCCGTTCCAGGTCCTTCCTGATATTTGGCTAACCCTCCACTGATGGGAAAACATCCCAGTCCTTTTACTAGAACTCTAAACAGTCCTGGGAAAGGAACACATCCTAGTTCTGTCATAGCTGGTTGATTATACAAGATTTTGGTCTGAATTTTAAAATTCTAGTAGCGCGAAATTGGTCGCTCATGAAGCGCAAGGGCGTAATTAAGGTACTAGCACTCTTTAGTAGGGTTGTTTGTATTTTTATTCTAGATTAGTATAGTGTAGTAAAGGGAAGAGATATGGCTGAAGGATTTGATTTAGCAAAGGTAGTAGCAATTGGTGAGGAATTAGTCCTAGAGGGTGAGGCTCTCAAGGAATTTCTTGAACATGAACATTTTAAATATAAGGAGGATTTGGTGGAGTTACAAGAAGCTCAGAAAGAGGTGCATGAAACCCAGTTAAAAGCTCACGAAGCTCAACGGGAAGCAGCTGAATCTTAGTTAAGAGTAGAGACAGCCAGACGCGAGTCGTCATTGGGTGGAAGGTTAAGCGCTGGAGATGGTTTTAACCGAGCTAAGTCACCAAAACTACCAACTTTTAACCAAGATCGTGATGAAATCGATGCCTATATTCATAGATCTGAGAGGTACGCCACTTCTAAAAACTGGTACAAGGAAACCGAATGGGCTGTTAACCTCGGTGCACTTTTACAAGGTAAGACACTCTTCGATTATTCTGCCCTGTCCACCGAAGATTCGTTGAAGTATGACGTTGTTAAAGCGGCAGTCTTGAAGGCTTGCGGTCTGACTGATGATGGGTTCCGAAAGAGATTTAGATCTGTCAGGCCATCAAAAGAAGAGACGGGTACCAGGTTTGCCACTAGGCTGAAAAACCTGTTACAAAGGTGGTTGGAATTGTTAGGAGTTAAAGATTATAGGGGAATTTTTAATTTAATTCTCCGAGAACAATTTTGAAATTGTTGTTCCCATGAACACGCCACGTTTTTACGTGAGAGAAAAGCAGGTGACATCAAAGAAATGGCTAAATTTACGGATCAGTATTTCGAAGTACACGGAGGATGGTATCAAGGTGGTCAAAAGGAGCGGAGTCAGGAGAAGTCGGATGGTAAACTCTTACCCCCTTTTCTGCAAGGACATCGGGAAGTTCTCAACATGTAAACACCAGTCAAAAACGCAGACGTTCCTGTTTCATTTGTGGGAAGAAAGGGTACTTCGCTAAGGACTGTAGGAAAAAAGCAGATTTATACTCTTTTGACAGAAATGGTTGATGGGATCGCCAAAGCTGGACCATAATCATCCATTTCTCCGCAGTTGCCGCCAATTACTGATCAACCGTCGAACACGCAACTTTCGGTAAGTCTAGAAAAGATAGCTCCTTGTATATGGGTAGAGAACGAGAAAGACCTCGCTAAAATCCAAGAAGATGGAAATGTCATTCTTCAAGGTGGACACAAGTTGGCAGGATTAACAACTGTATACGGTTTGCAGCGAGTGGGATCCTTGCCAATGTTCGATGGCAAAGTAGGGATTAAGTTGGTGAAAGTATTAAGAGATAAAGGTTGTAGTGGTGTTGTAGTTAAGTCGAGTTTTGTGAAAACTAGCCAAATAACAGGTGAGTACCAAGCATGTGTTGTGATAGATGGTACACTTAAGTTGTTACCTAAAGCTAATATTTTTGTTGATACCCCTTTTTTCCGAGGTAAAGTGACCTCTGTCTGTATGAAGACCCAGGTGTGTGACCTCATCATCGGGAACATTCCAGGATCAAGAGGCCCAGAAAGCCCAGATCCTCGCTTGAAAGAAGGTCGTATGGAACTCACAACGGAGGTTAAGGAGTCGTCACCAACGGCTACCGTTCTCACCAGGCGTCAGGCGCAAATAGAGTCTCAAAGGTCAAGAAAACTCAAGGTAAGCTCGCCTATTCCCAATGTTACTCCAGACATGCTTTCCTCTGAGCAGGAAAATGATATTACCCTTAAGAAATGCTCGGAACTAGCTAAGTCAGGTATGACGATGAAGTCTAAAAGCGGTTATACCCTCAAGTATGTAAAAGAAAATGGAATATTGTATCGGGAATCGGTTGCGTCGGTTAGTCATTGGAGAATTCGCTCCCTTAAAACTTAAACAAACATATTCTGCCCTTGAAGTCCTTGCTTGTTACACGACTGACAAAAACAAGTTGCAGATTACATGGTCCAGTGACCGCCTTTGTTGTCCGCGTTTTTCCAATGTTGTGAAATCGACCAAGTCGTAACGCTATCGGCCAAGTCATGACCCCACTTTCAAGGGGCAGAATTCTCTAATGGTTGGATGAGATTCCACAACAAACCAACACGAATATGTTATAGAGTGTCAGTCAAGTTGAGGTTTATTTTCAAGTATAGTTCAGGTTTACATTTCGTTTCCCTTTAGTCGCCTCTTGCGACAGGCAGGAAATACCATGGGTATAGTCTTCAACCCCCAGCCCACAGGGTACATTTGACGATACTGCAATAAAGAGACAGCACAATTTAAGAATTTAGTTTAAGCGACATGTTGTGCGGAAAATCAGAATACGAAAAATTATGAAACAGTATGAAATGACATTTCAATAAACAGAACACAACGTCATGCCATCCAAATATTCGGATACATTCATGATACACTAAATGAGAAAGTAAAACTTTTTTCAGTTTTCCTTAAATGATAACTGTCTTGAAGATTCCCATCAAATATCTCACAACCCTGAAGTCCACATAGTAACCTTACATGTACTTTGCTAAAAATTAAACTCCCAGGAAAATGGAAAGATATTTTTGATGACGTGTTTTCGTCTTTCAATTTTGTTCTACTCTTTTTGGACGATTTTGGGAGTCCAGGAAAAGTTTACATAACATGAAATGGCTTCTTCTATAAAATGGAAGACTTCGAACAGCGATAATTGAATGCATAAATACCCTTGGCACTTTTTAATGGCAATATGATTTCGGGTAATTTTGGAAAACATCGTCCAATGGCAAAAGCAGCAGTGGTTCTTTCACTTTTTTCCCTGGGCTCTAATTGTAACAGCTTATAAGTAGACACAAGGTGATCAAAAAGGCAAATTTACTTACCCGATATTTTGGACGGAACGTAATAATTTAATTTTCGAACTTCTCTTTTTTTTTCTTAGATTGCCTAACGGTAGATCACTCCCTTACATACTCTTAGTTTAGAGTGAGTCACTTAGTTAGTTAGTCACTTAGATGGAAATTTACTGCCCAATTTCCAACTTATTGTTCCAAGTCGAGCCGGTCACGACCCTTTTCCAGTTGTGGCTCACTGGCTTGTCTTCCCTATTACATTGCTAATACGGAGCAACACACACAACGGCAGTAGGTTCCTATGTTAGAGTCTCTAGTATGATTTGACCTGGGAATCGGAACTAAGACTTCCGCGTGAAAAGACCGATGCTCTAACTCTAGGCGAAACACACGGCCTAGCTTTGAGTGAAGTCTCTCATTAACATGAAACCGGCAAACTTTGTAAACATTGCCTAAGTGTTTGTTTGGAATGCGTTTTTGGATATGTATTAGCTCATCTAAGTTGGGGTAGCTATGAAATAGTTATGTTTTCTAATCATGTACATGTTTTGCATACAGCTGTAATACTCCCAAAGTCTGTAATACTACTTGGAAAAGGAAGCCTATCCGACTGAAATAAATATTAGTGTTCCTGTAAATATTGTGAGTAAAATTTGTCATTAAACACGAAACCTGCAAGTTTTATTCATTTTCACATTTTTTCAGATTGCAAAGTCCAACTAATAAATTTTCAAAGGAAAAATAAATAAATACAATTCAGTTACATAACGTTACATAACGTTTATTGCTAATATTTGAAAAGAACGACAATATCCTTTCGAGGCGGATTTCACAGCGTCCATTGGAAAGAAATCTGCCAAATACTGTTCTTGTAATAGTCAAAGTATGAATCTTTTTCCCCGGAATGTAATACTCCTGAGTTGACTAATGAGGGATTATCCATATAACAACATACGGTATTTCTACTTTCCAAAACTACACAATATCACCATTACTTCAAAAAACTTAAAGTATATTTACAGAATAAAAATTACAACAAAATTGCACCAGTCATATTGATTCGGAACTAAACACCGTAATACAAGGCATTTTACAAGGTTTTCTCTCCCACAGTCTTATTTTATACACTTATCAATTGTAAAACGCACACAACCTCTCACTCCCGGATAAGGTCGATGAATGTTTGCAAGGAGTGTGAAACATTTCGTGTACTGGGAGCACCCCTCCGTCAATTGAAGCTTGAATTTCATAGACTTTAACGCATGTTTGTTGTACAATATGACGCAAGTATGCTAAACATTTCAAATTCATTTGGAGCACTTTGAAACACTCCTGCGTCACTCCTGCGTCATCGGGGGAACATGACACACATCTGACTCACCAATAGACCTTGTGTGCATTGACCACACATTGACGTCATTCTTGGAGGCAAAACAATGGAACACGTGGCCGCACCCAAAAGAATTCCCAGAAATTCACCCTGCACGTGTAGCAAACTATGTGCGCATTCGATTGTTTGACAAATAAGCTGTCTGCATTTGTCTATGTTGGTTTGTTTTGCCCCCAAAGGAGCGCGTACTTTCCGCTCTGTGACATCATATGCACAAAGTCTGTACCCGATAATCAGAGGATACGCCGCACAATTGATAAATACATTATTACAAAAGATGGCTTTTCTTAAATAAAAATGAATAAATTTATTCCCCAATACTCTCCAAGCCTTAATCATTTCTACCAACGTCTGCAGATTTCGGCATAACTTAGAAACATACTCGAAATGTAGGCCTTGTGAAAGTCCCATACTGAGAATTAAGTTTATTATAACTAGTAATAACAAACGTGTACAATTCCCAAAACATGCAACATAGCTGACATGAGTGCAACCAAGTGTGTATGCTATAGTTGTTACTTTGAGAATTCTTCACGGGTTATGGTTGATTTAGTTATTGAGATGATAATTTTGAGGAGAACAAATATTGTCAAGTACTTCTTCAAAGAGTTTCTTAACTTGGTTCTCATTTACCACCACACCTGCTTCTACAAAGTTCCACTAATTGCACATACCTCAACTTAATGGAATACAGTTTTCCAAGCAAAATAGAACACCTACGATCCTTGACAAAGTTTTCTGGTACAAACCCCAGCGTCCAGTCTCAATGCTGACTTCGAGTATGAATAAGAGTTGCTTTCTTTAGCAAAAGCGCGCTTTTCCCTTCCTCATTATTGAAAAACGGGTGACGGTGAAAGCATGCCGAAATATGTGGCAGGTTCAGAAGTGTCCCAAGGTTGTAGGGTCTTCGATACTACATTCATAACCTCTTGAATGCATAGTATTTCTTCGAGCGTTCTTAGTTTACGTTCATTTTAAAAGAAGGCGACTTAAACGAATCGATTAGAAACTGAGCTCGAAAACTCCATCTCACGAATTCTTTTTAAGAGATTAATGCTGCTTCCACACAGCAAACAACCAAAGCAAACATGAGTACCTTTCACAGCTATTAGATTTAGTTACAAAATTTCGTTTCCTTATTTCCCATATTACCCTTAGGTTAGCTTTATTTGCTCCCTTTAAAACACCATTAAAAAGAAAGTGTATCTGTTCTGCAAATACACCATAATGGCCATTGATCTGTGAGATAGTTACCAATGCAATAGATGTTCTGACCATCTGATACGACTGTATTATGGGCTACGAAGTAGGCAGATGAACTGACTCACTGAGGTATGAAATGATGTTAATATTTGATGAACCAGTCATCTTGAAAACCGACCCTGGCAGTTAAACCGCAGGTTTTAGGGAAAGTACCTAAATCTAATGGCTAAAAACTCAGCATGAGCGAATTCAGTACCTTGATGAAAACTACTGTCAAGCGCTCACAACTTTCAAACCGCGGGCGCGCACGCTTGATAAAAGTTTTCAATGAGATATCTTATTCGCTTTGTTTTACTAAAGTTTAGCTCCTTTACCATGCAATAGCAAACTCTAGTCAAATGACATTTTAAGGTGTTGATGTTGCTTGGTTCGTGCCATTTCTTTCAAACGATGTGTACGTGTTATTTAGTGTTTCCATGGGATGCTGTGATGGTTGACTAATACTCCATACTCCATTTCCGAGCTTGAATTTTCCCGTCTTGCTTCTACGAACGTATTGCAGAGAGGAAAGTAAGACGTAAAAAGAACTAAAAACATTTGTAAACGATTACAGAGCATGTTTAAGGTTTGTTTTTCTTTAAGTTTTGAAGCTCTTAAAAGTAAATGAATATATGTTCAGTATGGGTGAATGTTTTAAGGTTGCTGACTTTCCTATGAAGGTAAGAATAAGTAATAACAGCACACTCACCTTCTCCACCAAAGGATGCCTCCAACAAGCACTACAACGATTAATAGACCAAGTACCAAGGCTATTATCAGAGGAAGCGAGCCGGACTTGGACACTTGTAACAAAATTAGAAAGATAAGGAATAATGATTAATATAGGCAACAAACTTGAATTTGATACATTTATTTCTCAGTAGGCCCTAAGTTGGCCAGCAAACGAAAAAGACACAACAGAGTAGCAGTATAATAAGTTAAATATATTAGCTAACGCAAATAACTGTTTCTGTTGACGTGCCCGGTCTATATAGTTGCCAGGCAATGAACTGTTCTCTCTACTCAAACTGCCTATGCAGAGCTTACACAGAATGGCAGTAGGATACGTTTTCAAAGTGTCTGGATAAATCCGCCTGAAAATGCTTCTGACCTCCCAACATAGAGAGAGAGAGGGAAAAAGAGAGGGATGCTTTATTAACTCTACCACACTCGTTTATCCAGTGAGAGAAAAATCAGGAGTCGATCATACACCACAACACCGAAATGGTGAAGATTAAAAAAAAGGAGGGGAGAGGGATGTGTTGGGGAAGGCAAAGAGGAAAATGAAAGTAAGAAGCCAGAAGAGTTAAAACAGGTTATTGAGTTCTTGCTTGACGGACAGAAATATTACACCACCACCCCCCCCCCTCACACACACACACACACCGTGGCACAAAACGCGTTGCCAAATTGAATGTTTCTCATTTTAAATATTGGGTTATTTTTTGTAAGAAATACCTCCACTTTTCAACAAAGCCAATTACAATAGCACATTTTGTCAAATTCCTTTTATTCTCCATTTATCATTAAATTTCTTGTGTGACCTTTAAAATCTGATACCGTTGGAACCCCTGAACATGTTAATAAGTGGACCTTGCTTTATCCAACCTAATATGTGGTGTGACTTGCTTAATTTTCCTCCCAGCGGCATCAAAATTATAAATAAATTGAATGCAGTTTTTTATTAGGATGACGCCAACTACATCTGACACCAAAATTTTCCCATAATGTACTAAAAAGCAAAGAAGATTGAATCCGTGTGGAGTACTATCTTCCGAACGCTATTAAGATGCAGTTTACACCTTCTGAAAAAGTTTTTTCTGGCATGTTTTGAAGCCAGTTAATTCTCAAATTGCCTCCTGGAAATGCCTTCAAATATTATTGACCAAAAATTGTATATCACGAGGACGATAGAGCATTGCTATTTTCTTAATAAACTCAAGTTTAACTTTTTATCTTTTATATACTTCATAAAACTGAAAATCATATTCAATAGTAATCACTGGAAGGATAAAGTAGGAATAACTTCAAATGTAAAAAATACACATAATGTAGCAGGAAATTTTAAATTTTATGCTTTGCAATGCAAAATGTATTTACTGCAAACTTCACCAAGACTTAAACGGCAGCCGATTGTAGTTAGTCTTTTTTA
Organism: Holothuria scabra; assembly: GCA_037179385.1. NCBI lineage: Eukaryota > Metazoa > Echinodermata > Holothuroidea > Aspidochirotida > Holothuriidae > Holothuria > Holothuria scabra. The sequence goes on from CM074191.1 coordinate 8,736,758, forward strand.
AAACGGAAATAATTTTAATTTCTCAAAACTGGACTTAAATCTCGTTCCCTAATGATACCAAAATGTGTCTCACCCCATTTTCTGTTACTTCCTTTGGATGCGTTTGGTGTTGTGGTTGCAATCTGCCGAGTGATAGTAACATCACTCGTACTATGGGCCCCTGTTGAGCAAAAACGAGAGGTGCATTTAACAGACTTATTAGTCTGGGCAAGTATGTTTTTCATGATTCTGATCACTAAAACACCTGAACGGCCTGCGACGACAGGATTTCTTCTTGAAAGTTTTATTTTTTCAGTGTTATAAGAGGCGACGTGAGCTGTAAAAGCTTTAATTGTTTGTCTTTTTGATAAGGCAATACCTTACAAAATAATCTCCTTCTAAAATGAAACTAGGCTCCCTATATGTTGATATGAGCAACGAAGAGGTTTAATTGAATCTTTTGAAGAGTGTAACCTTTAATCATTACGGTGACCCCAGTCGATTTTGAATGTGTGATTGTACAATGTAAATGATGGTTTTTGCTTTCTTGTCAATTTAAGGTACCTGTAGATATTTTGCCACCTTTCATGAGCATATGCGTTTAGTGACAAACAGACATTTGAGCACTTGTACCCATGGCAAAGTTTCACGGGAATTTTCCCATATAACCAGTGTGGTTATTATTTGAAATCCTATTGAGAAATAAGGTCGCAAAACAGCTCCCTCTGTTGGATCGTATGAAAATATGGTTTTCAAGTTATGAAGGACTGACAACTCAACTTTCAGTTTGTTTACCTAGGTGTCACATGCTATTGTCCATCATTGCTTTAAAGGACAGTAACAAGAAAAAGTAACTACTGAACACGAATGTCATGAATTGAAGGCCCCTGTGGGGTAAGATCTACCTTACCTTCAGTTCAAAACTGTAGAGTACCTTAAACTCAGAACGAAGTTCAGAGACATTGTTTCTCCTTTCAGGAGGAAGTTAGCCATATTGTATACACAAGTCGTTATTACAGACTTTCCTTGAACAATAAGTACCTTTTGAAATGTCCCTATCATTCACCGGTCCAACAGAATGTGTTCTGGTATCCAAAGAACTGCCACGGGTGACGCCTGTTTTATTAATGGGAGAAGGATATTAACGTTTAGTGACAGAAACATCACAGTTACATGACATTTTGCATATTTTGTGAAGCATCAAGTGAAATAAATTTCTAACTCGACGGTTAGTCTTTCCAAGCCAGTAAAAATCAAAGCCACATATAGATAAGAAAAAAACGGAAAGAGGAAAATGTTAGTGCCGGCTGAACTCAAGTCTTGATCGAGTAATTATTAAACGCTGCACAATATCTGCATACGGCCTGTCATGCTCTCTTCTCGATGTTAAGATATTCTGCCGCCAACTATACTTTATGCATTTTGTAAGAAAGGCTTATGTAAAGCAGCCTATAGACATTTCTTCAGCAGCTTTGAACATTCGCAGATGCGCTGTTTAAGCTGGTCGCGTCGACGGGTTTCAGCGACAGACCAGCGTGTTAAACAAACGGAGATTTTTGATGATGTGGTCATGGAGTCATTGCCAGTGCAAACATGCGCGGTAGCTTTTAAGGTTGGGGCTATTTTATGAGTGATCAATGAACCCAAGTATTAAAGAAAGTAACTGCGTAACAGGTTTAATATTCCTTCTACTATGACTTCACCAAAATATTAGACAGCAACGACAAGTCTCCAATCCCCAAGGGATGTCGAGTTGCCTCTAAAAGTGTGTACATGCATGGACGGTTGTGACAAAGTACTATCTTTTCGATTTTGGTTTTATATCTTCGAGGGCAAACTAATGCCCTTTATAAACTTATTTGTATTTAGAATTTGCAACTTCTAATGTTCGTTTCTACATTCGTACCTCAACTTTAACTCAACATCTGTTCCACAACTTAAACATCAGTACGAGCTGACTTATATGTACTTTGCACAAAATCATCCAGCAAACAGTGCTGTAACTTTGTCTAGACCCTGGAATACAATATATATCCAGTTTTTTTACATTCTTTTTAGCGTTTTCACACACTTTTAATATCAGAATACGTCAACGCAAGTAGTGTTCTTTAAAATTTGCAGTAAATGTGCAGGAACTGAAATGTTGATATAATGAAACAGTAAAATTTTCGAGTATCGTTAAACACAATCCAGATTGGTTCAGAGAAAGAGTAGAAACCTGTATTTTGAGCCTGAGAAGTGTTTTCTGACGTTACGTCACTAAATCTAGATGTTGTCATCCTAGTTTCGAAGACGTGATTGGAAGAAGTACTTGCTTCCAAAACGTTGAGAGCATCTGAGGACTCACCATTTGTTAAGATTTGCGTCGTTGTTGCGTTAATTTCTGGACTCTCTGAAAATGATTCAGTGCAAAGATATTTTGAAGTTCAACTCATAACAAACATGGTGCTAACAAACACTGGAGAAGCTGTTTGGACTAATACCAGGTAAGGTAAGACTTCATTACGTTTCATGCATTTCTTGCAACAGGCTAGGTTTTTACGGAATATAACTAACTACTCTGTCAAGTATATCACATATTTTGCTATTTGGTATCATTTAATCATCAGAACCCGAGAAGATGTCGGTATAATTAATATGACATAATGTTCATAGATTTCCCTGCCTTCCCTACAGTTGTAAAAAACTTCTAAAATTTTCTGAATTCCATAACAAGGGTCGCCAAAGAAATCAATAGATGCAGACACTTCACATTCTGAACGTCCTTCACAAGCATTTATGAAAATGTCTTTGGAATTCGGTTGGTGACATCTTGTGCTGTCATCTCCACGCTCCCACCACCATGCGGTAGGATCACACTTGTCTCGTGATGATGTACTACTCCCGCTGTAACCGAAACTGGCGTTCACAATCTCAATGACAGTTTGTTGTGGACACGTTATAGTCTGCTTATGGTCCTCACAAAGAATTAAGACGAACTCTGCAAAACACACCATGGAAGTAGTACGTGTGTCACTGTCCAAATAATATGAAGAGATCAATGTACTCAAGGGCACATCAAAAATGAGGAAAATAGAAGACGAATCCGGACACAGAGTGATAGTCTGATTTCAGTCGGTCATAACTAACTGGGATTCATCACCTTTTAATCTTTCAATTTCCTTGATAACCGATACTATGGATGGTTGTACACTAAATTGCATTTTTATTTCTTCAATTCCACTGACTATGAGGGTTTGAAGCACTTCTAAACAATAACTGGTGACGATTTAAGGCTAATGGACCCCACTAATGGCTGCGCACAGTCACTAAACACAAGCGCTGATCTATTCGTCTATAAGTAACGAAGGCGATTGAGGGAAAGGAGAGAGTATATATATATATATATATAACGTTTGGGTTATGATGAAAATTTGCGGCTCAATTTCTATCCAATTGGCTAAAGTAAGGCTGGTTTTGGCCTCTTTTTTCAGTTTCGGCCCACTGTGATGGTGATTAAGGAACTCTCCTTTGTTGCTTTTCGTGTAATAACCTGTTTGCTATTAATGCAAACATTGCTAAGCTATTTTCATTTTGAATCATCCCTTTGTGACATTAATGTCACGGATGACACACACATTCTAAAATCAGATGCAGTGAAGCGTGGGATTAATTCTTATTATAAATGATTGAACAAATTTAGAAAGTTAAGGGTCGACAGGTGGAGATACGAACCAAGTTTTAAAAAATAGGAAATTGACGAATACTTCCGGGTCACTGAATTGAGCTGAAGGGTGTTTTATAAGTAATCTTTAAAAAGTGATCCGGCCTTACCTGAAGGTGTCGTTGGCGTAGAACTGACCCTTGAAGTTCTAAGCTCCAGAGCGTCAGTTGTATTCTTCACGATCATTGGCTCCGAATGATGTCGGCTAATAGCTTCAGTGGAAGGAAACCTATCGGAACGTTGCTCTGAAAGAGGGATATAATATGCATCTCGAAATCACAAACACTTCTGTAGAACTATTAAGCACATAGTAAAATTAAGTATACTGCATGAAGTCTGACCATAATGACAGTTGATGTCTGAATATCAATTATTTACATAAAACCTACAATCGCCGCCAAAATAAATAGACCAAAATCCCTCCGTAGAAGATGTTTCATTGCCTTTTTCCATCTCACATAGTAGCCGCTCTTCCCCTTTCCCCCACTTCAAAGTTGGTCGGGAAAAAATGACCAGTCATGAGTGTTACAACATTGAAACGGAGAAAATGAGTTTGTTTCATTTTCTTTTGGCGGCGGTTTTAGATCGTTAAATTACACTGTATTACATTTTCACACACACACACACAAACAGTAACGTGCACAAAGACTGAATCGAGGAAAGTAAAAATGTAAGGAAATTGTCACGATTATGTAAAAATGAAACACCAAGCCACCAAAATGTTTTATGAAAAAGTTTCAGGTTTTAGCCAAAGAATATCGCTTCTCCTTGGAATATTATTTGATGAAACTGAGAGGCTCAGCACTTTTTGGGGGTCAAAACTTATATGAAATAAATCCTTTCATGTAATGAGGCGAAATTTCTTTTGGCTGGCATCAGCGTTGTCGAAGTTACGGTCCCCGGTCCGACCAATCACAAGGTAGAGAAGAGACATGATCGTAAGTGCAAAATGTTTCAGTAAGCAGATGAAATAATGACCGTTTTTAGCTACTCCGTCCGCTACCGCATGTGATCAAAAATTCTAGTGTTCTATAAAAATGTGTAGCGTACATTAAAACAATATTATAACTCACTTTTGCCAAATTTTGTTCATCTCTTTGATCAAAAACGTACGAGCAATGATTGGATCTTGTTTGTTGCCTTAAAGGCCCAGTTCTCTCACCCTAAACAGTACCAATTCTCCTAACCTTCTTACTGAAGCCCCTTCCACAACTGTCTGAAATTCATCCTCATCCAGGTACAATCTCAGTTTATTGCTTCAGGGTGAGTATAGAAAAACTCAATTTATATAATCAAAACACTCTCGGTACCGTTCCTGCCATGTAATATAAGCTTTGGCACTCACTGCATTGTTTGAATTAGCTTTCAAGTAAAGAGCTGAGCCAATCGAAAATTTAGGTACCCGGGTACCAAGAGTGTAGTTTGGAATGAGAGGTTTGGCCCTTTAAGCTTTGGTCAAAGAATTGAAAAAAAAAAAACAAGTATATCATGCTACCCTTCGTCCATAGTAATCATTACATGTGGTCCACTTCTGCAAAAAGTTTGACAATCCTTGCCCACATAAAGTGAACCTCAAGCAAACATTTTAGTGAACCTGAAGCAGATATTTTTAGAAAGTTTCTATTATTACTCATTACTTACTTTAAATTAAATGTTCAGTGGTTGCAGACATTTAAGCGTTGATATATAGTTGATTTGTGCCATACGTATAATATTAAAAGAAATTGCGTAACATATTTCGACTGATATGACGGTTTCATCAGTGGCACACGTAGAAACACTGTACTGTAAACTGCATACAAACTAGTGGCGTCCCATACTTGTTGCTCCCTCACGTACACAAAAACAATCAATGTTAAACTAAAACCGAGTTTTGTCGAAATTAATTTGGTAAGTTTTTGAATGCAACGTTTCAAAGAGATAAAAACTCAAAAATTATTAAGAATGTCGACGCGCCGGGAGCGAGCTTTCCTTAATGAATGACAGTTGGTTTTGCTGGGCAGAGGAGATTGTTCATACTTGACAAAAGAAGGTACTAGGTGAGGGAGCAATCAGAAAGAATTAGCAGTGCGATGAGATCCGAATTTAATGTAATTTATTTTATGCCATAGCCAGCAAATATACGGAATAACGTCGGTTCCCCTAGAAAACCTTGACTTCTGAAATGTATTACGTACGCAGAAGACCCAAATACTCGGGAAAGCAAAAACAAATCTGCAATAATTAAGCATTATAACTGGATAGACGTGCATTATAGTTTGCTTATGTTGTACGTAGTGGCGTTATTTAAAAAATGACCAAATATGATCACATAATAGACCACATGTCAGAGGTTCATCCTTCACGTGTGCGTTTGTGTGTTGTGATAGGTTGGCAAAATATTGCCATATTGGAGGAGCAATGCAAGGTTAACCCTTTGGTCAAATGACCGAAGTTGAAATTTTTCACATCATTTTATGCGCCAAGGTTCTTCGTCGAAGTAGAAAAATCATAAATAGCAGAACAGAGAATGTAAATTTTAGTCTGCCCGAACAATACGAATCTCAACGTCATTAACAACCTGCTGCTCTATGGAGCACAATGACTGCGAGAAACCATAATGCGGTATATAAATTTCATTGCAAGTTTTATAATTTACTTCAATAATTCAAACGTGATTTACTCTACCTCATCCATCTGTAGGTTAACCTATATTTTTTATTTCCATGTATGGTAAAGCAATGTATACGGAATTGTGTAAAACCAATTCGGCGGATGGGTAATAAATTGAATATTAATATTATGATGGCTCCTGTTTTTGCCCGTTTTTAACTGATTTTAAGATGTTTAGGCTAGAGCAACAATCTCTCTAAAATGACTAGTCTTTCCTACTTCATTTTTAATGATATTGGTAGTGTAGTACTTAATATAGAAAGTGTGAGTTTGGTGGGCATATTTTCGACCTTTCTATTGCTGTGCAACATTTTTTTGAATTGAAGCAAACATGTTTTAGTGTTTCGTAAAAATTGTCACTTTACGGGTCCTTCCGTCAAAAGTGAAATGGGATTAAAATGTTTGATTTCCTCATTATAGTGGAACAATGTATTCTGCGACATGTTGCACCAACGAGGAGGATTTCCCTTTCTTTAAAAATGACCCATTAGTTGGCGTCACTTATGCACACAACCTGAATTGAAGACGTCCTGCCCTTTGAAGAGTAAAAAGATTCCCATATGACGAAATACGGAAATACGCAGCAGTGGCTATACCGAATAAATTGTACAAGTTAATTAACACTAAAGACAACAATTTTAGCATTCATAACCTTAAAGTTTACAGTTTGATATCCTTCAACAACATTTACAGTTTCCTTTCTTCGTCCATAGGCCTATCCTTGTTAATGAGTGGGCAGATATGTAGCACCTACCCGAAGTTGTCGCTTTAGATTCGTCGTGAGTACTAGTACTGACAACAAATTCTGTGACATTTTTGATAGTATCTGTGTCTTTTGGTGGAGTTTTGGAAACATTCAGAGTGACGGGAAAGGTCGAAATTATCCCAGCTGAAAGCAACCCTGAAAGAGAAAACGAATGATAAATTGTAACCTTTTTTGGCCTCTTTATGACCAAGACGACATAAGGGCTTGGTGATTAATGGTCAAGAATTGATACCTAGCTACCATCGGTGGCGACGTGCAAAATAAAGTTTTGGTTAAAGAACCCGCAGTTAGCAGTAGTTGTCCAGAAAAATATCTAGCGCAGCTCCAGCGTTGGGAGTTGGCGTGAGGCGTCCAGAATATTCTGAAAAACCCAGGTAATTCCAAGCTTGTAGTAGAACTGAAGCGTTAGTTATTTTGAGCTTTCGAAGGCAATAGAAAAATGTGAGAATTCCAAAATGGTAGGAACAAAGTAAGCTAATCATTGGAAAATAAGCTTGTGTTTGAGGTCGTGTCATAAATTTACACCGAGAACGAGTTTTCTTTCAAAAGTTTTTTTGTTTGTGACAAATGCTTCTATATTGCTACAAATGGCACTTCTACATTCTTATTACTGAATGCCCAGAATTGCCTTTTCAGGGGTTTTAAGCTCCAGGAACTCTCAAGGAAACATTCCGACGCCTCCTGGCCGGCATGTATTACTAACAGCCGAAAATTGAATATAAATTTGTCCTTAACATGGGGGTGGAATGAATAAACCCAAAGAAATTTAAAACGGTAATTAGTTCGTTCTTGGAACTACGGTTATGTTGTTATTAATTTGCAAGTGCATCCGATTAATATACTGTTTAAGTGACTCTAAAAAAGGGGTATGATAATATCTTTGAACTCTGCAACAGGCCATGACGGAACATACGAAAGCTTTGGCAACACTAGTAGATTGTACTGCGTGAACCTTTAAATGCATCCGAATTTGTTCATCGGCAAGAAATTCACATCTGCATTGTCTAAGTGATTGCATGGAAGGACTGCTTTCGAAACTGGCAGAAATTCAGAAAGCAGAAAGAAAAAAATTTGTAGCGGTGGACAATTGCCGTCATGCGCATGTTTATCACATACGTTTGTAAGATCGTATCCAGTAAAATGATTTGCAAAGTCATTGGTTAAGCCGTGTAGCTGACTTTATGTTTAAGAAGAATTTAGTTGATGTGTTACAACTGTTTATAATATGGAATTGCGCCATAAATATAAAAGAAAACACCATTTTTAACCTAATTGGGTATCACACAGTTTTCTTTTATCTTCCTCTCTACACTTACAGCCTGGATTTGGAGAAGTTACTATAATAAAACAGGCTACATATTATGACATGATTACTAGTTCGATTATTTTTCAATAAATCTTCAATTTCTGCAAATATGATTGTAGACGGTGACGTGCAACCTCTTACCATGACTCGTCACGGCATCAGAACTGTATTGACTGGTTGTCGCTGAAGTCCTAGATTGATTTTGAGTGACTGTCGTGGATCGAGTCGGAAAGATTTCTTCGGAGCGACCTTCAGACAAAAGATTCACATAGTCATTCACAATTGAGAAAAAAGTAATTACCGAGTCCGTTTTACTGAACTGAGAAAAGAAAGACATTGAACCTGGCGTGGACAGTCCCCAAATCACAGTGGTGGTGAAGAACCCGGGAGAAACCGACATCTACCTTCGACCGCGTTTTTGGTCTATTGGTGAAAGCATCCGCTTCTCACGCGGAAGGCCCGGGTTCTATTCTGAGGTCGAGTCATACCAAAGACACTAAAATAGGAATCTACTTCGTGATGCTCCGCATAAAGCAATGTAGTAGAGAAAGCAAGCCAGTGAGCCCCAACTGGAAAAAAGGCCTTGGCCGGCTCGACTTGAACCAACAGGTTAAAAACTGGGCCGTACTACTCTATCTAAAGCTCTTACGCTTGACATTTCCCGTCCAACTTTCAAACAAAAGCTTCTTTGTAAATTTGAAATTTACCAACCTGTTTTGTTGGGAAGCTGACCAATATAATAAGTTCTGATGACGTCACAAAATTTTGAATTTTATTCGCTTATGGAAATGTACGCTTGAGAAAAAGAATGGCTATTTTATTATGTTTTCCTTTAATGACATACAAGAAAACTATGACACTTCCCAAAATAACTCCACAAGTTTTCATATCATCAGTTTAGGCAACATTGTCGGCCAAAAGGCGCAAGAACCACCGGGCCCTTTTTGGTCACCCTTTAGGGACGGTTGGCGAATGGTCACAAATTTGTCCCGCAATCATCAAGCTGCCCATCAATTACCTAATGTTCAAATTTGATAATTTGATAAATTATTCCAATTGCCCTGAAGACGGTCAATCCCGTTTTGTTTATGCTACGAACCTCTTTGGAGTACAAATGTTAGGGATTCAACCATCTTGAAACGCAGAGCATGATGGTGCCTAGCATATTGCAGCACAACGATACAAGATCCAACCATAGTTATTATACCTTTCCCCGGTTGAGAAACTCCTTACGTACACCGTGTATGCACAGACGTAGCTGAATGAACGTTCATAGTTTTTGTAAGGTGCGTCCCTAACTGTTCGTAAAAGCATGTTGAGCTCTTCAAAAAAGTTCATCACGTCACTTTGAAGATGCACACGATCGATCAATAGCGATATGGCTCCACTGAGTGATGTACTGTTTCTGATGGGAAATGAAATTAAAGCTGACCCAAGGGATAAAAGGGAACTGCAAACGGCCTCCTAATCAGTGCGTTTTTAAGATTTTTGAATAAATGAAGAAAGCCTATGCATCGGGTTTCATTTTCTCTTTTTAAGCGTAAAATACTGGTTCCGAGGCGTGGCGTTTGGAGACCTCGCTGAGGACATTCAGTAGGCCCTACAGGCTTATCATACCTCAGTCGGTGTGCGGTAAGGGTGAAATAGACCTATTTCATTACGCTAGGTGGGCTTCCTAAAATTTTGTGCGACCATAGTTACTGATAAATGTTGTATAATACTCGTCTGATGTACCGTTACACTCGTTTGTTAAAATGGTTTAATCCAACTAGTCTAACGTTATACAGTGCGATTGCTACTTGCTTCGCAATTTCGCGGAATTGTTGAGTGTGCTTACCAAGTTACTGTTACTAGCCCAGCCTTCGATTGTCCCGCTATTTGAGTTTTGGGACAGTTATTCTCGCTTTACGGCGTAATTTGAAAAGAAACCTTAATCAAACCTTTCGCAATAATATACGCCCTAATTGAAGTCATTACAGTTTGATAATTGTTCACAAAAGACTCTCGAAGAAATCGGTTTACCCTGTCTGCATACATACAGTACGTATGGAGAGTCCGACAGCAAGGCTCTCGTGTACTACCAACGTCACGTGACTGACGAAAACCGGAATCTCATCATAAACAGTCAGTTCGCGGAGTTTCCAAACCAGGGAAAGGTATAAATGACTATGATCCAACCCAATACCATGCTTTGGGCTAGCGTGTACATACGTAAGTGATGTGAAAGTATGTACATTTGACGAATAGATGAAGCAGAACAAATACCAGAGTTCTTTATAGCACTTTTAGTGAAGAAAAAAGATGACAAGAAAGGTACCACTTCACGTTGCAGATATTATATGCTCTCTCTCCCTCCCTCTCTCTCTCTCTCTCTCTCTCTCTCTCTTTCAAATGATTTTTCAACATATTCTCCCCTTGAAGACGGAAAATGTGCAGTTTTAAACCTATCAAGTGAGCTCTCGCTCCTTCGGTTTTTTTTTTTTTCAGAAGGGTTATGACGAAGGCTCTAGCTTAAGTTACCCTCTTGACAACCGCTACTACTAAAACGAGTTTCTTTCGAATATTTAACCTTGTATTTTTCCTCAATTGCCAAAAAATACTCAATTATGTAAGACCTTGAAAAAGATTTATCGTCATTTTATACGGGTGTCCGTTTTCGCTCTGTGTAGACTAGCTCAAGAACGGTCTCCCAGAATGCATTTCATCACGGGTGCTGAGGGTGCAAAGATTGCGCAATAAAGGTCACAAATGTGAGGGCTGCTTCCCAGCTGTGTTAGGATCTGGTTGTCATTGATTCCAAAACCTTCTTAGACTTGTCAATTGTCAATTGAGCAACCCCACACCTTTCGACTGCATTCATCTTCATTTGCAGCATTTTTGAGGGAAAATCAATTTAACACCTTGGACATCCAGTAACACAGTCCCGTTGAATTTAATAATGTAATGTTTTTAGTGATTTGTGGTTTTTTATTATATCTGCACATATAATATTGAAGGAATTGAAGGAATTCTAACAATGATTGTCAACGGAATACCAAGTGCGGAGATATTCGTATCATATATTTAATTGCTGGATATCATTTAAGCATCAGTAGTTTGAAAAGTTAGTATCAGTTAACTGATGAAACTTTTGCTAGCTTCTACCTACCTACTCTACAGTTGTAAAATACTTCTAAAATTTTCTGAATCCCATTACAAGGATCGCCGAAGAAATGATTAGATGCCGAAATTTCACACTCTGAGCGTCCTCCGCATGCATTTATTAAAAGACCTTTTGAATTCGGTTCGTGGCATCTTGTGTTGTCATCTCCACGCTCCCACCTCCATGCGGTAGGATCACACTTTTCACGTGCTGATGTACTACTCCCGTTGTAACCGTAACTGGCAGACACAATCTCAATTAAAGAATCCTGTGGACATGCGATGGTCTGTCGTTGGCCCTCACAAAGTATCAAGTAGATATCTGCAAAGAATACTATTAAAGTACTTGTTTGACCATCCAAATAATGTTGACATTACGGTACCATCTATACGATAAGAGAGATCAAATCACATAAGTAACGAATAAGGGGGTGTAAAGATTTTTCGCTGTTGCTTAATTTGTGATCACATTGTCTATTATCGTGATAATAACTGCCTCGATATTTTACTTTTGTTTATCCCTTAGTAACTTCATTATGAAAGACTGAGGGCCGTGAGATTGGTAACGTATTGTCTTTTTGTGGACGTAATAGCTTCCTCGGGAAGCAGTGAAAGTTTTGGTTTCGCCGAACGGCCCTTTGCCAGACTGCCAGAGGGTTGGGGGGACTTGAGAAAAAGACCCATTTGTCTGGACAATTTTAAGATCTTAACCAAACCAGCGGATAATTTATATTTATTTCTTTAAATGTTGAAAAAAGGTAAAAATTGAAAGCTGTGAGAAGACGACGACCATTGGAGTACGGTGCAACGGGTTGGAGGCAAGGATTTAACGGTCCCAAAAATGTGTAAAGAATTTGAAAATTTGTTTAGCCATTCGAGTCAGAAAAAAAGTTGCATGCCGCGTCACTTTTTAACTTAACAGCAAACTGTTAAACTTGCCGGTATTCTTTACAATTGTCCGAAAAACATGGTATTTCATTTCCATGACATTGTTATGACATATGAAATATATTTTATTCTTTAAAATTGGGGACGAATTTGGAAGGCAATTGATACAAAGAATTGTTTTTGTAAACCTTACCTTCCAGTCTCACGTAACATAAAGCCCGAAATGGGGATGGATGCCAGAATTGTATCCAAAAAAGGAAGAAAAACTGCGTAACAAATCAGTCTTTAAATGTTGTCACAACTTGTGTATACGTAAGTTAGTCAGCCATATTATGTAAGAGATTAAGCAAGTTATGACAAATAATAGTATATCCCTTTAATGTTGATTGACAACCCTTCGTTATTTCTATTACTGGAAGGGCCATTCCTCTCACCCCAAACTACACTTCTTGTATGGGGTAACAGAGACTCCCAATTTGGCTCAGCTTTTTGATTGACTGCTAATTCAAACAATGCAGAGTGCCAAACCTTCATTACACAGCATGAGTTGTACTGAGAGTGTTTTTATTATACAAATTGATATTTTCTATATCCACCCTGAAGCAATGTAAAGTGAGATTGTGTCTGCATGAGGGTGAATTTCAGATAATTGTGGGAGGGGCTGAACTAAGAAGGTTAGGAGAATTGTTACTGTTTGGGGTGAGAGAACTGGGCCTTTAAGAGAGGTGTGTGTACTTTTAAATCCCGCTGCAAGCGATGTAATATATTGCTACATTAAAGCGTTATTCTACTTAAATTTGTTATATATTACTACGGTGACGCTCTTTTCTTTTCAATTAGGTGAAGATTTCGACAGGATTGTATACAAACTCCACCCGTTTGCTCTCGTGCAGTAAATAGAATTTCTCTATTGACAATAGATATTCGCAATTGAGAACGAAGTTATATAAAGGTGGAGTAACGAAGGACATTCTAATATGAAAAATTCTTTATTGACGTTAAAACTTTCGGCACGTGTTCCACCACACGCAAGCTCCTATTGTAGCCGCCTTTACTGTATTTATTCAGCAGCTGTTTTAAAGGAGAATTTGAAAAATAATAAGAAGAAAACACTCAAGTCAAAATTTAAAATCATTAAATTAAATTCACATATAATTGAAAATGCTTTTTGTAACTTACTTCCTGTTCAAGGAGTGAGATATGACATTAAGGTAAAATTTTTTGTTTAATATGCTCCAATAAAGCATTACAAGTAAATAATTCTAGTCATTTTCAAATCATTCGGTCTTAAAAATAAACCCAAGCAGTAGTTTCATCTCTTCAAAATGTTGTGCACAAGAAGAGTTATGGAAGTTGCATTTTTGGAAATGTTGAAAGTTTGCGTGAACAAATTATTCTCGAGCAACCAACAACTAAATTTCTATCTGAGAGAAACTTATTTCTTGGAAAGAAGGCTACCACAGTACCGTATTTGTATTTATTTAAGACTGTTTGCCCCAAATCCTGGCTTTTAAAAGTACGAAATTTCCTCGTAAAACAAACGCAATATTTTTCTTGAACCTTACCCAGACGACCAGTCGTTGCAAAAGTGTCTACTCCATTTGTACTCATTCTAGGTTCTGTAATATCTTCAAGGGCAACTCTATCTGTTGAAAGATACTCAGAACGTTTTCGGGTGAGAAAGGGTGTAGCGGAGAATCCTTCTGTTAGTTGCTCTTAAAGAAAACCAAAATAGTGGTAGAGTTAAACTTACATTTAAAAGGATAACAAAAACGTAAATTTATAGAATGAGGGAATATTAAAATATCACATCTATCACATCTAGTGCATAACTTTATCTTTTATGTAACTCCTCTGATGGTAACATCAGTCTCGGCACGAAATGTCTTGGACATTGCATCTATTTCAGTGTGGGGAAATTTCGATGGTTTTGAAGTGTCACTATACTTGCTTCTTCCAGTGAGATAACGTCAGGTTTGATAATCTGGAAATCAATGTGATCTCTTATGGTTGCCCAGATAGAGAAACGTTTATTCTTTTCTAGACATCGAGTTTGAAGACACAGAAACATGGAAATGGGGACAGAAATATGAAAAGATAAGCAACATAACTCTTTAACAACTGCAAGACATTGGAACAAAAATACAACAGGTCAAATCTATATTTTTCTCTGTTAAAAATGTTGAAGTTGTGGTTGAAGCCACGTAGGTATTACCCAGCATTTACACCATTCGTAATGCCTCCATGTTCAAACAAAGAATAGAAAATGATAAAAACGTAACAAGGAATTTGTAGCAACAGAACTGTCCAATGAAAGACAAAACAGGTGCAAGTTAAAAACTGAAACCTGAAAAAGGAAAGTTTGGAAGCCAGTTCTAAAAAAAGGTATTGAATCTTTTTAGAAGACCTACATGGATTACAAAAAAAAAATTTCTGTCATAACCCACCCAACCCCATCTTTAATCATCATAGTTTCCAAGTGCACCTTCAAATTGGCCTGCCGATAGCCCAAGTAAGGTAGCATTATCTAGAGCCGCTTCAATGTACACACAACTTCATTTGCCAAAGTTAACTATTTACAACTTCGGTCGGGCTTAACAGGTTTCCAGATAAACCTATACCCTGTAATAGAGATCCTGCAGTGAGAGAGATTGGCCAACCATTGTTCTTAGGTACGAATTCTGATTGTTCGAAAAGTACGGGCATCATTTTGGAGCCAAAGCCTAAAGAACGAGTGTTTCCCGAAATTGTATACTCCGCGTGATGTACATGTAACGCAGTGAATCACTAATTCACAATTATGCCGGTTGTGCAGCATTTGGCTGCGCAAACAGACCAGAAAAGGGATGAAAATGTACAGGTTCATGTACAGGCATGTATTACTAACAGCCGAAAATTGAATACAAATTTGTCCTTAACATGGAGGTGGAATGAATAAACCCAAAGAAATTTAAAACGGTAATTAGTTCGTTCTTGGAACTACGGTTATGTTGTTATTAATTAGCAAGTGCATCCGATTAATATACTGTTTAAGTGACTCTAAAAAAGGGGTATGATAATATCTTTGAACTCTGCAACAGGCCATGACGGAACATACGAAAGCTTTGGCAACACTAGTAGATTGTACTGCGTGAACCTTTAAATGCATCCGAATTTGTTCATCGGCAAGAAATTCACATCTGCATTGTATAAGTGATTGCATGGAAGGACTGCTTTCGAAACTGGCAGAAATTCAGAAAGCAGAAAGAAAAAAATTTGTAGCGGTGGACAATTGCCGTCATGCGCATGTTTATCACATACGTTTGTAAGATCGTATCCAGTAAAATGATTTGCAAAGTCATTGGTTAAGCCATGTAGCTGACTTTATGTTTAAGAAGAATTTAGTTGATGTATTACACCTGTTTATAATATGGAATTGCGCCATAAATATAAAAGAAAACACCATTTTTAACCTAATTGGGTATCACACAGTTTTTTTTTATCTTCCTCTCTACACTTACAGCCTGGATTTGGAGAAGTTACTATAATAAAACAGGCTACATATTATGACATGATTACTAGTTCGATTATTTTTCAATAAATCTTCAATTTCTGCAAATATGATTGTAGACGGTGACGTGCAACCTCTTACCATGACTCGTCACGGCATCGGAACTGTATTGACTGGTTGTCGCTGAAGTCCTAGATTGATTTTGATTGACTGTCATGGATCGAGTCGGAAAGATTTCTTCGGAGGGACCTTCAGACAAAAGATTCACATAGTCATTCACAATTGAGAAAAAAGTAATTACCGAGTCCGTTTTACTGAACTGAGAAAAGAAAGACATTGAACCTGGCGTGGACAGTCCCCAAATCACAGTGGTGGTGAAGAACCCGGGAGAAACCGACATCTTCCTTCCACCGCGTTTTTGGTCTATTGGTGAAAGCATCCGCTTCTCACGCGGAAGGCCCGGGTTCTATTCTGAGGTCGAGTCATACCAAAGACACTAAAATAGGAATCTACTGCGTGATGCTCCGCATAAAGCAATGTAGTAGAGAAAGCAAGCCAGTGAGCCCCAACTGGAAAAAAGGCCGTGGCCCGCTCGACTTGAACCAACAGGTTAAAAACTGGGCCGTAGTACTCTATCTAAAGCTCTTACGCTTGACATTTCCCGTCCAACTTTCAAACAAAAGCTTCTTTGTAAATTTGAAATTTACCAACCTGTTTTGTTGGGAAGCTGACCAATATAATAAGTTCTGATGACGTCACACAATTTTGAATTTTATTTGCTTATGGAAATGTACGCTTGGGAAAAAGAATGGCTATTTTATTATGTTTTCCTTTAATGACGTACAAGAAAACTATGACACTTCCCAAAATAACTCCACAAGTTTTCATATCATCAGTTTAGGCAACATTGTCGGCCAAAAGGCGCAAGAACCACCGGGCCCTTTTTGGTCACCCTTTAGGGACGGTTGGCGAATGGTCACAAATTTGTCCCGCAATCATCAAGCTGCCCATCAATTACCTAATGTTCAAATTTGATAATTTGATAATTTGATAAATTATTCCAATTGCCCTGAAGACGGTCAATCCCGTTTTGTTTATGCTACGAACCTCTTTGGAGTACAAATGTTAGGGATTTAACCATCTTGAAGCGCAGAGCATGATGGTGCCTAGCATATTGCAGCACAACGATACAAGATCCAACCATAGTTATTATACCTTTCCCCGGTTGAGAAACTCCTTACGTACACCGTGTATGCACAGACGTAGCTGTATGAACGTTCATAGTTTTTGTAAGGTGCGCCCCTAACTGTTCGTAAAAGCATGTTGAGCTCTTCAAAAAAGTTCATCACGTCACTTTGAAGATGCACACGATCGATCAATAGCGATATGGCTCCATTGAATGATGTACTGTTTCTGATGGGCAGTGAAATTAAAGCTGACCCAAGGGCTAAGAGGGAACTGCAAACAGCCTCCTAATCAGTGCGTTTTTAAGATTTTTGAATAAATGAAGAAAGCCTATGCATCGGGTTTCATTTTCTCTTTTTAAGCGTAAAATACTGGTTCCGAGGCGTGGCGTTTGGAGACCTAGCTGAGGACATTCAGTAGGCCCTACAGGCTTATCATACCTCAGTCGGTGTGCGGTAAGGGTGAAATAGACCTATTTCATTACGCTAGGTGGGCTTCCTAAAATTTTGTGCGACCATAGTTACTGATAAATGTTGTATAATACTCGTCTGATGTACCGTTACACTCGTTTGTTAAAATGGTTTAATCCAACTAGTCTAACGTTATACAGTGCGATTTCTACTCGCTTCGCAATTTCGCGGAATTGTTGAGTGTGCTCACCAAGTTACTGTTACTAGCCCAGCCTTCGATTGTCCCGCTATTTGAGTTTTGGGACAGTTATTCTCGCTTTACGGCGTAATTTGAAAAGAAACCTTAATCAAACCTTTCGCAATCATATACGCCCTAATTGAAGTCATTACAGTTTGATAATTGTTCACAAAAGACTCTCGAAGAAATCGGTTTACCCTGTCTGCATACATACAGTACGTATGGAGAGTCCGACAGCAAGGCTCTCGTGTACTACCAACGTCACGTGACTGACGAAAACCGGAATCTCATCATAAACAGTCAGTTCGCGGAGTTTCCAAACCAGGGAAAGGTATAAATAACTATGATCCAACCCAATACCATGCTTTGGGCTAGCGTGCACATACGTAAGTGATGTGAAAGTATGTACATTTGACGAATAGATGAAGCAGAACAAATACCAGAGTTCTTTATAGCACTTTTAGTGAAGAAAAAAGATAACAAGAAAGGTACCACTTCACGTTGCAGATATTATATGCTCTCTCTCACTCTCTCTCTCTCTCTCTCTCCCTCTCTCTCTCTCTTTCAAATGATATTTCAACATATTCTCCCCTTGAAGACGGAAAATGTGCAGTTTTAAAACCTATCAAGTGAGCTCTCGCTCCTTCGGTTTTTTTTTTTTTTTTTTTTCAGAAGGGTTATGACGAAGGCTCTAGCCAAAGTTACCCTCTTGACAACCGCTACTACTAAAACGAGTTTCTTTCGAATATTTAACCTTCTATTTTTCCTCAATTGCCAAAAAATACTCAATTATGTAAGACCTTGAAAAAGATTTATCGTCATTTTATACGGGTGTCCGTTTTCGCTCTGTGTAGACTAGCTCAAGAACGGTCTCCCAGAATGCATTTCATCACGGGTGCTGAGGGTGCAAAGATTGCGCAATAAAGGTCACAAATGTGAGGGCTGCTTCCCAACTGTGTTAGGATCTGGTTGTCATTGATTCCAAAACCTTCTTAGACTTGTCAATTGAGCAACCCCACACCTTTCGACTGCATTCATCTTCATTTGCAGCATTTTTGAGGGAAAATCAATTTAACATCTTGGACATCCAGTAACACAGTCCCGTTGAATTTAATAATGTAATGTTTTTAGTGATTTGTGGTTTTTTATTATATCTGCACATATAATATTGAAGGAATTGAAGGAATTCTAACAATGATTGTCAACGGAATACCAAGTGCGGAGATATTCGTATCATATATTTAATTGTTGGATATCATTTAAGCATCAGTAGTTTGAAAAGTTAGTATCAGTTAACTGATGAAACTTTTGCTAGCTTCTACCTACCTACTCTACAGTTGTAAAATACTTCTAAAATTTTCTGAATCCCATTACAAGGATCGCCGAAGAAATGATTAGATGCCGAAATTTCACACTCTGAGCGTCCTCCGCATGCATTTATTAAAAGACCTTTTGAATTCGGTTCGTGGCATCTTGTGTTGTCATCTCCACGCTCCCACCTCCATGCGGTAGGATCACACTTTTCACGTGCTGATGTACTACTCCCGTTGTAACCGTAACTGGCAGACACAATCTCAATTAAAGAATCCTGTGGACATGCGATGGTCTGTCGTTGGCCCTCACAAAGTATCAAGTAGATATCTGCAAAGAATACTATTAAAGTACTTGTTTGACCATCCAAATAATGTTGACATTACGGTACCATCTATACGATAAGAGAGATCAAATCACATAAGTAACGAATAAGGGGGTGTAAAGATTTTTCGCTGTTGCTTAATTTGTGATCACATTGTTTATTATCGTGATAATAACTGCCTCGATATTTTACTTTTGTTTATCCCTTAGTAACTTCATTATGAAAGACTGAGGGCCGTTCATTATGAGAGACTGAGGGCCGTGAGATTGGTAACGTATTGTCTTTTTGTGGAGGTGATAGCTTCCTCGGGAAGCAGTGAAAGTTTTGGTTTCGCCGAACGGCCCTTTGCCAGAGGGTTGGGGGGACTTGAGAAAAAGACTCATTTGTCTGGACAATTTTAAGATCTTAACCAAACCAGCGGATAATTTATATTTATTTCTTTAAATGTTGAAAAAAAGTAAAAATTGAAAGCTGTGAGAAGACGACGACCATTGGAGTACGGTGCAACGGGTTGGAGGCAAGGATTTAACGGTCCCAAAAATGTGTAAAGAATTTGAAAATTTGTTTAGCCATTCGAGTCAGAAAAAAAGTTGCATGCCGCGTCACTTTTTAACTTAACAGCAAACTGTTAAACTTGCCGGTATTCTTTACAATTGTCCGAAAAACATGGTATTTCATTTCCATGACATTGTTATGACATATGAAATATATTTTATTCTTTAAAATTGGGGACGAATTTGGAAGGCAATTGATACAAAGAATTGTTTTTGTAAACCTTACCTTCCAGTCTCACGTAACATAAAGCCCGAAATGGGGATGGATGCCAGAATTGTATCCAAAAAAGGAAGAAAAACTGCGTAACAAATCAGTCTTTAAATGTTGTCACAACTTGTGTATACGTAAGTTAGTCAGCCATATTATGTAAGAGATTAAGCAAGTTATGACAAATAATAGTATATCCCTTTAATGTTGATTGACAACCCTTCGTTATTTCTATTACTGGAAGGGCCATTCCTCTCACCCCAAACTACACTTCTTGTATGGGGTAACAGAGACTCCCAATTTGGCTCAGCTTTTTGATTGACTGCTAATTCAAACAATGCAGAGTGCCAAACCTTCATTACACAGCATGAGTTGTACTGAGAGTGTTTTTATTATACAAATTGATATTTTCTATATCCACCCTGAAGCAATGTAAAGTGAGATTGTGTCTGCATGAGGGTGAATTTCAGATAATTGTGGGAGGGGCTGAACTAAGAAGGTTAGGAGAATTGTTACTGTTTGGGGTGAGAGAACTGGGCCTTTAAGAGAGGTGTGTGTACTTTTAAATCCCGCTGCAAGCGATGTAATATATTGCTACATTAAAGCGTTATTCTACTTAAATTTGTTATATATTACTACGGTGACGCTCTTTTCTTTTCAATTAGGTGAAGATTTCGACAGGATTGTATACAAACTCCACCCGTTTGCTCTCGTGCAGTAGATAGAATTTCTCTATTGACAATAGATATTCGCAATTGAGAACGAAGTTATATTAAGGTGGAGTAACGAAGGACATTCTAATATGAAAAATTCTTTATTGACGTTAAAACTTTCGGCACGTGTTCCACCACACGCAAGCTCCTATTGTAGCCGCCTTTACTGTATTTATTCAGCAGCTGTTTTAAAGGAGAATTTGAAAAATAATAAGAAGAAAACACTCAAGTCAAAATTTAAAATCATTAAATTAAATTCACATATGATTGAAAATGCTTTTTGTAACTTACTTCCTGTTCAAGGAGTGAGATATGACATTAAGGTAAAATTTTTTGTTTAATATGCTCCAATAAAGCATTACAAGTAAATAATTCTAGTCATTTTCAAATCATTCGGTCTTAAAAATAAACCCAAGCAGTAGTTTCATCTCTTCAAAATGTTGTGCACAAGAAGAGTTATGGAAGTTGCATTTTTGGAAATGTTGAAAGTTTGCGTGAACAAATTATTCTCGAGCAACCAACAACTAAATTTCTATCTGAGAGAAACTTATTTCTTGGAAAGAAGGCTACCACAGTACCGTATTTGTATTTATTTAAGACTGTTTGCCCCAAATCCTGGCTTTTAAAAGTACGAAATTTCCTCGTAAAACAAACGCAATATTTTTCTTGAACCTTACCCAGACGACCAGTCGTTGCAAAAGTGTCTACTCCATTTGTACTCATTCTAGGTTCTGTAATATCTTCAAGGGCAACTCTATCTGTTGAAAGATACTCAGAACGTTTTCGGGTGAGAAAGGGTGTAGCGGAGAATCCTTCTGTTAGTTGCTCTTAAAGAAAACCAAAATAGTGGTAGAGTTAAACTTACATTTAAAAGGATAACAAAAACGTAAATTTATAGAATGAGGGAATATTAAAATATCACATCTATCACATCTAGTGCATAACTTTATCTTTTATGTAACTCCTCTGATGGTAACATCAGTCTTGGCACGAAATGTCTTGGACATTGCATCTATTTCAGTGTGGGGAAATTTCGATGGTTTTGAAGTGTCACTATACTTGCTTCTTCCAGTGAGATAACGTCAGGTTTGATAATCTGGAAATCAATGTGATCTCTTATGGTTGCCCGGATAGAGAAACGTTTATTCTTTTCTAGACATCGAGTTTGAAGACACAGAAACATGGAAATGGGGACAGAAATATGAAAAGATAAGCAACATAACTCTTTAACAACTGCAAGACATTGGAACAAAAATATTGAAGTTGTGGTTGAAGCCACGTAGGTATTACCCAGCATTTACACCATTCGTAATGCCTCCATGTTCAAACAAAGAATAGAAAATGATAAAAACGTAACAAGGAATTTGTAGCAACAGAACTGTCCAATGAAAGACAAAACAGGTGCAAGTTAAAAACTGAAACCTGAAAAAGGAAAGTTTGGAAGCCAATTCTAAAAAAAGGTATTGAATCTTTTTAGAAGACCTACATGGATTACAAAAAGCCGTAAAATTTCTGTCATAACCCACCCAACCCCATCTTTAATCATCATAGTTTCCAAGTGCACCTTCAAATTGGCCTGCCGATAGCCCAAGTAAGGTAGCATTATCTAGAGCCGCTTCAATGTACACACAACTTCATTTGCCAAAGTTAACTACTTATAACTTCGGTCGGGCTTAACAGGTTTCCAGATAAACCTATACCCTGTAATAGAGATCCTGCAGTGAGAGAGATTGGCCAACTATTGTTCTCAGGTACGAATTCTGATTGTTCGAAAAGTACGGGCATCATTTTGGAGCCAAAGCCTAAAGAACGAGTGTTTCCCGAAATTGTATACTCCGCGTGATGTACATGTAACGCAGTGAATCACTAATTCACAATTATGGCGGTTGTGCAGCATTTGGTTGCGCAAACAGACCAGAAAAGGGATAAAAATGTACAGGTTCCCATCCTGTCCAAAGCGGAGGCTTCAGTGGGATATAAAAGTGAGGAAGAATAAATGGAAACCATCAAATAGAGATCGCTTATTCCAGGTGAATCCACAGTAGATCATTCTACTGTCCATGACGTCACGGACAGTACCTAAGGAACGCTTCTCATTTTCGAGGGACAGTTCTTTCGTTCAATGTGTCTGGACTCTCAGTGAGTGGTTTGCCTTACAATTGAGCTCATTATGTAGAGTAAGTCATGTGGACGAGAACAAGACTTCACGGTCACTATTGGTTATGATATAGCCAAAAATGAGCGGGTTTATTTTGGCATTTTATGTATTTTATTGTTTTTTAAAAGAATGCTTGAGGAAGTCAAAATTGTATACAGTATACTTATGATCACACAACGGCCGCATTGTACCTGTAGTATATCGCGTACAGTGTCGCTAAACACTAACAAGCTAAAGAGCAATGTGGTATTGTGGCGATGGCACACACACTGTACTGTCGTATCTCGCAAGTGCTTGTGGTGCAGAGAATAACCATGATATTTATGTATGCATCTAGGCCTAGATTTAATCTTGACGTTCACTCTCGTTATATTTCTCTCTTGGAAGCAGTCACGTATGGCTTAACTTAGGCTTGCCAAAAGCTAGGTATATCTTGAGAAGTAATAAGAACTTATCCTTGTCTATTCACAAAACCATAGCAGGCGGCCATCTTGCTATAATCACACGTACGGAAGCGACAATCTACGCAGAGGACGTTACAGTTAGTGCAGTCTGTTCTGTCAATGCAGGGAGTTGCACCTCCCTGGTCAATGTGTAGGAAATCTGCATAGCTTTTATTGGGTCTGGCAGTCGGTGACAATACATTATCACCCTGTATGGTTTTGTATAAGAATTTGGTCTTTGTCAGTGGCTATAGTAAAATCGACAGATTTCGCAGGGGGTTGTTATATTTTGGAAATAATGTAAGTTTAGGGCAAATTACTTAATTGAAAGATATGTTATTGATTCCCATGCACGTTCAAAGTTTGTTTGAAATATTGCAGGTTCGTCGTCAAATCAAGCAAAAGTTTAAGCTTCTCGGCCGACGTGCCATCTTGCCAAGTCTTTTTGGTTCGAACGGGGGCGACCAATGGAAATCGTCTGTCCATTCATATATAGGGAGGCCGCGGGCATAACTAACACCCAAAGGCCCACCGCTGCTTAAATATATTATCATTCTCATAACGATGGTCATTCTCAGAATTAGCATAGGGTTTTATACTGTTCTTTTTATCTGCAATTAGGGCTACCATAGGCCTTTTTATTTTCTCGCAAGGAGGACACGCATCGCCACCCTGGTGAAGAGGTCTAACGGGGGGGGGGGGGGGGTGGGGTGGAAAATTTGGAAATTTTGTTGGTTTTCAGTTGTGTCTATATGCAAAATGGTGCAATATTTGTTGCTTTTACTAGGGTTTCTTCCAACTTGATTGAAGCAAAATGATGGAAAACCAGATTATTTGAGAAATACATGAAATCCGGGGATAGTGGCCGTAATTTACAAAACCGCCCGGACACCAGCACGAAGCTATAAAAAGAGGGCGTGTCCTGGTAAAACCGAACGTCTGGTAACCCTACCTGTAGTGCCACTGTGGGTACTGGAATACTTACGACTTACGCTTGATCAATGCCGTTACATCGGCATTGCATGAATAGCCAGTGGTGATTCGATCAATTAGCCTGAAAAGCTTTATGAGAAATAGTGCAGGTCTGCATCATTTATGTGCATCACGAGATTGCGAGTCGAAAGTAACGAAGGACTGATACCTACAAGCAACCAACACAGTACTGCGTTGATTATATTCAGGTATACCACATCGGCCAAGAAACGTGATAGGACGATATTTTAAGCTTTAGTACGTACAAAAGTACGTTGACACAGAAATAAGCATGGACAGTAAGTGGTTACGATTTTCGTAACCACATTTGCTAGTTACTGCAACGTCAGCCTGTACATGGGCGTTAAACCTATAGCCTTGGTTGGTTTGGTCTAGGCCTAGGCCGTGGATTAATCAGTTTATAAAGTATATTTGTTTCATATGTTTAGCAAATGATGTCTTAAAACAAAGATATAAAATTTGCTGAAGGAAGTTTATTCATGGTTAAACATTTACTATGTCTAAGTGCTTACTTTATTGTTTTCATCAGAGCTCTCTTGGTGCTTGAAAGACAATTAGGACAGAGATGTAATCTAATGAACTGTCTTAAAACGTTTATGTATGATCCGAGTGTTCTTCTTAGCTATTTGCCCCTCCAAATCCCTCTTCAGAAGATGACAAGCTTCTCACAATTTTATCCTATAAAATTGGGTTGATAGTATGTCCTTATGCAATTGCTTCCATTCTTGTGATCGTCACAGGAAGGATTGAAAAGGATTTCATACACAAGGCCGGATCCAGGAATGTGAAACAGAGGTGGTCAGGGGCATAACCTGGAGTTATTGACGTCCTAGGAGTGAAATACCATACAAAAAAGCTCTGGAAAAATATGGGGCACGGGTCCCCCTGCTTCCGCCTTCTGGGATCCCGGTCTGCATGCGTATATAGTCCAGCGCAAAGGAATATCATAATAAAAATACAGCAGAAACCTTTTAAAACTTTACCTGTTCCAATTTGATGCAGTTGCACCTTTCCATAAAATTACAAGAATTTATATCTAGAAGTTTACCTTATTTACCCCCCCCCATTCCCCTACCAAGAAAGAAATTTATGTATAATCCGAATGTTCTTCTTAGCTTTTTACCCCTCCAAATCCCTCTTCAGAAGATGACCAGCTTCTCACAATTTTACCGTATAAAATTGGGTTAATAGTATGTCCTTATGCAATTGCTTCCATCCTTTTGATCGTCACAGGAAGGATTGAAAAGGATTTCATACACAAGGCCCGATCCAGGAATGTGAAAAAGAAGCGTTCAGCGGCATAACCTGGAGTTATTGACGTCCTAGGAGTGAAATACCATACAAAAAAGGCTCTGGAAAAATATGGGGCACGGGTCCCCCTGCGTCCGCCTTCTGGGATCCCGGTCTGCATGCGTAAATAGTCCAGCGCAAAGGAATATCTTAATGAAAATACAGCAGAAACTTTTTAAATCTTCACCTGTTCCAGTCTGATGCAGTTGCACCTTTCCATAAAATTACAAGAATTTATATCAAGAAGTATACCTTATTTACCCCCCCCCCCCATTCCCCTACCAAGAA
Organism: Holothuria scabra; assembly: GCA_037179385.1. Taxonomy (NCBI): domain Eukaryota; kingdom Metazoa; phylum Echinodermata; class Holothuroidea; order Aspidochirotida; family Holothuriidae; genus Holothuria; species Holothuria scabra. Next base: position 8,762,799 of record CM074191.1, read on the forward strand.
AGCATTAATTAAATAATAAAAATATTTTAAATGATTAGACCAAGATAACAGTTGGACGTAAAAGCATCCTTCTGCATCTATGGGCTGCCTATCCTACATAACGTTTCTCAGAAGTCTGGCCGGGGTCCCCCATCTTGGTAGACTGAGCCCGGAACACTCCCTCCCAAACGTCTTACCAGCCCCCGAATTCACGAAATGATTTTTTTTAAAATACAATTAATATTTCAAACTGTCGCACGTATACCCACCTTTTACTTTTTAAGAGTCCCTGAAGCAAAAATACTCAAAATGGGGGGTCATGAAATCCTCCTCTCGCTAGACCCTGTCCTCGGGACAACGTACGTGTAAAGGGTCAACCCAGGTGGTCACCTCTTGGATAGTCACTGAGTATTCCTGTCTGAAAAAGCAGTATGTAGACTGCTCGAACAATTTAAACGTCATCTGGGCATGTTAACCATTTGGCTTTAAAATTGCGCCCAATGAAATAAGTTGGCCAATCTCTCCCACTATAGGATCTCTACACTGTAACATACACTAGCGCCACGAAGTTAGCATATTGTTTCCGCTTGATATTTCAATATTTAATTTTGTATGTTTTTACCTTCCCCAGGGGTGGCTGAATGAAGCGACATTTTTTCCCAATTAGCATGTAATCCCCTATGTTAGTAGTTTTAGGTGCAATTTGAAAAGCAGTGGAAGCGTCGCGTCTTCCTTTTGGGGTCTGCTGACTTGATTAGGTGGCATACTTTCAAAAGAATTTGAACATCAATGAAATAAATTCAAAAGGCGCTGTCGGTATCTTCTCCCCAATTTATTTGAAGTAATGAAATCGAATGATAGTCGATAGTTATCAATTTTGCTCCTCACCCGAAAAGTCTGGCTACGCTGCCTAAAGCTCACTAGAATCCCCTTCTAAGGCCATTTATCCATTCCTTTATCTGGTTAACCGTAACTCATCAGAGAAAATTATATTTTGTAGGAAGCCATTACATAGTTACAGTAGTTACGTAGCAATTGAATCTATAACAGTGAAAAAAACTACGCTATGCGATTTTCAAATGACTTCGTTTAGAAATCAGTCTTATTAATGAAATTCGTCTGTTCTACAAATAAGCTGACAATTAAAGAGGCTTAATCATTTTATAGACAAAGTCATTTATGATATACATATCTTTCGTAAAAAGAATGTTCAAAACTTGCCTTTTTATGATGAGGTGTATGAATTTCAGCCGCGCGGTTGGAGGCATTTACATTAATTTACATCTACCGCTTTTTTCTATCAAGGTGTCCCTAGCAACTCCCTGACTCTATCTATCCCTGACTCTATCTATCCCTGACTCTTTCTATCCCTGACTCTATTCAGGTCGGGGATTCGACAGATTTGTGAACAAAACTTCATCTGCTTGCTCTAGATCAGTGGATTAGATTTCCTCCCTTTGGATTAAATGCGTCATTGGATATTATTTCCAGTCTGTGATCACATTCGTATTTGAGCACAAAAGTACTCAAGGGACAATTTAATGTGTCCAATTTCTAGGGTAAGTTAAACATTCTTATACCACCAAACGCAAGCTCGAGGTGTAGCTGAATTTACTGTATTTTGTAATGTATTTAGCGCCGTTTAGCACGAAAACACAAAGGAGAATAAGAAAGAAAAACCCCAAATTGAGTTTGAAAATCATTTAAAATAAATTCACATATCAATGAATTTGCCTTTTTGCAATTCATTACGTCAAAAACTACATTAATCTTACCCGGAGTAAAAGTCGTTGCCATATTGTGAAGACTATTTGTACTAATTGCAGGTTCCGTGACATCTTTAGAGACACTTGTATCTGTTGAAAGAGACTCAAAACGAATTTTGGTGATAGAGGACGGGGTGGTGAAACCTTTTGTTAGTCGCTCTAAAAGAAATAAAAAATAGTGAAGAAGTTAGTTTATATGGAAATCATTGTGATTTATTACCGTTGTGATCTCGTATGGTTACCTGCTGGTATGTGTTAGGTGCTCAGCGTTAGCAGTGGAGTAGGGAATTTCAAACAAACTATAGTGAGCCACTACTTAAACCATTTGTTTAGAAACTAAGCCGTAAACCATATGTAACTGTGTAACTAACTAACTAAATTATCGTTGCCTACGTAGGAAAATACCCCTATGGAAACTATGTCAAACAAGTGAAATACAAAACACTTACCCAGAAGACCCGTCCTTGAAAATTCGTCATTTTGAGGACTTGTACTCATCGCAGGTTTCTTTGTTTCTGTACGGACGACTGTGTCTGTTGCAACTGACCCTGAACGGGTTTGAGTGGCAGAGCGCGTGGCGGCAAACCCTTCTGTTAGCCTCTCTAAAAGTAAAAATTTTTAAAATGTTACACTTACATTTAAGGCAGCGACATAAACATTAAGTTGATGGAATTCGAAAATCATATTTGCATCTCTGATCTTACCCATATAATTATCTTTTATTATACTCCTCTGATCAGTCTTGGCCCGAAGTGTCGTGAACATTATATTTACATCCGTGTGGAAATTCTGTGGTTTACAATGTCACAAAAATGGAACCTACTACCAAAGTGTTTGTCGCTCAGCTTAGCATTGGGGTAGGAAAAACAAGGCAGTGGGCCACAGCTTATTACAAAGTCACTTTATTTGCTGTTTTCATAAATGGTAACGTAATGGTAACTTATTGAAAACCAAGTGCAAGGACACAGCTACGAAGTTCAAGTTAAGAAACGGTGAAAGAAATAGCAATAAAGAAAAAACAACTTAATAACTCGTTTTATTAACAGTAACACATTGGAACCAAAATAAAAGGAACCCTATCTTCTTTTATTGAAAATCTTGACAATTTAATAGCATCAAAAATTTAAAGCGATAAGAACGAGTAACAATGAATCTGCAGCCACAAAAAGTTCCCACTGCTATTAAATCGACCATCATTTGTTCGAGATATAAATTGCTCTAGAGGACAAAATTTGGACTTGTTGACTTGATTAGGTCGCACACTAACAACAGAATCCGAGTATCAATTAAATGTACTCGAATTCAGTGCTGTGAGTATCATCTTTACAATGTAAGGGAAAAAATATGAAATTGGAGCGTACCAATCAATTTATACAACCAACCGAAAGTCTGGCTGCGAAACTGAAGTTTAATGGAACCACTAGCAGTGACATGTATAATGTAATATAAATAACGGAAACCCGTCAGCTGTTATAGTTGCTTAGCAATTAATTCTACATTAATGATACGATTAAAGCTAGAGACTTTTAAATGAATTCGTTAAAAATCAGTCGCATAATTGAGTTGTATTTTTGTATAAGAAAGTCTACTAGGTTTAAACTATCGTATAAGAGTTTAAGGCAATCATTCCAAATAGCTCCTTCTTCAAATGTTGATTTCCAAACTCCGCATTTACTAGCCTACTACTTAAACAAATTGTGCACAATTTCCAACCCCGCTGCAGGTCGAAGGCGTAAAACATTACCACATTAAGGCGATATTTGGTTTGTAACATTAGTTTACTGCATTGACACTTAATTAGGGGATAAATGCGACGGTGCCCGGTCTTAAATGTGATTTAAGACCGACGATGACGTCATCATAGAGGCTGAGCGGACCGAGGCGATAGCCGAGGTTCGCAGCCTCTGTGATGACAGCATCTAAAACGGCATTTTAAAAAATTGGTCAAATTTTAGAGATCAAGTTTTAATTCTCCTCCGTTTTTTAGCCCCCATCGTGACGTATCGATATCTTGAACTTGAATTGATGCTAGCAAGACGAACATTCTGAACTGCATGTTGCGACCGATACGCTCAGTATCATCTTTAATTTGCTTCATTTTCGAGAACTATATCGGCTATTTTACAAGCAAATGTTGTTAACAGAAAAACACTGATCACAGTATCGCATCGTTTTGGAAATGAGGTTGAGCGAAAAGTCAAGGAAAGTTACTAACTTCTCATTATCTGTGGTTACAGTTGTACGAAGAGCTAACGTAACATACTATAGGCCTTTATATGCAGTAAGAGTGAGTGACTGTGCAGCTAGCGCTGTGTGTGGTAATTAGCAGATCACACTGCGGGAAGGACATGCAGACGTAGCCTAGTTGTTGTTATGGGTCAGACGCGGTGATATAAATTCCTTGTAAGAGATGGAAGCAATTTGAAAATGCTCTTTAGCCTTTAAAGACTGAGGTTACAGGTAAACTATACCAGGCTTCCTTAGGGAATTGCCACTCAGGCTACTGAAATTGACGTTTACTTTGCTAGCCTGTGGGCTGGGCCAAACGAGTAACGTTACTGTTGTTTCGCTGTTTAGACAGTCTTAGCGGAATTAGTAACCCCAGCACTGTCACTGTGTCGACGCCTGTGTATATTGTCGCTAACCTTAGAAACTTTAGTAGGCGTAACAATACTGTAGTTATAGGCAAGTTTTATTTGACGCCCTCCCCACCACAAATTTAGGAGTGGATTAACACGTTAACAACAGTTTCAGTCATCGCAGCCCAGTGCATGCAGTTCTAGCCTAGGCCTAGGGCATAACTTGTTAGACCTATAAAACAATGTGAGTGTGATCAAAATACCCATTTGTGGGGCGAAATAATTCCTAAGCCTAGGCTAACCTATGTCCTAATCACTGCCAGTTATTATTCTTTGGAATGGTAACTCTGAGGACTAGGGTATCAACTTGATACAGTGTCTCAGTGTTACTGTTTATCTTGTTAACATGTACTTGGCTTACTGTATGACATTACAGTAGGCCTACATGTGCTGTGCGAAACTATCGGGTGAATATGGCATGTTGCTATGGAAACCTAGCATGGGCTTATAATATTGTACATAGTTAGTATAGTGATCACATTCAATTAATTTCTCCTTACTTCTTGAAAACCATTCGAGACCGGTTTCGAATGCCATTCGAGACTGGTCTCGAATGGTTTTTAGCCAATCAGAATGCAGGAAATCAATACAAGTATTTATGAATTTTACTTTAATGTTGTATCGGACAGGATTGAAAGAAAAACTCTATCTGCTTGCTCTCGTGAGGTGGATAGGCTTTCCTAGGCCTGCAGTGGTTAAACTTGTTTCATGGTGTATGATTGTCTGTCTATCAAGGAATTCGTAATTGAGCACAGAAAATCCTCGAGTAGCAATACAGAAAGTACTCAAATGGACATTTTAATGAGACTATTTCTCTATTAAAAGTTAAACAAAAAACTCCTGTTGACTATTCTGCACCACACGCAAACTTGTGGTGGCATATTGCTTTTTAACCGTTATATATTCAGCAGCTCTTAACAGGAAAATGTATTCCAGAATGATATGGGAAAGCACACAAAGAAAGTTTTGAAATTGTTAAAATTACTTATTAATGGAATTGCTTTTTGTGATTCAATGCGCGTTTACAAGTGCAATAAATGAAATTACCAGGACGACCAGTTGTTGAAAACCTGTCACGACTATTTGTGCTCATGAAAGATTCCGTGGCAGCTTTAAGAACATACTCGTCACTTGAAAAAGGCTCTGAACGATTTCGGGTGATAGAGGGCGTTGTGGTGAAACCTTCTGTTATCCGTTCTAAAAATAAAAATTGTGGAAAAGTTACACTTACATTTAAAAAGAACGTGAACGTGAAGTTGATGGAATTCGAAAATGTTTACATCTCATATTCTGTGCATATAGAGATTATGCACATGATGTTAGCGCGTTTCACTGGATGGAAATGATCAAAGGCAATTGTGTTACCGAAAAATGCGCGCAACAGCACTTGTAAAAATTGTAAAATGGACGCTTGGACGAAAAAACAGAGGCATGATGAGTGCAGTGTCATAGGTGCATAAGGCTTATATTCTTCTTTTTTGTTACTCCTCTGATGGTAACAACAGTTTTGATACGAAGTGCGGTGGGCACGTCTCTGTGGAAATCTGTTGGGATTACATTGTCGCAAAAATGTAACCTACTGGCATTGTGCTTGGTGCTCAGCATTTTAATTTGAGTAGTAGGTTTAACAAGCCAGTGCCCCACAACTGGAACATTGGCCGCGAATGGTCCGACTTAAACCAGGTGGTTAGAAAGTGGTCGGTAACACTTCAAACTCACTACAGTGTCACTATATTTGCTACTTCCAAGAATGCTTACTTATGCTTACTTAACATCTGGAATATCGGCCGTGAATGACCCGACCTAAACCAAGTAGTTATAAAATGGGCCTTTAAACTCCAAACTCACTCGTTTCACTATATTTGCAACTTCTACTAGTGGTTTGATAATATGGGAATCACTGCGTTCTCTTTGTTGTCTGGCTAGAATATCGTCTACGCTAAGCCTTAATTATTTAAATTATTAAAGTTCAAAGGCACAGCAACCAAGATTAAAAACTTCTATAGAAAAACTTAAACAAACAAAAGAAAAAACGGAATTACTCATTTCAAACATAACCAATCATTTAATAGAAAAAATAAATAAAATAAAAACCGAAAAGAGCGTAACAATGAATCTTCAGTAACAGGATGTCATTAGCGTTACCTAGTTGACCTTCATTTGGTTAGAGATATTGGTTTCTTTAGCATAAGCACAACAAAGTTCGAAAGTTAATTAAATGCAATCCGAGTCTTGCTGTGGGTACCATCTTGACATTTATTTGAAAACTTATGAAATCGAGCAATACTTTTAAACTTTCATCCTCCTCCCTGACAAAGACTGGTCTGGCAAAGAACCTGAAGCTCACTGAAACCATGGAGCTACAAATTGTCGTCAATAAATAAGTTCCATGGTGTGACCCTTTGTGGTGTCACATGAGCTTTCTGTTACTTAATTGACAGGAACCCCATCAGAAAAAATCATTATAGCAGTTGCCAAACAATTACCTCTATAATAATGATGCGAGTTAAGTTATGAGAACTTCATATAACCCTGCAATAAATCAGTTTTGTAAAACATTTACACCGTTGTGTATAAGTACGCTAAATAGGACATATCGTATGAGAGCCTCGACCAGTCTATGATTTCTAAAATATGGTACGCGTTTTCTGTTATATAGGCGATGTGTAACATCCTCGTCCCACGGGAGGCTTTGTATTACTACATTCAGCTGTTGCAGCTCCCTGTTACATTACAGCTCTATTCTACTAAGGTGGTGTACTGGACAGGATTGTAAACAATGATGTAGTTACAGGGGACTGGGGAGGAAATTTGACATTTGGGACACCAATCAACCACATTCGAGTGTCCGCTCATAAATCAGTTAAGATAATTTTTCCGAACTCTGGAAAAGACAAAATCACAAGATCATCAAGTGATATCTGCAACTACAGTGCTATTTTAATGAATTTGCTCTCATTCAATTCTATATTTCGTCAATATAAGCCACTGAATTTTAAAATTTCGTCGTAGATCCTCATTTTGAAAGCCTTACATAACATTGTGTAGTGTTACAAGACGGCTTGCAAACCGAAACACCCGGTTGGATTCGACGAGGCAAGCGGAAAATATTTTGTTCAATGATTCCTCTCAGTGATTTTGTGAGAAACAACGTGTGGGACCTGGAATGCTCCTCTCGTGGCACAATGTGCTAAACTATATAATATATAATACACTGTAGCCACCAGATTTCGAGGAATTGTTGATCATTATCGATTGATCTCGAATGTATTGGTGAAGGAGAGCTGGCCCATATAAAAGCAGTTCGAACGCTGTTCGGAAGGGAGCCACACCGAAACAACCAAGACAGAGACGCCATGCGGAGACCCTGCAGTTGGATAATCACCGTCAACAGTATTGCCTGGCCTAACGAAGCCTCGCCATTTTGCCCACAAGAAAACGAGTCCTACGAGTAGGATACGTATTGTACACTTTCAAGCTTTCAAGGGAGTTTATCTAGGCATATCGGTAATTATTGTAAAATCTAAGGAGATAAGGAGTAAATAATAATTAAGTAGTTGATTGTAATCTCGCTCTTCTGTATTTTTTTCTGTCCTTGTTTGACTGCGACCAAGCCATACGAAACAGTAGCAAAAACTATCTTTGATCGCCGTGCAACATCAGACCCCCGATAAGAAATACAAATTCTTCAATAATTCCCGTACTTTAACACCCTTTTCGCTCAAACTCGTGGTGTTGCTTATCTAATTGTATTATGTTAAACAACTGTTTACGCGAAGATATGAAACAATGAGGAAAAACCCCCAAAATTTAGTTTTAAAATAGTAAATTTACATATCAATGTAAAGACCATGCAGTGACGCGTCTTGAGAATCCCACTGAGACACCCCAGTAGATCATAGACGGTGTGGGGTGAAACTGGTATCTGAGGTTGTGACATGGACTGTTCCCTCAAGTTGTCAATGCTTTCATCGTGTTCACATTGCATGGAAAGTAATTATCACATACTTGACTGTTCTGTTAGCTAACCCAAATATTATATAATGTTTGTGTATTTTGGTATATCTGGTACTCCCACTGAATTAATCATATGTGAAACTAACCTGACTACATCAAGTGATTATGTAGTACGCTTCATTTCCTCCCTGAGGTGATAAGATGTAATTAGGCAGAGAAGAACGACGTCAAAAAGTAAGAAGGACTCAACGTTTCATCATTTGTGTTCAAGGGGTGAAATATAACTTACCAGGAAGACCAGTCGTTGCAAAACTGTCAAGACTATTTGTACTCATGGCGGGTTCCATGGCATCTTCAAGGAGAACTTCACCTGTTGAAAGAGACTCGGGACGAATTTGAGTGGTTGAGGGTGTGGTGGTGAAACTTTCTGTTTGCCGATCTAAAAGAAAATAAAAACAGTGGAAGAGTTACATTAACATTTAAGATAGTGAACACAAAGTTGAAGTTTATAGAACCTGAAAAAGTTTGCAGCTCATGATATCTTGGGTAGACGTTTATTTCTTTATATAATTCCTTTGATGACAACATCCGTCTTGATCTAGGTGAAGTCCTCACATGAGTGTGGAAATGCAGTTTTTTTTATAATATCACTTCATAAAAGACACAGCTACAATGATAATAAATGGTGAAAGAAGTAACATCCCCCCCCCCCGGGCGAGAGGGAATGTGTGATTCCATCCCGCAAATTGGCATTTTGGCATGTCCTTTCGACATTGCATTCAATGTCTTTAAGAACCCCTATTATTTATCTACCCTATATAAATATAATGTAGGTTTATTTTACATCTCTAGAAAAAACGAGCTAACATTCTGACAGTATATCAAATTTCAAGGACAACCAGGACATTTATTACAATTAAAAGAAACAAAAAAGGGACCTTACACAACGCCCCCACTCTATATAGCATCCTGTTGCCTGTTGTGGAGAGAGGGTATTTTTATCGAAAAATGGAAATCTTTCACCTTTAAATGAGACATTTTGAGTCAGGGAGGAGGTAATCTTACAGGTTTGGAGGACCTGATCTGGAATATTTTTTTTTCATACGAGAATCTAATTAAAGTCACCCGAATATCCCACCAGAACATGAAATACCCTTTGTTACTAATAAAACGTCGAGACGTAAAAACGTTGCACTGATCAGAACGCCTTTATTATCATCCAGGATCCCAGATTTCGAGGAATTGTTGATCATTATCGATTGATCTCGAATGTATTGGAGAAGGAGAGCTGGCCCATATAAAAGCAGTTCGAACGCTCCTCCAGGTAGATCCTAAACCAGGCCGTTTCTATTTTCTGCCCAAAATTCACAAAACGGGTAGTCCGGGCAGACCCATTATTTCCGGCAACGGGACTGCCACGGAAAAAAAGTTCCATGGTGTGACCCTTTGTGGTGTCACATGAGCTTTCTGTTACTTAATTGACAGGAACCCCATCAGAAAAAATCATTATAGCAGTTGCCAAACAATTACCTCTATAATAATGATGCGAGTTAAGTTATGAGAACTTCATATAACCCTGCAATAAATCAGTTTTGTAAAACATTTACACCGTTGTGTATAAGTACGCTAAATAGGACATATCGTATGAGAGCCTCGACCAGTCTATGATTTCTAAAATATGGTACGCGTTTTCTGTTATATAGGCGATGTGTAACATCCTCGTCCCACGGGAGGCTTTGTATTACTACATTCAGCTGTTGCAGCTCCCTGTTACATTACAGCTCTATTCTACTAAGGTGGTGTACTGGACAGGATTGTAAACAATGATGTAGTTACAGGGGACTGGGAGGAAATTTGACATTTGGGACACCAATCAACCACATTCGAGTGTCCGCTCATAAATCAGTTAAGATAATTTTTCCGAACTCTGGAAAAGACAAAATCACAAGATCATCAAGTGATATCTGCAACTACAGTGCTATTTTAATGAATTTGCTCTCATTCAATTCTATATTTCGTCAATATAAGCCACTGAATTTTAAAATTTCGTCGTAGATCCTCATTTTGAAAGCCTTACATAACATTGTGTAGTGTTACAAGACGGCTTGCAAACCGAAACACCCGGTTGGATTCGACGAGGCAAGCGGAAAATATTTTGTTCAATGATTCCTCTCAGTGATTTTGTGAGAAACAACGTGTGGGACCTGGAATGCTCCTCTCGTGGCACAATGTGCTAAACTATATAATATATAATACACTGTAGCCACCAGATTTCGAGGAATTGTTGATCATTATCGATTGATCTCGAATGTATTGGTGAAGGAGAGCTGGCCCATATAAAAGCAGTTCGAACGCTGTTCGGAAGGGAGCCACACCGAAACAACCAAGACAGAGACGCCATGCGGAGACCCTGCCGTTGGGAAATCACCGTCAACAGTATTGCCTGGCCTAACGAAGCCTCGCCATTTTGCCCACAAGAAAACGAGTCCTACGAGTAGGATACGTATTGTACACTTTCAAGCTTTCAAGGGAGTTTATCTAGGCATATCGGTAATTATTGTAAAATCTAAGGAGATAAGGAGTAAATAATAATTAAGTAGTTGATTGTAATCTCGCTCTTCTGTATTTTTTTCTGTCCTTGGTTTGACTGCGACCAAGCCATACGAAACAGTAGCAAAAACTATCTTTGATCGCCGTGCAACATCAGACCCCCGATAAGAAATACAAATTCTTCAATAATTCCCGTACTTTAACACCCTTTTCACTCAAACTCGTGGTGTTGCTTATCTAATTGTATTATGTTAAACAACTGTTTACGCGAAGATATGAAACAATGAGGAAAAACCCCCAAAATTTAGTTTTAAAATAGTAAATTTACATATCAATGTAAAGACCATGCAGTGACGCGTCTTGAGAATCCCACTGAGACACCCCAGTAGATCATAGACGGTGTGGGGTGAAACTGGTATCTGAGGTTGTGACATGGACTGTTCCCTCAAGTTGTCAATGCTTTCATCGTGTTCACATTGCATGGAAAGTAATTATCACATACTTGACTGTTCTGTTAGCTAACCCAAATATTATATAATGTTTGTGTATTTTGGTATATCTGGTACTCCCACTGAATTAATCATATGTGAAACTAACCTGACTACATCAAGTGATTATGTAGTACGCTTCATTTCCTCCCTGAGGTGATAAGATGTAATTAGGCAGAGAAGAACGACGTCAAAAAGTAAGAAGGACTCAACGTTTCATCATTTGTGTTCAAGGGGTGAAATATAACTTACCAGGAAGACCAGTCGTTGCAAAACTGTCAAGACTATTTGTACTCATGGCGGGTTCCATGGCATCTTCAAGGAGAACTTCACCTGTTGAAAGAGACTCGGGACGAATTTGAGTGGTTGAGGGTGTGGTGGTGAAACTTTCTGTTTGCCGATCTAAAAGAAAATAAAAACAGTGGAAGAGTTACATTAACATTTAAGATAGTGAACACAAAGTTGAAGTTTATAGAACCTGAAAAAGTTTGCAGCTCATGATATCTTGGGTAGACGTTTATTTCTTTATATAATTCCTTTGATGACAACATCCGTCTTGATCTAGGTGAAGTCCTCACATGAGTGTGGAAATGCAGTTTTTTTTTATAATATCACTTCATAAAAGACACAGCTACAATGATAATAAATGGTGATAGAAGTACCATCCCCCCCCCCCCCGGGCGAGAGGGAATGTGTGATTCCATCCCGCAAATTGGCATTTTGGCATGTCCTTTCGACATTGCATTCAATGTCTTTAAGAAACCCTATTATTTATCTACCCTATATAAATATAATGTAGGTTTATTTTACATCTCTAGAAAAAACGAGCTAACATTCTGACAGTATATCAAATTTCAAGGACAACCAGGACATTTATTACAATTAAAAGAAACAAAAAAGGGACCTTACACAACGCCCCCACTCTATATAGCATCCTGTTGCCTGTTGTGGAGAGAGGGTATTTTTATCGAAAAATGGAAATCTTTCACCTTTAAATGAGACATTTTGAGTCAGGGAGAAGGTAATCTTACAGGTTTGGAGGACCTGATCTGGAATATTTTTTTTTCATACGAGAATCTAATTAAAGTCACCCGAATATCCCACCAGAACATGAAATACCCTTTGTTACTAATAAAACGTCGAGACGTAAAAACGTTGCACTGATCAGAACGCCTTTATTATCATCCAGGATCCCAGATTTCGAGGAATTGTTGATCATTATCGATTGATCTCGAATGTATTGGAGAAGGAGAGCTGGCCCATATAAAAGCAGTTCGAACGCTCCTCCAGGTAGATCCTAAACCAGGCCGTTTCTATTTTCTGCCCAAAATTCACAAAACGGGTAGTCCGGGCAGACCCATTATTTCCGGCAACGGGACTGCCACGGAAAAAAAGTTCCATGGTGTGACCCTTTGTGGTGTCACATGAGCTTTCTGTTACTTAATTGACAGGAACCCCATCAGAAAAAATCATTATAGCAGTTGCCAAACAATTACCTCTATAATAATGATGCGAGTTAAGTTATGAGAACTTCATATAACCCTGCAATAAATCAGTTTTGTAAAACATTTACACCGTTGTGTATAAGTACGCTAAATAGGACATATCGTATGAGAGCCTCGACCAGTCTATGATTTCTAAAATATGGTACGCGTTTTCTGTTATATAGGCGATGTGTAACATCCTCGTCCCACGGGAGGCTTTGTATTACTACATTCAGCTGTTGCAGCTCCCTGTTACATTACAGCTCTATTCTACTAAGGTGGTGTACTGGACAGGATTGTAAACAATGATGTAGTTACAGAGGACTGGGGAGGAAATTTGACATTTGGGACACCAATCAACCACATTCGAGTGTCCGCTCATAAATCAGTTAAGATAATTTTTCCGAACTCTGGAAAAGACAAAATCACAAGATCATCAAGTGATATCTGCAACTACAGTGCTATTTTAATGAATTTGCTCTCATTCAATTCTATATTTCGTCAATATAAGCCACTGAATTTTAAAATTTCGTCGTAGATCCTCATTTTGAAAGCCTTACATAACATTGTGTAGTGTTACAAGACGGCTTGCAAACCGAAACACCCGGTTGGATTCGACGAGGCAAGCGGAAAATATTTTGTTCAATGATTCCTCTCAGTGATTTTGTGAGAAACAACGTGTGGGACCTGGAATGCTCCTCTCGTGGCACAATGTGCTAAACTATATAATATATAATACACTGTAGCCACCAGATTTCGAGGAATTGTTGATCATTATCGATTGATCTCGAATGTATTGGTGAAGGAGAGCTGGCCCATATAAAAGCAGTTCGAACGCTGTTCGGAAGGGAGCCACACCGAAACAACCAAGACAGAGACGCCATGCGGAGACCCTGCCGTTGGGAAATCACCGTCAACAGTATTGCCTGGCCTAACGAAGCCTCGCCATTTTGCCCACAAGAAAACGAGTCCTACGAGTAGGATACGTATTGTACACTTTCAAGCTTTCAAGGGAGTTTATCTAGGCATATCGGTAATTATTGTAAAATCTAAGGAGATGAGGAGTAAATAATAATTAAGTAGTTGATTGTAATCTCGCTCTTCTGTATTTTTTTCTGTCCTTGGTTTGACTGCGACCAAGCCATACGAAACAGTAGCAAAAGCTATCTTTGATCGCCGTGCAACATCAGACCCCCGATAAGAAATACAAATTCTTCAATAATTCCCGTACTTTAACACACTTTTCACTCAAACTCGTGGTGTTGCTTATCTAATTGTATTATGTTAAACAGCTGTTTACGCGAAGATATGAAACAATGAGGGAAAAAAAACCCCAAAATTTAGTTTTAAAATAGTAAATTTACATATCAATGTAAAGACCATGCAGTGACGCGTCTTGAGAATCCCACTGAGACACCCCAGTAGATCATAGACGGTGTGGGGTGAAACTGGTATCTGAGGTTGTGACATGGACTGTTCCCTCAAGTTGTCAATGCTTTCATCGTGTTCACATTGCATGGAAAGTAATTATCACATACTTGACTGTTCTGTTAGCTAACCCAAATATTATATAATGTTTGTGTATTTTGGTATATCTGGTACTCCCACTGAATTAATCATATGTGAAACTAACCTGACTTCATCAAGTGATTATGTAGTACGCTTCATTTCCTCCCTGAGGTGATAAGATGTAATTAGGCAGAGAAGAACGACGTCAAAAAGTAAGAAGGACTCAACGTTTCATCATTTGTGTTCAAGGGGTGAAATATAACTTACCAGGAAGACCAGTCGTTGCAAAACTGTCAAGACTATTTGTACTCATGGCGGGTTCCATGGCATCTTCAAGGAGAACTTCACCTGTTGAAAGAGACTCGGGACGAATTTGAGTGGTTGAGGGTGTGGTGGTGAAACTTTCTGTTTGCCGATCTAAAAGAAAATAAAAACAGTGGAAGAGTTACATTAACATTTAAGATAGTGAACACAAAGTTGAAGTTTATAGAACCTGAAAAAGTTTGCAGCTCATGATATCTTGGGTAGACGTTTATTTCTTTGTATAATTCCTTTGATGACAACATCCGTCTTGATCTAGGTGAAGTCCTCACATGAGTGTGGAAATGCAGTTTTTTTTTATAATATCACTTCATAAAAGACACAGCTACAATGATAATAAATGGTGATAGAAGTAACATCCCCCCCCCCCCGGGCGAGAGGGAATGTGTGATTCCATCCCGCAAGTTGGCATTTTGGCATGGCCTTTCGACATTGCATTCAATGTCTTTAAGAAACCCTATTATTTATCTACCCTATATAAATATAATGTAGGTTTATTTTACATCTCTAGAAAAAACGAGCTAACATTCTGACAGTATATCGAATTTCAAGGACAACCAGGACATTTATTACAATTAAAAGAAACAAAAAAGGGACCTTACACAACGCCCCCACTCTATATAGCATCCTGTTGCCTGTTGTGGAGAGAGGGTATTTTTATCGAAAAATGGAAATCTTTCACCTTTAAATGAGACATTTTGAGTCAGGGAGAAGGTAATCTTACAGGTTTGGGGGACCTGGTCTGGAATATTTTTCTTTCATACGAGAATCTAATTAAAGTCACCCGAATATCCCTCCAGAACCTGAAATACTCTTTGTTACTAATAAAACGTCGAGACGTAAAAACGTTTCACTGATCAGGGCGCCTCTATTATCATCCAGGATCCCATATTACCATGTGTAAAGGTGGATACACAACCGTCGGAGGAATTTGCATTTTCTTGTCGACAAGTACCTAGGTAACTAGAGGTTTTAGAAGCAGCAAATGAGAACACTTAACTCTCCAAATCCTGCTACCGGGAACGCCATGCCATAACCCCATCCGGCGGGCGTACATGTTGAGTGTATCCTCAGTCTTCAACCGCAAAGCCTGAAAGGGGTAGGTACGTTTGCTCTTTACCACTTATCGACAGCTTAACTAACCAAAGCAGATGACTTCCTGCATAGGAAAACTTAATGTAACAGACGAATCAGAGCCACAAACTAATTTACTATATTTACCCCCAAAGCACCACCGTGAACAGCTATTCTGAGCAAATGAAACTTTGTCCGTAGTGAATTTCCAAGTGGACCCACACGAATTTGATTTAGAGACCTACCAGATGGCGCGGAACGTACAAAAAAAATTTGAAGAATCGTGACCTCAGGCAGCCGAAATGGCATCCAGGCTTAGAGGTAGAAAAGAAGCGTTCGTTATTTTGAACTTTCGGATGCAATGAAACTCTAAGTGGAAAAATTGCGAAGTTACAAGGGAATTAGGTTTACCACGTAAGCTTCAAAATTAACACTGGATGAAGTGGTGGGGTAAAGAAAGGTATTGTTAATCATTGCGAGATGGGCTTGCATGTGAGATAGTGTCATAAATTAAAACCGAGAACGCGCCTCTCATTTTCAGATGTTTCATGCTCCAGCAACTTTCAGAGAAGTATTTCTAGGCACACCGGTCGGCATGTATTGCTGACCGCCTAAAATTGAATACAAATATATATTCTGATAATGAAGGTGGAATGAAATCCAGTAGTAATGTGAATGATTGATTAATTTGTTCCTGGGACTACACTCACGTCAACTTGCTAAATTAATGAGCCAAAAGTATATCAATGAACTTAAATTTTGCTCGAGAACTTACTGTTTAAGTGATATTGTATAAGTTATACGCTCTCTAGAATCTGCAACAGGCCATGACAGACCATTTGAGGCTTTGGCAGCACTGACAGATTGTATTGGGTTAATCAGAAAATGCATGCATAAGAGTTTTATCAGATTGCTTTTAAAATTGTGTCCAAGATATGATTTGGTGTAATATACCAGGAATAAACGACAGCGTGGGGAAATGTCACTTATTAATAAGCAGAAACCCACTTCTATAGGTCACGCAGAAGGTCAAAGGTTAACGGATAACACTTTCATGTGCGTTTACAGCTGACCCGAGATGTAAAAACACATAAAAACATTGTGCTAGGCGTGGCTGGCGCAGTGCTTATGTTTTGTTACAAGTTGACCTGAACAGAAAGGTCACACAACGTATGCGCAGTCTGTGATAAACTTCGAACTTGTCTTTTGCTATCCTTCGGGATTAAACTTGGTAATACTGTCCTGCCTGACTCTTTTACTCCTCAGAAGGCTTCAGATCAGGATAAATCATCCTTATGAATGATTTTAAATAATGTATTGCAACTCCACACCAGGGAAATGTTCTTTTTGTCGAGGTAACTTAATATGGTAAAACCTGTAACCGAAGCTACTTACTGCTGTGAATAAATTACCACCCACACTTACTGGGACGAGTCGTTTACTGTTACATTAACGGAACTTATGAAATTATGTTTTGTATTAGTCTAGAATCCTTTCATCTTTTAGGAATTTTAGATTTAGTTAATAAGGAAGCCACCCACTGCAGGAAACACATAGTGTTTTTAAGGCGTGTGATGTGGTGTTGTAGAACGATTTATAACATCACCTGACACGTTTTAAAAACGTTGCGTGTAACCTATTCAGGCAGGCAGTAGCATGAACTGTAAGGTCATTAGGTAGTAGAGACTGTTTATTCCTGTAAGTCTGTAGTGAAGCATGGGGAGACCAAATTTGATTCTAATTGCCCGGTCCTACTTAAACCAAATGCTAACGAATCAGGGAGCTGAACGAACTGAACCAACTGGGCCGTGTAACTCCCTTTTTTCTAACTAACTAACAAAGAGGGAGTGTGTATCAATAACGGGTTACACACACTCTAAGGAAAAAAAAACTCGCAGTGAATTCGACGAAGACGTTCTCCCCTTTGATACATCTGACATCTTTAAATGGACTAGATTCCTTTTGCCGATGCGGGTTTTTTTCTTTTCCTCACTGTATCATTAGGTTCGTACAGCGCCACAGACATGTTTGCTAAATTTTCGCTCAATTGTTTTGCTTCAATAGAATTCAAGATGCTTCATTACAATTGAACTACACTCTAAAATCAAAAGAGTGAACTTAGTCGCTTTTTGATCGAGTGAAAAGTGTAAATTCAATCCATTAGAGTGATAATTCACTCCAAGAGGAGTGAAGTTCCCTCCAAAAAGAGCGAAGTTCGCTCCAAAAAGAGTGAAATTCATTAGAGGAAGAGGGAAAATTCACTCTTCCACCAGTGCCTGCAATGATCGCTCTTGTTTTTTTATGAGCGATCACTGTGGGCACTCCACCACGAGTGAAACTTCACTCTTTTTGGAGGGAACTTCACTCTTTTTGGAGGGAACTTCACTCCTCTTGGAGTGAATTATCACTCTTATGGAGTGAATTTATACATTTCACTCGATCAAAGAGTGACTTAGTTCACTCTTTTGATTTTAGAGTGTAATACAATATGTGACAATAACTGAAAGATAATAGCGGAGAGAGCTACCAAAAGTAAAATAAAATGTACTATCGCTGGCCTGGCAACGGTGCAAAATACCTTTTTCATGGGCAGAACTAGTTTCAATAGTGTTTCATTGTTTCAACTTTTCTTAAAAAATCCGGGAAGCTTGGAATAGGTAACATTGATGTGTAGATTTTGGCATATCAACCATATTTATCAGTTATTAAAAACGTTAAGTTTAATCACTTAGCTTAAGAAAATAGTCCCTGGATTTCTAAAAATTCACATGCACAATTCGCGGCGTTTATTCCTTAAATAAATGGAAACACTGCTATGTTTTCCTCCTTCAAAAGTTCAATCTACGACTTTGTGATTTAAGCACTGCACTGAACATGTGAGATACACCAGTGAAATATAAATAGCGGTAGCTTGGCACAGAGAGCCGCTAACCTCTGCAGCTAAATCAATATATACTCATTCTGAATCATTCCAACAAAGGATAAAACCTGTGCTTCAGCCTCAGAGATTCTGGGTCTGGCTATGACCCAGTGCTTCCCCATGGACGATAACAGGGCCTGGTAGTTGTCGCCAAATGAGGCCAACTACTTACGAAGGAGGTACAAATTCGGATACTCAGTTCTTTACCCGAAGATATAATTAACCCCAGACTGCTTCCGAAGGCCTGGTTTCCTGCAGTCCAAGCCCACCCAAGCCAAGTAATGTACTTCTAGCCAACTGATAAGAAGCTGACGACCCACGTGTGACTGCTGCATTGAAACATTGCGGATTTTTGCACTTCTGTGGGTGTAGCTTAACAGTTGTGACTTAAGGTGAAAGCACTCTATAGCATTTCGAAATGTTATTGCTATGGTAAAATGGAACACACACACAAACAACTTGAGCAACCTACCGGTACCGCACATATCTTATCACGCCACTGTGTCATCTGTAACAGTAAAGTATGTCAGAAAGTCCACTATTTTGCATCCTAGCCCTCTCACATAGGCCAAAATTTTCCAAATTTCGCCAAAAACCTCTCCACCAGAACGTCGATCAGTAGTCCATGGTGCCCCCCCCCCCCCCTCAAAAACAGCTCCCTGGCTCCGGCTCTGCGAATGTACAATGTCCTCCTAAAGGTTTTGTTGCGACTGAATGGTGCAAAATAATTAAATTAATAACTCTAATTTAAAAGCAAAATTTCTCTAAGTCTTTAAAATCAGCATTGTTTAAAGCATTGCCTGGAAGCATTGCTTAAATTTCTTACTGTTCAATTCCTACCTGACCTACAGCTGTATGAAACTTCTAAGTATTTCGTTGTTCTCGGACAAGGATCATCAAAATCTTCATCTGTTGCTGAAATTTCACACTGTGAAAGTCCGTCACATTTATTAGCTAAAATGTCAGTAGAATTTACATGATAACAACTCGTGCTTCCACTTTCGTGCCACTGTTTTCCTGTTATTATAGCGCACTTTAACCGCGCTGCTACATTAGTCTCGTTATGACCATAACTGGCAGATGCAATGTAGATAAAAGTATCAACTTGACAAACAATGGTCTGTCGTTGTCCTTCACACAGGAACAAGTCAAGATCTGCAAAGAAGTCGAAAAGAATGATTTTCAGTCAAAAAATTATAGAAGATGGGACCTTTTCTAACAATAGCAGACCTTTTGCAGAAGATATGAGATTGACCTCACAACTACAAAAAGGTACCAAGTTTGAATTTTACAACTTAGCTGTCATATGTTTCAAAGTAAGCTTTAACAACATTTTTTTTATTAAACTGTACCGATTACTGATATTGACAAGTATTTTCTTTTTATCTGTTGTGAACGACTAGACATTGGAAATAAACTACACTCTGCAGCATAACAGAGTGCCAAGTTACGTTGTTGTGGCAACATAGAATCCACGCCTTAAAAGATACTAAACAATGAAACCTTGCCGATCCCTTGAATTAATTTAATGGAAAATGTGATTTTAATGGATATTTCTCTCATAGTGATACATAAGAACACGATTTGTATATTTGTAGTCCCACCCTGCAACTTTGTTGCTGGAGAAACGTCGCTATCCCTTTTTGTCACTTGAGTTTCGTAGCCGGCAATGGCAGAAGATGAAGGAACAACTGAAGAAGCAATATGACTCATAGTTGGCGTCGTATTTTCCTGGTTTTCAGGAAGCTCTGAAAGAGATTTAATATTTGTTCAAAAAGAGTTATTTCTTATGGAACAATTTTTCCTGAACACAAAAACCATTGAATGTAACAACCTTGTTAGAATGGTCTGTATTCAATTTTGTTATTAAAATCAATGAACATCAATCAAAAGGGTGATAAATTATCGTCATTATTTTGAGCCTCTCAGATTGTTTTCATTACTGGTTGTTTTCTTTGAATGAAGCATGAAGCGCTCAAACGGTTAAATAGAATGTCTTGAGGAGTTTGCGGAACCTTTGCACTAGTGCCACGAACTAAGAATAAAAAAGATCAGACACGGCCTTATTTTTAACTGCAAAGAGATAACTATTTTTCCGAACTGAGACTTATGCAGAAACCCTCTTATAGTTTAAAGATTTTAAAAGCGATTCCTGCAGAATAAATGACAGTTATCTGTTGTTCAAAAAATAAGACTTTCGTTGTCATCGAACAATCGTCATTGAATTCTCTGAAATTAAGATAAACGCAAGTTGTGCTTCCACTTTTATACGATGCCAGATGTATGTTGATTTTAATACATGTTGTGAACATATCGTTTCCTTACACACTCTAGTGCATGAGGGTGAGTGTGCGTACAACCCTGTAAAAAATGTAAAATTTACAACAAATTCCCGTTAAATTTACAGCATAATTTCTGTATTTTTTGTTTTCCACAAAAAATGGTTTTTCAATTATGCAAATTAACAGGATATCTAACTTGTTAAAAGTTTACACTGTAAACACTCTGCAGGGTATAGGTTATTAGTGATATCAGAATAAAACACTGTTCAACCTTCAGATTAGTTCAAATTAACCTTTACTCCAATTAGCTACTTAAGTGGGCGTTGCCAAAATTTTGACATAAAACTTGTAAATTTATGCTTAGGTCAGGCCTATACTAATAGGATCTGTAGAAAAAAAACAGTTTGGGGAAAAAGATTAAGTGCTCAATCAATACAGGTAAAGAAAATTGAGATGTATGAACTTAAACTTTCTTTAAAAACTGTGTAGTAAAGTTATTCACAGTAACATACTGACATAGCATGGTGTTACTTTACACGGTTAACACAATATCTTCAAACCCAATTATAAACGTCCCCCCGTTACTCCTCCGGGAGTACATGTTTGGTTTTCGCCCCTTGGCTCTTTGCCAGAGAGTCCAGGGGTCTTTTAGAAAAAAACGTCGCCCGTGGACTCTGGATCTCATGCCCGAGACACGAGGGGACATTAGCAAAATAAGGTACTGTATTTATTCTGCTGGGTGAGGCATAGCAACCATAATGCAAAACAGTTTTATGGTCTTTCTGTACTTCTAAATAGTACAGCTGACAAAATTTTTACTGTAAAAGTTACAACTGCTTCACTGTAAAATTCTACAGGTTTTGCGTTATTTCGTTTTACAATTGACTGAAAAAATAGCGCGTTTTTGTTGGCAATATTGCTGACAGCGGTTTCACTGTAAAGTTTACAACTTCTTTTTACAGTGAACGTAGGCAATGCAAATCCCTTTCCCCAGTTAAGGGTGGACATCCACCTTAAGTAAGGATTTTCACTGCTAAAACGTATATCCCATTCTGATACCTTTAAAATGAAAGTGTGCGTGTCAGCAGTGTTTGAGTTGTTTAAGTTCCTTCATAATTGTCAATCAGAAAGAAATCTTTGATGTGATGTAAGACGTACCTTTTGAGGTAGTCGCTGTAGATATTTCAAGAAGGGTACTGTTTTCAGCTTTTTCGACATCATTCGAAGCAATTGTAATGTTTGGTGTAGTATGGTTTCCAGTGATTAAGGGAATAGAAGCGACACCATCTGAAAGACTAGAAATGTGGTTACGAAAATCGTAACCACATACTGTCCATGATTGTTTCTGTGCCAATGTAACCGGGTACGTACTAAAGCTTGGAATATCGTCTTTTACGTTTTTGGGCCGATGTGATGTACCTGAACATAATGCAGTACTGTGTTGGTTGCTTGTTGTATATCAACCGTTTGTTACTTTTCGACTCGGAATCTCGTGATGCACATGAATGATTCAGGACTGCACTATTTCTCATAATGCTTATTAGGCTAATTGAAGAATCGCCACCTAGGCCTTTAGCTAGCTATTCATGCAATGCCGATATAACGGCAGTGATCCGTCCTGTTTTATGTTTCGTGCTGGTATCCAGGCGGTTTTGTAAAATTACCGCCACCATGAGTGCCCGGATTTCATGTATTTAATGATCTGACAGGTTTTCCATAATTTTGCTTCAGTCTAGTTAGAGGAAACGCTAGTAAAAGCAACAACTTATGCCACCATCATTTGCATCTAGACACCACTGCGGAAAACCAACAAAGTTTCCACACTTCCCACCCCACCCCTCCTAAGTTAGACCTCTTCACCAGGGCAACCATGCATGTACTTCTTGAGAGAAAATAAATAGACCTATGGTAACCCTAAGTGCAGACAAAAAAAAAAAAAAACTATAGACCCCTATGCTAATTCTGAGAATGACCATCATTCTGAGAGTTATAAAATACACAAACAGCCGTGGGTCTTTGGGCGTATGTTATGCCCACGGACTTCCTATATATACATGTACAGAGGATAATGGGAAAATTGGTCGCTACCGTCAGTTCGCACCAAAAGATAGCACGGCCGCCGAGAAACTAACTTTCTGCGTGATTTGACGACGAACTTCGAGTCCTGCAATATTTCAAACAAACTTTGGACGTGAATGGGAATCAATATCATATCTTTCAATTCGTTTGGTAATTTTGATCTAAACGTACTACATTATTTCCAAAATGTAACAACTTAAGTTTTTCTTGCAAAATCTGCCGATTTTAGTCACTGACATAGTCCAAATTCTTATACAAAACCATGGGTGATAATCGGAACTGCCAGTGCTAGACCCAACAAAAGTCAAGTATAACTCAGACTTCCTATATACATTGACAGAACAGACTGCACTAACGTCCCATGCGTAGATTACAGTCGCTACTGTACGTGTGATTATAGCGAGATGACTGCCTGCTATGGTTTTGTGCATAGAGAAGGAAAAGTTCTTATTACTTCTCAAGATACACCTAGCATTTGTCAAGCCTAAGTCAAACCTTACGTAACTGCTTCCAAAAGAGAAATATTACACTGAAGAAAATAACGTCAAAATTTAACATTAACGATTAAACCTAGGCCTAGATGCGAACATAAATGTCAAGGTTGTTCTTCGAACTACAAGCACTTGCTAGACACGACAGTACAGTGTGTGTGCAGTGTGCCCTGTGTCACAATACTACGAGGCTCTTTAGCTTGTTCGCGTTTAGCGACACTGTGCGCGATATACTACAGGTACAATGCGGGAATGCGGTAGACTTGGCCGAGCTTCTCGTGAGTGTTCCGCGCGGAGTGGACAACTTTCTCTTCAAAATCTCCCTACTGCAGCATAGAACAGAATATCGTATTTTCCTTTTATCTAATACGCCCACTATCGGTCTTTTAATTCTATCGTTTCTCAACGAGAGACTTGGGACAATTGGTTTCTATGACACCATACTAATGAGGCTATTTATTATTCATCTTTAAACTGTATCAGCACTACCAACCAATCAGCATTCTCAAACACAAACGTTAGTACCGCCCAATTGAAGTTTTGTATAGAAACGTGAGTGAATAATATTAAAGACCCTGATCATACCCATAATAATTGAATGTCGAACATATCTTTAATTAATTCTTTGTTAAATATTTAAGCGTATAAGGAGTAATTAAATTGATATCTCTCGTGGTAAAACGAAAATACGATCGTTCTTTATAACCTTGAAAAGTAGTATCGTCTTCCATTGAGGCGTAGCAGAAAACGTAATGTTTTTGAGCCCGTACCATGCATAGTGGAATACTTCTAAAATGGGAAATTCCCATGATGTAAAATAAGTGCTACAATGTATGTGACAATTCGCTCTATCCTGCGGGCACGAAATCGGAGTTTAAAGCGACGTAACACATTGAATTAGTACTTGGAGCAATTATGCGAATTGATAACAGACACTAATCATTGAATTGCTCTTGTCAGATTGTAGGCCACAAAAATGAACAGTATTGCAACGAACGAAACCGTCTGAATCCAAAAAAGTACTCAACTGAGATTACGAGATTACAGACAGACAAGTGAAATGGGTAGGAGAAGAATATACCGTTATTTCCTGGATGAAGGATAATTTTGCTGTCAAACCTAAGGGGATATGTCTTTAGTCTCATCTCTTTACTTCCCCGTCAATGGTCCCCCATCCTTGATGCTACTGTTGGGGGAGGTGGTTGGTATCATGGGGTATTAATGAGGGAAAAATAGGGAGAAAATAACGCTAGTTTATGTGTTTTTTGCATTGCAAGGTTCTGACTCCCCCCCCCCCCCGTGGCTATGCCATGCACTGGCAGCGGTGGTGCCAGACTGTCAAACCTGGATGGGGTGGGGACAAATAAAGGGCACAGGATAATGTTGGGGGAAAAAATTTTGGACGCAGCTCCCCAAAGCTTGCAAGGACATATCTCAGTATGAGAAATTACATCTGGAGAAGTATATTATTTATTTTTTTCTGTGTACTCAATTCTTAACTGACCTAAGTTGGGGAGGGACACAGGCCAAAATCTTGGCAAGGGGGGCAAATAATGCATGCCCCGGTTGGCTCCTCTAAAGCTGCACCAATGGGCGTAAACTCTTTTCATGTGGGCCAATTTCACCTGGGATTATTTCACCTGATCCGTATAAACTGTTACCAAACCTGAACCACATGTAACATATATCTCAAAATGCTGAATAGCCAGCACCAGACCTAAAGCTTCCTTCTCTATTGTGGAGTAAGATTTCTGACAACGATTAAGTTTCTTTGAAAAGTACCCTACAGGTCTCTCTATGCCCTCATTATCATCTTGCAGCAAGACGGCACCTACCCCAACATCGCTTGCGTCCAAAGCTAATTTGAATGGCTTTGCAAAATACACAGGTTGGGAAGATAGAATGGCTTTGATCTGGTCAAATGGATACTGACAGTTTTCACACCACTGAAATTTGACACATTTCTTTAGGAGTTCAGTGAGGGGTACCACTACTGTGGAAAAACTAGGAACAAACCTACGATAAAATCCACTCATCCCGAGCACTTTCAGCAATTCCCTTCTGTTGTTAGGAGGGGATAATTCTAGAATGGCTTGAACCTTTGCCGACCTGGGCAACACTATCCCTTGTCCTACAACATGCCCTAGATAGGTCACCTGTGCTTGGACAATTTCGCTTTTCCCTAGATTCACAACTAGTTTTGCTTCCAACAGTCTATCAAACAGTGCCTGAATGAATTTCATATGCTCTTCCCAGGTGGAGCTGAACACCACTACGTCATCGATATACGTTGCGCGGTTGTCTAAGCCTGCCGTAACCTGATTCATCAGACGCTGAAACGTCGCAGGTGAATTTTTAAACCCCAAAGGGTAAAACCTTACATTGAAAGAGACCATCCTGCGTGGCGAAAGCTGAAATTTCTTTCGCTCTGTCTGTTAGAGGCACCTGCCAATAACCTTTCAGCAGATCAAATTTGGTCACAGACTTAGCCTGTCCCACTCTATCTATGCAATCCTCTATCCTAGGGATAGGGAAAGAATCTGCCTTAGTTAACCCGTTGACCTTCCTAAAGTCTATACACAACCGGCTGGAGCCATCTCGCTTAGGAATAAGAACCATTGGGGAACTCCAACTACTCTGACTGGGTTCTTTGAGATCGTGTTCCAGCATATACTGCACCTCCTCCCTAATCTTACGTAACTTTTCGGGGTTGGTTCTATAAGGTGGTTGTTTACAGGGAGTGGCATTACCCACATCTACGTCATGCTCTATGAGTGGGGTATATCCCAACTCATCCTGGAACAAGGGCTGATAATCCCTAATGAGCTCCAAAATATCCCTCTGTTGAGACTCCGACAAATTTTCCAGTATGCTCTCAACATTCTCAAGTACCTTAGAGTTAGATAACTTCACACCTACTGGTGAATTGTGACTCATACTGCCTTCCTCATTCAGGTCCCCTCCTTCAGCCTCCTGGAACAGGGTAACAATAGCTACAGCATTAACATCCTCATTCTTACGCTCATGGTAAGGTTTTAGCATATTAACATGGCATAAACGTTTCGTTTTTCTTGTTGCCAGTTCACCCTGAACTGGCAACAATACCAACACTTTGTCCCCTGGCTCAAAACTACGGGTCTCTGAGCGTTTATCATACTGACCCTTCATCTTGAACTGAGCCAAAACCAGATTTTCCTTTGCCAAGTCACACGCTTTCTTAAGCCTGTCCTTAAAATTGGACACATCCCTTAGGGAAAACTTAAGTGTTCCCTAAGTGTTCTGTTAGTGCTCCACACTAGTGCTCGAACACTTAAATGAACAGTTAAATCTCATATCACACACCACATACCCTAAGTGTTCCGTAAGTGTTCGCTAAGTGCTCGTATGAGCCGAATTATTTAAATGAGCTAAGTGCTCGAACACTTACCTGGAACACTTACACAGAACACTTGCACCAAACACTTAGGTTTGATGGTAGCGTTCCAGCTAATTGTTCGAGCACTTACCTGGAACGCTTACACAGAACACTTGCGCGGAACACTTATGTTTGATGGTAGTGTTCAAGCTTAGTGCTCGAGCACTTCGGCCTACAGTCTAGCACTTGCTCTGAATTAAAACACTTAAATGTTACTGCAGTTATTTTCAGAGCTCAAGTGCTCGAACACTTATATTGAACACTAAACATGGAACACTTTCTGAATAATGCATTAAATCTTTGTATGCAAAACAAATACTGCTGTACAGGTGTAGGTGTACGTTTAATGGAGAGTGAGGCACTGCAGCCATCAGCAACTATAGTAATACAAATGAAGTTAAACTTCCCATCAGATTTTTCAAATTAAATGACTAATGACATCATAAATTTAGCTTTAACATTTATTTACACTTTCAATTGTTGATTGGAATGCATTATTCCCAAAGCACATTTTTGAAGAAAAAACAGTTTTTTTAAACAACAGCTTACTAGCATAACCATGAATGAAGACATCAACAAATACCTAGAATAAAAATATATGCAATAATGATACAATTGAAAAACTACTGCAAGTACAGTAAATATTATAAACACACAAATCATCATGCAACTTTAAAAAAATTACACTGCTCTTGATACAATGATCTGAAAAATTGACCAAACCATAATTCCGCAGGTATAAAGTCAAAGAAGTCTTATATTTGAACATAATGAGCAAGAAAGAAGACGTCTGAAATGAAGCCGGAGGATCCAGCAGAAGAAGGTTACTTACTCATGCAGTATATTTGATAGTCCTGAGCATGCAGCGGCATTACAATGGAGTTGAGTCTCACTTTGGCATTACAGTACACAGTATTTGACACTTTATTCCTGCAGGTTAATAATACTTGTGCATAAACAATGTTCAAGTGGACTACAAGTACTTTATATGTCCCTTTGGAACAGAGAAGATAGTCCTGTGTAATCTCCAATTGGACCCAGTCACACACCTTACATCAAAAACTATCTCAAAAAGTATGCTCAAGTTGCAAATTCTGATAGGCAAAAATTGTAGACTCTCTTTGATTGTTTTCTATAATGACAGTAAAAATGTCTTCTGCACTTTAAAGAAGATGTTAATTCACATGCTCCTTGGATCTTGATTGAAAGTTTGTACTTCCATAAAGGACTTAATCCATGTAGAGTGATAGACTTGCAGTCACACAGGGAGTCAGGGACTGGTTGATTGGTCGTATCTGCATAAAAAAGATACACCACAGTAAATATAAAAATACTTGAAATATTAAAATGCAAAAAAAGTCAGTTAAAGGCATTTATACATCCCCCCATACAATTCCAATTTCAAACCTAATGTACTTACTACCCAGCCCTTCCAAAATTGTAAAATTCATTCACATCCAGACACAACCCCAGTTTATTGCCTTAGGGTATACAAAGATGAAATGTGTTATCAGAACACTTTTAGAACATGATGTATAACACGAGCAACTTCCAATCTGCATTTCTGCTTTCTAATTTTTTTTTTAAATTTGAAGTTTAGTAAAGAGGTCTCCCAATTGATAATTTCTGTATCTACATAGCTACTAGTCAAACTGTAGTGTGGGGTGATGAATGTCTGCCTTTGACTTTAAGTCTACAAATTTATATCAAACACAATGCTCTGTAGGAAGGAGAACAGACATAAAACTTCACATGATAACCTTTAGGAATATTCAACATCTTGAAATTTGTATTTGAGATTTTCAGTTTGCTGCAGCTAAAATCTTATATGATTGTGTTGTGCACAGGTTGTAACCACATTTGATACGAACACCAAGGACAAACATTTCAGTAATGTTTATCCACTGAGAAAATGGGTGCACTATGCACTATTTGAGGATCACGCTTATTTCTTCAGAATCCTGCCCAACAGAAAATAAAATGTGAGAAATTCCCGCACACTTTGGGTGGGTCAAGGGTGGTAGCATAATTAGAACACACAACCCTGACAAACAAATCTTCCCATGTGTGGCTTTAAGCTTGACATCTGATCCAAATAAACACAGCTGAAACTGCATCTGCTTCACCATCACTACCTGTATGATCAAGACTCCTCTGTCGTGTACAAGTACCTCCCAACAATCATCCATTGGAGGGAAACAGGTCCCACCCTGATTTTGAAAATCACTCCCATTTTTAATTGGGAGCAGGAATGGGAATTCCCACACTTACAGAAATGCTTGTGAGCAAGAAAGATGCAGCTTGCATGCAGGATACATGCCAATTGAATGCCAAAGCACTAGCTCACAGAAGGCACTCATTGGGGATCTTCTTGCACACTTGGTGCATCTATGTGGCACGTCACCCGGTAAAATTCTTAAGTGCAAACACTGCTTGGGACTGTGCTAGAGATGCACCACATTGTGTGCTAGAAAAAAAAAGCTGAGGCATACACAGTTATATCACCTTTACAACTTTCACCCCCCCCCCCCAAAAGAAAATTCGTCATTGATTTAAAGGCCAATTTTCTCACCCTAACTACAATTCTTTTAGGGGTTAACCTAAACTCTCAATTGGCTCTGCTCTTTGATTGACAGCTGATTTAAACAATGCAGAGTACCAAGCTTATATTACACAGCATCAACTGTATTGAGCGTGATTTGAACAAACACATTGACCTTTTCTATACTCACCCTGATGCACAAAATTTAGATTTTGTCTGGATGAGGAAGAAATTCAGACAATTGTGGGAGGGGCTTAAGTAAGAAGGTTAGGAGAATTGCTACTGTTTTGGGTGAGATAATTGGGCCGTTAAGTGAAGGGACAAAATACTGTAGCTTGGTTTACACAGCAATTTGCTTCCCAAGAATTGCCAGAACTTTGCTAATCAATTTTAATTTTGATTAGCAAAAGTTGCAGTACTTACAGTACTGTACCTGCTAGTACTAATGAACACAAAAGAATTGTTACATTACATTTTGCTAATCAATTCACAAACACTACGTATTTTGTCCCTTGTAATTGATGGCCTTTTCTTCATTCTGATAAGATGATCAGCTTTAATAAAGGCTACTTCCAAAATTAGCACTTCTTATAAGCTACTTACACTTCATTGAGAAGGTGAGGCAAATCCTGCTTTGGAAGGCATGCTGTTGTGGTGATGGTATCAACGTCGAAGTTAAGGTACGCTCATCCACATGGTGGACATGCTGCAGGACCTGATATAAACAAAAAAAAATGTGGTTACAACCTCAAGGGCTAAAAATCACAAAGCATCTTCCATCATATTTTATGAATTACATATTCAAGGTAAATCAACTAATGACTTCTACTGAAGCGAACTTTACATTTGAAGAGGATAATTACAGACACATGACTCTCAACAGCCAGTCACAAAACAGGACTGTATACTACACTACTCAAAGATGGGGTGACGGCAGTTACCCTTTAATCCTGTTGTTTATATTAACCAGGTATCACTGGAAGCACATTTAAAGTGATGCCAGGGGAGAAAGTAGTACTACTCAGTAATTTTGATGACAGAGATATCCATCATCACACAATTAAAGGCCCAATTTTCTCACCCCAAACAGTACCAGTTCTCCTAACCTTCTTAATTAATCCCCTCCCACAATTGTCTGAAATTCACCCTCCTCCAGACACAATCTCATTTTATTGCTTCAAGGTGAATATAGAAAGCTCAATGTGTATAATCAAAACACTATCTGAACAGTTCGTGCTTTGTAATATAAGTTTTGGTACTCTGCATTGTTTGAATTAGCAGTCAATCAAAAAGCTGAGCCAATTGAGAGTTTCTGTTACCCTATACTAGAAGTGTAGTTTGGGGTGAGAGGATTGTCCCTTTAAAAATAGCAATGAAAAAAAAAACACCTGGAGTTACAAGATGCCAACTCTAAAAGCCTGTTGCTACATGTAAACAAGTTCAAGTGCAAAGTACCAGCCTTACTGAAATCATTTCAGAGAGAATTGCTACATTAACAACAAAGGCAAAAGTACTGCCATACCTACCAATTTACATCCATGTAACACTGAACGTTTTAATTAAACAAATTTCATACAGAAGGGATAGGCTTATAATTAACACAAACTTTTTAACCTTCAAACCCCCCTCCCTCAAAAAAAAAAAAAATGTATGAAAAACTTAGTTAACAAAGATCTAAGACTTAGGGAATATTTCATAAAATTGTGGAAAGCATAGAAATAATTATAGCCAAGGATAGGACTATGCTATATATGCCAGGCGTAACGAAGTGTTGCCTCCTCCTCCCCTCCTCCCTCCCCCCTAAAAAAATAATAAATATGTAAGATAAAATAAAAAATAAAGAAAACACAAAGTGAAAAGGGTCTGAAATTAGAAATAGACCTACATTAGGCCAAATAGGTGTTGGCAGTGTATACACCCTATATAGGCCTTTTGTAGGCCTACTGGCCTAGGCAGTATAGGCCTAGTCTGGACTTGCTGTTGCCTCAAAGAAAAAATTCTGACATTTACAAAGACAAGTTGTGAGTTATAAGCAATTGTGAGGCTTAGCTTAAAAGTAACATAAAAGAAATGAGGAGGCAGCCTGGAAGGATTTCAAGTGAGGGCCAGCTAACATCCTACCCTAGGCCGAGCCTTCAGTTGGCGTAAAAATTAAAAATAATAGCATGATTGACGTAGCGCAGTTGCCCCCTAGCCTTTGTATAGGCCTAGCCAATTTAGGGGGATAATCTGTGACCGATGGTACATAGGGTCAGCTGTTGCAAATTCAGGACATAAGAGGAAAATTGATCACAGCATAAATAACTCATTCAACAGCTATATTTTACCATTGTTATCCTTAAACAATTGGAATCAGTTTTGTGTTTATTTACAGCCAACAAAAATAAGAAAACATACAATTTTAGGTCACTTTCTGAAGCACAATGTCACAGAACTTACTCGGAAACTTCTTTCAGCAGCAGCCATTTTGTTGGTTTGAGAAATGATGGCCCTACACAGACTTCCACATCAGTGTTCAGGGGTGAAATGTGGAAAATTGGGGAATGGGGTGAATTATACACAAAGGGGGCGAATTTTGTGAATAGGGTAAAATTTGCATAAATTGAGCTGTGTCTTGAAATCTCTATTTGGCTTATTAGAAAATCTGTGACCTGTGTTCTTTAAATATAAGTTTTAAACAAAACCTTACTAGAATGTTCTAGTTTTTAATTTTTGATAATTTGATGTTTTAAAGTACAAGCCTAGGGGTCAATGGAAAAAATTTTCCCCTAGTGGGGAAGTGGATCATAAAGCTTGAGAAGCACTACTAGGCCTAACTAAATTTAATTAGTTTATCAAAATTTTCTATAAATAAGGTCATTTTATAAAGTGGAAACAATGGTCTTCTGTGCCATCATAAACTGAAGCCAGGGTAATTCAGTACTCAGGCCTAATTGTTACACTACAGTTACAGGCATTTTTGGATTGTGTAACTTACCTTGTGATAAAGTTGATTTTTAATTCCAAATTTCACCAACTTATTCCCCTTATTTGCTCAAAGAAAAGCAGATTGAAAAACCTAGGCCAAGATGTGGTGTTAAAGATGGCAAGTATGCTAATTATAGGTGCATTTTTGAAGCTGTGAAGCAGTTGCAGAATTATGCACCAAGCTCGGCGCATGAATGTCTTAATTTCAGGAGGCATAGGCTAAGGGCAAGGACTGTGTGCGGCCGAGTACGTCTTACCTTTAGGCGTTGTACATGGTCCTTTTCAAGGACTAATATAACCTAGGCTTAGCCCTAACTTAGGGCTAGCCTAGGCCTATAGTCCTTCACTGAGGACAATAATTGGCCTAACGTTACATTAGGTCTAGTCTAGCAAGCTCAAAAAACACCTTGCCTTGCATTTTAAGGTTTTAATTTGACTAGCCTAGGCCTAAGGCCTAATGTTAGGGCTAGGCTAGGCTAGGCCTACTTGCAGAAAGGAAAATCAAAATATAAACTTTGCAATCAAAACATAACGTTAGCCTACCTAGCCTAGCTAATTCATCTCAAACTTAGGCCTAGATTTAACTTGTAAATTTGTGTTTTTGGATCTGAATTAGTACATAACGTTAGTGAGCTGTTTACGCTGAATTAGGGTTTACGTTACTAGCTAGGCTGGGCTAACGCAATACTGCCATGTACCTTATGCCTCACGTTACGCCAGGAAATTAATTACTTTGAGGCCTAACGTTAGTCCCGTGCCCTTGGCAAAGCCTTCAACTTAATTTACCTCTCAAAAAGGAAATAATCACAACTGAATAAATTTTCCCAAGTATTTGGTTCAATATTCAAGATTACACGACTCTTACCTGCGCTGTGGCCAGAGACTTCTGCAAAGTTTGATCCTTTTGATAACAATTCGTCGCGATCCGTTTGGTAAATAGCATGGCAAGGGGCATCAAGTTTGTTACAATACGATGTCTCGATATATATCATGTACTATGTACGTCGCAGACGTACACGCGCGCAGCACAGCAGTCCAGTAATAGCATGCACTATAATCTATATCCTACGTAAATTCACGCAGTCTGCAGCTTACGTACAGACGTACATGGCCAGAGGGTCGCTCCATGCCATATGAAATACATAATTACAGTTACGTAAATAATTTTTGTGCCTGTTAGTTGCGCGCCAAAAGCAGTTTTGGCAGCTCGCCAGTTTGGTGTACACATCAAGCTATCTTATGAACATCATAATGGTTCCACCGAAAGTGTTTAGCATTTCCTCAACAACATTGATCTTAAATGATTTGGAGAAATTTTGGCCTTCTGATAAATAAAATTTGATTCAAGCTTAAAAGTTTTAGATATAGTTTTTTAGAATCCTTGGACCATTCGGGATGGATGTAAATTTATAGATAATTCTGGGATCCCTTTTCCAACTATGGAAGCGCTAGAAAGAACGCACATGCATAGAATTTGTCGTTGACATGAACCATCATCCATTCATGGTACTATTGTGTAATATGTAGAGAATGTACGTCGTACACATACATATCCAATCATAACAATAACCGATACGTACGTACTTACACTTGAAATTAAAAAACAAACGTACCATTGCTCATTGAAGTTACACAGGTTGCTAGCGATGTTTGGTTTTCGCCCCTTGGCTCTTCGCCAGAGAGTCGAGGGGACTTTTAGAAAAAAGCACTTGACGGATATTTTTAAAGGTATCGATACCTTTAAAAATATCTGCAGATCCGTGCCACCAGGTAAATAGATATCAAATCAACATGCATTTGGGTACCGATTGAGAACATTTCAACTAGTGAAATTGGAAGACTAATCCCGCAAGTCATGGCCTAAGTTTCTTTGGAGATGCGTATGTGTATGGGCTCTTTATCTCATATGCAGTGCACGTTAGGATAGCATAACTATCTGGCTGTAAAACGTAGCCTCTGGATTTATACTTTTGAGGCCAGAAAGAACGAAAGTAACACCTGTTGCTTACATATGGTAATGCAATTGCCTTTTGGGGAATCTTTTGAGATGTGTCTGCAAAACTTTTATAATTTTATTTGATCTTTCTGCCACTAAAATTGGGCCTTAGAGCTAGGCTAGGCCTAGGCCAGGGATGGACCTAACGTTGAGTACACCAACTAGCCTTGGCGAAACTCGGGACTTAAATTACACTATAACCGTAGCTAGGGGCCAAAAGTATCATGGCATTCTTTTTCCTCTTCACATTCTAAAGTTGCCGTTCAGGCAGCTACAGTTTAGTGAATAAAATCGCTGTGATTGAGGCTTCTTAAGTTCTTAACAAGAACTATTAAGTTAGGCCTAGCCTAACTTTTAGGCTAGGCTACTACTACTAAGTTAGGCCTCATGCAATGAAACTTGAAAGGAGAAACATTTGCAGTAATGCAGTAATTGTTTATGTGTGTTTGCATATTTTGGGGACTGGGATACTTAAGTTGTTTGACATGTGTTTGTGTCTCAACAATATTAGGATCAAACTTGGCATGCAGGAGCAACAGCAAGGGTCACCGTCTAGGCCTAGCCTAGGCCTATAATATATTCTAAGATAGGCTACCTTAACTTTCTGGTAGATTTTTGGTGGTCTCTCACCTTTTGTTGTGGAGATCAAATGTCATTTGGAGTCATGAGAGTCAAACTCTCAAAACCTTGTTAAAAGGATATCTGAAGACAGAAAATTTTGATGAATTATATCTAGGCTATTACTCTAATACTATAAGGTATGTAAATGCATTTTTGGTGATAAGGTAGTCTAGATCTTTTCTGGTGGAATTCAAACTCAAAGGTCTTTTGGGGTCCCCAGGGACCGAAAGATCAAATTATTGTTAAAAAGTAACGGTATCTCGAGGTAGGAAACTTGTAGATATCACATGACACGCGCAGCTCGGTTACTTGCCATTTGGTCTACCCCCAGAAAATAAAAAGATATTCCGGGTGTCACGTGATCAACGAAGACACCAAATCTGCCTTCTCTATATTCTGGGTGTCAGGTGATCAACGAAGACACCAAATATGCTTTCGCTATCTCCGAAAACAGTGTTTTCGGAGATTACGAAGGCAGATTTGGTGTCTTCGTGTTTTCGGAGATAGCGAAGGCAGATTTGGTGTCTTCGTTGATCACGTGACACCCGGAATATCGTTTTATTTTCCGGGGGTACACCAAACGGTAGGTAACCGAACCGCAAATGTAATGCATGTTTGGTATATGTGCAATGGTCCAAGAACTGTCCTCATCATTTTTGGAGAAGGTGAAAGGTCATCTGAGGTCTACAGGGGTTATATTCTGAACACTAATTTAACAAAATCACTCAGTACAGTTAGTTAGTTAGATAGATTTATAAAGCCCAGTTTCCAACCTATGGTTCAAGTCCAGCCGACCATGGCCTTTTTCCAGTTGTGGCTCACTGGCTTCTTTCCCCTACTCCATTGCTTACACAGAGCATAAATCACAACAGCAGTCAGTTCTTGTGTTTGAGTGCATGGATGTGTTATGGTGGCAAGATGGTTGATCCTGCTGTTGGAGGAGGCTGAGAATCATCTTTGGTAACACAAAATTTATTTTTACAACATGTTTAAGTAACACAGAATCTCCATGGTTTTATTTAGAATAGATTGCAATGTCATCATGTCATTAAAACTGCAGTTCATATTTCTGGTTTTTGATACTTGCACTTGGAAGGATTTTCCTGGAACTGAAACTTCTGCATTTCAGATGATGCTCATATTGAATATGCACCTACAGTATAACAGTAGTGCCCATGCAGTAACTACCGATTAATTTCTGTATTCATGAAAAAAAGTTGGTGTTCAAAAGCCACTGTAGAACATTGTCCCGGAACCGACACCTATTTTAGGGTTCAAACACTCCTGGATTTAATGAGCACTTATACTGCTTATAAGTCAAAAATTTAGTGTTCAAGATAAAAGGTTCTAAGTGTTCTAAATTTAAGCAAAGAACACCAGGGATATATTCCAGAACACTTAAAGTGCTCATGCACTACTGGATTTCATGAGCACTTAATAGCTGCTCATTAAGTCCCAAATTAAGTGTTCCAAATAAACAGTACTAAGCGTTCAAAGCAAGAACACTAAGGATTGTCCCAGAACACTTAATTTTAGCATTCGAACACTACTGGATTTCATCGAGCACTTAGTAGTGCTCATAAGTCCCACATTAAGTGTTCCAGATAAACAGTACTAGTGTTCAAAAGCTCAGAACACTAAAAATTGTCCCAGAACACTTATTTTTTAGTGTTTGAACACTAACAGAACACTTACGGAACACTTAATAAGTGTTCTTTTCATCTAAGGGATAATCCGACAGATTTGACCCCTCTTCTGGGCTCATGAATTTATCCTTGATGAACTTAAGTGGTCCCCGTGCCTCATGACCATAAACAAGTTCAAAAGGACTCAGTCCCAACGACTCACTTGGGGCATCCCTAGTGGCAAATAACACAAAGGGGATCCCCTTATCCCAATCTTCTGGGTATTCCAGGCAATATTTCTTCAACATACTCTTAAGAGTCTGGTGATATCTTTTTAAAACACCATGGGACTGGGGGTGATAGGCAGACGACACTAACTGGTTAATGCCTAATTGGTGCATAACCTCCTAAAATATACCTGATGAAAAGTTTGAACCTTGGTCCGACTGGACCTCCCTAGGTAACCCGTACCTAGTAAAAAACTGAAGCAACGCATCCACCACACAACGAGAAGTTATTTTCTTAAGTGGAATGGCTTCTGGAAACCTGGTTGCTGTATCCATAACAGTTAATAAATACTTGAACCCACTCTTTGTCCTTGGCAAAGACCCCACACAATCCACTACCACTTTACTGAAGGGCTCTCCAAAAGCTGGTATAGGAATCAAAGGGATTGGCTTCACCACGTGGTTGGGCTTTCCCACCACCTGACAAAATGACAAGTCCCACAATAGTTCACAACATCCTTGTGAACAGTGGGCCAATAAAAATGTTGTATTACCCTAGACTTAGTTTTCCTCATCTCCAGGTGACCTCCCATGGGTACATCGTGAGCTAAGTGGAGAACATTCTCCCGGTAACTATCTGGTATACAACCCTCCAGTCCTCATCGGCTGGACAATCCATAGGTCTCCACTTGCTCATTAAAACACCATGCTTAACATAATAGCACGTTGGGACCTTCTCTGCCTCTTTCTCAGACAATTCGGTCTGAAAGAGAGCAGGGTCAGCCTTCTGCTCATTGATCAGAGATTCCCTAGTAAACTTCTGGCCAGATTCACCCTTATCCACCCCGTTATCTAGATCAGCGAAAAACGTCTCGGTCAACCAAACCCCATCACTCGGGTCAATACCAAGGTCCTCTACCTTTTCGGCTTCAACCTTACGAGACTGAGACCTAGTAACAACACATGCTGGAAAAATACCTGGATGCTGCTCCTCCAGCACCTCTGTGTCTGTGGACACCACTGGCTTATCTGTTACATGAGGAGTAACACATACCTTAGCACCTGCTAAGTCATTACCTAATAAGAGATCTAATCCTTCTATAGGTATCTGTGGCACTATCGCCACTGTAACACTACCCTTCGCAAGATCTGAGGTCAGAAAAACCTTATGAAGAGGGGCTGCAATATAATTTCCATCCAGACCCCTAACTAGAGCACTCGCCTTCTTAGAACTAACCTCTGACAGTGGAATAACTCCCTCCACTAAAACTGTTTGAGATGCACCTGTATCTCTTAAAATAACCACAGGTTTCACTATCTGTTCACCTGCACCAGGGGAAACTGTCCCCTCAGATATAAAATCCCTAAAACCCCCAGGCACCAATTTTGTCTTTCTTGTAACCAGGCTGCATGTGCTATGCATTACAGTAGTTGTAATCCTCCAATTAACTTACCTGTGATAATGGGATTGTTGCTAATCCGAAATGATCACCCAGACGCATGTCACAATGATTCTCAGTTGCAATTGGTAATGTATAAAGTGTCTCTCCACTTGTCACTTTTGTGCAACACTTGCCAGATTCTTTTCCATCACCCTACCCACAAACACACAAAAAATCCAAGTACACAAAAATATTGCAGAGGCTAGTAGTGGCAAGGACATGCTGTGTATATACATCATGCAAGGGTGCTGAAATACCCCATAAATATGCTGAAATACCCCATAATTTGCACTTAGCTCCCCCTATACTTTCTCCCCAACCCTCCACAAAAATGCTCCTTAAACCAGTGAGTTGCTATCATCATACCACATTTAAATGTATGTAAACAGTACAGGTCTCAATAAGCTCAATAAAACTGGAAACATTTCTCAATTTCTCAATCTCAATTTCAGGAAGCTGTATACTACTGTAAGACTTCTACAGTTGTTGAAATCATCATGCATTACATCACACCACCTCTATTAATAAAGAATTTTCACTCATTGTTCCCATAAAAGCAGCTTGCTTTATTAAGCAAAATAAAAAATCAACAAAATTCCTGCAACATGCTATTAACTAAATTATACTGATTGTTGAAAGCATCTGTTCTGTGAACAGCTACAGTAGTCCTTGTTTTTCTACTACAGCAGTTGAAAAAAATTTTCCCAGTTCATCAGTTAAACCCTTTTCTTTAATGTTTAATTGGTAGGTCCCTGTTTAAAATGTAACTCCATATGTACCAGTTATTGCTTTATTGAAAGACAAGTGCGTATATATACCAATCACGACAGTTCAATGATAATTTCAGACTGTTCTCTAATTAAACACCTAAATTGCACCAACTGGTTGTACTGGTACTGGTATCAGAAGATTGTCAAGTGGGGTCTATCTCTCTTTTCAAAAATTGCAATGAAATATTTTCCAGGCCAAAGATTTTATTTACAAAGTTCATGTAACCACTCATTCCATGTAAAATTGGAGTCAAGATACTGTAGGTTTTCAACACATATACATTCTATGCCTAATATACTCCATATACCATGCTAAGCTTGGTGTTAATTTTATGTACTGCATAGCCTGGTTGCCTGCTGACTCTGCCAAAGATGGTGGCTTTGCAGTATGTATAGTCCCACTTTCTCCAATGGCTCAAGATCTGTGTAAAAGAAAAATGAAGGAAAATTAAGTACACTTTAAAATGTTCATACCATTTACTCTTGAAGCAAATGTTCCACCAAGAAGACTTGATGGAAACACTGCACGATGAAACATGCAGTGCTACAGCACTAGCGCGCTAGCATGTAGTCTGATGACCTAATTTTTTTACTCAGATTAGCACAAGAAAACAACACACATTTGGCCTGGGCTACTTCGAATTTATGATATCAAAATCTTATATAGTCTTCAAGTTGTATCATATTCTTTGTGAAGATATTCACATTCATATAAAACACAACCAGTGCAATTTACTCTACCGTAGCTGTTCCTGAAGTTACAAAATAGGCAGTAGGCCTACATATGAATGCTCATTAATTGTAAATTATGCTAGGGCTCAAAATTAGCAGTTGTACATTTCATGAAACTTGTCAAGTGATCTTTCAGTGCCTGGGTAGTTAAAAGCCCAATTTTCTCATCCCAAACAGTACCAATTCTTTTAACTTTCTTAATTAAGCTCCTCCCACAATTGTCTAAAAGTCACCCTCATCCAGACACAATCTCATTTTATTGCTTCAGGGGGAATAAACTGTTCAATGTGTATAATCAAAACACTATCAGAATGGTTCGTGCTGTGTAATATAAGTTTTGGTACTGTGCATTGTTTGAATTAGTAGTCAATCAAAACGCTGAGCCAATTGAGAGTTTCTGTTAACCAAAACTAGAAGTGTAATTTGGGGTGAGAGGATTGTCCCTTTCATTTCCTGGTTTTCTGGAGGATTGTCAATTCCTTTTACTGTAGCACAGTGTTACACCTAGCTTGTATAAAGCAATTATTTTGTTAGGAAGCAAAACTATTCCCTTCAGCAGGGTTCCCTTAAAATGAATGCATGCAACTCTCTGACTAAGTAAAAGCCTGATTAAAGTTGTAAGCAAGTTTGAAGAATTGTTATAATGAAACCTCTAGGTACAATTGAGGCCACCTAAATTATGCAAGGCCAAGTAGAAAATGCCTTTGACCTTATTCATGGGTCTGGGACAATTGATTTTGACCTATGCAGCCACCAGTGCCCCAAATCCTGTATGTTGTCAACTAAAATCTTGCAACGTCATGAAGATTTATGATGAACTTATCAATTGCAACGCTGACACTTCTTATACCTGGGGATCGTCGGATCTTGCCCGAGAACTTTATTTTTGAAATTGTTAAATCCCCAGGCAGAGCCTGGCCATATCCATGCTGGGTTGGGTATACATTGATCGAAGGTAAATCCCCTGCAAATCCCGGCCCACTGTCAGCTAGGCACCATGCATACACCAGTAAAAGACCCGCCGGATTACCCCCGGCCTTTGGATTCAGATGGAGTGAAATCCTAGCACACTCAAGTCTCGGCCGGGTGGGGTCAGAATGACTGTGAAATCCGTCCCCAGTCAAATCCCATCCCTGGGTCTAGGAGACTAGGCCGGGGTAGAGGTTGCAATTGGTTCAGTGGAGGACGTGCATTAGTTTACCTCAATTAGACCAGCATGCTGGATATGTCTTCTTCTTTGCAGACTCCCAGTAGTTCCACTTGCTCTCCTGTGAGCGTTAAAGTTGTGTGAAGGTCCTTTTGCTACACTTGCATATGCCCAACACGGTCAAACTTCGTTGTTATTGCAGAGCACTAACGTTACACACATCAACAGCCCACTTGATAGAATATTTTCTAACTCACACATTGTCTATGCTGTGTTTACGAAATAACGTTGTTGTTAGATCTCGTAGTATATACTTATACTGTAAGCGTCATTTCCTTCTGCGCTTCGTGTAACCCAACCGCTAAAGGTGGTCGATCGATAAATTTACTTCTTAAATCCTGCCGGTAATCAAACTCCGACGTCTTCTTGGTGTCCCCTACATTAATAATGACACTTTTAAAATCCCTGCGAATGTCTTTGGGAATAATTTTAGATGTTATTGCAAAGAAAATAGTCGCTTCATCGGTACGGTAAGAGCTCTACATTTGTCGACTGCTAGCACTGCTGGCTGACAGATATGAATGACAAGGTCATGTGACCTAATGTATGTTTATTCATATCACAATTTACAGACTGCCAACTTTGATTGGACTAGATATTGAGAAACTACTACATACTATTCATCCTAATGAGGGATGAATAAGATAAAGGAAAAACATAAAAATTATGACGTCATAGAAACCAATTGTCCCAAGTCTCTCGTTGAGAAGCGATTCCTTTATAGACCGATAGAGGGCGTATTAGAAAAAAAAGACAAATACGGTATGCTGTACTGTGCTAAAGCACTGGATTTGTGTAGAGTTAGTGTTGTCAGCTCCCCGGGGAACACTTACGAGAGACTTGGCCAAGTCTAGGAATGCGGCCGTTGTGTGATGAGCAAGCATACTGTTTACAAATTTGACTTACTCAAGCATTTTTTCACAAAACAATAAAATACATAAATGCCTACATAAAACTGGTTCATTTTTGGCCATGTTATAACCAAAAGTGGCCATGAAGTCTCGTTCCCGTCTACAGGATTCACTCTACATAATTAACTCAATTGAAGAGCAAACAACTCACTGAGAATCAAGAAACATTGAACAAAAGAACTGTCCCTCGAAAATGAGAAGCGTGCCTAAGGTACTGTCCATGACGTAATGGACAGTACAAAAAAAGAACAAAAAAAACCCTTAGAAGCATAAGACGTCACACAACAGCAAGTGTGTCCGCCATCTGTTGTGCGTGATTGTTCACTGTGGGCGTACGACGGCATTTCAGTTTTGGGGGAGAAGTCTTTTTCCCGAAAAACTGTGTTCTGTCGGTAAGACTGTCTAGGAGTAGCGTCATCAAGTGAAAAATGTTACCATTGCATCAATTTGTTTGAGACAGTGAATAACTTTCCCCTATTTCGTCCCTTTAAAATCCAACGTAATGTTACCCATTCAATACCTTGTCCGAGGTTACGTGAGAGGAAATGGCATTGTTAAGAGCAATCAGTACCAAGACACTCAACTACTTGCCAACCATGGCAACAAATAGCATGAATAAATAGTAGTTATGGTTTTGCTAGCCTAAACCTCATATTAGAAAAGAAATTCGCTCAGGCTGAAATTCCCTCCTTTTACAAATTTTGCTTCCTTTTGTTCTACGTTTATTTAAAAACATTTTGCATGTTTCTACACAGATCGTTTTCATATTTTCCATTAGAGTTCGAGAAAGCAATGAAAAGTTAGGCTTTTAGAAGTTCCCAAGCATGCAAGATAATTGCATAATTCATACATGTTTTACGGGGATCATGTTCTAATTATGTCCTTCAGTAATCGATATGCGCACTCTTTGCTTGGGCAAGTGAGGTAGCCACGATTGTGTCATGGGGGTTGGTTGGATCGGAGCACTACATGAGGGAAATGTCTAACGGAAGAGAGAAAAAACGCCATTTTAGGTGTTTTTGCATTTTAAGGTTGGGTCATGGGAGGGAGGAGAGTTTCAACCACCAAAACCACCCCTTAGCTACGCCCCTGGTATCAGCACGCGTCGTAGAAGCCTGCCGTTTGAAGGCATGGGACTCAAAATTAGTTCTTCATTTGAAACAAAATAAAAGTTGATGGCCAAATTTAAGCCTATGCACAAAGCATCACAATGACTAAACAGAACACCCAGCTTTGTACTTGAACATTTTACCCCTAAGATTTTCTGAAGTGAAAATGAAACGGAAAAAGATGAGCTCAATCGCCGTCACACACATCTATGTCCATCTTAGTCGTATATTGTTTCACTAAAAATGCACTTGAAAGTAACATAAGTAACCCACATGCATGTTCGAAACTACAGTGCAGTATTTTATGACGACCGAGTCACTGAAAACGGATGGGCGGAACAACAAGCTAAAACAAAAATTGTTTGCGTGCCTTATCTCGAAGGAAAAGTATGTTCAAGTTTAAGTGGTGGGTTTCCGTAGCTTAATTAGGTTTTTAAATTGTCCCACAGCCTAGTTAAAAATATTAGCAATTTGTTTTTTCTGTATCTTGTTCTGTGGCTGATTCAATAAAATCAACTCCTCTCTCCTTCTTCTTTTAGGAATCTTAAGTGAGAGCCAAATATATTAAGATAGGGGACCGTAAAAAGTGCCTGAAATAGACCTGTTTACATCACATCTTTCCCTAATAGTCCGGAATAATCTTTGATGAACCTGAACATTTCGTGCATAAATCTTTCTATATGAATCTAATATGTCGTCAAAAATGGCCGGCTTTGGCCGCTGCATTGCATATTTTCGTTTTCAGCTAAGACTTGCATTCAACCATGTACGGTAGTTCTGGTGTCTATCGGTATGTTTGGGGGTCAATGCATCCGTTCAAGCCAACTGTGGATGCTTTGGAAAATCACGTGACAATAAATCCGAGATGGCGGTCATTTTAGACGCATTTAG
This sequence comes from Holothuria scabra, assembly GCA_037179385.1. Taxonomy (NCBI): domain Eukaryota; kingdom Metazoa; phylum Echinodermata; class Holothuroidea; order Aspidochirotida; family Holothuriidae; genus Holothuria; species Holothuria scabra. Next base: position 8,806,793 of record CM074191.1, read on the forward strand.
GCCTACTGTATAGCCATTCAATTTTCCCTTTATCTGCATTTGACGTGTAACATACAGTACTCCGGGTGGTTGATGGTATTTTGGGGTTCAACCAATGCATTCAAGGTAAGTGGACGTTTTTGAAATCACGTAATGTTGAATCCAAGATGGCGATCATATTGGCTGCAATTTTTTGGAGTCTCGCGAATAAATTCATTCATATCCAGGCTATAATACTACTGCGAAGATTTATCGACATGCTTATTGGCATCAAACAATTCTATCTAGGTAATTATGAAAGCTTTGGGAATCACGTGATTAGAAATCCAACATCACTATTATTTTGGAAGCAATTGCACACATTGTAGACCACTTTCTCTCAACACAGCCAACATGCCCAGTTGGGTCCCGACTGGGCTCCGGCTGGGCTACTTGCTCGGCCCCATCTGAGACCCATCCGTTTTTGTCAGGTGTTCCCACAAGGGCCCACCTGTGTTAGCTTTTACCAGCTGAAGCCCAGCTAGGCTTCAGTTGTTGAAACTAAGCCCATCGTGGCTTCAAGTGGACTTCTACTGGGAAAGGCTAGCCCAGTTGGGCCCCACGTGGGAACACCTGACAAACACGAATGGGTCTCGGCTGGGCCCAACAAGTAGCCCAGATAAAGCACAGTTGGGGCCCAACTGGGCATGTTGGATGGGAAAGCAGCATTAGCATTTAGTCAATAATAGTGCTGCGAGTGTCCAATGTTATTATTATTATTATTGTTACATCACACAATTTCCAGGTAAGTCGTAAAATATACTTCTTCTGCCAGACTACAACAGATTCTCTGAAACATTCGAGCACATATTCTTTGTATATGATGAGGAAGGTCAACATTTATCTGTCCATCACTCTACGACACGGTCATGGATTTCATTTTAAGCACGTTTTTTGTTCAGTGAATATTCACTGAAAAAATGTAAAAGGAGGTCTATTGGTTCAACACTGTATGATTTTATACCAGTATGATTACATTTTGAGAACATGAATTCTCTGAACCAATCGACAGATACCCGCGCCGCGTTAGAGTTCGGTATTTGATTAGATTAGAGTCTATAGCCGCTGTCGAGAAATACAATCCTGAATCGAGTTTTATTGAATTGTTGATTTCTAGACCTCACTTACTATTTTTCAAATATCTAAATATCAGGTTCCAACTCCACAAACCGATGTCTATTTTTATCACTCCATCTAAGTTGTTTTCCAGGTTAGGTTGCAAACCATTACACAGTGAACAAAGAATCAGCGGGATGTAAAAAACCCCTATGTATCTTCCGGAACTGCGTTTACTCATTATCAAAGTGTGTGGCTGGACAAACAAGGTACTGAAGTGGCCAAATTAACATGAATTATCACTCATCATGTCATTTTTTATTGCAAAACAAACCTTTCAGGTTGCATGAAACTATCATTTATTCCATGACCTTTAAAAGTGATCCAAATTGTTTTTTGGTTGCCATTTCCACCAATTCTAAAGCCCAAGGCGTCTCCCACATTAGTCCCTGAGGGTCATGAGTCTTTCAAGTTACGGGTATTGTAATTATCATTAGTATCATGGTCAGCCTACTGCTCATTTTTGTAGCTCCGCATTCTTCACCCACTAATTGTTTTTCAAAAAATCAGTTCATACAGAAGAAATAAATGTTGATATTAACAAAAGAAGCTCCGCGGTTTCCCTTGATCAAAATCGCTGTATAAGCAGCTATTGTCCCAGTTAACACTTTCAGTCAATGTACGTAAAACGTGACACCTACGACTTCTTCGATTCTAGGAAACGAACTTTGATTGAAAATCAAAATTGTACTATTTAGTTTTATCATATTTGCGTTTTTTCAGCTTGAGGAGGATTTAATCGTCTCCATTTATAGTTCAAAGTAAATCAATGCGTCACTTAGAAAATGTCGACCAAATTTTTGAAGTTGGTGAAACCTTGATATTTGACTGAAGTCTCATGAAAAAACTATGGAATTTTTTTTTTTTAATAAACACGACTGCTCCAAGGTTAATCCCCTGTTTCCGAGACCTTTATAACCAGTTCGGAAGATTACCGTTTCCGGTTTACAATGAGAATTTACCCGATCGGGGGAAAATTTTCTGCATCATGAATATTCACGAGAACTGTTTGTATCTCTTAACTCTGCTTTTTTAAAGCCATTATTTCCAAAAGCAAGGTAATTATTCACCTAAATCATTAATCGATATTCTTTGATGAAAGCAATCGCAGGGGCGAGTCACTTACAAAACTTTCTGTAGAAGACACGGCGCAAAGATCTTGCGGCTTAGGACACAGAGCGGGGAAAAAAATTGCTCCGATACGTCAAAATTGCGCTGTGAAATAAGAAAAAGGGATCCAATTTTTTTTGTTTTTAATACAGAAGTCTCTTAATATGCAAGAATTTCTCTTGCTCTTTCCTTTTTATATGTGTTTGAACGTTCGTCTCCGTTGACTTTGCACAATAGTGTCGCATCATAAGAGAAATTGGAAAAATGATGCCACTCATGGCAAAAACTTTCCCCGATCAAATTAAAAACTGTTTCCCCGAAATACGTTAAACTCCCAAAATGATAACCTGATATTTTATACTTGTATGTACCTTTCGAAATACATCGTTGTAAATGCGGGTTCCAAAGATGTAGCAACATGACCGCCCAAAATGGATTAAAGTGTACCTGAATCTAAAATTTCAAAAATATATGTTAAAATGCCAATCCTCTCACCCCAAAATATAATTCTTTGAATGGGTTTACCAAAATTCCTTATCATCGGCCCAGCTCTGTGATTGACAGCTAAGTCAAACAACGCTGAGTGCCACAGCGTATATTACACATGTAGTATGAACTGTACTGAGAGTTTTTTGATTATATACATTTAGTTTTTTTAAAACTCACCCTGAAGCAATTAACTGAGATTGTGTCTGAATGAGGATGAATCTCAGGCAATTGTGGGAGTGGCGTAAGTTAAAATTAGTACTGTTTGGGGTGAGAGAATTGGGCCTTTAAGGAGCATTAAAAATAAATTCAAACAGTTCAACTCCCATCGTAGTAGGACATTCCTGAAATGTGAAATTTATTCTTTATTATGTTACATTGCGCAATAATTTGTGAATTCATTGTTCTCTAGCATGTCCCTGCTCAAATTACAGTCTGTTTATTTCTTTGTTTTTCTGAAAGTTCCTGCAACTTGTACTATGATGTGATAGCACAGTTACTCTTATGGAGGGATATAATTTACTAAGCCCTTTTTGACAACATGCTATCCAAACAAACAGAAACCATCAAGGTCATAAAAATTTTAATTTCACAGGGTAACAAGGTAGCAATTTGGGTTTTACAACAAGAAAGTCTCAAATTATAACGCAGTGGACTATTTTTTGAAATTAATAAATTTCAACATTTAATATCATTCAACATTTAATGTGACAGCCCATGCATAAGGTATAGTCATTGGGAAGCAGAGCATATAGTGGTGCAGAATTACAGTATAAGAGGGGCGCTGATAAACAATTTTGGTCTATCGGGAGGGGGCGTTCGCCCCTTGACAATATGGACGCTCCTCAATTGTACATGGGGAGGCATGGTAACTCTGACACTCGCAACTTATTCAATAGCCCCGTCGAATTTTTAAAACTATTGAACTTTCTTTGTTCTGTCGAGTCTTGCATATAGTACCGGTACATGATAAAGGAAGTAAAGACTACAGTCATATTCAAATACAAATATGGTAAAACGTTTATCGCCTATAGTTTGACGCAGCTTTTAGATTATGGAAGCGAAAGAGAAAGGATGTTATTTTTTATGTTTGCCGTGGATTTTCATGTATATCTATAGCGCAAAAGCTCCATGGGAAGGAATTACATAGCCGGGCTAGCAAAAATTTTAGTCGAGAAGATTAATAACCTAAAGGCTGATACAAAATTGGACAAGTGAAACGGTCTACCCTATTTCATAAATGACACTTGAGAATTATCTGAAAATATTCTCACTGAAATGTGAAATTTACGAATTTACAAGGTAGATGCAATTACTTCAATGTTGTCAAATTTACGGACACCTAGCTGTTAAAACGAACGGATGGCTGGCCATTGAAATAACGTTGTTTATATTTTTATACGTCAGGGTAAATTCTTTTTCTCAGGTAAGTAATTGCTATTTTTCGCCCTATGTACAAGCAGATATTACAATTTCCCCCTAACGTGGGATTTAGCGATATATATATATATATATATATATATATATATATATATATATATATATATATATATATATATATATATATATATATATATATATATATATATATATATATCTATAAATAATAAGAAAGTAAACACTATTGCATTTCAAGATACAAGCTTGTTTCGTATAGGCATACGTTTGTAGCCTACACTCCTCAGTCTACAAATGCGAAGCATAACGGTTATAAAATAACAAAATGAAAATGAGACGCGCGTGTTATAGACACGTCATAGAGGTTAAGCGCCCATTATGACGTCCACACTGAAGAAAGTATTATCTGCAGAACTAGAACGCGCAAAATAGGTTAAGAGTGCGCGGGTTATTTAAATACGCACAAAAACAAAGTGTTTTACTCTATGCTTCATTAAAAAAAGTTATTATGACATAACAGCTTCTTTTTACGGTGCCTACAGCTACTAACAAGTTCATTCCTATTATTCAAGGATGATATATAAAGTTTGTGGATGATGAAATATTTCTCAGTTACACAAAGATTACACCTCTTGCTTGATGCGGAATAAGAATTTCCGTGTGCTAGAATTTTCCATTTGATTGAGTATGGTACGTTATTGTCCTTTAATGTCCAGATATATTGGCTGAGGGTGGTGGCATTCCTCTGGGTTTCATTTCTAAAACTACTGTTGTGGCCGTTGAATCTTGTTTTGAAGGGGTTTTCAGTTAATCCGACGTATGTTTCCACCTTTAGGTTGTCCTGTCTTGTTACTGAGGCTTGGTAGATTCAAATGGAAAATTCTAGCACACGGAAATTCTTATTCCGCATCAAGCAAGAGGTGTAATCTTTGTGTAACTGAGAAATATTTCATCATCCACAAACCTTATATGTCTTCCTTGAATAATAGGAATGAACTTGTTAGTAGCTGTAGGCACCGTAAAAAGAAGCTGTTATGTCATAATAATCTTTTTTTAATGAAGCATAGAGTAAAACACTTTGTTTTTGTGCGTATTTAAATAACCCGCGCACTCTTAACCTATTTTGCGCGTTCTAGTTCTGCAGATAATACTTTCTTCTGTGGACGTCATAATGGGCGCTTAACCTCTATGACGTGTCTATAACACGCGCGTCTCATTTTCATTTTGTTATTTTATAACCGTTATGCTTCGCATTTGTAGACTGAGGAGTGTAGGCTACAAACGTATGCCTATACGAAACAAGCTTGCATCTTGAAATGCAATAGTGTTTACTTTCTTATTATTTATACTCGCTCCCATCGGTTGAGCACTGTATCCAGTGTTGTTTCGCTATCTTTAACCATATATATATATATATATATATATATATATATATATGGTACTTAAATAGTTACACCGTTGCTATATAATGGAGATTAGGAATCCTAGGATGGTTAGCTAATTTTTAAGTTTACATTAAACGGGCTGGATGAGTTGATATCGATAACTTAATGAAAGTGACCATTTAAGGGTACTTCATCGGCGCCAGACAGATTGGCTTGTGTCACACCTGCCACACGGTTATATAATTATGATTGAAAAATACTTGAAAATGCTCATTATTAGAATGATAAGTCAATTTTCATATCCTGCGTAGTTACAGGCGAAAAATAAAAACTTGATTTTTGTGGTGTCCTGACTTATATTGGTTTTGTGCATAATTTAAAAAAGTGCCTGTTCACGAAGCTTTGAAGACCGAATTGTTAACTTAATCCCTTAAACCTTAGAGGCATTTTTTTTTTTCAAAATAAAAGCAATTTGCAGTAAAACCAAACTTAACTGTAAGACGGCAATCACCCATACCCGCAGTAGTAAGTATGAACTTTTTATAAAGGAATGGTCATGACCAAAAGTCTACGCACAAACCCTGTTATTGTTAAACAGCAATATTTCGTCATGAATACTTTACCTTCACCATGACACATGGCAAATAACACTGCAAATACAGCGAAGGCCAATCTTGTCCAAAGCCCGTTCATCACTGATATACACCACTTGAAGATATCGATGAAATTGTTGAATACACCATGGACAATTTCACCAATTTAACGAAATATCCGGGGTATAGTTGCCGTCCTTTGAAGTTTATCCACTTGTGCACGTGTGTTCTTTGTTAGTCATTGGGCATGTATGTTACTTGCTGAGGAGCTAACTAATGAGTGAATGTATGTATATCAGTCACGTGGTAAACAGGTTGTTATTCTGTTGCCGCCTTTCATAACTTAAGTGGAACTGCCATTTGTATTGGGAAATCCGGAGATATTTATAGATCTTGCTTCATAAATAGCTTCGTTATACGTATGCAGGAAGTATGAATTGAAAATGTTCAGCTTGAAATGATGTAGTTTTCTTGGCACCAAGTCAAAATAAATCGTTCGATCTCATTTCCAGTGAAGATGATACTCTTACAATATATCGCAACTGGGATTCAAAGGCGTGTTTTGAATTGGGAAATCACATCTGTTCCTATGCTATGTTAGCAAATATGACAACGATGATAAAGAATCAAAATCCCGAGCTTGTGGCCAAACTCTTCGGGACATTTAGAGCAAGTTATGTGAGCGAAAGGGTTTAAGAATGAAAATTCGTGACACAACTTAAGGAAATTGGTTGGGAAAAGCGAGAACGAAAAAAGCGCAGACATCGTCCGGGACAGTAAAAAGTCCCCATATCGACAAAGGCCTACCGCGTAGGAAGCAGGGGGCAAATCCGCCCCAAACTTTGCAAGATCTATATTCAGGAAGGAATCTGGGGAAAAAATCTGGCAGTAACTTGGGATTTCGATTTTCTTGGTCTTCAATACTACGAAAACTCTTTAACGGGCCGGAATTCTTGACAAAATATGTCTTTGAGAATAAACATCATAGTCGCGGAATTGTAAAATTTCCATGAAAGTTGACAGCATTCCAAAAATTCGCTACACATTACGTCAGCGAAATAACTGCTACGATTTGTAAGTTTAACTTCATACTTTTTCGCAAAACAATGTCCGAAATTGTCAAGTAAACTCTCTCAAAATGTAACCAAAAAAAAAAAAAAAAAAAACAAGACGCAATGTTCAAAGTTAAATTTTAGTGTAAAATAAAAATGATAACAACGATTTGCGTCATATTCGGACATCATATAAAGGAATCCGATTAGCGCTTGTTTTAAGTGACAGTAGGCAGTCATTAGTGGGGTCCATCAGCCTTGAATCGTTTTCATTTATTTTCTACGTGAACTTAAAATCCTCATATTCAGTGAAGTTGAGAAAATCAGGATACACTTTAACCATCCATGGAACAAATAAGGAAGGCAAGATTAAGGAAGGATTACAGGTGATGGACCCCAGTAAAGGCCGACTAAAATCAGACCATCACAATTCGTCCGGATTCGTCTATAGGAAAAATATTTGCTCAAAATATTGCCCGAAATGCTACAATATTCGGGCGAAGGTTGAAAATGGTAAGTGGATGTTTCCAGTTACGAAATTAATTCAACGGAAGGGGTGTTCAGTTGCCGTGTCTTATCAGGGAGCTGTTCACTGGTCCAATAGTGTGCCATCTATCCAGCGTCTGCAGTCGAATTGGGAAAAAGATAATGAAAATCGGGTAGCGCGGTTATGTTTAATTATATTATGATACAGTCTTCAAACAAGTCTGCCTGAAATTTCATTAATACCCACCTCGCACCGTTACAGTTTTCAATAGGTGTTAGAAGTAAAATAATTTACAATCGGAACTTCGAGCTTACACAGACAACTTTATCTGTTCAGGAGGTATTGAGTTTAACCAAGAATAGCAAGAGAGAAAAACATGTTTTCAATTCTCTTGTATGAACATTCCCTCCAGAAAAGATACAGGACCATTCAATCCAGTCCGTGGTAGTGGTACATTTTTTCTGGCAATGTTCTGGGCACTTAGAAAGATGTTGATCTTTTTTCTTCCATTGCAAACGAATAGATGACTCTATACTACTTTATCTCTAGTTGCAGTCCTTGGAAAGTAACGTTATTTCTTGCCGTCTGAGGCTCCAATTCACAAATTTGTCTGTGTGCTCCAGCCGAAGGTAGTGCCCTGCTTGAGTTTCGCTTTCTTGAAACAGATTGCTGAGCAGAAAATTGCGGGCTGGAATATCTTATTTCGTTTTTTGCAAATATTATGAATAAGTGTTCATCGAGAGCAATAATATCGAGACATTTTCAAAACATGGTATAAAGAGAAGCAAAAATTAATATTATTTTCAATGTAAGCACTTCGAGACAACAAAACATTTAATATTCCCTTCCCGGGAGGTTTTCAAAACTGCCTCAACAACCAAAACTGACTAAGCTCCTGCCATTTTTTAAGAACTTTCTGATCTTTTTGCACACTGCTTATTTGAAGAAACTGTTTAATGTAATCGAAACTCAAAATAGCGACCCCATTAATTCTACTAACAAGCTTTAGAAATGCCAATTTCGGCTATTTGAAGGGTCGCAATTTTCAAAGTTATCAGTTAGCTTTGAACCAACCAGTCGTGGTACTCCACTCAGAGGGTCTTTTGGCAAAAGATTTCGCGTAAAAGTGTTCTCTAGTAACTCTGTGATCCTTTGCGATTTGCTAATTTAATGTAGAGTGAACATACTATTACAAAAGAGAAGCTTCAAATACCGACATGTTGGATCCTACTTGTGACAAATCGGACAATTCTCCTGGCGATTCTTCAAACTTTTCTTTACGCTTCACGTAGAGAAAAGTTGCGATCCGCTCAGATGACCTTTCGGCAGAATAACATTTTTAAAAGAAGAAAAGTTTTCTTGTAACTTTTTTCATTACTTCATGGTTTGCTGACCTATTTTGCACTGTACATTTAATTAAGAAAATCTTAAAGCTTAGAGAAGTGTCCTGGGATTTTTTTTTACCATTTTGAGCTGTGTGGCCGGGGGGGGGGGCGTTTTCAAAATTCTCTGTACGCACCGAACTAACCAATGGTGGTGCTCCGGAAAGATAATCTTTGGGCAGAATTACATTTTGCAGCAAAAACTTTGCACCCTTCCAAACTTAAATGCTCCCGTACGCCTTTGCCTGTCGAGGTTAACTTGAGTTCTGGGGGATTTGATGGTCATTATAGTTGGCTAGCACTGTAATCAATTTTCAAGAAATGAAACACTTTTTAAGTATTTCATCCCTTGAAAATGTTTTTAAACACTTATTGCCTACTCTTTGGGAACACGTTTTCTCTCAACACGTTTACAATTAAACCAGACTCATATACAAATTTACAATGAGCTTGTAGAACAGACCCGTACTCAAGGAGATGTATCGAAAATGTTTTGCCCCGAGAGTTTGGAGTTTCCCAATGAATCAACCCAATTGTACACATTTGACTATGCTGGAAAAATGTTTGCCCCATCCAGGACCTTGCCTGGCCATGTAGACTAAAAGCTATCAGTCTTTTGTGAGTACAGGGTATATACGTTAATTGAGCTGGACATTGTTACAAACCTTTACCATTTGAAGTTAAAATGCCTCCAAAGTTAATTAAAGTTCACGTTGTGAATTTGCTACATAACTTTATTACATAAGGGTTCAAAGTACATAGAGCTATGTTTGACACACGGAAAGTTCGTAACTACGGTGCGGACCAGAAATTTTAGGATGAAGTATAATATTATATTTCCAGTGGCAGGAGAAAAGTTTCGGTTAGTTGGAGTTGATGCTTTCGAGGCTGTATATGATCAACACTTGAACCGGTGCAAGTAGTAGATGACGCAAAATCTAAATATCATCAATACCTACTTTTTTACGAGTTTGTCACTTGTTGGATCGATATTTATTTTGAAATTTCGATATGAAGAATGTCCACTAGCTGAGAAAATGTTTCAAAAGCGACTTGGAAACTTAAAATGATGCTGTCACACAAACTTTTAAGATGTCCTGGTTTATCTAGCTAATTATGATGCGTGTTCGTTCTCCCTTTGCATTTCACCTTGTGAAAATTTAATGATAATGAAAATCACTACCACCAGAATCACCGTGACAACGACAACGATACCAACCGTCATATATGGCAAACTTGGTGTACCTGAAAGAGAGAACGAAAGGTTTTAAAAAAATCAAAGTCATGTCAAGTTTTTTTTTTAAATGGCATATAGTGAGAAGGCCCATAGCCAAATTACAAAGAAGGACTAAGGGGACACAGCCCCCGCCCCCCGGATTTTTCTCACCCCCAAGATAATTTGAAGTGGTCATTTACTTAATGAATGTGTTCTTCCTTGGCCCCAGTGAATTTTTTTACCCCACCTTGTGGGTGCAAGAATCTCCGTAAGTACATTGTCTGGTAACGGTAATGATACAATGTCATCCAAAACAGTTGTACTGGTACAGGTCGCAAAGATGTATTATAAGTTGCGGTTTAGTGTCAAATGATATCTTTTTTCCCTAAAGCAGTTATCGCTAGAGAAAGAGAAGCAACGTTCTATGGTCTCTTTGAGAAAATGTTTCTTTTCCGGTAGTAGTCTTGTTTTTATAGGCCAAAATCTTATCTTAATACTTCGATTAACCAGGATAAAAGGCGCTTTATCAAAACTCAAAAGACGAGATGCATTCCTTATACCCTATTCTTTTCCATTTCGTTGCCAGCCACCATGCAAAATTGTGAAATTTTTCATTCGACGTTATCCGAGACACAACTTTAAAACAGCGACAATTTTCTACGATTTACTTTAACAAGTTCTTTCCTTCTTAACGAGGACATTTTTTGTTCAAATCTTAGAGAAATGTTTTCTACTTACCAAGTGAAAAACGCTTTCATTCAGTGAAGAACTGGGCCCAATTGAAACACACACTTTCAACTTTTGTTCTTCTTCTTCTTCTTCTTCTTCTTCTTCTTCTTCTTCTTCTTCTTCTTCTTCTTCTTCTTCTTCTTCTTCTTCTTCTTCTTCTTCTTCTTCTTCTTCTTCTTCTTCTTCTTCTTCTTCTTCTTCTTCTTCTTCTTCTTCTTCTTCTTCTTCTTCTTCTTCTTCTTCTTCTTCTTCTTCTTCTTCTTCAATAAAGGTGACACATCCAAAGGACATTCTTTCACCACGCATGCGTCGAAAGGCTAAATATGCCCAGTAATATAGGTGAAAGGGTCCTTATGGACAGAGGCAACCCTCATTACATTCAGGGGGAGATGATTCCAATCCTTAATGGTTCGAGGCAGGAAGCTAAATTTATAACAGTTAGTACTAGTTTGTGGGAGACAGACATGAAGGTCATGCATTAAGCGGGTTCTACGAGTAGGCCGCTGGAGACAATCAACAGGTAATTGAGCCAGGCCAAACATACCTTTGGAAAAAAGGATCAATCTACTTTGTTTCCAGTCGTTCCAATAGAAGTTATTACTATAAGCTTTGTCATCGGCGACCCCCCCCCCCCCCGGACTGAAATACTGAGATGGGAATAGGAGAGATCTTTTTTCAAAGGATTTATTCACGAGGGATTTCACAACAGAAGCAAAGGAACCTGTCAATTAAATAGTGTCACCTCAACATATAGCAACCGTTTTCAAATGCATGTCGTCTAAAAATGTCTTTTGTATCTCCGTACTCAAGCAACTTCCTGTTTCATGTGCTATGCATAACTAGATGGAGATAATTCATACACTCATTATCTTGAAACATTAATAAGCCTATTCATTCTTTTCAAATTAAATAAAAAATTTATACAGTAACATTCAAGACGAAGTTAGCTGATTTCATATACCTGTATGACTTTGGTTAATATACTTCCTCTTTAAATCTCTAAATTTTAGTCCAATTCTTTTAAAAACGATATCATCATCATCATTGTTACTTTCATAACATTACACATTCAACATTCATTTACATATGACGTATATTTGCTTAGCACAAAATCCAGCACACGGGTTTACATACTTAGAAACTAAGCTTAGTTTGTTTCGGTCTAATAAAAATGGCCAAGGACATCACATGATAGTAAGACATGAACTGTGGGCACGTTGACAGAGTCCAAAGACACCATCGATATAATTAAGTATTGGTCTTTCTGATATAGTTGTTATTATAGAGGACATTAAAGTATACCTCAAGTTTCAAATTCAAAATAAATATTAAAGAACATGAAAAGTGAATCCAGACAGTCAACTCCTATCTTCAAAGGTCATTCCCGAGATGAGATATGAAATACCGAAGTTTAATCTCTCAGTTTAAAATAATATTTGCGATATACTTTGTGTTGCCTTTGTTGTACTACTCAAATTACCATCTTTGTGTGTTATTGTTTTTTTTTTTTCTGAACGTGACTGAGTCTTGTACAGATATGTGATAGCATTTTCCCTCTTATCAGCTTATGGGGTGAGGTAGGTAATCAACCCCTATCTGCAGAATATCCTGTGTAAGCAAACAGGAAGCGCTAAACCGTTCGTGGTCACAAGAATATTTTAATATCAAAGGGAAACACAGTAGTTGTAGGAATTTCAAAGCAAGAAAGTTCATAAATACTACTACTACTACTAAAGGCCCATTTCGTTTTAGTTAATAAATTTCAACATTTAATATTTTTCAACAATAGCACTAACTATCATGATGAAACGATCCTTCTTACTTTTTGTTACATTCTTCTTCTCTGCCTGATTACCTCTTATAGCCTCAGGGAGGAAATTAGGCTCACTACATGCACACTTGATAAAGTCACATTTCACGTCTGATTAATCGATTGACAGTAACAGATATATTAAAATACACAAAAAGTTACGTAACATTTGAGGTTAACTAACAGGTCAATCAAGCATGTGTTAATTGCTTTTCACGCAGTGTGAAATAGCTAAGTGTAAGCTTAGCTCATTTTAGGGCACGGATCATGTGACAAACTCAGATATCAGTTACACCCCACACCGCCTTTGAAGTACTGGGGTGTCTATGTTGCTTTCTCAAGAAGAGACGTCACAGCATGATGACAATGGGACTTAGTGAATAAGGTAATTTCGTTTGTCAATCTCTAAAATGTATATTTTTAAAATTCTAGACTTGAGGTTTACTGTAATATCACTCCAAAGTTTACGTTTTGTGACCTAAAAAGATAGTTTGCATGCAGCAGAAGTTTGTCTGCCCCATTACTAAGGCTTCTTTTCGGGAACTTTGATGTAGCCTTGGCATTATTTTTGAATCAGTAGAACTTTTTCTGCTCGTCTGTATCTAAAAGGGGGAGGAGGTCGCAGGCAAATCTCCTGGAATAAAGTTATGTCTCCTAATGAATAAAAAAATCCACTGCATTTTCATAATTATCAGAATATTTGAAAAATACTTCGCACATGGACGGACGTCATGTACCCTGTCCCCTATCCCCAATCAATACGTTAACCTGTTTCGTTAGATGTATATATGACATAACCATATTTGAAATTCTGACGTTCACTCCATATATCGTATGGTAAGGTTTCTTACCATTTCCCTAAATATTCCTGTGATAGGATTTTCGTTTGCTAAATTAATATCTCATTCGTGGTCTGTAAATGATTTTGTGTTACGTAATATCCCCAAAACTTCAGGAGGGGGATAATAAAAAAATAATGCTTGATGCAACAATTTGAATACTGTTAAACATTTTCAAAAAATCATAGAAGAGAAAGAAAAGAGATAGCCTATATAAAGAACACTTAAAAATGCTTGCAAATCATTGTCAAACGTTGCCGGAACTTTCTTGTACTTTCTTTGTATTTCTTTGCTATTACGTAATTATAAATGCTTTAATATTCAAAATAAATTGTTTTGATTAAATTCAGCATTATTTTATTTATTTAAAAAAGTATGTACACATATGTCTGATGAATGATAATGTTTGAATAACATATACTACCGTCCCCATTACCGTCAAAACCCCCGCTTCTATCCGTATCGCCATCATCGGTGTCAATAGTACCACTTCCATCCGTATCATCATCGTCATCTTCATTAAAGGGTGTAGCCGTATGTGGAGCTTTTCCATGATCTCCTGTTATAGAAATCATATAGAAAACATACTATTTTATTCCCTCTGAACGAAATTCTTGGCAAATCAAATTTTACTTAAAAAACATATTTAATAAGTTCCAATGAAATTTAGTTGGTGGACTGGTAGTAGTAGCCATTCCGACTCATATACAGAATAGCGTCACGGTAATGAAAACGAATAACGCTTTCAAAATCGTCATATCCTCCTTTTAATATATTTTCGATCTTACCTCCATCATCTTTATATTAAGACTACAATACTAAACTGTATAGAATTTAACATACCAGGAAGTGCAGCCACACTACTCTGAACAACAAGACAGAGAAAAAGCTTTAGGACAAAATCTGCAAATAACTATTTAAATTTGCTCCCTGTCTGTGCTTTTGACTTTCATTAAGCATTATTTTTCAAAAGGGGAGGGGAGCAAAAAGACATTGTTCTTTGAATTCTCTAAAGCAGCGTTCCCTTATAATCACAATCTTTGGTGATAGCAATGCATATCGTACCCAAGGGTATCTAATACACATTCGAGATGGTATACTAGCAACAAATAAATTAGGAATATTGAAAGGGCGCGAAGCAGCTGTAATTTCGCTCCTTTCAATTGCAAAAGACTGGAGAGAAATTGTTCGTCAATGGTGTTAATATAAATGATCAGAAACGGAAACGTTACCTAAACATTCTAGGAGGTTCCAGCCAATATGCCCATTTGGCCCCTATTGGACTCCAGCTCGGCTACTTGCTGGGCCCCAGCTAGGACCTATTCGTATTTGTCAGGTGTTTGCACGTGGGTCAACTGGGCTAGCCTTTTCTTCTGTTGTTAAAGCTGGGCTTCAACTGGGCATCAGCTGGGAAATCCTGGGTCCCACGTGGGAACGCCTTACAAACACGAATGGGTAATGTTGGCTGGGATAATCTTTTCTCAATACGGGTTCGGACCAATCCATCCAAACCCTTTTGCGTTAGGGCCTGATGCTTGTTACGTGTATGGTCTAAAGGTAGAGCATTAGCCTCTCACACGGAGGGCAGGGGCTCGATTCCAGGTCGGTTCATACCAAAGACTCTTAAATTGGAACCTACTGCCATTGGGCGTGATGCTCCGCATAAGAAATGCCAGTAGGGGAAAGCCTGTGGGCACAACTGGAAAAAGGCAGCAGCCGGCTCAACTTGAAGCTAAAGGTGGAAAGGTCGTGAAACTCCATCTAACTAACCAACTGACGCTTTTTACGCCAAAGACATGATACGTCAGAATTTTTCTCCCCTTCCCTGATTTATCTGCGGTTGAACAGAAGCGTTTATTATCATATCTCGGTATGAGACTCGCTAGTCGCGAATAGAGGACGGAAGGCGTTATTTCTAGTTGTGATTCTGTTCGATTGACCTATCGTAATCTCTTTACAACAATAGAATAGTATAGAACAGAATAGGATAGGATAGGATAGAATATCACTTTATTAATCCATCAACTGGAAATTGTCAAGCTCGCTACATATAAAAACAATTAACACGGATAAAATGAATGAAAAATAAAACACTAAAACATTGACTTAAAACATTGAAAAAGCCAAAAGAGGTAACAATAAATAAAAACAGTAGAAGGAGCAAAAGGCAGCAGACAGAGAAACACAAACACAGTTTCTTTATCAAAAAGTCAATGTGATCATTCCAGGAAAGACTATTATCTAAGTTAACCCCTATACTCTTAGTTGTTCACCCTTTCTATATCAGTGCCTTTAAGTGAAAGTAAGTCAGGCGTACAGCTTAGCTTCCTAAAGTCAATTATCATTTCTTTTGTTTTCTTCACATTAAGCTCTAAAAAGTTATTATCACAGTAATCAATAAAGTGTTAAAGGCCGAAGAAAAGTCAAAAAAGTAATTCGGACACTGTTACCAAATTTAGAGCGGTCAAGGTGCTTATAAACTTTCTCTAATAAAACGAGGATTGCATCTTCAGTGCTACGATGTTTTTGATCTGCAAACTGAAATTCGTCAAGGTAATTAGCAGACATACTAGAAAACCCTTTCAACAAAATACGTTCACATACTTTCATGGCAATAGATGTAAGTGCAACAGGTCTTAAATCGTTCATACAAGTGATTGGAGACTTTTTTGGAACTGGAATAATACAAGATATGTTCAAAATTCATTGTTTCACGAGAAGCGATTACCGAGTATTTTCCAAATGAAAACAAATCTAAAATAATTGTTCTGTTTTATGGATCATCCTTGCCGGTTGAAATATAGTCCAACAAGAGATAATGCTAAAATGTTCTTACCTTTGCAGTATGATGCGAACACCCACAGAACAGTGATGAGAATATGAGCGTTAAAAGTCATCTGTGCACCTTGATGAAAATGTACACGCCTTAGTGTATTCCATTCAGGAATCAAAAAGCAATTAAATATAGAAGTGGTCTTTACCAAAGTTTTTACACAACAAAAGACTCAGAACTGGTGTAAAGAAGTGTTTTTTGCATGAATGCTAGTGCCATCTGCAATGCCGCCTGAAATTTGTGTAATAATTTATGATCCAGTGAGTTGCCATCAGTGTTTAAGACACATTTAGTTGCTAGAGTGAGCATGACAACAAGAGAGGAATTTCAGTAGAGGAGATCTAAAACTGACAGAGATACTAAATGTGAAAGTAAACTATTGCAAAAATAAGAACAGAGGAGATTTCTTGTCGATATTCGATTTAAAAACAAAAAACAAAAATGAACACCACATTAATGAATATTAAAAGTTTCGCCCTAAGGGGACTGCGAAAAATATCATTGCCACTGTTTTGTCAACAAGTTTGTTTCTTCTCTTTGCATGAGTTACACCAGAGTTAAACCATGATAAGATTTTCTCTACAGGGAGGTGTTACTAGATGGAGATCCATCGAATCTTTAATTTATGCTAATCCAATTAGATTGATTCCAAAGTGGAAACTAATTCCTTTGTTTGTGGATTATTGAACTAAGGGGCATGGGATACGTTTGCTTAATAACTAGGCAACCTCATGCATATCTACGATGACTCCAACAAAAGGGATTATTTGGAACTATGGTGTTTTGTGTAAGTAGTTGCGGACAAAGAAGTGCCAGGCACTGTCTCGGCATTTCAAACGACTGGCTATTGCTAATGATCACAACGACCAATTCTATAGATCAATAAGCTCTTTCATGATTACAAATCGGCCTCCTGGGTCAAAGGTCATTCGGTATAGCAACCCATAGCAACGCTAGTCGCAGGCCGTCGCCTGTGCATACCATCGTTACGTTACGTATGCATGCCTACAATAAACAACACGGACATGAACCAAAAGTAGCTTCGAAAAATCACATCTCTTAATGGACAAAAAGTTCGATGAGTATCGCCCGAAAG
This sequence comes from Holothuria scabra, assembly GCA_037179385.1. Taxonomy (NCBI): domain Eukaryota; kingdom Metazoa; phylum Echinodermata; class Holothuroidea; order Aspidochirotida; family Holothuriidae; genus Holothuria; species Holothuria scabra. Next base: position 8,824,343 of record CM074191.1, read on the forward strand.
ATGTTTTGAAGTATCACTCATAAATTTTCCTTAGATACTGGCTGAGTTTTAAGTTTTTGAATGTGCAAAACCTCAAAGAATTTGTCCGTTCCCGTGGAAGTACGAACTGACAGTTCAATCCTTCTCTGCTAGCTAGGCTAAATACCGTAGGCTAGGCCTACTCAAGGAATGAACCAGCTGTAGGCTGGCATACCAAATTTCGTGAAAAAATACCTAGGCTACTAGCTAGGATGAGTATCAGGGGGTTATTTCTACGCTTAAAGTTCTGTTCCCGTGCTACATGATAAAAAGGCCTAACGTAGTAGGCTTCGTTCGTAAGTTCGTAGACTTCGTAGGTTAAGTTCGTAAGTTCGTAAAGGTCGCCTTACTGCTACTGCTATAGGCCTATAAAGTTAAGTCTTGGCCTTTTAGCTTCATGATAAAATCTCACAGTATATCTATCCAGGACTTGCTTCGCCCAGGCTTAGTTGTAACTTACCTCAGCCCAAGACTGTGATTTGGAGTGTAACTTCATGTAACGTTCAAGTGCTATAGTAATGTTGCATTAACAGTTATACTGTTAGCACATGGGTGTTCAATGGAAAAAGCGCGCCTAAGATCGATTGTAATAGACGAAAATAATAGGCCAAGGTAACTCTAGATTTTTTTATAACCATAGATCCAAAGCAAAATTCATTCCTAAATCTTAGAGAGTAATAGTAGGCCCTTTAACCTGAATTTTAATCTGTTAAACCATATCCTACAAGTCAAGTGTAATCTTGTGTAGCCTACTATTGCAAAATGTACGTACACACAGTGATACGAATGAGCGAGTGATACCGGATGACTTTTGTTCTTTCATGCACAGTTGTAATCATGAAAGGGCTTATTGTGATGATTTATGCAAATGAGCAAAAGAGAAATAAGACTTAACATTGCCATTGGATTTTCACTAATACTCGCATTCGCTCGCAGGGTCTTAAAGGCCCACCTAAATAGAGTAAAGTACAAAGAACAAGACATTCAAGTAGGTTGTAGTCCGCGTTTAAACGCGTCCAAATCGACACATTAATTTACTTCCTTAAGAGGCTGGCAATATAAAGCCAAGGGACAAATTTTCCGATCTGCTGTTCGACATCTAGCAGAGGACCTATCAGGCTTGAACTTAGTACCTAACACCTGCTAACACCTGCAAAGCCTATTGAGTGATTAAGAACAACACAAAAAAGAGAATAATGTCGGCAACTATAATGGCTCAAAGAAAAAAAGGTTCTCGATGGATCTCCATCTAACAAAAAACCCCTTTGCTTTACCCTTTTTATGAAACACAAGGAATCACTTAAACTTCGACAGTTTCGCCTTTTTTAGTGTTTAATAAAGGTACTAGTTATCTGGCGATGTATAATTTTTAAGATCCTTCATTAGATGTTGGGTGTATAGTGGCGCTCCTAGTGTGTTCCGTTTGTAATTTGCGTGCATGCACAAAATATTGTACCGCGCTTGCACTCATCGAATAAGGACCACTTTCTTCAGACCTGTTTGTTTAGGACGTCACTGTATCGGTCTTTACAAGTGAAAATTTTAAATATTCTGTGCAGTAATGATATTGGTCTTGTTTGGTTTACTTGTTCGTGTGTTTGCCAAACCAGGCTTATACAAACGATATCTCGAGGTGGAAGTGCTAAAAACTTTTTCATGTATAATCATACTTGACGTCCATCTTATTTAATTTGGCTGAAGTAAACTGACTTTATGTGCTACACTAAAACGGTGTCAGCTGAGAAGGAGCTACTTCATCGTAATCGATGGGATTAAGTACTGTTGGTACGTAGCAGTAAACAAGGACGTCATGATGGTCGGGGAAGAACCATGTTTCTCGAGCTGTAGATAAGAGACCGTTCGAGGTCGCCAGAACAAGGTAATTATATTATAAGCTTTGCAGAGGTTAGAGGTAACTGAGAAATCCTTGGAAATTACAGTCTCATGAGTGCCATATTTAGATAAAACTATGGAAAGCTTCACACTTTCTGCCCATAAAAACTCTTTGTAATTTTGTTGGAAGATTCAATGTTTTGGGCGGAGGTCAAAGTTTTCTCAACGGAATTGAAGAAAAAGACAGTGGTGAAGAAGGAGTACATGTTTGTATCTTTGTTACATGTAACCAGGAGTAGTTTCTTTAAAGCTCATACATGAAATGGACAACCCTTGTTAAAGTTTCCAAACCGACAGAAATCTAAAATAGTTCCCTGTGATCCTCTAGCTTTCTCCCAGGAAGCCTGTTTGCTGCAAGTATACAGCAGACCAGAACAAATGATAACAGTTGATTCTCTGATCATTTCTCATGCTTTGGTGACTTCCACCTGCATTTGACCCCTGTTACCAATCCAGTGTCCCGTCCAGATGCCTGGTTTGCCGGGTATGTGGTTCACATAGTTCTAAAGCAAATGTGTTGGTAATATACTTATCGAATGGTCTTTGTAACCTTGTCACTATGTAGATCTCACATATGTTTGTAATTGCATTTCGGCATAAATTTCAAAGTGATTTAAAGAGGAAAAGGTCAATGGTTTTCAAATACTGATATGGCTTCCGTGAAAACCTAACAGTGGTTAATCAAGCTCAAAAACTGTAAAACGAAGTGTCCTCAATTAATTATTTAATATAATTGTTAATAAAACCTTCAAGTGACTGTTTTGTTTTGTTTCATTTTGAAGATTTGTGTGATAATAGTGCCGATTGCTTTTAGTGATTGTATGAGTAGCAAAGTGTTACTAACTAGGTACGTGCATTTATTTATTGTTCTCTGTATTTTAAACATGCTCGAAAAAGGCTAAAAATAGGTCTTTTTGAATGAGCTAAGCTAGACCTGATGTTCCTGAAAGCATAGTTAGGTTATCCAGACTGTACATTCTACAGCCTTTTTTTATAACCTACATGTAAACAGTTGGTAAGTTGCAAACAGCCAATTCACTCATTGATTCACAACAATTTAAAGTAACTAGATGTTCGCCCTTTTTTACCTCTTAGAATATAGGCGTCGGCAGCGAGGGGCCGGGGATCGTGCCCCCCCCCCCATAGTTTTTTATGAGATTTGGGGGCATGCCCCTCCCCCATAATTGAATGTCGCAAAATATATTCTTCAAAAGTAATTTAACAAATGTAAGTTGCTTTTATTATATTTCGGCTATTCTTTGGCCCAAATATTACTTTTCAGAGTCCAAAGGCAAAGCTCCTGGGGGCTTCGCCCCCTGGGCCCCCACATTAACGATGACCTGTAGGAGAGTTTATTTTTGCCCTTCAAACATTTGCAGGCTATACTGCAATTGTGCCCACTCTGAATTTCGGAATAAATTCAGATAGACTGTCACAAGCCTCATATCTTCGGAATCTCTTGACTTTTACACTTCGGGTTTCTGAATGGATAATTTTCTTACAGATTTTAAGGGGCTAACATTGGCTACCTTGGTGTGGATTAAAGTGTGCTCCTAGCATCTGACATGTTTCTACCTCCCGTAGAGATTTTTGTCAATTCCTGGGGATGCACAAAATCGTTCCAAAATCATACTTGGTGTGGTGGGTAGAATATTGGGTCTTTTATGGTTGGAAGGAATTTGCACGGTCATTGCTGCCAGTCATTGGCCAGTGCAACCACCAAACCCATGTTGGGTCAATGAAGTCTCAAGGGTCGCAACCTTACCACTATTACGGTACCTCACAGGACCTCACTTAGCCCTTGGCTGAAGTGGACATACCCAGTGGCGTACGAGACGGGACAGAGGGAAGACTGCACCAAATTTCGGCAAAATCTAAATTCGAGCAAGAATTTGGGAAATAATACGAACAGCCTTTTAATTTTGAAAAAATGGGATAGTTTTTCAGAAAAGTCCTAAATGTGGCCGAAATCTCAACAAGATATACCGGAAAAACAAAACAAAAAAAAAAAAAAAACGTTATAGTCGCAATAAAATTTTCATGAAAAACCAAGTCAAGATTCCAAGAAGTCGCTACACCTTCGGGCAACTCAAAAAGCTATCATTCGTGACCTTTACTTCACAGATAACAACAACACAATGCCCGAAATCGTCGAATATCCAAATTCTTTCAAGCATTTGCCCGAAAATGGAAAAGCATCAAAGTAAGGGTAACATAGTAACGAAAAATTAAAGAGATACAAAAGTCGCGACAAATTTTGGAAGCCTGTGGCTTAAAAGAAACAAGTATTCTTGAGCCTGTTTTTAAATTTTTTGTAACACAATACCAGAAATGGCCGATTATTTTATTAGCTTCAAACCTTTGCCGAAAAACAGAAAGACGCTTTATTTAAAGAACAATTTTCATGGAAAATAACAACGATCTGCGACACATTTGGGTAGAATGTGAAGAAAATGTTCACTTTTCATCATCCCAACTTCACACTGCTGTTATGGAAAACTTTGCCCGAAATGGTCAAATATTCGGGCAAAGGTTTAAAAAAAAATCCTGGGACGTTTTCATTTGCTAAATTAATTCAACGGATAGACAGGAGGGTGTTAAGGTGCTAAAAAGTTTGCCATCTATCCTGCTCTAGAGCCAAATTCGGGCAATGGTTATGAAAATCGGGTAATTTGTTTTTGGATACTGTAATCATGCAGGGTGAGAATGTCTTCCCATAAGTCTGCTTGAAAACTCATTTTAACACACCTTGTAACGTGACAATTCTGTCAATAAGTGTTATCAATACAAAAAAAAAATCATTTACTTCATTTCACCCAATGATAGTGCTACATTTTATCTGATTCTTCTGATCAAAATAGCGACTGCTAAGATCCCCCTATAAGCCTGGGAAATGTCATCATAGACTGTCTCAGGGGTCCGATTTTTCAAAATTTTGTGTTCTCTTCATGCCAGGTGAAGATCCGCGTAGATAGTCTCCCTAGCAAAATTTTAGTTTCAGGTGAACATTTGAGCAAACAAGTTGAGTTAGCGACTTCTAAGACCCCCTATAAGCAAAGGAAATAACATTTTTGACTTTCTGAAGGGTCAGATTTTTTCAAAATTTCCTGTACGTTTCGCCCTAACTTATGGTGGTGCTCCACATAGACCGTTTCATAGCAGGATTTAAGTTTCAAGTGAACATTTTTTTACAAAAGAAAAACTCAAAGTAATGACAGCTTAGATCGCCATATAAAGCCCGGGAAATGCCATTTTTAACTGTCTGAATGGTCGAATATTTCAAAATGTTTTGCACGCTTGGCGCCAACTAATGGTGGCGCTCGGCTTAGTCTTTCTGGCTGAATTTTAGTTTGGAACGAACGTTCGTTTATCTGCAATTGAAACCTAAAAAAGCGACCGCTTGGATCCCCTTCACAAGCCTGCGAAATGTCATTTTCGACTGGCTGAGAGGTACGAATTTTCAAATTTTCTGGACGATCCGTGCCAACCAATGTTGGCCCTCCGCTTTGACTCTCTTACGGAATGAATTACATTTTCGGGCAAAAGTCGTCTGCCCCTAAACTGAAATGCTCCCCTACGCCTTTAGAAATAACTTACTCAGGCGTGCAATGAAACAGCTACTTTCAACATTCAGCAGGATTCAGGATTTGCGATCCTAGGATGCATAGTCCAGTGGAGTAATGAACTGAGCTAATTAGTATCTCAGTGTTTTAACCATGTGTTTAAATCACAAATTTTTCTCAACAGAATTAAAGACAGTTAAACCTGGCATGCGATTTCCAGCCATCTAGGAGGTTTAAAAATTCAAAATTTTCTTTGTACGCTCCACGCCAACTGGTGGGGGCACCCAATAAAAACATCTTCCGCCGCCTATGTAGAAACTACTGTTTTAACACGAAAATAAAGTCATTCAGGTCTATGCTGTTCCTTGGAGCAGTTGGTTTCCTTTTTTTTGTTGAGGTCAAAGAAATAATAAAGAGGCAAAAGCGTGTGTTGGACCAAGGCCGGTAACGCCGCACTCATGATGAAACATTCCTTCTTACTTTTTGAAACATAGTTTATTTTCTTTGCCTGATTACAGCTTGTGATTAATACTACATATACACTTGGTTTAGTCAGGTTACACATCTGATTAATAGATTAGTAAGTAACTGGGCCGAAAAACTTCATCTCACTAATTGATTAATACATTGGAACTGCCAGATATACCAAAATACATCAAAAGCCACGTAACATTTCGGGATAGCTGAAAGGCTTGTCAAGTATGTGGTAACTGCTTTTTACGCAATGCAAGTACAACGACAGCATAAATCATATAAGGGCAAATTTTAACAAAGTAAGATATTCGTTACACCGAACACCGCCTTGGATCTACCAGGAGATGTATATGTTGTATTCTCACGAAGGAACGGCACTGCATGCTGGCTTTACTGAGCTGTTCCAAACAAAAGGAAATGCAAGAAAAGATCAAGAAGCACATCGATTTTCTTGTATTTTTTTTTTTCAAATGCTCTCAGACACTATTTTGACAACTCGTTCTATTAAAAAATCGTGCAAATTATTTTTAATCCAACTTCACATAGTGCTTGTGCAACGGTTCTGTTGTAGAAAAATAGTATCGGTAGAAAGTTGAGGATGGAAAAGACGGGTTTAAGGTCAACTCGAGTTTGATATTTCAAAGGGGGGCATATTATTATTGCTCTGGTGAAATTTGCATTACAATCTGATGTGTGATTCTCAAGATAGGAGCAACATAAGTTTTCACATTGTCATCAAAAAGTGAACTTGAAGCAAGCACGAATGGAATCAAATCGTTAAATAATGGACAGTTTTTCGTTTTTCTTTAAAGTTTAGGACCAATTTTTTCCACCACATTAGCTTTTTATCAGAATGTTATTGCATAAACAACATGAGAATTTTATAAGTTTCGCATTACCCACAGGTGGATCCTATTAAATTCAAGGTCAACAAAACAAACCGAAAGCACAAAATGAAACCAAGAATTTCTTGTCAAGGTGAGTAAGTGAATAACCTCTGCTGAACTCAGGTTTACGTTTCGAATACAAATCTGGGAACTTACTGATAATTGTAGAATCACATTTCCGATTTGTATGGACGTTTCACCAAATTGTGAAGATTTTGTTCCTCTTCCACATGAAATTTAAAGTATTGATTAAACTCTCTCTTTTAACGTTGAATTTTATTTAGGACTAGAAAGAGTAAAAGAACAAGGTAAAGTAACCAAATATATGACAAAAAAGGCACTTGCTCTACATAGTAAAGTTCAGAGAGGCTGGAGAGCTATGTTTTGATGTGAATTTTCTGAATAATTTCAGTTTTCAATGTTTTCATTGTCATTATTAAGCTCGTGATTCTAAAATCGCCGCGAAAAAGGTAACAATTAGGGAATAAAGTCAATGGTGCCCATGTCTCTACATCAGATTCGAACAGGCTATGACGTCACGCGTATGGGCTGAGAGACCCGAGGCGAAGCCGAGGGTCTCTGCCATTCATAAATACTTTAATATCGAAAAGTTTAGAATAGAAAAAGCTTTCTTTTTTACAAGTTTTCCATTGATCATCAAGTATTGTCCTTAACCGACTTAAGTTTCATAAAGTGCTCGTACAGGTGTACGTACATACCGTGACATTGACATTGAGTAGCGTAGCGAAAAGCTGTATTGTTGCAATGCACAGTAGTTAGCTAGTTACACGCTACCTTCGTCGCTTGTACGTACGCACAGTCGAGTCATGAATCATACTAGTCACTCGTACAGAAATAGGCCTACTTTTGTGCCGTCTATTTGACTAATAAGTTATATTTTGGAAGTCTTGAACGAGGTCATATTTGGAACAATTTATCTCTTGGATTTGGGACTATAGTCGAGTTCCACTAAAATTATATACTAGCTTGAGGATCTGTGGTTTGGTTTATATTGCTCACTGTGACGTTTGAGTTTGACTTTGACACACTAATGTCCTGCTATACGTTGTTGAAAACAGATTAAACAACTAACGTTAGGCTAACAACGTTAGACCTAGCCTTTCAAATTAGCGTTAGGCCTACGTTGTTTTCGAAATAAGTCAGTAACCTAGCTTGACCTTTTTGAGTGGAATTTTATGGAACCAGACATATTTGCCTTTACTAACGGTGGCTGTCGCAAATTCCTAAAGTTTTCATTGCAGAATGCAGAGAGAATCTATCACAATCTTGCTGACGTTTGACGATGCAGTAGGCAGGCTACTCGGGCTAAGACGCTTCTTAATATTATCACATCTGCATTTCCTTTGGCGATTCTGGTGCTAAATTTCTTTACATAGCTAATGGTGCACAGAATACTTGACCAAGCCTTATGTATGGAATATGTGAGATGAGCTGTAAGGTTAGTGAGTAACGTTATACTCGTTAACTCATTTCAAAACTGTTTTTTCTTTTTTTTTTTTCATCGCCCCATATAGGCCAGAGGTTTCGAGTCTAACTGAGGTAGGCCTAGGCCTAGGAAGTCATGTAGTCCTACTTATATGCTTTTCTCATCAATAGTGTAACATACCAATATTTACACGATCGGGGTCTAAGCCTAGGCCTAGGCCCTATGTGGACTTTGAAACACTAACAAGACCTTCACTTAATATGCTCTGAATTAAAGGTCTAAAATCTGATTAGGACATAATTTATTCGTTTCAATGTACCCACAACATTGCGGTCAACCAAATATATTTACATTTTAAGTTGGACAGTTATGGGGTAAATTACAATCGTATACCTTAATTGCTTAAAACGTCAGGCACCACAGTTGGGCTAGTATGTGTGCTATGTATGTGACCTAAAACTATGTATATATGTACATATACCGTGTTTGCAAAGCTGTGTTTATAGTCATGTTGATCAAACAGTTTCTCAGGCTCCATTCACCCAATGTCTCTACACTGGATTAGAACATGGGTAACTGACCAATCACAATCCAGAATTCTCAAAAAGTATTTATGAATTATAAATAAAACACGCTGAAATAACAAATTAAGCACACCATACACGGGATAATGAGCTCCGCCGTTTATCCATTTGGCCTACCGTGATTTTATCTTGGGACAGTAACGTACCCATGGTAACCTAAACGAAATAGAAAAATAGAAGTTGATGAGTAATACTATGCACGGAATGAACTACCGAAATAAATGAACAGTTTGAAGATTCCACTCTAACATATCCTGATACAAAGCATAATAGCAACGCATAAACAGTTGCGAGTACACTGAAAGTAAAAGCGTCTGGCGAGACAGGGACCAAGGCGGTCCCACCTTTTATATAGTCCTAATGTGAGAAGAAAGTTTTCCCTTCGTTTTAATGTACAGGAGAAATACTACAACCCAGTACTTCAACTAATTAATGTTATTACAAAAATAAATTGGCAGGGAAATCTGGAGAAGATTAAACGTATAGAATTATATTGTCATTGATAATGCTGAGGTATGGGAAAATATAGAGATTTGCGATAGTTCTGGTTTGGATCATGCTATATCTCTGTTACCAGTTAACGCTTTTTCCAGCCACAACTGAAAAAAGGCCGTGGCCGGTTCTATTTGAACCAATAGGTTAAAAACTGGGCTAACTAACTAACAAACTAACCAACTTACTCATTAACTAACTAAATTTATCCTAACGAAATTTTTGGGTTCGTCTTCTGTTTGATGGTAACTTCCTTTCTAATATATTCCGTCCGGGTGCATCAGTAATGTTTCTATTGCTACATTGTGTGTATGCTGGCTGCCTACCAAACTTATGCAAATCAGATATTATACAGTATAAACATGTAATGTCCATGACAGCCGATTAATTTTAGAGGCCTAGCTATCTGGAAATTTTGTTATTTCGAAGGATCTGATTACTGGGAACCGCCCTTCCTCAAGACATTCACGTGCTGCATGCGCTCACCGACTGAAGGGAATTCCGGAAAACCTCTGTACCGGGAACTGTTTTTTATGTACTGAAAACGCATTGATTGTGGATTGTGTGTTGTGTGTGTTGTGGCTCAGTATGGACCGCGTGTTTGGTCAAACCAGAGAGTCTTAGGGTAAATGCAATCGCCTCTCACGCGGAAGGCCCGGGTTGTATTCCTAGGTTGAGTTTTACCGACGACCGTAAAAAGGGAACCTACTGCCGATGTGCGTGGTTCTCCGCATATGCAATGGAGTAGGGATAACAAGCAAGATAGTCACAACTGAAAAAAGGCTGTGACCGCCGCGACTTGAACCAATAGGTTGAAAATTGGGCCCTAAGACTGTATCTAACTTACTAACTATAGCTCAGCGTGTGAACGTCTTTTGGTATCAGACTTGGATCTAAAAAAAGGATTGTTCCTCGGGCCGAGGGAGACACAATGAGTTTCTTGAATCCTACCAGTTGAAAGTAGGAGAGTCTTTTGTTACGGTAAAGGGTAAGGAAGAAGTAACAATCGAAAACACAACGAGGTTAGAGTGTATGTAATGTCGACTTGCATGTGCGCAACAGTCACAACAGTTAAGATTTTAAATATGGAAATCTGGATTGGAATCTCGAAGGAGTTCAAGTTTAAATAAGGTTTACTAACCCCAAGGTCTTCGTAACATAGCAGAAACTGTCACATTTGGAAATGAATTTTAAGAACAGTCGTACTCACATTCATATTTAATTACATTTCACTATATTCACGCTTTCACATGTTCTCTTTGAGATTCGCGGGTTTTATCAACCACCTGAAAGATTATCATCACAAAATTTGACCTAAACCAGAGTTAATTACTACTCTTTTGAAACCTAACTTTAAACTTTTGATAGTTCAAACCATTTGGGTACGAGTTGTTTTCTACACCCATTTGCAGTTTTAAATTCCAACCGAGTTGCCCCAGTGTTGAGATGTCTTATTTCACCGAGTTGCATTGCATTCAAATAGTCCTTGAAGTTGAACAGAGTTTTATCTAGCTGCTACGTTTACTTTTTCTTTCCTTATTAGAGTAAGTGTTACGGTAGTAGGCGTTGCTGTTCAATGACAAAGTTGCCTTAAGATTTTGGACTCAGCATTTGAGTCAAGTACACAGCATGGGCACAGAGAGAGAGAGAGAGTCTTGATTACACATTATGGACTTGTGTGGCCACTGGGATAAGCCATGAAGCAATAAACTGGGATTGTGTCTGGGTAAAGATAAGTTTTAGATAAATATGGGAGGGGCTAAAAGTAAGGAGGTTGGGAGAAATGGAACTGCTTGGGATGATGAAAATATGCCTTTAACGTTATACAGCGGACTGACCTGCCTTTTCACGACTAATCGCTGGAAACACGGCAAACATGTGTCTCATTACACCCTCTACTCGTTACCTCGCTTTTCAGATAAGATGGATCGTTTCTTCACTCATTAACACAAATAATTAAAAAGCAATTTAAGCAAAAAGTCAATTCCAGGAAAATATATATTAATAACTCCAGACTCTTCAATATATTTTTCAATACAATTAACTTTTACTTTCAGTTTTCATATATTTTAGGCAATATCATGATCGCCATCAAAGCACATGCTCTCCTTCTAAGGAAAAATTAAGCAGTATGTGTTTTGTCCTTCATTTATTTGTCACTTACATTTTTCAGTCGAATACAACTGCAGGAAAGGATTAGGAGTGCTTCGCATGAGCTCGTCCCCCTAACATTCCATAAGGCTAATTATCTTACTTCCTTAAATGAATCATTTTGCATCGATGTTTACAAATAATCTTACAACGATAGTGAAATATCAAGAGTGTGCGGTGACATTGAAGGTTTCAAACTTTCGCAACTTGTAAGTCTGTGAGAGGGCACCTTCTGCATTCTGTCGGGATCATACGCAAATATTTATTTTTACGCTACGCTATACACTACCACTAAAAATGGTGATCACTTTACTGTAGGCACTCTTAAAGAGTGAACTTCCTCCCCCCCCCCTTCTTGTAGTGACTTTCACTCTCCTGGGGTGGATTTTACTCCTCTGGGAGTAAATTACCACCCTAATGGAGCGAATTCACACTTTTCACTCTTTTAACGAGTGACAAGTTCAATCTTGGAATGTCAAAGAAAACCGATATCGTGCTTAATTTGTTTTCAAAATTTTGATATAAATGGAAAATATCATAGTTGTGGTAATGTTTTCACGAGATATCAATTCAATAATTCGCTACATTTTAAGATCATTTTACAAAGAAAATAATATTCGGATCCGTCTCAAAGTTTTGATCAACATTTTGCCCAAGTTCCCGAAAATACGATTTTTTTTTTTTAAAAAATCGACCCCAAAATGAGAAGGAACCCAGTTAAAGTAATGTTCCGTGCAAAATCAAATAGATCACTAAAAATTGCTACCCTCATGTGCAGTTTCCTATGAAATATTTTTCCTCCGCTACTTTAGTTCATTGTCACGAGTTTGCAGTTTTATAAATTTTTCCTTACGAGATCAGTCAAAAGGTGACAAACGATTTTGTTCAAAGTTATCCAACATCGTCTCATTTTCCATGGATTCTTTTAGGCTTAAAGGATAACTTTTTCCCTGATCACATCACTCTTGGAAGCCAGACTCCCTTCTAGCTTGCATACAACGGTCTCCGTAAGAACATTAGGACATTACATTGCTGTCAGCTTAATAAATACTTCCATTTAGTAGTTAAGTTATTTCATTAGTTAGACGGAGTTTAACGACACACAAACACACCTACTTAAAAATTCATTCACCTTTCAAATTATATCGAAAAACTGCTACAATTAATACCGCGTTCTGTATTTAGTTGTTCCAACGTTTCTGCGTGATTTTAGAAACAAATGTTGCTTTTCTCTGAACATTTGGTAATGTTGTCTAGATTTCAATGACAAGTTAATCCAAACTTTTTCTTCATCTGTCTTATCCGAAAAGTAAATCGATCCAAAATGTTTGATTGTTCACGGGAAGTGTTCCCTCACGCCGCAAGTCATGACCATCGCAGCGGTGGCATCCAGCAACAACTATGACTTATGGAGTGAATTCTCATGATGACCCTTTCTCACACATGATGTTTTGGCGATTTCAGTCGGTAGTCCAACCATGGTAGAACTTCCATGGTCTAACAGACAATACAGTCACACATTCAGGTACTCTTCAGTTTTGGTACATCGAGAACGAACTGTATTAAGTGGATAATCATACTCAAAGTTGCTGTTGGGGGGTGCCATTGGTGTTTCATAATAGCTCAGTTCAAGAACCGTCTGTTTACTACGGTGTGGCCCAAGAGATTCATATTCAGTGTTTGTCGGAACTCCACAAGTTCTTCCATCATTTACGTTGTGCTTTTTCCGTTTTAGTTGGAGACGCTTTAAGTTATGAGGAGCTCTGTAACAGAAGAGCAAACAGGGGGGCAAAATATAAAAGAGAAGATGATTTAAGGTCATATTTGTCAGAAAAGGCGTTAATGCTCTAACAAAATACTTCTGAAATTATGAAAGACTGCTGGTAAAACAAATCCAAGTATCATTTATCTTAAATCGTAAATGCCACAACTGCAAGTATCCCAGCATTCAGTTAGCCAAATGGAATTTTACTTTGTCGTTTTTAACCAATTAACCTAAGTCGATCCGTCCACGGCCCGCTTTTCCAGTTGTGGCTCACTGCTCGTTTTCTTCCCTACTCCAGTCAGGCGTGGATCCTGACTTAAGAAAAAGCATAAAAGTGAGAGAGTGTAATAACAAATTTCCCTTATGTTTCATTGTTGATCAGGCAAAAAGGGGAGGGCTGAGGCCATAAAAGCCGCCCCTTGAATCCGCACTTGTCGATGTCTTATCAGATTGAGGTTAATTTATCGTTTTTTACTTGTGCCATTGCCGAATTTCGTTAATTTGCATTACAAAATATTTAACTACAAACTTGTGCGGGACCTGGCTGGTGTGCACCAGTCAGGTCCCAAACCACAAACCTAGATATTTTGTCCCTTGTGTAAACAGAAGTCACTGCAGCACTGTCACTTGTGGTTTCAGTTGTACTGCAATGTTTTGCCTAGTCTGGAATGGGTCATTTCTAAGAGCTTATTGAATATGAGGATCACATAAATAAGTGAAGCAGAATCTGTAAATGTACTTAGCAGTTTTTCTGGACAAAATTGATGAAAGTTCAAGGAAAAAACACATTTTACAAAAACAAAAATGCCCTTTGTCATAGTTTCAGCCACTCCTCCTCAAAACTTGTGATGTCACAGACAACTGGTAGTGAACTAGTGGTAATTTGTAACAGCTGCATTCCATTGGTTTTCTCTTGAGAGATTTTCCTGAATGACGGTTTTGGTTTGGGGTTAATAGAACAACGCAGGCAGTGGAAGAATAAGGTTTTTAATGTGCGGTGTATGCTATTGTATACAGCTAGTGCAGTATTACACATACGGTATAAACTTCTATGTGTTAATATTCACTTGATTGTTTTGAGGGAAGAGATTACACCAACATTTTGAAAAAAAGATACAAGCCTACGGACAGTTATAACTGAAATAATTTCAGGCCATTGCATCTGGACACTAACAGTTTGATTGTCGCTTAATACTTTCAGTTCTGAAGATAATACAACGCATACTTTGCTCAGGCCGGTAGCCAGGCGGGGCACGAGGGGGGGGGGCGTTCCCCCAGTGCGGACGACTATGACCACATACGGAAAATTGATAAAAAATAGAATTTTAGTACCGGTAAACGGAGGCGCACTCAGAAAAGGTCCGATTCTTTATAACTTCTTTAAGACAAAAATGTCGTATTTGCGTATAAGGAACTACAACGGCACCCTTTTCGTAACAAAAAAAAATGTTGAAAAATAATACAATGGCAGTTTGAACGCGACATAGTCTACCTTAAACAGAACTTTCTACTAATTGCATGATTAAAAAAAGTTGCTTCTTGCAAATATTTACTATCTTTCCTTAAAATCTGAAAATCTTCAAACCTCAAATCAAGACTTGTGGGTGTCAAATTCTTGAAAATGCCCGTAGGTTATTGTAAAGGTGAACAGTACAATGAAAATTTGATTGTGTTCTTACACTTATTATAGACTTTAAGTAGAAATTTCTCTTGCTAAGAAACAAAGGTACCGGCTCGGTCTTCCACTACCAAATGAATAGATTTTCTATAAAGTGAAGTAAAGTGCACTTAAATTTGTGCTTAGTTTTAAGTGAGCATACACACCCTTTTCTTGCTAAATATAGGTTGGGTCAGTTGTAATGAGACATTCAATTTTGCAGTCGAGTCTAGTCATTTATGCCTTTCATGTGACTTGAGTCGAGTCAGTGACTCGAGTTATTGTGGTAATTCTACGAGGGAAATTTGGATACTTCCAATTCTTCCAGTCTCTTCGCTTTTGAAAATTTGCCACTCGAGTCATGACTCATTTTAATTCTGGCTACCTTTATAGGGGGAGACCTGTTCCTTTCCGATTGACTGCCCCACCTGTGTAAAAGGTCAACTTTAGAAATGCTTCACTTTTTAATCTGTTCTAAATTTCAAATAAAAAGCAGAGGTAAATTTTATTTTTACATTTATTTTAAAGCTCTTTGTGCTACATTGAGTCAGTCGATTTCACTTTTACCTTGACAGAATTCCCATCTAATATTTCTTAGTTGTAGTAGTATTTTGTCCACACTGAGCCTATTTCAGTGTTAATCTGGAAACATTTCCGGGGAGAAACCCTCCATTAGAAAGATAAGGGTGTCACTGCTTTTCTTACATTTTTGAAGTCCAATCGATCTTGTTTTGGAGGATGGCCTACAATGAATAAAGTGCATTCCACACAGAATGTAGATTGTGCAGCTTGTGATCGACTTACGGAGCCGTGCACAAACAAGCTGTACATAAACTAGTCAAAGCATTGTCTGAATTGACATATTACGTTAGTCAAGAATACTGACTAATATTTGACTAATTACTCTTAGCTTTGACAAATGTAAAGCCTTCATGACTGAGTTTTGAATACAGCTGGTAGTTCATTACCTTGAAATCAGTCACATCAATAGAATTAAGGTACTCAGGGCTATTATCCGGCAGAATAAAAGTACAGTTTTAGACTACAGACTGACAGAAACCGTTGTTGCGGAGTTCAAAGCTACAAAACCACATGTCATTTAAAACCCTTACTCCGTTCATGATGAGTGAAAAAGGTTTTTTCATTTCACCAAACTCAATTTTACAGAGATTTGTTGTTGGCCGGTGCAAGAGTGTTTTGTTAATCCAGACAATTTGGTATAAGCGCTCATGTGCACACGAATTACTGAACTCGCTTATTTGTTATTTATTTATTGAGACATATTACCTTCTCTTTTGCACGAAGTAAATCAGCGTAGTCGTGACAACCAGTATTAAAGCGGATACAACAAGAAATATACCAATTGTAGCAACCAACAGTGATGTACGCAGTAGGTCTGGAAACAGAGAAGTCATACATATTATAATGGAACTAAGACAGCGATATTTTAAACAACGATAAAATCGTATTTACATTCATAGGAGATGAGTATGTGCAATTAATTTACGTTGGAGTTTTTTTTTAATATAAACTCTATTTTATTTCTATAGCTTAACTAAAACTTCTATGTAGCTTTATCTAGTGTGTCTGCGGACGGGTTAATACCTAGGTAAATATGAGAGATACAAAGGGCGAGAGGTGAGGAACGGGGAAGGGGGGCAAAGTGAGTGATGGTTGACATTCTTACCTTTTCCTTCCATCCCGTGTCCCCCGTCACTTGCGTCTAAGTTTCCGTAATTGTCAACTCCGTACTCAGAGCTCTCCCCGTTTTCATTAAGAATGAAATCATCTGTTTCAAAAAGTGAAAAAATCTAGCATGAGTTTGTATATTTATGTGCTAATAATATTATCTTATGGATTAACGCTTCACATAACTGCATTTCCGAATTTCCTTTTGTTAATGTACCCCCATTTTTACGCAGTTACTTGCAAGAGTCGAAATAACTCCACGAGACTGGATATATATCAGAACCCATGCTTGCGGTCCTCAAGAGTTATGAAATGAATTTTGTTGCATGGTAATTCAGATCCCCGTTTCCACGTCTAACTCCCAGCAGGCAATACAAAAACACACCTATAAAAGACACATCTGTTAGAGACCCGGCACCCTGCAGACGTTTATGCAATGTAACACAAACAGGCAATAATCCAGTCAACGGAGACTGTAAAAAATCCATAGTATATCCTTCTGGTGATCACTTCTACGGACAACCACATAACTTACATAGACAAGACGGGCGCTTTTAGATTAAGGTGCAATAATAATCTTAGATAATTTCGACACGAAAATGAAGAAAATGACAGTGTTGCAGTCAAGTCTGGAGGCTTGGAGTCACGAGTCCGGCAATTCTGAACTTTCAAGCACTCAAGTCTGGACTCGGACTGGAGTCCCTGTGCTCCTCTCAGTGGGGAAAAAGTCATCCCTTATGTCCAAGTCCTCAAAATTCTGAAATCACGAGTCCGAGTCCAGACTCGACTACATAACTGGAAAACTTGGACCCTTACACGATCAAACTTAAAGTACTAAATACGTAACGTAAAAGTTACGTTTATTAAACGTACTTTAGAGCCGCATTGATATTATAAGGTATGGAAACTTTTTTACGTGCAGCAATAACTACTTTATATAATGTATCATTTAAATTTTAAGTTGGCTGGATACACACCACTATCGTCATGGTAATCATTGTAGAGGTCGGGATTCTCCGATCTTCCGTCCTCTGTATCTCGGTTCTCACCACCACCGCTTCCATATTCTAACCTCATATCATTATCATCGTCGTCGATGGGTATACTCATGGGAATATCGTTGCTTGTATCTATTGTGTAGAAATATCAAATGTGTTTTCGACTTTTTTACTGTACCATTCATGTCTTTTCAGTTCCGACAGAGGGCGCAATGCATTTACAGTAGGCAACAACTGTCAATGGCGAGAGCTCGTATACACTTTTTTGTTTTGATGTCGGTGAGTTTGGGGCCCTTGGCTTGTAAACAACAGACGACGGCAAAAGTATACCAACCTTGTTTTGGATTTTGATATTATACGGAAAATGCTTTTTTAATGGAGATTAAATATCTTGTACGGTCTCTGGAGGTACTTCCGGGCGGGATGTATATTTTTCACACGTGTCACGTAAATGCGCTATATTAGAAGATAAACGTCGTTCGCTTTAGTAGAGGTCAAATGTGGTTTAAAGTAACCACCGCTGAAATTATGGAATCCCAACTAAGGTTAATAGACAATGGGCAGTTACAAGAATCTGGTTCAGGCATTTCCTGACCAAGGAAAGAAATGACAAGAGCCGATATTTCGTATAATAACAAAGATAAAATAATTAAGAAAACAACAACAGTCACATTTGGCATAGCCGCTCCCCTTTGAATTCCGATCAAAACGAGTTAAGAGGGCAGCAAATTGATGCAGTCTCTCTACTTATGGAGATAAAGGGCAGGTTAACATGTGGAGAACCCTTTCTATTTCATTTGAAATCATTGATAAATTTCACAGATTGGACACACCTTGAGGCATGCATACATATGCATGCGCCGCACACTTTTGATAAGAACCTATTAAAACAGCAGGTAAGAAACCTTTATGGCTGAGCGTATGTCCGGAATCAGACGAGGCCCGGACGGTGCTCTGTGCCGTCAAGAACACTGTTTGCCTCGTATGAAAAGTCTATAAAAGGTCGCTTCACTAGGATAACGTTGTATTTCATACCTCCTACACCCTCCTTCCGGTATTTGTGCGACTAGTGACAGTTTCTGGCTACGGGCCTGGCTTGAGCATGAGTCACCCTGTCTTGAAAACCCTAACGAGATCGATTTCTTGGACCTAAAGGAACCAATATTTTTTCACCCGGGATAAAAGGGGGCCCATATGGCACCTTATTGGTCCATATATTCGAAAATGTAAGTTCAAAAACAATTTAACCAATTGAATTCGAAAGAGTTGAATATCTTGGTTCAGTATTTTTAGGTTCAACGTTTTTTAACCAATGTTCATTCAATTTCTCCTTCAATAAATGAAAGAGCTCTTATCCCATCTTCAAATTAAAACCAAATGTGTAATTCTAGCAATAACGTGACAACCTGTAGGCACCATAAAATTTTCGCAAAAAAGCTTGAAATATAGGCACACGTGCCAATTACGTACTGTACTCGGCTTTCAAACACTTTTTTCAACCGGAATCAAATGGTGTTTTCTTCGACGAAAAAGTTCCCTGGATGTCGAAATTAGTCACGTTATTTACAACCCGAATTTAATGTTATTTACTGATATTTTGTACTTTAAACTGGATAAATTAACACCTTTTAAAGCAGTCATGTTTGGTTAACAGGGGTCATATTGTTTAAACATCTTGCAACAGATATAGTCAAGCCGATTAAGCCTTGGGGAAACGAAGCATTTACGTTTGATAAACGCCAAGTCGTTAGAATTTCGGGTATGATTCTTTTAACATTAAAGAGGCACTCAAAGTTTTTTTTTTTAATAATTTCACAACTTTAATTCTACACCATTCTCGTATATTGACTTTAAGTTACAAAAAATGATCAGTAACTGCTGTATTACGTATTGATTACTTACAGTGAAATGATAGATTTTTATTGTTGTGGGTGTAAGTGTGGATTTATTACCTGGCAAATACCCATTAAAGTTTTCTTCAATTGTAATTAACTACACAAAAGTAGCGTTTTTTCTGACATTAAGGACTTCTTCATGTCTTCTAGATTGTGGTAAACAATCAAGGGATTCTGGTAAACAATAGAGGGAAAACGAGGTGCTAAACCGAAACGTTAATATTTTCTGTCCAATTCTAATTGCCCCTTTAACTCTGCGTTCACCTTTCCCCCACTGTAACCAAATATATTGAATGAGAATCATTTAGCCTTTTCAATACAATTTTAGGAAAACGTTTTAAAATGTCAAAATGAAACTTTGAAATATAAATTGACATGATGGTAAAAAGCGAAAGCAATATCTAGACATGTTTATTGTTTTTATTATTCTATTGTTTTATTTTGTTTTAATCCGAAATGAAAGATGGGGTGTTTCAAGTACTTGTATGGTAATGCTGATTGCACATGTTCGTCCTGTTATTGCAAACCACATATACTCCTTTTGATAACCATGCATTTTTGGAACAAGATGACATGTTTTTTTTGAAATAGAGAAAAGAGAAACCAAACATATTTTGACCTGTGTGAGAAGAACGATGACGTCACATATTTATCATTACGCCATGCTACATAGCCAAGTCAAACGGAAAGTTTTTCAAAAGAATGAAAGAGAAAGTGACAGACTGATTGTTTTATTTACCTTAGTCGGTATAATTTTTGAAAGTGCAGATTTGAATGTGAAGAAAAGCATTTTAAAGCTTTCAACATGGAGATGGGTGTGTTCCCTTTCTTTTGCCGTAATTACAAAACAAGCAAATAAAACAACTAAAATATTTAAAATTTTGAGATTGACAATGGATTAAGAATGTGCGAATAATTTCGCTAAGGCGACGGAAGTACTACCTCAGTTTCATTGGTTTTTCTCAAAGGAATTACAGAGGAGATTTTTTCATACAAGGGCTAATATGCATGATTTTTATGTTCTTGCCACTGGAAATGACCAAGACCTACAGAAATCTGTGTCCTCTACGCGTACCTTCAGTTGTTTTTGGTTGTAACGTTTACCACCGGGACAATCATTCGAAGGTGACCACAAATCTTCAAATCAATAGAAACAAATTAAAGCAGTTGCAAATCTATATTTCATTGTAAACTTCATCCGACGTTTCCCATAAACTGCTTACATTCCACACTCTACAGCGATTTATTTCCTTTGAAATAACAATCCCCTGCCGTTCCTATCTGATCAAATGACATGATTAAAGTAAGTGAGGTTAATGGTCAGGGTACAGCAACCAACACGAAAGTGCATATTCATTCACTTAACTAATTGGATATTTCCGCAATACGGAGCTTGAGCTGGTTCTTAGACCATAGGTCTCTTAGATCAGTGGTTTTAACACAATTTTTTAGCTGTATTCCCTTGCCAATCAGTTACTCGGACTGCTACTCCTCAAAATACACATGCGTTAAAACACCTCCTTAGTAAAAACAAGGTTTGTAAACGGCTCTAAAAATATGACAGAAGAGCCTCGATCAGCTAGATAAATATGTTGAACTCAATTTGGTAAAATGCATATATAGCGTTTTTGAAAGTTGAGTGTGAGGGGCTTCAATAGGTTTTTCCCCAGTTTGTCCAACTTGGGCCATTATGCTTGCTAAGACGTGAATAAAGGCCTATGCTAGGTAAGTGTAAACTTACATATGGTGCGATAGAGGTGGGGTAACTCACATGCTCCATTTGTTTTGTCCTGCCTAACATAAAACTTCAATCTGCTGTGAAGAATCACCGAAAACTTTCGTCTAGACATGATTATTCCACTGTCTAGAATTAACCTGGTGTTTTAAGCTCGATATAAATTGAACAAAAAACTGTAAAATAAGCAATACATGCAATGAAAGCTCGCTTTTGTTTAATATATCTTTCCCATTATAATATGAAAAATGGCGCAGCAGTGCAATGAATATTTGTTGGAAGAATTCGAAGTGCCGGCCATCTTGCAAAACAAAAACACAAAGCAAGCCTTGTCGTCTGCATAATTTGCGACTGAAAACTTACTTTTTGAATTAAGTTAGTCGCAGGAATTACTTTCCTAACGAAGTAAAACTACAACAGTCATTTCCTACCTTCACCATGGCAACCATAGAATACCAGGAAATAGAACACAGTAGCGGAAAGATTACGATTGGTTTTCATGTTCCAATTGGATTAAAATTTCAAAGAATATTAGAGAGAGTATCCAGTAATCAAATTAATACCGTATGGTAATTTAAGGTTTCAATATCAACAAAAAAGCTCAGATATTGCAGCAGTCAGCAGCGTCCAGCCAGCACAGGAAGTGGGATGTGTATATAACCGTGTACGGCTGATCCACGTAGGAACGATTGAGTACTGGACTACAACTCGTTTTAATGACTAAATCAGGTCACATCCTGAAGGTGAAAGTACGGAAACAATCGAACAAATAATTGCATCTGTGATATATAAACTGATAAAGTTGTGGAAGGAGAACAATACAAATTCAACACGTGTTTGGGCTGTTAAGTACAGTTCTAGTGAAGAAACTGACCCATATTTCAGGAGTGCCATATAAAGGTAAAGAAATTTCATATAGTGACACTGTTCAAATCTACGTTATGTCTTCATTTTGCAGGATACAGCACTGCATTTCGACAATCTTTTAAAGCTCGTATATGCATATAACTCGCTCTAATTAGTACATGCATCGGAAGATATGGGTTTGAGACTACTGAGAAGTTTGCAGGGAAAATCAAGGAATGACCGGATATGGTTCTTATATATAACCAAGGAGCTGTGTTCTAATACAATCTCTTTGACAGAGGTGTAAATATCTGTTATTTTTACAAAAATAATCGGCGCACACCGATTCACAGTAATAAACATCAGAAAAGCAGACTTGATTTGTTCAAAGAGGTTCCTTTAAAACCGGAGTGCTCAAGGATGGTCAAGTCCTTGTTCTTTTCTTTCTGAAAATGTTTTTCAGAACAACGAGAGGAACAGGTCCCTGTTAAGAACAAACCGAATTTTTTCTTCACTGTGAGATGGTTAAACAGTAGACAGGAAATTTTGGTTTACAATATGCACGTAATTATTTGAACAGTGAGGGGGTTAGGTTGGTGTGAACCCCACTTTAGTAGAACCGCCTTTTGTCTTAAGTGAATATTAGACTAAGGATTTGTGTAGGATTTATTATCCTTAAAGGAGCAGATAAGTTGTTCACTAAGAAAAAGAAAACATTAGCATTGCCAACTTAAACAGTTACATCAATCTGCGCAAATTATCGACACAAATTATCGACAAAACACCCTTAACTCTACAAACAGTTGGGTGAAATGTTCACCAACCACTGATAACGAATGTGGCAATACTGAAATTGGGAAATATTTTCCAATGATTCGTCAGCCAAGTGTTGGGTTACCCAAGAAAATGGTATCTAACCAAATAATGGTTACAAAACAAGGGAGGCAACAAGTGCTATTACCGCAGAGGTGCAAATATTGATCCTTATATGATTATAGCAAAAAGAAATTGAGCAGTTTCCAGTTAAAAAAGACGTTATGGACCACGATCTAAGTTGTCAAATCTTACAGTGAAGACTGCCAGCACTCACGGGTTCTTGAATGGTGGAATGAAATCTTTGACTTTTTATTAGATTTAACATAGGAAGGTACATGAAACCATCGTTTTACAGCAATAGCAGTAGGCGGACTACAGTCAATGGTAAAGGAGGGTACGCTAATAACCCCTGCGCTACACTCAGTGCGTCAGTCCTTCACCTGAGGCTGACAGCCACGTCTGAACTGGAGCCAGCCCCTCGGTGACAAATGTGCAAAATACATGTTCAGCCCCTAATATTTGCAAAGTGCGGATTCAGAAAGTGGATAGAACTTTGGAGTGTACCCGTAGCTTAGAACACTCGGAAAGTCCCATTCTCGAAAACGTGATGGGTTTACAAAGTCAAAAGTTTCCTTAGCCTGCTTCGTGCCAACTGATGGCGACTCCGCTAAGAAAATCTCAATGCCAAATGTTTGCCGTTCTGTTGCGCCTGGTTACACCAAATTGAATTGAAACATTTTAAAATGTTATATAATTATGTCTCGTATGTAGGATCCAATCCAACCTAACCCAGCGCGTTTGATTACCACTGCTTTCCTTTTAAGCTGGAAACTTCAAATAGTCTGGAGAGTCTTCATTTGTAAGATCCTTCTAGTCTTTTGCAGCAATTTATTCTGCTTTCAAAGAAAATACTCCAAATTCACACTCATCTCGTCCAACTTATTTTTTCCTCTTGAGATTCGATGCCTTAGACACTGTTCCATCGCCCTACGATGATATTTGTAAATATGGTTATCTTTTCTTTTTGTATTTCCTTTGGTGTTCTTTTTTTCCTTTCTTCCTTTGGCCAAAAAATTCGTATTATATTATGTACCCTCCGTCTAGTTTCGTTAATAAATTTTGGGTTGTCTCCATATGTACTTGTTGCAAGGTTTCACCATTTGGCTACTATGTAATGCTCCATTTGTAGTTACCCAAGGAAGTCCAACAATGTTAAGGTTAACTCACTTTATCATACTCTAAATATCTTTTAAAATGTCACATTTTTTAATTATCTTGATGGTTATTATTAGCCGTGTACATCTTCTCTTTTTGCCGATTGCCGAACCCACAATGTTACCTCACACATTAATTGCTTCAAATTGATATGGAAGCACTTGACAAACTAGAGAAAACTTGAGCTTTGAATTTTTTACCTCTCATGTGAAGCGTTTTAGTCTTTCAATTGGACATACATTTATTTAATTGTTTTTCAACGGAACAGGTATGTAACATAGCACATCCCGTCTACTGGCCATCCATGGTTCCATATCAGGTTTTGTACCTTCACTCCCTTAATATCTCTGTGAAAGCCGGATAATTTTGGAAGATCTGGGAGCATTTTAGACTAGTCGTTTTTCAATTAAATTTTGCCCTACGCCTGGAGGAAGATTTTGCTAGGAAATCGCTAAGGTACTTACTTTGGAAGTTGTTTCAGCATTAAGAAGAAAAAAGGCAATTTTTTCTACCGTTCAGAATGAGTCACAGGAAATGTGAAAATAAAAAAGTGGTCCAAAATCCAAATCCAAACACTTCCAAAGTTCTGCCATTTTAATTAGGATTATCAACGTTTTGAGAGGGAAATTAAGTGTGGTTGTCCCATTCTGACAATTCCAAAAAGAGATTATTCTAAAATTCTGTTTAACAGTTGAATGCTTGAAAGATTGCTTTCGAGGAATATGGTTGGTTACTTAGCACGAAAAAAGTTTGGAGAAAAAGAAAAGACTGAAAAATGAACATTTTTTCCTTTGTACTGAATCTTTACCACCTTTATCATGACCACACCGTGTTCTCTCCGATGCCCAAGCGATTAAAGATATGAACCAGGTATTGCAGTTTATCATCACATTTTCCATTCCATATTTACTAACGCTACAGAGACTTGTATTATTCATTATGAATTAAAACTTTAAATTTTTACATGAAACACTGAACTTGTATTTTTAACAGACTTTCGGGCATCGATCCTTGTGTACAGGAGAGGCAATCGTCGTACCAATGAAAATATTAGAAGGCAAATATATGGATTTTGAGAAAGAGTTCGATCGGTTAGAGTGGAACTTTATCTTTAGCTGTTTACACTTTTTCAAGTTTAATAGCGGTTTTATAAGATGGGTTCGTACTCTATATTCAAATGCTACAGCTTGTGTTCTAAACAATGGTGTCTCTTTGGCTTTTTTTACAATTTTGAAGGGTGTTAGAGAAGGTTGTCCCCTTAGTCGGTACATTTTTATAAATTGTGCGGAGATTCTAGCTATTCGTTATAATAGCTCTATTCTGATTCGGGGTATCACTGTTTAGATCATGAGGTTAAAATCTTGCAGTATGCTGACGATACTGTTATTTGCTTAGATGGTTCTGAAGAAAGTTAACGTCAGATTGTTGCAGTATTTGACTTGTTGAATATCTCATCGGGTTTGAGTAAATTATGACAAGACCAATATTTTCCCATTAAAACCACTTGCTGTTAGGAAACTAAGCCTTTTGTCAAATTTTCATTTCACTTGGACACTGGGACCTGTAACCGTTTTGGGAATTACTTTTGACAATCAAAGGGAACATCTCTTTCGTCTTAATTACACTCCGAAGTTTTCCCGACCCAAAAGTAGGCTAAACTTATGGTCAACCAGAGCTCTGACACCTCTCGGTCGTATTACTATTGTTAAAACCCCAGCTATTTCTCATTTGGTGTTTCTATTTTAAATTCTGTCAGACCCTCCAAGGTCTTTTATTAAGGAACTTGAGACTGTTATTTTTCGCTTTATTTGGGCAGGTCGTCCTGATAAAATTAAACGTAACACCTTAATTGGGTCATTTGAACAAGGAGGGCTTAAGGCTCCGGATATTAATCATTTATTAAGAGTCTAAAATGCAACTGGGTTTAACGTTACAATGATGGTGTCCCTGCCGACTGGAAATTGTTTTTCGACTTCTGTTCAGATGTTCATGGCAATGATATTTTATTTAAAAGCAATTTTCTTATAAATGACATCTATCTTGATAATAAATTTTTGATGGATGTGTGTAAAGCTTGGTCCAATTATTCTTCAAGAATGAGTTTATTTGGAGTAAGTCCTCAATCAAGATAGACGGCAAACTGTTATTTTATAATTTCATGCATGAAAAGGGGGTCATGAAGGTTCATAATATATTGGACTAAACCAACAATCCTTTATCTTTTATCAATTTTAAGGAGAAATTCTCCCTTCCCTCTTTCCTATTAACCTTATATTACGGTATTATTGCTGCAATTCCAAGACATTGGAAAGAAAACTTCACCAACGAGAATAATAACCGGTTTGAAAATAATGATATTGATGATGTTTATGTAATTCCACCCCCATCTCGGGATATTTACAAGTCACTAATAAATGGTATCATTGTATCACCGGTTGCAATTCGCAAATGGAATACTGTGTTTCAGTTTGACAATGTACAGTGGCAGACAATATTCAATACTCCATTTGCGTCTTGTACTGTGAGCAAGATTAGATAGTTTCAGTTTTGCTTTCTTCATCGCATTTTAGGCACCAATTATTTACTTTTTCGAATGAATATTACTGAAAACCCTCGATGTACGTTCCTTGGTACTCAAGATGAGACAATAGAACATCTGTTCTGGGATTGTATGCATACCTCTTCTCTCATTTTAGACGTAGAACAACTTATTCTAGGTAGGCAGTTTGTTCTGAGTAAACAAGATATCTTTTTGGTTATAATCTTCTGGCATGCCACCCATTAAATTTTTAGTCTCCATTTGAAGTACTATGAATTCAGCCAGAAAATGAATACCGATATTCCAAGATACGGAAGTGTAGATGTGACGTTGCGACCTCTAAATATAGAAACTGAAGAAATGATGGGATGCGGACACAGTCGCATTAAAAAAAAAAAATTATGCGACTCTGTCCGAATCCCATCATTTTTTCAGTTTCCATATTCCAAGAGCAAATCACTTTATAAACAAATTTAAGTTCCCATTGCAAGTGGAAAAATATCTTAAAAGAGGCAAAGGTAAACAAAAAAATCTTCGTTCGTTTTTTAGGCATTTTAGTTATCTGTTTGACAAACAAATGTATGTTTACAAAGTCGACACGTAATCCAGTAGACTCATGTTTTTTATAATGCCTATACATCTTACTTGATATGAGAACACGTTACGTAAGAAAGAGTGTGGTAATGTAATTAGTAATTTCTATTAATTCATGCTGTATATATGTATTTCTTAAGAGATTGTGAATTTATAACAACACACCAGAGAGTATTAAAGATGAATAAAGATGAAGCTAAAAAGAGAAGGCAAATATATCGTTTCCCCCAATAACAAATGATTTTGGCGGATTTTAATAAATGTCAATATGTGCCTATTGGAGTTATATAAATAAACAAAATACTGCAATTTTAATCCGCCATCTATCAACGACTTCATATGCCCGTCAATGTTAGTGAGTGTAAATTTGTATGTGTGAGTATCTGTGTGTGGTAGCGTTCGCGTGGGTTGATTGCTTACAGACGATTCCTGCCAGGGACACGATCCAGGGTTCCCGCTGTTTTTGCCCCCCTCCCCCTCCACAAACCAGATCGATGCCCCGGTAGAATTGTACCCGAAAATTTGCTTTGTCTGCGTAATATAAAGTACATCACTTAAATAAAATTGAATGGAATATAGCGGGGTAAAAAACAATAATTGCTTTAGAAAGGTATAGGATTTCGGAAAAGTGCGTCGGAGAGTCTTAGTTTGATGAAAAAATCAACGATTGAAGTGATAAGTCTTAGGTGGTGTAATTTACTTTAGGTTTGCATGAAAAGGTACGCGACACTTTTAGTTCAACTCCTCTAAAATCATGCTGCGTAATAATTTTCAACTTTTGCTGGTCTATTGTATACTCTACAGGTAAATCAACAAACACACTCAGCCATCTTAGGCAATTCCAATTTATTCGAGGTTGTGTCAATCTAACCATTTGAACTGTAACAGAATAGTTACATCTCAGAGGTTAATTATTTAGCCGGATACACTCTATCCAAGCAGAAAACTATATGGGCCTCAAATGAGTAAGCCCATATGGACCCATTTATTTTTGCACTCAAGATTAATAAAAAACACACAGGCAGCCCATGAGCATGAGGGATGATGTAGGGCTCGTCCATACTTTCCTTAATTATTCGGTATTAAAATGGGTCCAGAACCACGGTATCCAAATGGTTCATGTAGTTCATGTGGGCTAGCCCATATCGGTCCTTTATAAATCCAGGGTGCAAAATCATATGGGCTCCATATGGGCCAAGTTTTTGACTCATAAGGGTCAATTATGGGAACGTTACCTGGTTAGCTTCAGGCTCTTGCGTTGCTTGTGTTAACTCCCATCATCGTACATTATACTGTGCTAATACATGGTCCGTCGTTGTTTAACTCTACACGTTTAGCAACATTTCCGTAACAACATGTGACTCTTTAACCTTTAACACGTAGCAAAGAATAGTGGGATAGGAATTCAGTATGCATACGCTTCACTACACTTCAATACCTTGAAAACAGAGGATGCGTAAATCCTAACCACTAACCAACTGTCACGGAGAAGGTGAGACAAATTACTAATGTTCACCCTGTACGTCATCTTTGGTTTAAACAAACTGAGTTCATTGTATTTTAAGAAGCGTCGGCTATACTTGGCAATGAGCCAGGTATAGTTTGAATAACAAAACGAATTAAAACTTTTTAGCAATGTTGGGCAATAACTAAGGGGATTATTCCATATAGCTACTTTACAGGGATACCTAGGGCTTGGGTGAAGAAAAGGAGAAAAGCGTGAAAAGGTTTTAAAACAGCTTAAAAGGTGGTCTTTATGTGCTAGGTTGTATACATCAGTACGGGCTTTAGTTTCTGCTATCGAGAGCAGTTGGAAGTTTGGCTATAGAGAGCGAAACCCTATTTTGCTAAAGAGAGCGAAAAAACAAACATATTTTGCAAAAGAGAGAAAAAAAAACCTATTTTGCTAAAGAGAGCATTTAGGCTGAGTCACAAGAACCAATCACGGTTAGTGGAGAAACCAATTCAAGCAGGGCCTTGGGTTGTAAGTATATTTAATTTCTTTTCTGTAAGTCCGAGTCGTAGTAGCATGTACGTTAGTAAGAAGATGTGGTTTAATGGTTATATTTTGTATATAGATGTACGTTCACCAGTGCAAAGAACGAATAATATGGATGAGATAGAAATATTTAATGAATAAATTAAGTAAATGTTGCAAGTAAAATACGTAACGTGAACGGGAATGCTGAAACAGCTGCGATGTATATCAGTATAGTGGACAATCGATTTTATAAGCAATTTATGTATTAGGGAATATTTGCGTGAGTGAATGTATGTGTGATTGAATATTTTCTTCTGTTTCTTTTAAAGGGTTTTTCCTTGTGGATTAACGGCTCAATAAACGAGAAACCCAACACCAACGAGTTTAGTCACAATTTCTCATCTCTGTCGGAAATCTAAATATACCCCACTCGTGACAACTGGTGGAGGAGCGGGGCAGGAAACCCTGTTACTGAAAGACCGAGTAGCAACACCTATCCGAAAACCAGTGGAGTATATATTACGATGCACGTTGGAGAGTGAAAACACTTAACTCAGAATGAATGAATATTTTGGAGTACATGCGACGATAACCTAGAACTGTTTACTACCAATATGATAACTTCGAATGTTTGACATGTATGAGGAAGAGGACAGTATATTTTGGGAGACACCCGAACCTGACAGGCGACGAGTGAGTAGTATTTTGCGTATTTTTCTCTGCGTATGGAGCTTACATGCATTGGCTGGAAGCTCAGTTAACATGGAATTTGCAAACTTTATAGAGATGGGCAAAGACCTCGGCCTACATGGCCAAGAACTATTAGAATTCGCCAAAGAACGGGAAATATGTGTAAGACAAGAGAAACAGTATCTTGAGGATAGAGAAAGGGATGAAAGGCAAAGAAAGAGGGAACACGAGAAGGAAATGAAAGAATACGAACTAAAAATAGCAGAAACTATGAATAGTAAAACTAGTGGTTCCTCGGTAGTCACTCACCCTTCAATTACCAAATTACCGAAATTACCTGTGTTTAAGGATAAAATCGATGACATGGATTCTTATCTATTAAGATTTGAGAGATTTGCAGAGGATGCGGGATGGCCTCGTGAATCATGGGCAACTTCGTTAGGGGCACTTCTTACCGGCAAGGCTTTGGATGTGTATTCTAGGATGCCCACTGCCCAAGCAAAGGAATACAATGACCTTAAAGCGGCACTCCTTTTCAAATACCGATTAACGGCAGACGGATTTAGAAGAAAATTTCGCAATGCTAAATGTGAATCGGGAGAAACATATTTTCAGTTTCTTGATAGAATAGAAGGTTACCTTAAACGATGGATCGAACTGAGCGATACCAAGAAAACATATGGGGGAGTTGTTAATTTGCTTCTACAGGAGCAATTGCTTAATTCTAGTCCGAAGGAATTGTCTATATTTTTGAAGGAGAGAAACCTTAAAACTGCGTCAAGCATGGCAACATTAGCTGATACGTACACGGAGGCACACGCCGCGTATGATAAGCATGGAATAAAACGTGAAAATTTCAATTATAAATCGTTTAAGAAGGGACAACAAAATCAAAAGGAAGCAGCAGAAGGTAAGCCTCTCAAGAGCGAAAACGTTTCAGTCAAACCTAAGGACCCTAGAACATGTCATGTGTGTGGGAAGTCTGGACATATTGCACGAGATTGTTGGCACCGGGATAAGAATGATAAGGGTGCAGCAGGGGTACTAAATGATGACAGTAGCAGTAGTAAAGAAGAGGTGATTGAAAGTCTAAGTGAGTACAGTAAGGCTGCATGTTTGGTACAAGAAAAGTTATGTGATTGTAATGATTATAATGAATATGTTGAATTATCATGTGGGCACAAATTGCCAATTGTAACCGCAGGCTGTAAACCAGATCAAAAAGGGACGGTTGGTAAAAGGTTTTTAAACACGGGTATGCCGGTGACAAAAGGGAAGATTGGGAATATGTTCGTTGATGTCCTTAGAGACAGTGGGTGCAGCACAGTTGTTGTCAAAAATAGTTTGGTGCGGCCGGATCAGTATTTGGGGATTAAGAGAAGATGCATTTTGATGGACGGTACGGTTAGAATAGTACCTGTGGCAAGATTGCATGTAGACACACCGTATTATGAGGGTCAGGTTGAAGCATTGTGCATGGAGAATCCTATCTATGACTTAATTTTGGGAAATATAAAAGGTTGTAGAAATTCGAACGACATGAATGTAAACTGGATGCCAAAATTTAGTACAGAGTGTATAGTTGTAGAAACAAATGTTCAAACAAATGAGGAACATGTACAAAAGTGTGAGCCTGCTTCGGCGGTAGAAACGAGAGCACAAAAAGTAAAAAGAGGGCGGAACTTAAATCCATTAAAGGTTACAGCTGATTTACAGCTCAGTGAAAGGCCTGGCGAAATCAAAGAGGCCCAGGAGAAAGACCCTACCCTATCTAAGTTATGGGATCTGGCAAAAAATGGCGCTGTTAAAGTTTCACGCACCGGAAGTCAGACTAAATTTGTTATAAAGAATGGCTGGTTATACAGAGAGTTTATGTCACCTAAAGTAGAGAATGGTAAACCTTTCTCACAGCTTGTTGTTCCAGAAACTTACAGGCTTAAGGTACTAAGGTTAGCACACGATTCAATAATGGCAGGACATTTAAGAGTTAAGAAGACACTTGATCGAATCATGTTTAACTTTTATTGGCCTGGAGTACAAGCAGAAGTAGAGAGGTATTGCATTTCATGTGACGTTTGCCAGAGGACAGTAACAAAGGGGTGTAAGGTACCTCTTGGCAGTATGCCGCTTATTGATGTACCTTTTAAACGGGTGGCTGTTGATTTAGTTGGACCGTTACAACCTGTAACAGATAAGGGTAACCGCTACATTTTAACTCTGGTTGATTACGCTACGCGTTATCCGGAGGCAGTAGCCTTACCACGAATTGAGACCGAACGTGTGGCAGAAGCATTGCTTGAAATATTTTCTCGTATAGGTGTGCCGGAAGAGATACTGTCCGACCTAGGATCTCAGTTCACATCTGACCTTATGAAAGAGGTAGCACGGTTATTGTCGTTAAAACAGCTTCACACTAGTCCATATCACCCAATGTGCAACGGACTTGTAGAGAAATTCAATGGCACATTAAAGAGGATGTTGCGTCGCATGTGTAAAGAGCGTCCACGTGACTGGGACCGTTATCTCCCAGCGTTATTATTCGCGTACAGGGAAGTCCCCCAAGAGAGCCTCGGATTCTCCCCATTTGAACTTCTGTATGGGCGTTCAGTCCGAGGTCCACTAGGGATTTTGAAGGAATTGTGGACAGGAGAGAACATCAATGAGGAGGTCAAGAGTACATATCAATACATTTTAGATTTGCGAGAAAGGTTAGATGCTACATGCAGGGTTGCGCAGGAAGAACTTGCGAGATCCACCCAAAGGTATCGCCGCTATTACAATGTGCGAACAAGGGATCGCAAATTTAAGGTAGATGATCAGGTTTTGTTGTTGTTACCTTCCGAAAATAACAAGCTCACTATGCAGTGGAATGGACCATTCAAAGTTGTTAGTAAAGTAGCTGACAATGATTATAAATTAACTATCAATGGCAGAGAAAAGACAATTCATGCGAACTTATTGAAAAAATATGTGTCACGTTCAGAAAGTGAAAAGGGTAATGCAAACAAGGCTAATGGAATTGTGGTTATTGATGAAAGTGATGATGATAATGATGACCAAGAGGTTGGAGCCAGTTTGAAGGGTCATATTGGAGTAGTTGAGGAGTCAGAGGTTGATAGTAATGGGCTAAAGGTTCATCTGTTACCTATTGAACAGAAAGAGAGTTTGATAAATGTTAATATATCTTAAGAGAGGTCTGAAAGGGAGAAGCTTGATTTAACTCAAATTTTGGAGAAGTATTCGGATGGATTAACAGACTTACCAGGTTTGACTCACTTGGCATATCATATCATAGATTTGACTTCTGACTTACCAGTGAGATCAAAAGCTTATCCGACCCCATTGGCAACTCAAAATACCATAAAAGAAGAGATTGAGACAATGTTGAAAATGGATGTGGTCGAAAAATCCGAGTCTCCTTATGCTTCGCCTATAGTTCTCGTTAGAAAACCAAATGGTTCGAATCGGTTTTGTGTGGATTTCAGGAAGTTAAACAGAATTACTGTATTTGATCCTGAACCTATCCCAAATTCCGAAGAGTTAATGGCAAAGTTAGCAAACTCGAAGTATTTCACAAAGGTAGACTTGTCAAAAGGTTATTGGCAAATCCCTGTTCAGAAAGAGGATAGACCAAAGACGGCTTTCATAACAAGTCATGGCCTGTACCATTTTAAGGTTTTACCCTTTAGACTTGTTAACGCACCTGCCGTATTTACCAGGATGATGAGAAAACTTTTAGAGGGTGAAGTGAATGTTATAAACTATATTGATGATATCCTAGTCCATACGGAGTCGTGGGAAGAACACTTGAAAACACTAGAGTCCATCTTTCTGACGTTAAGAAATGCAGGGTTGACAGCTCGTCCAAGTAAATGCTTCATTGGGTGCAACTCTCTGGTATTTCTAGGCCATATTGTGGGAGAGGGCGTTATTAAGCCCCTACCAGAAAAGATAACCAAGATAAGGAATGCATCACGACCCACTACCAAAAAAGAGGTCAGGTCGTTTTTGGGGTTATCGAATTATTACCGCAAATTTATACCAAATTTTGCCGCATTAGCTGTACCGCTAACTGACTTAACAAAAGCAAAGGGTACCAGGGAAGTAAAATGGGGACCTGCCCAACAAAGGGCATTTGAAACCCTGAAGGAAAGGCTGTCGAGTTCCCCAATACTCCATTTACCTGACCCCAACAAAACATTTATCCTAAAAACAGATGCTTCAGATATTGGTATTGGAGCTGTTCTTATGCAGCGCGAGTCAGACCAGTGTTTCCCTATTTATTATGCAAGCAGGAAGCTTCTTCCTCGTGAAACCAAGTACGCTGTCATAGAAAGAGAGTGTTTGGCTCTTGTTTGGGCCATATCAAAATTTCATGTTTATTTATATGGCAAGGAATTTATCCTAGAGACTGATCACTACCCACTAGCCTATCTATCAACAGCAAAAATGACTAACAGTCGAATGATGAGGTGGGCTCTCAGTCTCCAACCCTATAGGTATACTGTACGTGCTGTTAAAGGTGTCGATAATGTAGTAGCAGACTATCTGAGTAGGTGTGTACCGAAAGAAAAACAAAGCAGCATGGTTGGTGAAACCTAATAATTTTCTTGAGAAGGGGGAAATGTCACGGAGAAGGTGGGACAAATTACTAATGTTCACCCTGTACGTCATCTTTGGTTTAAACAAACTGAGTTCATTGTATTTTAAGAAGCGTCGGCTATACTTGGCAATGAGCCAGGTATAGTTTGAATAACAAAACGAATTAAAACTTCTTAGCAATGTTGGGCAATAACTAAGGGGATTATTCCATATAGCTACTTTACAGGGATACCTAGGGCTTGGGTGAAGAAAAGGAGAAAAGCGTGAAAAGACAGGTTTTAAAACAGCTTAAAAGGTGGTCTTTATGTGCTAGGTTGTAAACATCAGTACGGGCTTTAGTTTCTGCTATCGAGAGCAGTTGGAAGTTTGGCTATAGAGAGCGAAACCCTATTTTGCTAAAGAGAGCGAAAAAACAAACATATTTTGCAAAAGAGAGAAAAAAAACCTATTTTGCTAAAGAGAGCATTTAGGCTGAGTCACAAGAACCAATCACGGTTCGTGGAGAAACCAATTCAAGCAGGGCCTTGGGTTGTAAGTATATTTAATTTCTTTTCTGTAAGTCCGAGTCGTAGTAGCATGTAAGTTAGTAAGAAGATGTGGTTTAATGGTTTTATTTTGTATATAGATGTACGTTCACCAGTGCAAAGAACGAATAATATGGATGAGAAAGAAATATTTAATGAATAAATTAAGTAAATGTTGCAAGTAAAATACGTAACGTGAACGGGAATGCTGAAACAGCTGCGATGTATATCAGTATAGTGGACAATCGATTTTATAAGCAATTTATGTATTAGGGAATATTTGCGTGAGTGAATGTATGTGTGATTGAATATTTTCTTCTGTTTCTTTTAAAGGGTTTTTCCTTGTGGATTAACGGCTCAATAAACGAGAAACCCAACACCAACGAGTTTAGTCACAATTTCTCATCTCTGTCGGAAATCTAAATATACCCCACTCGTGACACCAACCTTTTTTTCCTTCTTAACATCCTAAAGATATTGATATTGAGAAACTGTTTAATTTTTTTAAGATTTTTATCGCTGTCAAAATGAATATTAGGGGGAACAAGTAACATTAATCTTGCTTATCTTGGCCAAGTAGTATGAAGGGATTATTAGAAACTCTTATATGTTCATATATTGTGAGATCAATGGGCCTTGTGATCCATGCTGTTCTACGAATGTCACGGTTCAGAATTCCATTGCTGTTCTTCATGAGTCCCTCTCCATAAAAACTCAGTACATGAACCCCCTCTCAGTGTCAACGTAAGTCCAGGTTTTCCTTTGATTTTCTTGTGTTTCGTTACTTAGAGTGAAATTGTGAACTGAGTAAAGATATACTCCAAAAGAGGAAAACCTCCTCCAAAATCAAACGAAGACTTTCGTGGAGTTTTGTTTTTACAGAAAACGTTTATTAATGTTCAGAATACATGATGAACGGTTAGAGCGTCTCTCTTCTAGTTTCGTCTTTTAAATGGCTTCAAACTACAATATGTCGGTTACCATCTAAGTTATTACGGGATATCTGCCGTTTCCATTTCCTTTTTCAAAAACGAAATTACAACGAAATCACCAGTCAAATAATCACTGTAGCAGCGATACGAGTGGGAATTATGACGTTTACCAAACGTGACGTACCTGGAAGAGAAGATTTTTCTTCCAGGTATGTCACAAAAAAGGTACAAAAAATGGGTATTCTGATAGAAGGAAATATAATCATTATTTCTAAGCCGCGGTCACACTACAATGTATTCGGATCGGATTCCGATCTGTTTTTCGCGCTTTTGTCAATTTTGTTTCAATTTGTGGTCGGAAAGAGTAAAAAAATTGTAGTCCAGTGTAAATGTGTAACTTTCACCTGCTATCTTTGGCAATTTAATGCCAACTGATTTTTTCGTTACGCCACACAGCCATGCATTTATTATCAAGCAGCCTAATCCTAAAATATATGTATCAATTTGAGGTCACGGAAAAATAAGCATAAAATTTCAATAGTCCATAACTCATTTGTTTTACACAGATTGTCCCTAAATTTTGTCAAAACATTTGTAGTATAAGATTGCATACCATCAAGCCGTTACAACGTGAAATTTTGAAAAATGATACTTTTAGGATTTTTTTAAAAGTTTGGTGTTTAGGTTTTATAAACCCTATGTATTTTGAAAAAAAAAAGTGAGATTCAATAGTTTGAACAAAGTGAAAGTTCTTTTCTTTCTCAAAGGAAGATGAGATGAAAATAAGAGTTTAACATGTATGTGGAATATCAAGTGTTACCAAAAATATATTTTAAGTTGAGAAAATATTTAAAATATAAGTTCAAAATTGCTCAATGGTTGTATTTGCTTTGTTGCAATTTCACGCTTCTCGTTATACCTTCTGGCTTGATGATGCATGACTTTTAAAGTTACAAGAAACTACATTGTTTTCATTGATCATGCGAAATTCGACCACAAGTTACGCTTTCAAGTCTCTGGTACGAATTGGAATTTAATTCGAAAACACTGAACCATACGCATGCTCTACAACCAGACCAAATGCACCTTGAGTATTGCGAAAAATGATCTCCATTTTAACAATATCTGGATGCAGTAGTCACTCGTCATACAACAACAATCTGGGAACCATATTAAGGTTTAATATGGTATAGGGGAACATATGCTTAGCATTGCAATGTTTTATCTGTTTCCAATGTTAGTCAGTCGTGATAATGACAACGAAAGTTGATTCATTTTGTACAAAAGGTAAACCTCACGCAAGTAGGCGTCATGTTGTGCAGTCACATTGATGGTCAGTGATTTTTGCCACGCTTTTTGTGTATTTTGAGTAACGAGATTTAAACTAAAACTTTATGTGCTTTAGAAGCCAAAATATCATCCCTTGTCATGTCAAGGTCGAAACATAAGGACGAAACCAAAGTGAAACAAGTCATTTTCCATCAATGTGAATCAAAGGAATTACACCTGCATTCTGCAATTTTCATTTTTTGTAGAAAATGCAAAATCCATTTTGAAGCAAATATTTCAGAACTGCTTGAAAACCGGTTGGCTAATGCGGAAATTTCGAAAAGATGTTGTTCGAGTAAAATCCATTTTGATCTGTAGTAAGAGATTTACTATCATATTTTTAAAATCTATCAAAAATTCTAGGCATCAAACATACTTATATTAATTATGTCTACTATTTGTTAATATTTCTTGGTAAGGGAGTTAAATTCTTCTTTACCTTTCATCCTCTTCGTCTCCTTCATCGTCGTCTTTAGCATCAGCATTGCCATCATGTTTTTGAAAAGTAAAATATAACCGCACTTTTTCGTTTTAGTTTTGCCAGCAGTGGCTGGTCCATAGAAAGGATTCTGATGTCCAGGTTCTTCCATTCTTTTATGGCTTTGCCAGGTAAAATTCAAAACTATTGTTTCAAGCAAACAAAGACCGGACCGCAATACATTTTGGTTACAAAAACAGACAGATCAAACCGACAGCATCCCTCAGCCTTCTCCTGCAGACGTTTCTTTTACATCACTTTAATCTGAAGCGCTTTCATACTGTTTCAACCGTGCATTTAAGCCTATCAAAATAGCGTAGATTCTTCCCATGGTGCTTCTCGCAGGTTAAACCTGTCTGTTCCATTTTATTGAAACCTTTTGCTGACAAAACCACATCCACGGTTGTTGGAAGAAATTCTAAATGGCGACCATCGTGAAAAAAGTGCAAAACAGCCTGTTTACTTTTTTGGCTAGAAAGCTCTGGAAAAACACATGACTTTTTTCTATGACGTAATATAATCTCCCTCTAACGAAACAGAAATGTTACCTATTTTTAAATGTTACCAAATATTACCAGGAAAAGCAGCAGTGTGGAGATGACGAGTAACTTTCAATTCGATAAAAAGTTAAAAATGTGTCTTACTAAGCAGTGAGTCGACAACTTTATAGAGCATGGTTATTTGAGACCACCAAATAAAAACTAGAACGTAAAAGGGTTTCGATATAGTGTCACTATGGAGCAGCCTACTTCGAGATGCAGCAGACGTCTTAGATAATTGCCGGCTTCCAGGAAAAATTGTGGTGAATTTTTAGCTGATTAGACCTCCCTGATCACATAGACCTCAAGAAAGAAGTGACATTTGTGTAAACGCGGTATACGGCTAATCAGTTCAGGATCAGTTCATTTTTCAGGAAAAATCAATTTTCACCCGATCGGGGAATATTTTAGTAATGGGTGGCGCCATTTTCAAATAACTCCCATGATGCATTGCGATCCTAAAGCTCAAATTCAACGGAGATAATGTTCAAAACAACCTTGCAATTTTTATCGATTTTAGGAAAGGGAAATTTGGGCATATTTAAAATATCTGTTGAAAGGGAAATGAAAAAGCTTTGTCGTCTTTGGCTGTTCACCGCGCCGATTTTGAGATATCGGGGATATTTGCTTCGTTCTTTGTCCTAAGCTTAATTTATAGACTCCACACAGGTCAGGTTTGTGCACTATTTCCGAATAAAGGTGAACATGTCCTGTGGATCGCGCCATCATTTATGTTTGTGAATGCCTTGTTGAAGGCCCCTTGTAGTTTCATGCTGTGTCATCCTCTGTGTCTTCAGTATGAGATCTTACATTATTTTAAATTAGTATACATTTGTTGAACAAATCAGCGACTGTGAAGAGATAAGCACTATGTGCTCATAGCGTCAGTATGTGCTTCATACCGTTGTTTCAGCCAAATTTTTCCCTGATCTGGGGAACCTCATTTTCCCCCAACCAACCAACATTATTTGATATTTTCTTACATCGATTGACTGCGACGGTCATTCTAACTTGCATTTTGTATGATTTGTGCTTTTTGGGCAACCGTGTAAAACATGCAGGTTTTATTTAAGTAACAGGGTCCCCCGCATAGTGCGGAAATATCAAAGCTTAATAGGATAAGGACTCATAGAAACCTTTCTCAAATATTAAACATTTACAAATAAGACATGGAGATTTCTTTTAACTTGTATATATTTATATTTTTCTTTCATTGATACAGCAAGAGCTACAATTTATCTAAGCTAGGTTGCAACAGTGCTATGATACAATTGCCACGGAAGCGTTACGTAATGTTTATTCCAAGAACTTAGGCTGATCATACAAGGTGATGCTCACTGTTTAACAAGAATCTCAGTGGTGTAAGAAGCAAAATGAAAGTAGGTGGGACAATTTTGGACCACGCACCTCACCATACCTCATTGATCAAAAGTACATTTTCATGCTAAATTTTTCGCTTATTTCTACGAGCAAGAATTTTTTTCTAAGTTTGAACGCTAAAAGTTTAGATTCGGGGTTAATATTTGGGGGACTATCGAAGGATCTTCCTTTCCTGTTAGCATATATCTGAGATGGCATGTCGACTGAATATCGTTGTTGTTACATAATGTTATTAAGGGAGTGCGGATTGAGGCCTCTCGGCGACATTCAAAAAGCCCCGAAACTTTTTTATCTGCTTTAGAAAAAATATTTGAAAATTAAAAGCCTGTATTGAAGAAACTTTTAGGGAAACGGCACAGGGTTGCAATTTTGGACGAGCCAAGCTCGCGGAAAAAATTTGCCCTTTTAAAACAAATTATTACAAATATGAAGCTTTTACTAAGGCGAATTCGTAATTTTACGAAAAGAAGTTGGCGAAATCGGCACTGTTTTTGACTGGTGCCTCAAATGGCAAATTTCCGAATTTTTCACTTTTTAGAGCCAGAGGCAATCGCCCCTCCTACCTGTAGGTACGTAACTCCTCTGCAACATTGATCATTGATTACATTTCCTCACTCCAATAACTAAAGAATCCATACACAAAGACTGCCCAGCTGACAGCGTACAGAAAATTGTGAAAAATCACGACCACTCAGACAGCCGCCGGAAACGGCATTACCCACCGATTTGTAAGTAGAATCCAAGCAATCATTATTTTGAGCTTTCGTTTGCAATAAAGTTATACTTCAATAAAAAATGATTAAGTTGTAAAATGATCAGAAAATTACAAGATAAAATGATCCACTGCCATTGAGTGAAATGGTAATGTAAAGAACTTTATCTTTGGGAAAATGAGCTGGTATGAGCATTCTACAAACTATTTGACTACCTTGCGACATAAGATTTTGATGAGTTTAAATTCTAGCAACTTTAGTGAACGCCGAATATCCCTTCTGAACTTCAAGGAAGGATGACAACGCATCACATACCGTCTACCTAGGTTTTACACGTTTCATCAAACTTTAAAAGGATGCCATGTATTTGAGCAGTCTTATTAGCTCAGACTCAGAGGCTTACATGCCCGAAGTTTACCTGAGGGAGAAATTGAAAGAGAATAATTGCCTTATACAAAACCGACCTAATTTTAGAGCGTTTACAGCGCAATGGTAGAAGCGAAGGGGGGGGGGGGAAGGGGGACGCGTCCCCCCCCAAATTTCTTAGCAAGGGGACGTCCCCCCTAAAATTCTTAGCGAGGGGACGCCCCCCCCCCCCAAAAAAAAAAAAATCAGAGAAGAAGTAAAAGAAACTTGACTTAGCCTATGTTCTGCCATTGTTTGGCTGATTCTTGTCACGGTCCCCTGCGACCATGCTCTATGCCTGTGACCTAGTATTTGGCTACAAATCATTACAACAATCTGGCAACCTCAGAACAAACAACGATCTAGATTCTAGACTATGCTTTTACAATAAAATGTCACAAACAGTCGAAAACCTTCAGAAACCTGCGACCTAACTTTGAAATGTGATTGCCAAGAACCTCAACCACAAACCTAGTTATTTTAACAGATTGGAAATCGGAACCCGCCAAAAATGAGCGAAACGTATCATCTATGGGAAAATCGCCGAATGGTAGCTCCGTTCGAATGACGTGTGCGTACGTACATGACCGTCCGGTTGGAACTTTGGAAGAGTCAGCTACCTCGTTATTATACCGAGGTAGCCTACACATTGTTCAGAAGTTCGGATTCATCCTGATCAGATAGGTCTGCAAAGGCAGATTCAGACTGATTCCAAGGTAAATATTAATGAATTTACACCAGATTGAATGTTGAAATGAATCCCGGTGAAAGTACAAGAATTTCAAGAAATAGACCTTCGATTAAAATACAAAATCAAAATAAACTTACAGGTGCAGTACCAATACCAAGGGCGAGTACAGGGGGGCAACTGATTTTAGAGTAGTTAGGTAACTGCGCCTCTTTTCCTTTGGATTTGAAAAATGATTTTAACAAAACCAAAATTACAAACATAACAACGCAACTGTTGATGTCCAAGAAATAGCCTATTGGCTATCTGTGAACGCAAATATTTCGCACATTTTTGTTCATTGAATTCACCGTAAAATGTTCAAAAAACGGCTGAGATTGCACGAGAGAGCTTGTAGAATCTGAGATCTTCCAGGGCCCTAAGGCGGGCCCTGGACCCACGCCAGTGGCACTTCGCGCTTCGCGCTCGTCATGTCCGCTACGCGCACATAGGGTACCTTTCATGAGTCCAGTCATTCCATTTTGTTCACTGATTGTCTCCCTCCCTCCTAAATTTTTATGCTTCCGCCGCCACTGATTATATGCATCCCACACAAACAAGAGGGCAAATTATTTTCCAGTCAACAAACAACCACACTAAATCAACGGGTTCTGCACACTTGTTCCCTACAAATCGTACGCATCAATAAAAACATACCGGTGCGCCACGAAATAGAAATCAAAATCAACATACAGCCCAATTCTCCTTTTTCAGCATCAACAACTATGCGAGAGTTTCAATTCCTACGTGTCGCATTATAATAACACTAAAAACATACTTGAAAATTGCAAGATGCGTTTTGTGTTTATCCGGTATGATTGCTTTTAATCGATGTCCCTCTATACCAGGGGTGCACATGTGGGTCTTGGCACAATGGTCAATCTAGCGGGGGAAGGATAGGAGGCAAGGGGAGACGGTAAGACGCCACCTAATAAACACCTATAGGCCTATCTACTCCACTGGGTCCACCCAGACGGCCACAGGAACATGATTTGGTCCAAAGGTTTGCACACCCCTACTCTGTGACATAATGAACCACCGTGGGAAACTGAGGCCCTACAGTTCATGGCACACATGGGCTGGCGTGCGACAGTGTTCAGTTCAGTCGGTAACGCTCATAACGCGATGACATAGGCCTATGGGCCACAGATATTCACATTATTCAAATCTTTTTTTTTTTTTTTGTGGCCAGGGCGTTCTAGCTCCCTGTTGTGGCGAAGGCAAGGCGGCAGGAAAGAAGGTGGATAGCCTATTCACCCGGGCTAAATATCATACGATGTTCGTGTATTTGGATTTGTTTTGTGAGGGAAAGGATGAGCCTGAAATAGCCCCGTTTGAATATTCCCTTAGATAAACATTATGCTTATTTTAGTGTATTTATTATTGTTGATGTGGCGAAAAGGGGGAGGGCTTTGGCGGTAAAAGCCCCCCCCCCCCTTTGGATCCGTGCCTGATTTATAAGAACGTCTTTCAAGTCTTCTTCTTTAAAATGATTTTCTTAAGTAAGGCAACGTTAATGGGGAAGAATATTTACATCAAACAGTCATTAATGTGCATTCACACTAAATTTTTTGTCTTTACAAAAAGGGGGAATAGAGTCATCAGTTGTCCTTTTAAATAAAACATCGCATATTGTTTTCTGCCCGCAATAGATTTTGATTGTGATTTGAAAGCACGTTTGTGGTTACATATCTATTCCTTTGGCGCTTTTGTAAGAGAAAAACTACATTCAAAATCGCTTTTACATAGGCTATTGAAATGCATATGAAAAATTGTTCAAAACTGTCATTATGTTCGACTAAAATTATTTTACACATTTCAATGGATGAAGCACATGCGATGAAGTTAACATGGGGAAAATTTAACTAATCTGTCAAAGCAATTTGAACAGGAACTGCGTAACTATGCCTTACTCATCATTTTTTCCTTGACATTTCATACCATTTCTACATTTTTCATTTTATATGTTGGGGAAATTCCTCATCAATTGTGGACATAGCTGTTTACAACGACGTGTTCACTAGACTATCAATATGGTTTGTAATTGAGATCACGTAGCCCTGTAAAAGTGAAGGTTGGTGGAAACCCTTCTAGAGACACTGCCTATGTACTTACTTTTGAACTGTAAGATCTACCACAGCTCGGCGAGTATAAACATTTAAAGAGCTCCGTGACTGTGTTTAACGTCAAGGGTTAAACAATATACAGAAGGATTAAACGCTTTTACTGAACCACTTAGGAACTTCAAAGTCGAAAAGGGAGATCTGTCAATTGCGCAGTTACATGGAGACACCTTAAAGAACTACTGGGATTAAGGAAGGTTCGTCGAGCATTCAATTCCTTTAACAGCATAAAGCCCCGGGAATCCCTGCTAATATTGATAAGGATAAGGTGACACCAGTCATTATTTTAATTGTAAAAAGTGCTAACAAATCTTATACACCGTTTTAGTATTCCATATACGTAGCCTAGGTCTAGACCTTTGCTTCTTGTGAACTCTCCCAAGCTCCCAGATAGTGTTAAAAATTTGATCCAGCGTAGATAAACAGTATATAAGCTCCTGAAAAATCCTGTTTCCTACAGAGAAAGTAAAAACCATTCACTTTACGTTCGGGTATGTTCCTTTTGAATCGCTGATACTGAAGAGGTCGGTTTCAATGTAAAGATACTCAGGGTTACTGTTGTCTTTGTGGATGAAAGATTCATACTGTGGCGTTTGATTGGGAGATTTTGTCGATGCATTATTTCTTCTGCTGCCGACAATTTCGTATTCCAAATTTGCCGAAACTTTCAGGTAGGTATGTTTTAAAATAGTTCCATTATCTTGTTTGGGTTCAGTAGCTCTGCATAATAGATGAAAAAATAAAAAAAAAATGTTTCAGGTACACGTGTACTCGGATTTTATTTTTATTTTTGAAAAATATCGAGTTTTATTGATAGCATCTAACCTCACTTATATCCATGTAAATTTATCACCCACGACGTCATTACAAACCTGAAAACAACAGAACTTAAAAATGTAGCTCGTACAAAATAAAGGTAACAGAAGAAAGTGTCCCTATCAGACAAGATGTAGGATGATTATCAAAAGAGACAGTTACTGAGCTAAATAAAAACCAAAGGATCACAATAGATATGATAAACATTCAAATTAA
The DNA here is from genome assembly GCA_037179385.1 of Holothuria scabra. Lineage (NCBI taxonomy): Eukaryota > Metazoa > Echinodermata > Holothuroidea > Aspidochirotida > Holothuriidae > Holothuria > Holothuria scabra. The sequence continues at coordinate 8,869,056 of CM074191.1, forward strand.
AATGGTTTTTTACAACGTGTTTTGTCCCAGTATATATGTACCATAAGATTACAGTTACTTCATAAAGAAATCATACCTTTTACTTCGAAGAAAGTATGCGAAACCTGTGCCAGGTATCGCAATAAAAAAGATGACAATGAAAGGGATTGTAACATATACGGCTATTCCGGAAGATGTACCTGGACAAAGGAAAGAAAATGACAATAGACTGGAAAACGTTTTGAAAAAATCAAGAAGCCGTGTAACCATGCCGTATAACGTCAATTTTTACTGGAATGTGTAGGTGAGTGGCCACCTCCGTGGAAAAAATTACTGTGTTAAAATCTTAAGTCAATCGTTGTATTTCAAAAAAAAAATGGAGGAAGAGGTATGGTCCGTGCAATGTAATTCCAGAGAACTGACGATAGTTAGAGCTGACAACGAAATGGAAAATTTTTGCGCAGTTTTGGCAGTTTTGTTTATAAAAAAATTTGTCAAGCCCACTCACCAAAAACTGGAAATAAATGAAAGGGGAGTCAAAAAGACAAGTACAATAACTGAGCACATTTTGAAGTAGATTTATGGCCGGACAGATTTATGATTAGTGAGTCTCGTTGGAAACTAAAACTGGGTGCTCTTTAAGATCGACTTCCCAGGATGCAAATGTGTAGTTCTGATTTAGACCTACATTCTAAAGAATTCAAGTATTGGTCCGGCAAGGTTCCCTTTTAACTCTAACGACACAAGATTCCAACACTTGTCCTTAAGGTCAGTGATATCTTTGCTCCCAAAGGTTTTATTGTTCATCTGTCCATCTGAATGGAAATTAACGGTTCTGTGTACGGATTAGGAAAGTCCCATTGACGTGAAAGTGACAATTTCGTGTAGCGAAATATATGGAGGCTTTACAATTAAGTCACAGATCCGCCAAGTTAGGGGACAGCCTGCCAAATAGACGTGGTTTTGTGCACACTCTTGCATGAGCAGTAGTGTGTCGATTGCGGTCCACTGCGTAGTTACATGTACTCAAACATGGCCACCGGGTATTTTGACGTCATATCAAAAGCCTCGATAGTTAGGTAACATTCTTAATTGTCCATTAAAAAATTCGAAGGTAGCAAGTATTTCTTATAGCTTTCAAGAACATACATGTAAAACACTTGAGTGACATGATTTACCTAATCAATATTGTGGCATTACAGTATCAAGGACATTGCTGACTCCCGCATTAAATTTAAAAATGTTTCATCAAAGTCTTAGATGTTGTCTACTTCAAAAAATCATAAATCACAAGTACCGTCAACGTCGTCATCGTCATCTTCTTCTCCGTCTGAATATATTGCTTCATCTCCATTTTCTTCAACTTTTTCATAGGTTTCGATGAACTGCACTGGGTTAAAAAGGCCATGGTTGAGTTAGCGTTTACGGTTGACTTTTTACAAGTTTTATTCTTTTGTGATGTGTTTCAAAATTGTCAAGTTTACATTGTTAGTTATTAGTTTTTAAAATTTGTCATAGTTAACCTTAGTACCAATAACTCCAAAGGAGGAATGGTGCAAACAAGAAACGCTGTGTGGACATTTTCGTTATGTTTTATCTTTTATCCAAATCGTTGTTCTTAATTTTTTATACCTGATGCAATTACAATACTGATACCCATTTCACGTACACGGAGTCAGGGACTGCCTTCTTAGTCTCTAAATGTCAGATTTAATGTGGTGCATTACCTTCAAAGAGTGATCGTCCTTCGTAAATGATATTTCTAAAGCCACTTGTAACATGTATTCCCTTTGTATGCCGATTTAGAATAAACCCACGGTATTCTCCGTCCATCATGTGAGGCGACTTATGGGGAGGACTTGAGCCATATTTGTACCTTTTGCATACCTATCTATATACCGGACATGTTATTCCTCGACGTTTCCTTTTATGTAGACATTTAAAAAAAATTGTACCCGATCTTTCATTTTCCATTTGATTTTAAATATCTTTACGTAGCTTGTTATCTACCTGATACTATGCACCACATTTGTGTTAGAGTGTAGTAAAACTCAATAAATTTCTTGAAGCAACATGTAAATAAAATTTTGGAAAAGGTATATTTACAATCAAGTCATATTTTACACATTAAATGAAGTTGACTTTTTACCTTTATCACAAACATACATCATTTCCAAGAATTTTAATACACCATTGCAAGGATCCCCAAATACATCGTTGGAGGCTATGACCGTGCACTCTGAAAGTCCATTGCATGTATTTTTCAGGATATCAGTTGATTTTGGCTCGAAGCATTGTGTTTTGTCTTTGTTAAGAGATGAAAGAACTTCAATGAAACCGATTCTATCATCACAACGTCGTCGTGTTGCGGCTCTACTGCTATTGTAGCCATAACTAGCAGATAAAATATGTAAGCTGGAATTTTCCGGACAAGCTATGGTCTTTGTTTGGGATTCACATAACACCAAATGGTAAACAGAGTCTGAAAGAAAATTCAAACAAAGGCTTGGCAGTAGCAAGTAACTGAAAAATAACTAATAGGGGAGAATAACAAACACTTATACTTTCAAAGTTCAGCGAAGATGAGTAGGTGTCATAGTTATTCCTTCCTTCTTGTCCTTAGATAAAAAAAAAATAAGAGGAATTGAAGGAACGAATGTTTGAACGCACTGTTCTGTGTGTTGCGTAAAAGATTTTACAAGTGTTTAATGCAAATATTGCAGTACTGCAATCTTAAGGACACCTCATTAACTTGGTGCGAAGCATGATCAACGCTGTAATATATTTCACCTTAACATGCTAAACAAATGTGAGACAGATCGTTTTGCATTTACCTGAAACTGTTAGCAAAAATGAATACAATACTTCTGAAAAGGATTAACACTTTGCTTAGCTTTTTATTAAACTTGAAGTAATAAAAATATTTTTACCTTTACAGAAAAACAAGTACGGTATCAGAAAAGACAAAATGATAACAAGACGGTAATGATAGGAAAGCATCTTCATTTGTATGAATAACACAAAATATACAATAATCGACAACTTTGAAACTTGTTAGCGTCCAAACACAGAAAGAAAGCGGAACAATGGTTGCTCAGCTTTTGAAATATCAAGATACAGGTGTTACTCTTTTAATATTTTCTTCACTTCGTGACGTGAATGGAGTGAAACACAAATGGCATCCTGAATGAGAGTCATAGCACTTCCTCTTTGCGAACAGTGACAACGAGTATTCCAAATATTACTTAAGTAAGTAGCCCTGCTTTATCCTTTACAAATTCTAGCTTACATTTCCTTTGTTGTAATATAATAATAATCTACTGCAATATTGAGCTAAATTAAGTACGTGATAACTTTTTTCGACAGTGATAGCCCTAATCCAATTTTGCTTATGATTGATAAAACAATTTCGAATAAAATTTTTTTCTTTGAAAATTATTATAGAAAATGAGATTTAATATCATTTAATCACAAATGTTATTGTCACCAGCCAATATAGTATTTTGGGAACTGGGGTCATTGCCTGAAGAGTCTTAAATATCTCTAGTTACAACCGAACCCTTTGCTAACCCCGTGTGCACTTACCAAGTATATCCAGGTAGGGTTCCAAGTTCTACGGCTTCAAAAAAACACGAGGTCAATAAAATGTCACATTGACTGATTTCATAGACGGATATTAACCAAAAAAAAAAAAACAAGACGAAAATTTTATGATATCCATAAAGCAGAATTCAGTGTCGACACTAAACGGTCAACGTAATTAACTTGAAATAACTTTCAAAAAATTGAGCAAAACAAGATACCTGAAAAACATCAGTAATATTATGATGCCCTGGATAGTTTATTATTATTTCATTGGCAAGGTCACCTTTGCTGGTATATAAACGTTACGTTCGCTTTGCCCAATCACCTGTACCTTTTTATATTTCAGTACTTTGAGGAAATCGAGGAATAAACATTCTTTCATGCAAAAGGTTAGTTTACACTTTTTATAGGTTAAAGTCTGAAAGGAAGTGTACTTTTGAAACCATTGGAATGCTATAATGTGCGGTCTTATTCATCGAAATGACTGCGAAAACCAACTTAAAACTGTACCACGAAGCAGTTGTAAACATCGACTATCAAAAGTTTCTTAGATTGTTACAATTTGAACGGAAGAGTAGAAACAAAAGGTTCTAACTTGAAATTAAGGCTTCAATTATGACTGTCTTTTGTGGATAATCTTTGAGAAAAGCCAAACTGGAAACGATTGGTCCCAATATAAAATGCTTAAGAAATAGTTTGGTTGGCGGTGGTCAAAAATCTGTGAGCATGGTATTGTATGGTCGAAATTTAATTGGGAATGGACTATGAGGGATTTTTAACAGTCCAACACGCCATTCCCCTTTAATTATGTTTTTGCATTCAATCTCCACCTCTTTATATTCAGAAAATAATGAATTTGCAGAACGGCCGATATCAAACATTTGCGACTAATTTGGACAAAGCAACTTAAGATAGGGTGATCCACGTATTGAAAAGAGAAATGTTCATTACGCATGCTCATAATCGTACTTTTGAAAAATGTAACTATAGATCCACAGGATACTTAGGCTAACGTTTTATCCTAAACGGAGTTAGTCTTTTTAAAGCATTTAAATAACTTAATAGGATTTTTTTCCTTTTTTTCGTTTATTGTGAACGTCGCATACCACAGTAACGCTCTTGTGTCAATTTCTATTCCATGTAAAGTTACAATTGGATTTTTCAAAAGTAATGTCTAGTGGTAGAGGTCTTGATTAGAGTTTTGCTAAATTTAACATTATAAACACAAATACCAGTACTTAAAGCACCATTAGGAGTTTTTTCTGATTTTTCCCTGAACTGTGTGGAGTCAATGCACTCTAAAAAATATTTAAACGATTTTGTTTAAAAATTAGGATACTCACGAAGATGAGTATTTCTACTCGAAATAAGTGCGTACTTCAACTCAATTTGTGTAAAATTTTGCACAAATTCAGCAATTTGTGTAAACTTTTGCACAAATTCAGTTGAAGTACTCACTTATTTCGAGTAGAAATACTCATCTTCGTGAGTATCCTAATTTTTAAACAAAATCGTTTAAATATTTTTTAGAGTGTGTGGAAAACCAAATTTTAGAGAAAGTATGCAATACTGACATCATGGCTACTAAGCTACTTGACAACGATCTTTTCTCCGGTAACTTATTTACTGAAAAAACTGACCAACTTGCAAGTTTTTGTACAATTGAAGGCTTTAGAAATGTGTCAAATTAGATAGACCTCTAATTAGATTTTACAATCCAGATAACTTTAATAATTGTGTTCAATCTCTGGAATCTTCGGACATGACATCTACATATAACAGTACTGATGTTAATATCGCTAATAATACTCTCATTGATATTGTACAATCTCAACATAATATACACTTCCCTGTGGTTACATTGTCTAGGAAGATCTTTCATGACAAGCCCTGGATTACACCTGGTATTAGGAAGTCTATTTCAACTAAGAACATTCTCTATCGTAAATACATAAAGAAGCCTTCTGCAGTACTAAAAGCTAAGCTTTATTTGTATCGTCGTATTTTGCAACGCATCATCCCGGCCAACATGCCCAGCTGGGCCCCAACTGGGTTTCAGCTGGGCTACTTGCTGGGCCCCCGTGTTTGTCAGGTGTTCCCACGTGGGGCCCAACTGGGCTAGCCTTTCTCCGCTGAAGCCCAGCTGAAGCCCAGTTGTGCCCGCTTCAATAACTGAAGCCTAGCTGGGCTTCAGCTGGGCTTCAGCTGGGCTTCAGCGGGGAAAGGCTAGCCCAGTTGGGCCCCACGTGGGAACACCAGACAAACACGGATGGGCCCCAGCTGGGGCCCAGCAAGTAGCCCAGCTGAAACCCAGTTGGGGCCCAGGTGGGCATGTTGGCTGGGATCAGGTCAGCTCAATCTACGTATTATAAATGTATCTTAACTCGGAGACAAACGTCTCCAAAGAAAGCATGGTCACAAACACTCTTGTTAAAGGTAAACATTCCAATCACATTTTGTTCATTGCTACTTGCCTTGGGACCTGAATCTAGCTAGAAGCACCCACTGCTTTGCGAAATCAGCCTAAGTCAACAAATAACAAGCGACGGACGCGCTCCCATGATAGCTTGCTTAGGCTAAGCCTATAAAGCTGGCCTGCATGACCGTTTTGTCTGATAACTGAGTATACATTTGATAAAAGAGTGATATTTATTTAAGTAACTCATTGTATCATTACATACGGGTTACTTCAGTATAGCCTTGCATAACTGATAATGTAAGACTAGACCTGCATCTCACAAAGAGGCTAAGCTTATAATCACTTGGCCAGGTCATGTCTTACTCAGCTGCAGCCTACAGTTAAGGTTTAACAAAACCCTGCCTAGGCTATTCAAGAAGGGCATTATTTTGGGATTTTGCTAGGAGATCGCCTCTTTTGTATGTTGTGATATGCTTCTAGAAGTTCCCAGATTGTCAGTTTTGGCTGCTAGGTGTAATGTCGAGTCAAACTTCAAAAACTTCAAAAAAAAAGTTTGCTCCACAAAATTTCACCATTTTTAACTGAAATAAGTTCAGTTTCTTCAATATCTTGACTTTTAATAAATCTTATTGACACCATCCAAAGGACCGTACATGTGGTGTGCTTTCTAGGCATATAATATAAAGTGCTTAATGTTCGCGAAAACCATACGACTACTGCATTCTCAAGCTTTCCACTACAATGGCACAGAGCAATATTAAACGTATAAAAAACCCAAAATTATTTGTCTCCACATGCAACATATAACTGAACTACATCTTCATCCTACGTATAGGACCTCTTTTTCAATGGTTTTATGAATATCATGCGTCGAGAACATCGTCTGCTGTCCCAGACAAGAAGAAGACGTCCGTTCACCTTTCAGATTCATCCCAGTGTCAGACATTCATACTTTCAGTACATTCCTTTCAAAGCTATCTTTGGGGAGGTACCTTTCAGCACCTCTAAGTACCTCCCCAAAGAAGATACGGCAAATAGTTAACCTGCATGTTCTCCTTAGGTCCTATTCTTTAACCGTTTTTCATGCATATCATAAGTCAGGAACACGGTCTGGAGTTCCAAACAAGTGGGTAACGGGCACGTCAATTGTCAGCCTCGTACCCTCCCCTATTAATGTCAACACTGATAAAGGAGGAGATGAGGCCTTACCAGAGAGTTGCCACAACGTCCTGTCCTGACAGACTCTCTAATCATCACAATCACCTGTCTCTCCTCAAAGCCGTATTTATGAGGATTTTATTAATTTTAACGTATTACAACTTAAAATTTGGGCAGACATCTTGAGGTGAAGGGCTAAACAAAACATGACAGGCAGTAACTTGATGACCGTCCATGATGCCCTTTTGAACGACTGGCCAATATACGACCTAATCGTTATTGAGCAATTTCTCCAAACTGTTTATGTGCAACTTTTCGAGTTTCTGTTTTCTATAAAGGGTTTTATTAGTTTGATGACGCTCAAAATTCGTCAGATGGTACCGTAAGTAATAAAATTAAGGTCCAAAAGATTTCTCGCATCGAAGGGAACCACGTCCCTAAAAAGACATTTTTTTCTAAATACTTTCATGATGCACATTTTCACAATCTACGCTTTGTTATTCTGGCCAGAGATCTTTCCTGAATAATGTTAACAAGTAAATATGACAGAATGCAACTTTATCGGTTGTAACCTTTTCAAGTGATTATTATTTTCTCTAAAAAAGAAAAAAAAACATTTCTAAGAAAAATACATAAAGCATTAAGCTACATCGGTTTTAATATAATATTGTACTACGTAAAAAACTGGAGTAAGATTAGAGAAATTACAGTGCTCTGTAGGACTTTTAATTTGTTCCAACCAAGGAGTTGTTATTAGGGAGGTGTTACCAGTAACACTTTTCTGTGTTACAACCAAGTGGATTTCAGCACATGTGATTGTGATCCGAAACCATAGAGAGCATAACAAGCAGTGACTGGCTGACCGTCCATCATGCCCTCTTAAACTTTTGACCAATATATGTTCAAATCGTTATTGAGCCATTTCACCCCATATCTTATGGGCACTTTACCAACTTTTTGGTTGGACAAAATGTTTTACTAATGAAAATACCCTCAAAATTGGTCAGATGGTACGGTAAGTAAAAATAATTGCTGGATAAATTTGCTCACACTTAATTCAGTGATTTGAAGCTAGCATATCGTTCGCTTTTATTTACTTATTCATTTTTTTTTTGTTCTTATTGTCTTAATTTGAGACAACCAATTCACTGAATTTTGGGACTAAAACTTACGGTATTAAATTAAATGCAGATATTTATCAAATGTTACCCGCCACAGTCATCAAAAGAGCAGTTCGGCGATAACATGCTATTAGGAACTTTTAATATGCAGAATATGTCTTAAAGATTGATGCTTTTGGATATTTTGGGGGTTTTTTTTTGGGGGGGGGGTAATTTCTTTCTTCTTTTGCATTGGAACCTTACCTCTTGATTAGTTGAGAAATAATTGGAATAATTGCATGTTATGTTAATGTCTGTTTGTTTATGATTTAATGGAACTACAATGCCTAATGCTGGATCCTCGACGTTTAGGGCCAGGAAAACATGGAACTAAATTTACAACAGCTTAGTTAGACAGCAATGAAACCTAAACAAGAAACAGTTTTTACCTAACAATAATGGAGTTTTATCTGAAAGTAATCTAGATGTCTAGTGCGATAACCAGCGTTCAAAGGAAGTGTAGAGTCATGACATGGAGTGGAGGTTGTTTTTCTTTTCTTTTTGGTCATATGTATATGCATACATTTATATATATATATATATATATATATATATATATGTATATATATATATTTATATATATATATAAATATATATATATACATATATATACATACATTTATATATATATGTATATATATATATATATATATATATATATATATATATATATATATATATATATATATATATATGTATGTCAAAGGAATTAAGCGCTTCTGCTTCGTCACATTTTGACCAAAATGCTCTTTTGAGCTCTCTCAGCTCTATTTTTGATGCGATTATACAACGGGGTCATGTTATTTCGAGAATAAGGTTATGACTTTTGTGTGAACATCATCATTTGCTTACTTTGCCAATGCAAAACCTAGCAAACCTTAGTTCAGTAAAGTGAAAGAATCACGACAAGGTGCAAAGGTAGGTCATATTCTTAATAATTTCTTGTGGCTTTGTATCAATGATACACGATGGCCCAACACCATTTGGCAGACATATTCAAAAGATTGTAGAGACAAAACGGTAATTTCGATTACAATATTCAATCTAATATAGTGTCAGTCACTTTAAGCCCTCCTGTCTACTTTAAAGATTCTTTCCAAATCTAGCTGGTTGGAAACACGGTTAGATTGATTTTATTCTAAGGAATTAACAAAGTTTGTCTTCTTCCCCTCCAACTGCTTTTGTATACATATTTGTCCAACGTTGTATGTGCCTCTGTCTCTGAATACAATGAGAAAAGGAAAATATAGGCCACATGAAAATCAATTCAAGTTTCTTATGATTTACGGTAGATTTAGTGAATCCAGTGTTTGAATGGAGTTTCTACGGTAAAGTCCCTTTTCCAAGTACGTTACCCTGTACTGAGGGGTTGAGAGTAGGTCTGTCCTTATCCGCATATGTTACATTACATGCAATTATTAGAAGGATCAGCAAAAGAAGTGATCAATGCAACATTTCCTTACTTGATATAAGAAATTTGTAAATGTTCTTAAATCCTTTATATACCGACGTAGATGATTAGACCATGCTCATCAAAAGAGGATATAAAGGATGACTTTATACGCCGATATTACAAATAAGGAATCTTCTCTATTCCAGGCTTGAGAAAAAACTTCAAAGTTAAATAAGTTTTCTAAGTTCTTTTAAGGACTACTGAGACTCATACCAGAAGCTCTTCATTTTGACTAACCGGTTGGGTTATGGTGATGACCTTTAAGATAAGTTCAACAAAATGATAGTCGTATATACCTTTTCTATTAATCTTCCATTTAAATCACCAAATCCTTTACCTTGATTGTGGAATATCTGCATGTATTGTACTTTGGTTTAGTTGTGAATGTTCTGTGACGACGGCTGTCATCGCTATTCCTTGGTTATCGTATTGGCTGAGTGCTATCTCGTCGTTTGATTTCCTTATTATTTCATGCCTTTTCCTGAAAGTTAATCAAAAAGAAAAAAAAACACGCAAATCAACTGTGCCTTTGTGTTTAATGACTATTTTTGAAGACATAGGTTCTATTGAAAAGAATGTGATAACAACGAAAGGTTTCAGTCGTAAAAGGTAATAAGATATTAGGATTCAAGGCTTATCGCTTAGAATCAATGAATTCCACGCAAAGTCCACGTATGCTCAATGTAACATATAAGAATAAGCAGAAAACACCACAAATATGACAATATTAGAGCACATACAAGATAAGGAAAACTAATATTTCAAAAGCACCTGTCTTCGTCATTAGCGTCAATGCGGAGTGAAGCAAGATTCAAAAACATCAAAAAAAGGAATATGTATATATATATATATATATATATATATATATATATATATATATATATATATATATATATATATATATATATATATATATATATATATAAAAGCCAGATGGTTTGAAGTAGGGCTGTCGAGGAATACTACCTCTTTATCAATACTAGGTCAAAGAATGACAAGGAGGGAGAAATTTTGGAAGCTTTTAAAGGTGCAGGCAATGGTCTCACCTCTATTGACCAAGAGGGTCTGATCGGATTACTCGGGTGTAACTCATCAACATTAGGAAAATCCTCTTCAAGGCAATTAGCAAAATTGTTAAGCCGGAGAGGCCTTATCGGATTATTTGGGTTTGTATCATCAGCAAGCTGGTAAGTCGCTTCTGATGTTCAAGCCGAAAGGCGATGTGGTTTTGAGATTGAGTTCCCAGAAATTTTCTGAAGCTTTTCTGGTTTTGTCGGTCCATGTATCGTTTTGGTCGAAAGCAATGACCCGTAATTTTTTAATAGAATGATGAGGCAAATTGAAATGGTTAGCATCAGGTTGTTCAACCTTTTTGGTTTTAATTGCTGACCTGTGCTGTGTCATTCTCATTCGAAGAGTATTTTTAGATTCTCCGACATACTGCACACCACAAAAATTGCAGTATATGAGATAAATGACATTTTTTGAAAGACAATTAATTTCTTGTCTAATTTGGAAGGTGCGTGCATTTTGATTGCTCTGGAAGCCTTTTGTGGAATCAACCAGGGCGCACGTCTTTCAGTTGGAAGGGCAAGGTGAACAACCAAAATTTCCGTTGTTTTCCTCAACTGAGGCTTTGTCCTGGAATTTTGCCCGAACCAAAATGCCCCGTAAATTTAAGGGCCGCTTGAAGGCAACAACGGGGGTTGGGGAAAGATAGACCTTAGGCGATCGGTACTCTGAAGTGTGGGTATATGCTTTTCGATGAATTTGGCTAGTGGTGGTAGACCGGAGTGGTACTCAGTTACCAATGGCACTCTGTCGGAATTGCGCTGGCGAGTTTTGTACGTCAGAGTTTGCGAGCGAGGGGTTTCCTATGCCTTTTTGATGGCATTTTCAATTGAGCCAAGAAAAAACTCCCGGTTACGGAGGTTACCAGATAGATCCTTTGCCCGAGTGTCAAAATCTGTTTCAGAGGAACAGATGCGTTTTATGCGGAGTGCTTGACTGTACGGAATGTTTTTGGTGCAGTGCGGAGGATGGCAACTGCTGGGAAGAAGGTAGTTGTGCTTGTCCGTTGGTTTGTTGAATAAGAATGTTTTGAGTGAACCATTTTCTATGGTTACAGTGGTGTCCAGGAAGTGGACGCTGGACCTGGAATGGTCGGCCGTAAATTTGATGGTGGGATGCAACGAATTGATGTTCTCAATAAAAAGTTTTAGACCGTCTTCACCGTGGGGCCAGATCATGAAGATGTCGTCTATGAAACGTAACCAAATTTGTGGTTTCAAATTTTGTCGAGACAGAAATTTTTGCTCGAAGTTGCCCATAAACAGGTTAGCAAATGAGGGAGCCATTTTGGTTCCCATGGCTGTACCATGAATTTGGAGGTAGTGGTCATCACCAAAGATGAGATTATTGTTGGTCAGAATCAGATGCATGAGTTCGCCTAGGTCTTTCTTGGTGGGAGTTTTGCCCCGAATCGGGTTGTAGGCGTTGGTGCAAGCGGAGATGTCTTCCTCATTTGGTATGTTTGTGTACAACGAGGACACGTCAAGAGTGGCCAGAATTGTGTCCGGCGGGAGATTTCTGATCTTCCCAATTTTGCGGATGACGTCCGTATTGTCCTGAACGTAGGAGGGGAAGGGTTGGAACCAAGGGTTGGATAAGCAGGTCAACAAGTTTTGATTTTTTTTTCCGTGGGAGTCCCGTTGGTGGAAATTATAGGTCTGCCAGGACAGTCAAATGGTTGAAGTTTAAAGTAATTTGTATCTCCTCGGAGATCCAGCCTTTCAATTCTGTAGCACCTTTGTTTTACAGTTTTTCCGACATGTTTATATATATATATATATATATATATATATATATATATATATATATATATATATATATATATATATATATATATATATATATATATATATATATATATATATATATACATATACATATTTATATACAGACATACATATATATATATATGTATGTCTGTATAAAAATATGTATATGTATATATATATATATATTTATATATATATATATATATATATATATATATTGAAAAGGTTGCAATAAGTTCTTACAACATAGCTTTACAGAACTGTTTCGTAAGGGCCAATAATGTAGGTCCTCACTCCTCAGAAGCCTGAAGTAGAATGATGTCAATAACGTTAAATACGAATATGTTCGCTGCTTTTGAACGTGTCCGTTTTTAAGCACGTGTTCGCTCCGTGTTCGATGTGAACAGGCACAAACGGTGTACAGCGAGCCAAGATACATAGCCTATTAGAATAATTACACAGTAGATGTTTGTTCCTGTGTCTACAAGAGCTAATCAGTTTGTTTCTTTTATTTAGAGTTGCTAAGGAAGGTTTGAGTATAATGAAGAACTTTTCTTCCAGACAGAGATTACAAGTTTTAGATGAAGTGGAGTATGCTCGAGCTTTGTTCATTAGTTTCCATTTTACGGAGTGTTCTACATTTGTATCTTTTAGTTTTCAGATGTATTCACTGAGTGCAGCTGCTTTTATGTTGTCTTTGTGAGGAGTGAGGACCTACATTATTGGCACTTACGAAACAGTCCTGTAAAGCTATGTTGTAAGAACTTATTGCAACCTTTTCAATATTACAGCTCCCTTCACAGGGTTGAGCACTTCACCATTGCCTGGTTGACATTATTAATTAATTTTTACTATCACGGTTATTCATATATATATATATATATATATATATATATATATATATATATATATATATATATATATATATATATATATATATATATATATATATATATATATATATATATATATATATATGTATATTTATATATATATATGTATATATATACATATATATATATGTATGTATAAATATATATATATATATTTCACTAATTCGGCACTTAGGGAAACTTGTTGTTTCGCCGTAACGTTTCTACACACTTTTTCTATAGGAATACGTAAACGGGCAAGGGCGCTCTCCTAGATTACAAAGTAGATACAATTACTTCAAAGTTGTCAAATTTACGGACACCTAGCTGTTTACACGAACGGATGGTTGGCCAATACCGTTGTTTATATTTTTAGACGTTAGGGCGAATACTTTTTCTTATGTATTTTATTGTTATTTTTTCGCCCTATGTACGCGCAGATATAACAATTTCCCCCTATGGTGGGAATTAGCGTTATATATATATATATGTATATATATATATATTTTAAATGACTATATATATATATATTTATGTACATTTATATAATTTAAACAGAACTATAACTAAATGGGTAACGGACACGTGTTGCATATATATGGGGCATTCAGCAGTTTTTGTCTGTCACGGACGGGACATTTTGCAACAATAAAAATGGAGTTACTTCAAAAACAGAAGGCTGTAATCTCTTACTTTTTATTAAATATTAACTAAGCATACCTGAGTTACCAGGAAAATATAGCTTGTTTCATATGTCACTATCAATTACTTAATTATAAGCTCGTTAATGTGTGTCACGGACGGGACGGAAAATGGACAACAGTTGTAATGGGTTCATGTAAATTAGAAGTGCTCTGAAAATACATGTGATATTAAAATTCTGAAAAGTATATAGCAAACTAGAGTTCCTTTTTCGTCTCATGCAAATAATTTTTTTCAAAAAATTTTATGTAAGACTACAAATTTTGCTCCCCCTTGAAAAAAAGTAGCGTCTTGGATGGGACATTGCCAAATGTCACGGACGGGACAATGTTTTAATTCAACAGTAATGGGATATTTTTGATATTTGTTAACATTCATTTTACCAATTATTAGTCTATTGATACACACATCTACTAGCTCGCCCAATTTTAACTAGAGTATCTGGCAAACAGTTTTTACCACCATTTTCTGACCAAATTTAATTTTTATTGAGTTATTCCCTCAACAGTTACAGTTTATCAAGGCACCCTTTTTTATTATTTTTTTCTTTTCACGTACTGTACAGCATCCCTGTCAAAATGAAGTTTCAGTTTATTAAAACAGTTGGGTGGTGGTATCCATGTACAGCAGTTGCTGCCAGGTATGATTCACCACTGCCAGAAACTTTTATGTGAGAGCTACATTTGTGACTTACCTTTAGATAACTATGTTATATAGTGTATGGTGTACGTTATATACAACATCCTAAGGGGCACCTTTGGTTTGATATTGGTCCAAGTTGGTGTGCTGATGTGACATTTTGTCTCTAAACCCTCCTCTATTCTTCCTTTTCCTTTTCCTCTCAGATTTTCTCTGCTTCTGATAACTTGCAGTTATGATTCAGTTGTTCTCCTTTTGGCAGCTTTTCTTTGTTCTGCCTTCCTTTTCCTATCCTTGGTGATCAAAAGGGAGTGAGCACTACTCCTCATTATTTTAATTTGCTCTAAATTTTGCCCCATACTTTTTATCTCTTACCAGTCCTACTATACACTTGACCATGTGCTGAAACTGTACTTTGAACTGCAGAGGCAATGGTTACAAGTACACACTGTATTAACTCTATATGCAGTTGGTGCACTTAAGTTAACTTATCACTTGAATAGTCATGGACTACAACTATTTTAATTCAATAGGTCCTTGACTGTATTCAATAGAGCACTGCCAGATTGGCACAGGCATAAATTTAGGACACACTTGGCTACCCTATTATCTCTATACCTTCATGGTCCATGGGTCCAGGGTGTATTCCTTCATATCCATAACCTGCCCTAAGTCTATCTGATTGAAGTTTAACTCTACTACAAGTAATTCATAAATACACAGTACCAAACCAAGTCACAATTGGGGTAAGCATACTCAGTGTACAACGTAAAATAGTGCATACCTTTCCTGTCCGTGACAAAATTTCCCGTGCGTGATACTTTTTTGTTGGTTAATTAGAGGGCTAATTAGTTAATATTAGAAACCAGGTAATTTTGACAGATGTATTAATGTGATAAGTAAGAAAATTCTTGAAATGGACATGGTTGAATCATTAAGTGTTGATTGAGGCTAAAAAATGTTCGAACTTGTCACAATTGTCACAATTGCAGTAAATCAGTCTAATAGGTCTAACAGCATCCTTAACAAGTCCCAACTTCTTTTATGTCATTCCATTGGAGCACTGCCACATGGTTGTCAAACATGTGCTGTTCCGTCCGTGGCACTATTTCCAGCTTCGTTAGCTTTAAGCACTAATTAGGCACCCTAAATTAGATAAAATATGTATATAAAGCCTACATGAAAGAAATTTGATATGTTTAGTAAGTAACTCCCCGAAAATGTTTTGATTCTAAGCATTTAAAATTTTGAACTCCATTTCCAATTTACTGTGGAATGCCACATATATCGGGTGTTGCATAGGACTACAAATCGCATGTGCCAATTTGTAACAACATGCAAAACGTTATTACGAAATTTTAACCCTTATATAACAGTAAGCATGGTTGATGTAAAGACGCATTACCTTAGAAAACGAGTAGCGAGCCATGCGATAACCATCATCAAAATGATCATAACGACACCTAGATGTGAAACAGCTTTAATGGCGATTAAAACTATGGGAAAGACAGTATTAAAAAAATTCTTTAATAATGAAGGAGGAAATATAAATGAAAGAACATTTTTCATATTTACCAAGTTTCCAAGCCGATTTCGTTATGATAAAACTTCTCCAATCAGAGCAAACTTTAATGATTGCTAAATGCACACAAGGAATGGTGTCGGGTTTCAAGCTTTTTATGCTCCCAGTTCCAATAGTCCCCAGATGCTTGTAGCAATATTTAATATCTAATATGAGTGCATTTTAATCTAATGAAAAGCCCAGGTTTGCATAATGAGGTAATGTTGAAATATTGATTACTTGGTTTAGCACATTATTATAGAAATATCAAATATAGAAGCAATTATTCTAGCTTACATCAGTAAGCAATACTTTCAAACTCTTTGTGGTAATTAGCAAACTAGATGTCAGACTTTGCTTGCAAGTCCATTGTTAACACAAATCATTAGGCATTGTTTTTCTTGTAGAATATCAATTCCCTTCTGTAAAATAACTGGCAAAGAAGTGTGTACATTACTAGGACAAAAGAGGTAGGGAAATTGACAGACACGTCTCCTAAAGCACAGATATGAGCAGTCTTAGTTGCATAAAAACCTGATTTTTTGTAGGAGCAGAACCATGGTGTAACATTAAACTGGCTCAATAGCAGAATATCATTTACACAAAAATAAAATTGTTAAACTATTTACTAACTTTGCAATATTTTTGACAGAGTACGCGTTGTAATACAAGGGCACGCACAAATAATACACATACACATGCACACAGCATTCATTTTCATTGCGGAATTACTAAAGAGGGTTACTTATTTGTTCTTCGTAATAATACCAAAAATTAATTGATGGTTACCCTTTTTGCGTTGTTTTTCATCACCATTTTTGTTCTCTTCCACATCACCACTTACGTCGCCTTCTTCAATACAGTCATTATCTTCATCATCATTATGATCCCAGCTGGCTCCAATCCCACCTTTACATTAAGTATATTGATTTCTATTGTAATATTTTTTTAAACCTTGTCTTAGAAGCCGTCTTTTCTTCTTTTTCAATAACTAACATTCATTGCGATTACGAAGTATGCTACTATGAGCAGTGACCTCCCCAACGAAAAACAAATTTGTTGTTCTTAAATGTTTAAAACGTTCAGAAACAAAGCATATTAACTCATATGAACATTTTCCACTAGATAAAACCACTGTTTTAAATTGATGATGATCTAGTGGGACATCGATATCCCATCATTCTGGTAAAAGAACAATAGTTTTCGAAGGAATTATTTTTAATTATTATGGTTTCATATTTAACTACGCCTCTAGGCTTCTTGGACGGGTTTTTATACTTTTCTCAAGCAAGCCACATTCCCCGTTAACGTTCATTCCTACATTCCAGTGAGGTTCCAGGGAAATTTTGTGTGATATAACTTCTAGATTCGTAAACCGTTAACGAGTGACAACAGAGACAAATATTTACTGTTCCGATATTTTTTACAGTGAACATCAAATGTTATTCGTGGATATACACCAATATTTCACCTACACATGCACAAAACATTCATTTTCCAACTTCCATAAGGAATAACAGGAAGGTTCATAACATTTGATATGTCTTTGTGTTGAGACATAAGATGAAATGATTGTTACCATTTCCCCAGTCTTTTTCATTACCGTTTTTATCCCTTTCAACGTCAACACTTCCGTCTTCCTCTTCAACAAAGTATTCATCTTCACCATCACCATTATCACCGCTGGCTTTACATCCACCTTTACATTAAGTAGATTATTTTGAAATTTCATTCTTACATCTTTATCCTGAGAGCTTTCATGTTTTTCCAAAATCACTATTCATTTTAATTTCAAAGTATGATGCTTTGCGCAGACACTTTTACCCCACCCCTTCAAGATGTATGCTGTTCTTACCTTCTTAAACTTTGTCGATTGAAAGTTGAAATACTCATTCCTGCATTCCCGTGAGGTTCCAGGGAAATTTTGTGTGATGTAACTTCTAGATTCTTAAACCGTAAACGAGTGACAACAGAGACAAATATTTACTGTTCCGATATTTTTTACAGTGAACATCAAATGTTATTCGTGGATAATGTAATAATTGGATAATGTAATAATTGCACTGCTAAACACGTAAGACGAGTGTTTACATTTTCATGAAGTCACATTCTCCGCGAATACCCATTCTTGCATTTCCGTGGGCCTGAAATGCACTCTTCTTGATGTGAATTCTTGCTTTTCGTACAGAAATTCTTAAAAAGTAGACGAGTGACTACTGAGACACTCAATTGAGATTGCAATATTATTAATGAGTTTGCGATATTATTAATAGTGTTCGTTTACTTTTATCAAAGGATATACACAAATAAAACACATAGACATCACACACATCACAAATAAAGTTGATGATAGTTACCAATTCCGCAGTCTTTTATTCTCCCGTCTTTGTCCTCTTCCACGTGATCACTTTCGTCTCCTTCTTCATGGCAGTCATTATCTTCATTATCACCATCATTATCATACCTGGCTCCACATCCACCTTCACATGGAGTAGATTTTTTTCTATTGTCATTTATACATTTTTGTCCTGAGAGGCTTCATTGCAATTTCAAAATATGATGGTATGAGCAGAAAATTTTACCCCATCCCCTCAAAATATATGTCGCTCTTACATTTTTAAACTTTTTCGATTGAAATTTGTCAATAATTAGGCTTACATTTTATAATTTGCATTGCTAAACACCTTGGACCGTTGTTTCCACATTTGTGATGTCACATTCTACATTAATACACATTCTTGCGTTTCCGTGAGGCTGCAATGACCTTTTCTTTGATGTGAATTCCTGCCCGTCTTGGAGAAATTCCTAAACAGTAGACGAGTGACCACTGAAACACCTAATTAACCTCCCGGTGTTGTTTAAAGTGTACTTTGACTATTATCAAAAGACATACACAAATAAAACACATAGACAGGCACACATCATTCATTCTTCACATTCGTTTAGAATTTTATAGTGTTAATAAATTTTGATATGCAGTTTGTGTAAAGAAATTAATAATTACGGTACCATTTCCGCAGTCTTTTATTTCACCATCTTTGTCCTCTTCCACGTGATCACTTTCGTCTTCTTCTTCTTCACCGAAATCATCATCTTCATCATCACCATTATCACCACTGGCTTCATCTCGACCTTCACATTGAGGATACTATTTTGTGTAATTATATTTTTATTACTTCGTCAAAAAGCTTTTTTCTTTTTATAACTATTATTCATTGCAATTTCGAAACATGTTGCTACGCGCATAGAGTCTTAAATAATTGTTGTTCTTTTATCTTTAAACCTCAGGAAAAAATCATCTTGCAACTTATTTTAAAAAACCTTAAATCATCGGAACATTTCCCCGAAGACGAAAAAAAATTACGACTGTTTATCCTTTTTAAGGACCTATAACATCCACGTCCACGACTCGAGTAATTAAAATCACAATATTTTTCGAGGTAACATTTTTAGTTACTACGATAACCGTTATAACTGCTTTGTTATTACGTGTGATCACCCTAGTCTAGTGTTCACACACATGTGGAGCCACATTCTCCGTACATCGTGATTTGTGTATTTTGTGAAGCTGCAGTGCAGTTGCATGGGATATGAGTTGTTGCCCGTCATGTAAAGGTTCTGGAGCCGCAAAATTGGGAAGTTGACCTCTGGGCCACAGACGAATATTCGGCTATGATGACGTCACACAACTTTTAAATTTTAGTCGCTTTATACTTGGTGAAAGGAATGACTATTATCTTCAGTGTACTTCCAATTACGATCAAGGAAGCTATATACAGTATAATGCGTAGATGAGCATAATAAACACTATGTCTGGTGTATAGAATTTTTAATGAAGACAAAATACCTCTGTGTTTTGGAAATATTATTTGTTCTCTCTCTTTGAAATGACTTTTCAACATATTACAAAAACTTCGAAAGTAAGCTCTCACTCCATTGGTTTTCTAGCAAAGCCAAACGGAGGCTCTAGCCAAAGTTCACTCCTTGAAAATGGCTATTTCTAAAACGAGATCCTTTTGAATATTCTATTTTCAATTTTTATTAAATTGCAAAAAAAAAACCTTCAGTAATGTAAGGCTTTTAATAAAAAATAACTGACATTTTTAGGGCGGTCATTTTTAGCTCTGCGTAAGATAGCTCTTATACTGTCTCCCAGATTGCATTTCATCGCGAGTACTAAGAGTGTAAAGATTGCGCAATACCCAGCCAACATGCCCAGCTGGGCCCCAACTGGGTTTCAGCTGGGCTACTTGCTGGGCCCCAGCTGGGGCCCATCCGTGTTTTTCAGGTGTTCCCACGTGGGGCCCAACTGGGCTAGCCTTTCCCAGCTGAAGCCCAGCTAAAGCCCAGTTAGGCTTCAGTTATTGAACCGGGGCACAGATGGACTTCAGCTGGGCTTCTGCTGGAAAAGGCTAGCCCAGTTGGGCCCCACGTGGGAACACCTGACAAACACGGATGGGCCCCAGCTGGGGCCCAGCAAGTAGCCCAGCTGAAACCCAGTTGGGGCCCAGCTGGGCATGTTGGCTGGGTAACGATCGCAAATGCGATATCTGCTTACCAACTGGTACACGAGTGACAACAAAGAGAGAAATTTACCTTCCCGATATATTTAATTGTGTACGTCAACTGTAATTCATAGACATACACGAATAAACCGCGTATCAAAGAACATTACATTTAGGCGGGCCCATTTAGAGTCCGACCCCCCCCCCCAAAAAAAAAAAATTGCAACAAAAGGTCTTTAAGCGGTTTTCTATGCTATTGGATGTAGTGAATAAGAGGAAAAAAGTCTATAAAATTCGGAGCACGGAAAAGGTGGTTTTAATAGAAAATTGAAAAAGGCCGTCGGCCGCCATTTTGAAAATGATAAAATGTTATATAACTGGCACCAGATGAACTGGAGTGATGAGAAAATGTCGATTCCAACTATATATAACATGATAAATGCACTGGAGGAAACTAAGTTGATGTACCTTTGGTATCATTCCAACACCTAGATCCAAGATGGCGTCTGTCGGCCATTTTGAAAATGATAAAATGTTGTGTAACTGGCACTTGATGAGTTGGAGTGATGAATAAAGTGTCAATTTTGACTACATTTAGTATGGCAAACTCACTGGAGTAAGCCTGATGTAATTTTGTATCGATCATTTAACTCCTAAATCCAAGATTGCAGCTGTCCGCCATTTTGAAAAAAATAAAATGTAGTATCTTTATAGCTACATTGTGCTGGTTAGACTCCACACTCAACAGTGTCAAATTTCTACTAGGTCTCAGATGATCAATTTGCTCGAGTGAATTTCAAGAATCAGCCCTCCTCATCTGCATCGATTACTGCGTTCGTTACTATAAACCGTGTCAGTTTAAAGACATCAACAAATTGGATACAATCAGGGATACAATTAGCCAGATGCTCTGATATAGCCTCTTTAAGCAAAATCTTGTAAAACCAACTTTGATTTGTTATTTCCAGACCATAGCAAATGATAAATAGGCTCATTGGCCATTGCATACCTTCCCTAGTAAATAACGCCCATCAGATACAGTGTATTGGACAATATGTGATCGGCAAGACTGATACAGTAGCACTAGGTGACATCATGTCAACAACTGAAAGACTTTACTCACATCTTGAAACTTACTAAGCTGTCACTGTTGAATTAGATAAACTTTTTCTTCATTACTGTCATAAGGCTCATTATAGCCCAAGAGGAGATGATTGTCATAATATGTTACTTAGCTTTGTATGTAGTTACACAAATTTTGTTTCTTGGTTCATGTTAAGGTCCTGTAAATAGTCTTTGCCTTTGTGTTTTTGTCCGGTCTGGTTTGAGTTCCTCTCCCTTTGTTTCTCAGTGCCCGTTTTGATGTACTTAAAAAGAACAGTTGGCATGGGCCAACCGCCGACGTGCAGGGAAGCCCGTGTAAAACATGCGAGGCAATGCCTCTACGAAGTACGAAATAACTTCCACTAAATGCATCCATCGGCAACCTTTTTATACTCATCCTAACAAGAAATTGGTTTATAACGGTAAATTTTATCTACAAAATTGGGTGCGCCATGGGAGAGGCAAGCCTTGCCGGAAATATGAGACATTTTCAGGAACTAACTTGAAAAACAAAGTACTGACTGATCCTAGAAACATTCGTTGGTTTCGCTATTAAGACGACATTCTTTCGTTTTTTATTATTTGGGAACTCTCTGCACCAGTCTAGTAAATAAAATTAATAAAATTCATACCCCATGTTAAATTTGCATGGAGGCATCCTACAAACTGGCTACATATTTAGACCTCATTATATTGATATTCAAATTCAAGAGCTTTGAAACCCAAGAGCTGAACACCAAATTCTACACAAAGCCAACAGAAACCTATCAAAATGATAGGACTCCCGCTCACCCACTCGCCACATTTATATGGCGTTGGCGCCCCTTTTAGATAGTCCTCAGCCTCGTCCTAAAGAGTGGTTTCATCTACGTCACAAGCCACGCCCCTTTTGACGGGCAAACGCATTTAGTGCAGCTAGCTGAGAGGCAGCTGACGACTCACTGTGAGAGTGTTGCACTGAGAAAGTATTGACTTTTGCCCGTCAGTGGGCGTGGTTTCCCAGTTGTGACGTAAGGTGAAAGCACTCTTTAGGACTTATCCTACCAGGTATTCATACTTCATGCATTCATGCTGTCCGAAACTGGCCTGGTGGCTCCTCAATTCAGTTGTAAAAACGTCCAATCAGTCGGAATTTCGGACCATGGCACTCCCTAAATATGAGACCTTATAGAGAGGGCGGCCTTTCTGCTGAAAAGCACTGGGAAATATTAATATTCATATTAATATGCAAATTAGATAGGGTTGAGGGTCAAATCGTGTATCTGATACTTAAAAATATAGGCCGCAGTTCAAGACCATGGCACTCCCTAAATGTGAGACCCTATAGAGATGGCGGTCTTTCTACTGAAAAGCACTGAGAAATATTAATATTCATATTAATATGCAAATTAGATAGGGTTGAAGGTCAAATCGTGTATCTGATACTTAAAAATATAGGCCGCAATTAAAAATAGTACTTTTCAAAAAGTTCCTGATTTAAAGAGAGACCTGGGATTTTAAGATACATAATGTCCCTGTCATTCAGGACAACCGCCGAATGGGGTTTAGTATAGGAAAACAATTTTGTGTTGCTATGGCAACTACGGCACATGACGACAAAAATGAAAGTCACCAATGTCAATATTCTTCATTGAGGATCTGGTGTTTGTTAGGCAGGTTTAGTTTGATGTAATTTCCCATGACTCAAATCCTCTGCTTATTCTTCTTAATTTGTCTTTTGACCCTATCTAATTTCTATATTAATATGAATATTATTTTTCAGTAGACATCCCTTTATAGCGTGAAAGGGCCTAATCTTACATCAGTCAATGTCTGATGTGAGATGTCTGATATGGAGAAAACAAGATATTTTGACCTATAGAGGGCGCCCTTCATACTTTAAACGTCAAAATGGCGCAGAAAAACCCGGATATGGCCAGTATACTCGCGATTTTCAGAATCAGCCACACAAAATTGACCAAATCCACTTGGTCACATTAATTTTGCTCTCGGGTGACGGCACCTTCCCCCTTCTCCACATGGTCTATGGCGGCCGTTTTGGATTTGACCAGTTTAACACATTTTCCGAGGTCAAATTTTGATAGATTTTTTTTCCTCTTATAAAGTACACCCCAAAAAACTAAAAAACAATGGAAAGCCTTTTTTCCATTCGGTAATTAATTAATAAAGATTTTTCATCACGTTTGATACGCCTTTTGTGGAACGACAGAAAATGCGATGATGCTTACCCTTGCTGTGATCTTTTTCATCACCGTTACTGTCCTCTTCCACATCATCACTTGCGTCCTCTTCTTCGACGTAGTCGTTATCTTCAGCATCACTATTATCACCGCTGGCTTCACATCTACCTTCACATTAAGTAGATTATCTTGTGTTGTAATTTTTTATTGCATTGCCTTAAAAAGCCTTCTTTTCATTGCAATTTCGAAATATGTTGAAATGCGGAGATCCTTTAACCCCCCCCCCCCCTCAAAAAATTGCTGTTGTTATATCTTTAAAACGTTAGAAAGAAACAACCTTGTACCTTAATTCTAGAATACTTTTTTAATTAGCAAAAATATTACTACGCTCGATCTTTGACCTCCAGATCCCAGAAAAAAATGTTGTTCTTATATTTTTAAAACGCACAGAAAGAAGCAACCTTTAACCTTTAATCTACAATACCTTTTGATGAAAATATTAATTGCTGTAAATGAATGCTGCCACTCTCATGTCTTTATGAGACCTAGTCTGACATCCGTGTCCACGATTGTTCCATATTTGTGAAGCTATAAGCTCCGGTAATGCATCCTGCACTTTCGTGAGGCTGCAGTGCAACTTTATGGGATATAAATTCCTGCCTATAATGACCAAATTTATAAACCGTAGACGATTGACAACAAATGAAGGTATTTACCTTAAGTTCCTCATATCTTTAATAGCTTGCGTCAACTGTAATCCAGTGACATGCAAGAATAAAACACAATGACATACAAATATTATGCATTCTTTTCATTCGGTAAGCTAGGAATTAAAAAAAAAAATTGTTTATAAAGTGTGATATGCCTTTTGTAATACGACAAAAAATGCAACGATACTTACCTTTTCTGTGGTCTTTTTCATCACCGTTGCTGTCCTTTTCCACATCACCACTGCCTGGGTCCTCTTCTTCGACGCAGTCATTATCTTCATCATCACTATTTTCACCGCTGGCCTCACATCCACCTTCACATTAAGTAGATTATCTTTTGTTGTAATTTCTTCTTTGTCTTAAAAAGCCATTTTCCCATTGCAATTACCCCTCCCCCTCCCCCCACAAAATTTATTGTTCTTATATCTTTAAAACGTGCAAAAACGTGCAGAAAGTAACAATCCTGAACCTTTAATCTAAAATACGTAATATTATAAATATAAAGTATTGTAAACAAATTTTACGGCTCTCATATCTTTATGAGGACCTAATCTGACATCTGTGTCCACGAATGTTCTTCGTTTGTGGCACAGTCTCCGTTAAAACATTTCTCTCACTTCGTGAGGCTGCAGTCCAATTATGCGGAATATGAATTGCGGCCTATAATGCACAAATTATTAAACCGTAGTGGTAGATGCGCACTGTTTAACAAGATGTTTCTTCATTGGCTGTTGCCATTGTATTGTATCGATTGTAATTTTCGTTCGGGTTAGAGATTAGGTTAGTGATTAGGTTATTGATAGCCGGTTAGGAAATTTCTTGTTAATCAGTGAACATCGCCCAGTTCTGTAGAGGAATGACAACAAAGGACGGTATTTATCTTCCCGATATTTTTATCAGTTTACGTCAGCTGTAATCCATACCCGTACACGAACAAAGCACAATTCACATAGCATCCATTAAATCATTCTTCACATTCGGTAAGGAATAAACCAAGATTGCTCACAAAGTTTGATATACCTTTCGTGTTACGACAAGACATGTAATGATAGTTACCGTTTCTGCGTTCTTTTTCATCACCGTTTTTGTGTTCTTCCGCGTTTAAGTACTCTTCCATATGACCACTTCCGTCCTCTTCTTCAACGCAGTCTTCATCATCATTATCACTTTTATCACCGCTGGCCTCACATCCACCTTCACATAAAGTAGATTATCACGAATTGTAATGTTATCATTACTTTGTCTTCAAATCTTCATTTAACTGCAATTTCCAAATATGTTGATATGCGCGATCTTTTACCCACCCCCAACATTCTTTGTTGTTCTCATTTCTTTAAAAAATATCTTAAATATAAATTATTGTAAACACAGACTTCGAATTTCATATCTTTAAGAGGATCTAGTCTGACATCCGTGTCCAAGATTATTTACATCTGTGAGCTGCTCAAGTCTCATTTTATAACATATTCCTGCATTTTCGTGACGCTGAAGTGCAATTTGATAGGATGTGAATTCCTTTCACAAATACTCAAATTCTTCTTTGTTATTCAAAGAGTGACAACAAAGAGATATCATATTTCCTTTCCCGATATTTTAAACAGTGAACATCAATTGTAATTCGTGGACAAACAGGAAAATATCACATATACAGGCACACAGTATTCCTCCTTTACATTCGGTAAAGAATAAATAGTGAGGGTTTATTAAATTTGCTAAGCATTTGTGGAAAGGCTGACATAAAACGTAAAGACAGTTACCCTTTCTGCGTTCTTGTTCGTCACCGTTTTTGTGCTCTTCCACATCAGCACTTCCACCTTCTTCTTCAACGCAGTCATAATCTTCATTATCACTATCATCACCGCTGGCTTTACATCCACCTTCACATGAATTAGATTACACCTACACATTAAGTAGATTATTCTGTATTGTAGTATTAATATTCCTTTTTCTAATAAACTAACTGACATTCTTTGCAACTTCAAATTCAATTTGCTATACCACAGTTCTATAGCCCCCTAAAACCTTTTACTCTTCTTACATCTTTATATCTATCTTTTTACGGAATGTATTTCCTTCTACAGAAAGATATTTTTTTTTGTAATTCAAACTTTAAATACCTAAAGTCATCGGACCATTTTCAAAGAAAGTGAAAAAAGGCAATTTTCTTTACTCTATGAGAACCTATTTTGACATCCTTGTCAGAATAAAACAACAGTTTTCAATGGTTAGTCAGTTTTATGGAATTTTTTGACTCAGTTTCCAACCAACTGGTTTATGTCGAACCGGCCACGTCCTTTTACGCCTGTCGCTGAGTGGCTTGTTTTGCCTACTCGACTGCTTGTGAAGCGCACCAAACACGAAGGCAGTAGGTTCCAATTTTAAAGTCCTCGGTATGACTCGGCCAGGAGTTGACCCCAAAATGTTCTAAATGACTATAGTGGGCCCAACTGGGCTAGCCTTACCCAGCCAAGCCCAGCTAGGCTTTAGTTATTGGAGCGGGGCACAGGTGGGCTTCAGCTGGGAAAGGCTGGCCCAGTTGGGTCCCGTGTGGGAACACCTGAGAAACACGACTGGGCCCCAGCTGAAACCCAGCTGGGGCCCAGCTGGGCATGTTGGCTGGGTAAGGCCCCTGAACATGTGCTTGCATATTGTTGAAATTTATTTTTGATATTCAAACTGAAGTTTCTTTCAACAAAGCGGTTTCCGAAGGTAATACCTGACACCCACGAATGGAAGGAAAGTAAGAAGCAGACCTAACATTTGTGACCGTGATTGAGCAATCTTTCTACCCTCATCATTAGCGGTGAAATTCATTCTAGGAGACCATAAACGAGCTAGCCTACGCAGAGCGAAAACGGGCACCCCTTAAAAACGTTAATAATTCTTATTCAAGCTATTACGTAATTGAGTATTTTTTGGCAACTGAAAGAAAACAGAAAGTTAAATATTCAAAAGACACTCGTTTCGGTAGATAGCGAACTTTGGCCAGAGTCTTCGTCATAAGCTTTCCGAGAAATCCGAAGGAGGGTGAGCTCACTTGAGAAGTTTATTCCTAAATAAAAGCAATCAAACTTTTTAACTGTTTCATTATAGTTTCAAATACAGACTGTGATCTATAATGATGCAAAAACTGTTGTTTCTTCCTAGGGCAAACTAAACTAGATCCGTTTCTTTGTCGCCTAAGGAAGGGACGGACCTTTAAAAGGTAAAAAACATTTAGGAATTAAATTCCCCAAATCAAGAAAGAAAAATGATTTTGTAGAATTTTTTTGTCTTTCTTACTAGACCTAGGTGAACTGCCATCAGAATATGCCAGAGTATTCAAGCCCGTGTAAGGCACTCATTTAGTCACTCTTTATTGCCCACGTGTGAGAACGTTTTCACCACGAGAGATTCCACATTTGACCTATATGTAAAACTTCATTTCAAGAACATTTGACAGCAGTGACGAAACTGAGACCCGAGGTTCCAGTCACGAGCCCAGCAAAGTTTCAACTTTTAAGAACGGAAGTCCTTGTACTTTTTCAATGGAGAAAATCAGCGCCTCTGGCCGAGTTTCTAATATAAAATCACAAGTCCGAGTACGGACTCTACTTCAGCACTGCTAACCACTTACACAATCACATTCACATACATAGTGACATTGTTCATTTCAGTCATTTTAATATCTTGTTCTCTACTCTTTGAAGCGTCACATCCTACCGATGGATTATGAACCAGAAAATGCCTATTACGCGGCTAAATTTGTGACCCAGGGATGTGCTTAAACTTAAGAGCGTCAGTGGTTTTCCCGATTTGTCTCAACCGGGGCTTTGTCCCTGGACCCCATCAAGGGTCCTGAGGCGGTCGACTAGACCCTAGCGGCATGAACTCGCGCTTCGTGCGAATTTTTTTTCTCCTTAGAGTGTCTCGTGCTCTCCATTGCCCCCTCGCCTTCTCAAAATCCTGACAATTGCTACATGGTTTTAGATCGTTTCAAGAATGGGTGACGTAAAGCCAAGTAGTATTATGTAGTAGATAAACCGTTTAAATTTCTTCGTCCTGCTTATGTCTTTAATCTGTATCCAGATGGAGTGAGAAGGTTGTGTATGGCGAGAAGTGTGTCCCAAAAATCGTCTAAAATCGGCGCAGGGTTGTAAAATATGCCCACGAATTTTCCAGTGTTTTGGCTATAAGAGTCGAATTAAGGGGAGGTCGGTCTTGCTCCGCATTTTAGCTTTATGTAATTGAAATGTGCAACACACTTGTGTTAGTGAATCACTCGTTAAACCCCAATCTTGATCAGGCCTTGAAATGTTGGAGAAGCCACATCTTACAACCAATAAAAAATCAAGATAACCCAGCAAAGGTGTTTTACACTTAAATGTCTGATAATTGTTGAAATCGTCATGAGCAATTCTTCAGTTCCTTCCAATTATTACAAATTTTCGTAAACAATGGATTGATATGGTCGAACCCTTACCTTCACAGTTACAATGATACGCTATCAGGATAGACAGAGCAGCGACTACAACGTGACAGCGGAGACTCATTTCCTCATTAACTCATCAAGAGGGCATCAAACTGGCACTTCAAATCTGCTATTGCCCTGTAACGGTCAAAATTCTACTTGATACAGAAAATCGTAGGTGAACTTTTTACAAGAAACTCTAATACTTGAAGAATAACACCTGTTATTTTCCCGACACTATCCAACTCTCGATAAAACCTTTAACTACAAAATGACAGAGCGATTAAGCCGGAGCAGTTTTATGTCTTTTTTAAAAGAACAACACAGTTTGCAAAGAGATAAAACGTAAAGTAATAAAAAAAATGATATAACTTAAGATTTTACAACGCGTTTAACAATAAAAAATGTTTTTTTTTTTCAATGCTGGCTGCCCGGTCCATACATTGGGAAATGATGAAAGAAAAGTACATTTGCCATTTCAAAAGAGATTGAATTCAGAAACTTCATTCCAGAATCCCTGTAATGCAAGCATTTTGTAGTAGAATGGTGTAAAATACGGAGACCATCGATCAATCGGTGCAAAAAAAATAGCAAACGTTTCCAAAATCCAAGTGAAAGTGATGAAGGGAAACAATAACGTGCTGCCATCAGTGTCGTATTTTGACTGTTTTCTCAAACCAAACTCGTTTTACAGTGGAGGACATTACTGAACGTATCTCTGACGTATATATTGAATCTTCATGTCGTGCGTGACAAGCAAGTTTATCAAGCACGAAATAAATGCGTTATACAGTTCATGTGAGCCAATGCTCAGACACTACAGATTGTGGTAGAGCAGTTGCCTGATACTTCCATAACTGCAACTCCCCCTGAAGAAACTTTGTAGTTTACCACAATTGTTATGCAAATTATGGTATATTGATACCATAAGTGCTTCCTGCGTAACAAAATTTAAAAAAAGAATAAATGCCTCAGGGGCAAGACGGAATCTCTAATCAATTCAAGGTCAAGCTATTTGGACGACCATGGAAAAACAAAACATTGACCAACAATGTGAACCGATGACATGACACCTGCTTACTTCAAGTTCACTTCTTACAGAAAATGTGTCAACTTCAGTTGCCAACATCTTGGAACTGAACATGGGAAATGAGTGTATCTTTTACAAAAACGCTAACATATCAAACATGAATTTCGCTCTTGACTATAATTCTTTAAATGCACACATAAAAATCTTCTTCTGTTGAGAAAAAAATACATAGAGGAATTTTAGACGAATTGCAACATTTTTAATTTTTATTTATTTTGTGATCAATTATTTTCCCGGTTGTACATGATGGAGATACAACGTTGACTACAAATTGGTACATAAATACATCTTCGTTCACCTGTAAATTAAACCAGTCTTCACCCTTACCTTATTCCGTTTAGTTGTTAATGTTCCTGACATTATATATTGCAATCGAAGACCTCCTGAAAATTCTTGTAAAAGGTCATATTTCACATTTCACTAAATGGGCGCATAATGTTGGAAAACGTCGTATTTTCCACTTTTTCATCCTTCAAAAGATAATTGAGTATTATTCTGACGAACTTCTTGGCACTATTGAACAGTTCACAGACTTAGTTAACAGTTCAGTCTTCAATGATGTTATTTAAATTGTCAAGAAGTTTACTGCTACAAATATAAAATCCCTTTATCTCCCAGCCTACAACAATATACACTAAAAACATAATTCCACTGTACTGAAAAAGACATATTTATACGTTACGCGAGGGAGAGTGTGTCATTTGCAAGTACCGGTATTGACATCATTTACGGTAAAACAAAATTTGCTTTCAATAAGGTGTTCGAGATTTTATCATAATCATGGGCGTAACCAAGGGGGGGGGGCTGGGGTACGAACGATCCCCCTTTGAGTTTTTTTTTTTATATATATAAAAAGTTGAAAGGATGTACCAAAAGTCAAACGATTTCTTCAGCCATTGCAAAGTACAAATTTCTTTTAATGTTTGGAATGCCTAATCTCGCTGCAATTACAGATCGAGTCCCCCAAATAACTATTTCACCCCTTACGTTTTGCAACATGCCGTCCGCCAGCAAGTCCTATTTGCTATACGTAGCTACACCATTCCATAGTATATTAATCATATATCTAACAGTACTTTTCATGGAAAACCTTTAAATGATACCTTTTTCTAATGGAATAATTATTTTTATTGAAACTTTATTAGAACGATATGTTCATCGCTTGAATTCTGTTCATTTTTGGGCGGGTAAAGTGCTTCATGTCAGTAAAGGCTCAGTATATTTAATACTTAGATACTAAGACGGTAGTACATCTGCAGAATATTTTAAATTCACTTAAAATCCCAATGAAAAAATAGTTCCAAGAATGATAATACTGTTGAGCAAGCGACTGCTCTTAGGGATTTAACATTACTACACACAGAAAAACCGGTAAAGTAGGATGCCCTCTTCAGATTTCGACTGAGTCTCCAGGCTTAATGAATTCATACCATATGCTTGCCAAGCTCTGTCAGTTTAATGTCCACCTTTGATTCAACGGTGCTATATGTCAGTAGTAAGTTGATTTTACTTGATCGGATGGAACCATGAAGAGATAGTTACCCCACCAAAACCTGCCGAGTCAAAGGCCCTTTAAGTTTTGCAAATGGTACCGATATTTAAGGATATCGCATTACGCTGCCTATAATGGTGAATAATCCGTCCAGACTCCAAATTGGCCAAATAACGGCCGAAGGGAAGAAGAATCCGTTGTGTTGCTAATGTGGAGTCGAGAAGGTTGATCAGAGAGTAAAGATCAGACTAATGTGTAATGTGGTTTGTCCCTATTTTACCATCGAAAATATGTGAAAACCTTCATCCTAATCAATACTTTTTACGTTTATTGACCATGTGTAGTGAAATAACACGTACGTGTTTAACCAAGCAGAGTGCAGGATTCCCAACAACATATTGTACTGGCGGTAGAATTGAAAATTAACTTCTTTTTATCTTTGTGAGATCATACGTATCAAACTGATTCATGGGTCAATCATTATTCTAAATCTCAACTGCCTTCTCCTGTTCTTCCTCCAATTTTTGATGCGTGTTTTCAGCTTTTACCTTTTTATTACCTTTTTTAATGGAAAAAATGACACCACTTTCGAGGTCGTGAAGGAGAAAGGTTGAAAGAAAATATCAAAGTTAATTAGTTAAATCACATTGTGTACAAATAATTGCTTTGTTCAATAGAGTCCGATAACTTAAGTAGTTTAACAGACGCTGTTCATTGCAGATTTGAATGATTTTATGAAGTTCCTTTGCATTGCAGAGTTCAATTCGCTTAAAATTTTCTCACGATTTGTTATTTCAGGTTCGCCATTTTTACCTCCCTTAATCTTGACTTCATTATATTCCACGAGCTTAAAAGGGTTATTGCCCAGGGAATCCTCAGTTGCATATGAATGCTACCACTCCAGTTGGTTGCCTTCACCGAGTCCATCCATCTCACGATAGCACCCCTACTTTAAAAGTAAAACGTTCTGGTACCATTGTAATTTTAAGAATTAAAGCTTTGAAATCTCTTTGATCCCCGTCAATGAGTTCACATTTTTCTGTGAACCTTTATGAAATAATAATTTTGACATTTCCATATTAGCAATATTGATGATATTTAAACGCACTTTAGACATTTGAAATGTCTAACCACTAAGAGCTTTCGGGACTTCGATACCCCCCACCGGGGCTTCGTCCCTGGACCCCACCAGGGGCCCTTGAGCGGGCCCCTGGACCCCACGCCGAAGAGCTCGCGCTATACGGCGAACATTGCCGCTAACGCGGAAACAACCTCCCTCTGCACCCAAAATATGACCCCTCTTGAAAAGTGTCTGGTGACGCCTACAATAATGATTAAGGGGAGCGATGGTGAGATGGTTGTGTAAGGGTTACTTAGTCTCACGAGGTTTTACGGCTCAGATTGTAAATTAGATTAGGTCGGGAAGATGGCAAAATTTTTCTTGTACTGAGTACTTTACTGGCACCTTTTCCCTATTTCCTTGCTTTTTTGAGCACCAAGTGCAATGGGTAAGTGAGTTCCACTTTTAAAGTCTACGATATGATCCTGCAAGGAGTCGAGCACCTTCCAGCTGCAGTAGGATGTGCTAATTACTTAACCATGCAGAGGCCCTAGGGAAATGATTTTCTTCTTTTTAAATGGTACAGTCATGTGGAATCACGTGAAAGATTTAGTAACATTTGAAATCGTTGTTCTGTTCCCATTACAAATAACTTTTAATTTCAGAATTCATTAGAGGCCTAGTTTTCACTGCCCCTTCTGAAGCCAATAGCAATTTAGTTTTCTAACATTAGATTGAAAACGGAATTTAGGAGTTCCGTCGAGAACCATTCGCAGCATACTAACTACCAAGAGAATCACACGATTGGTTAAACTTAAAGAAACAATTACTCACAAAAAATATAGATTGCCCGAGTTACAATGTTGGTATCTTCACACGGAAATACAGGAAGTACACTCACAAAATAAAAATGAAATTACACTCTTGATGTTCCCAACTTTAAATCTTTCACGAAGCAAGTGAGAATGCACGACACCGAACACCTTCTTCTTAGAAACCTTTACTAATTCCAAATGGGAGTGACAGTTAACTTGCATAAAGCTGGTCTTGACGTGCTGCAAGCATCATGTTAGGCAGAGATAGAACAACATCATAACAATGTCACCTCATAAATTATAAACGTCCCCGTTGTTGTATACAGGCTGTTGCTTAAAATATCAGGCAAGTAATATTTTTGATAGCGGGAACCAATTGAGCCACCTATACACGTTTGTCACATACTTATATTTTGAAATGTTTTGAAGGTAATTTAGTTAGAGTTTTACGGCCCAGTTTCCAACCTACTGGTTCAAGTCGAGCCGGCCACCGCCTTTTTTCCAGTTGCGGCTCACTGGCTTGTTTTCCCTTCTCCATGGCTTGTGCAGAGCATCTCGAACAACGGCAGTAGGTTCCATTTTTAGAGTCTTTGGTATGACTCGACTTGGGAATCAAACACGGGTCTGGCGCGTGAGAAGCGGATGCTCTACCGTTAGACCAAACACGGAGTCGTTTTGAGCGTAAGATCTGATGAGCTGTTTCCCAAATATTGCAGGTTAAATACAGGTACGTGACAATCCATATTTAATCAAAATGGGACCTTTTGAGATCTTAAGGGGCTACGTTTGTCCCGTGACCGATACTGTCTCAACTTCTGGCACGTTATTAAGAAATGCTTAAGAATGACGAGGGAAGCAAGGTTCTTTTGATGTATTAGTGTCTCAAGATAGCTCTACTTTATGTAAGACATACATACACACTTTCAGGCTTTGCACCTGCAGACCTTTCACTATACAAAACCGGTTTTATAAACCCTATTGAAACAACCCCCCGGCACATAATCTATAATGCCACCCAAGTCTTTCGTATGAAATCTACACTAAAGATTTCGGGCCTTTCCTTCCAATGTGCTTATAGTTTGCAGACTACCCATGTAACGTCAGATGGTGCACCGCCTACCCTTACTTTACTTTATCTGATATCCCCAACGATCTGTTTTCACTCTAAGATTCACTGCAATTGAAAGTGGTCCAAAATCCACCTTGATTTATCACTTACTAACTACTCTTGTGACACAAAAATATAAGAATTCATGTTTATGACGTTTCTAGAAACAAACTGTTACATTTTGCTCTAATATTACAAAACAATTATTCGGA
The DNA here is from genome assembly GCA_037179385.1 of Holothuria scabra. NCBI lineage: Eukaryota > Metazoa > Echinodermata > Holothuroidea > Aspidochirotida > Holothuriidae > Holothuria > Holothuria scabra. Next base: position 8,904,150 of record CM074191.1, read on the forward strand.
AAAAAGCGTAAATAGGGTTATCCAAGTCTCCCCTTATTGAACAGCGTGTGTGTTCTACCGAAGGCCGTGATATCACCTGACCTTCCCGAGGTATTTCGAAAAACTATTATTTTTTTCTTTTCTTGATATTTCCCTTTCCTCATTGTGGGTCCCTTGATCAAATTAATTTGACCAAAGGCGTACGAGGCGGGGTGCCTTCCCAATTCGGGTATAAACAATTGGTCTATCTGGGCAAAACATGGGCGAAACGTTATAAACGGTGCAATTATTCGGGCAAAATTGCCCTTGTTCTCCCCACCCACATTACTCTCCTATGCCTATGACTTTCACATCTGTGGCCTTAAATATATTTACTGTCAGGTTCCGTTAGAAAGATTCAGATGCTCTCAAAACAGCATCTTGACGACGAAACTCGTTGCAAAATAGGGAAAATTTGTTTTTGTGTTCAAATTTTGTAAATTTTGTGTAAGGTTTTTAAAACATTTCTGGTAAAAACGTATTGGTAGAATGCGGACAAATTTCGGGCAGACTAAGTTGAAAGAAGGGTTTTGGTACCAAACGTGACAAAATTCTCTCGCAGGTCACACTACAGCGATGTCGGATGGCATTCGACCCGATTTTTGTGATTTGATAAATCTTCTCCATCTTTGGTCCAAAACGTCTAAAAATTTACCAATCTGTGTATATAGATGAATTGAAAATTAAAGTTATGCTGATTATTTCGGGACTTCAGATCGATAAACAAATTTTATCAGACTACCGCTGTATGATAAAAAATGTATTTCGGTGTAGCTTCCAATGTAAAATAAAACAGTTCGCATTTTATTTTTTATATACATCAAATTCACATAGTAAATTAACACTGGGTGACAAATTTTTGGTTCTTTCCCTCCAGAGATGGAGAAGATTGGAACAAAAACCCGAAAAATCGGATCGGATCCCAATCCGGGTTCGTTGTTGTATGATCGCAGCTTAACGCTAGACAGTATCCGGAGTTCTGTGGGGCGCTATAATACAAACAGCACTAACGTCTGTGGTACAACCTTTCATTTACTCTAAGGATTGGTAGAGGGACTATTACAAAGATTTTTAATTCTAAATGTTTGAGATCACTAATGATTGTGACTTATACGGTAGGGCATAAACGGAACACCGCACACCAAAATCCTGCTAAGTGCAATACGCACGTTATTTAATAGTGTTTGCACGCCGTTCGCAACTTCAAGTATTTCACAATTCAAATCTTGCCCATAAAATTTAATTTGGAATAAAATTTGGAATATATGGTGCTAGATATTTCCAAGATTATGGTGGTCTACAGGTGTGCCGGCAACCATCTTAGCCTACAAAATGTTGGATGTTGGTAAACGAGCACGAAATGACGGACAATTTGTTCTTTTAAGGTGTACACATTTTTACAATGACCTACAACTTCTAGCGCATCCATTTGGATTTAGGTAGCCGTTTCCCAGCGGCATTATTTGTGGAAAATGAGTTATGCGCTGATCTGGAGCTACTCCATTTAAAATAAGACCGTGCTGCTTGAATGAGTTAACTTTCAAAACGAAATTTCACTTCCTTTTTGTCTTTTAAATTCAAAATTAAAATTTGTTACAATGAAAATGGTTGGACAACGCTGTACCAGGGAGCGTCCGTAGGCCCTTTTTCCATGAGGGAAGCACTCAAAATTTTGGTTTTTTCAAGTGTGGTTAGTTATTTAATTAGTTATCTAATTAGTTAGTTAGTGAGCGAGTGAGTGAGTGAGTGAGTGAGTGAGTGAGTGAGAGAGGGAGTGAGTGAGAGAGAGAGTGGGTGGGTGAGTGGGTGAGTGGGTGAGTGGGTGAGTGGGTGAGTGGGTGGGTGAGTGGGTGAGTGGGTGAGTGGGTGAGTGGGTGAGTGGGTGAGTGGGTGAGTGGGTGAGTGGGTGAGTGGGTGAGTGGGTGAGTGGGTGAGTGGGTGAGTGGGTGAGTGGGTGAGTGGGTGAGCGAGTGTGCTCATTCACTCAGTCAGTTATTTAGATGGATGGAGTTTTACCGCCCAGTTTTCAACCTTCTGGCTCAAGTCGAGACGGCCACGGCCTTTTTACCATTTGCGGCTCACTGGCTTGTTTTGTCTGGCCCATTTTATCATTTCCAGAACTCAAAAAGGTTTTCCAAGCCGATTAATGAGTGAACACTACCACACAATTGATTTAACAATTAAAATTTTCGGGGCGCGAAGGGTGATTTTCAAAAAAAATAAAATAATTACAAATATGGAACTTTTATTGGAAAGAATTCCGAACTCAGAAAGGAGAGTGTAGAAAACCACACTGTAATTCTGTGTTGTCGCAAATGGGAAAATTTCCGATGTTTTTCATTTTTTCAGATCCCGGGGTTCCTTTAACTATACCACTGTTTTCCCCTTTCTCTTGTACATACGCCACTGAGTGTGCATGTGCATTAGAACAGTCGGAAGCACTCTCGATGGTGAAAGGCTCTTCCCGGTGGCTTTCACTATAGGATCTCAAATATGAAAAGAAAACTTTGAAACAGATTCTTTCGCTTTTCTTTCCAATAAAATGTTTTGTTTGCGCTTGAAGTTTGATAATGTTGAAATGTTATCCTGTAAATCTAGTATAAGCCTCAATATATCAGGTAGTGTTACTGAATGTTCTCGATAACAACGCCAAAATCCTAGGCAAATTAAATTCAATTGAAATAAATGTCATCACAGATTTCCTACAATCAGCTTTTAATATAAAAAAGGAACTGTATCTTTCCAACACTTCATGCCATTGCGATGTAGTTTTCAGCTCTTGAGAGAGTCTAATTTTCTGTGCACTTCAGTGAATTTTGTCTCTAGATATGGCTTTAATGATATCTAGCGACGATTTCATTGACTATCCGTTTCTTCAATATCCTGTGTGAGCACAAGGTTGATCGCTATTTAATCTCTAATACACTCTTTTCTTCTTCTAGTATCAAAAGCAACAATATTAGTTGAGATGCTTTACAAAAATTTAATATTTCATAAATCAATATATTTAATGAAACATAGTTTGGAAAGAGAATTTAAAACCAAAGACAAGTATCCAATATTTTGAGTACAAAGCACAGGTCACACTACAGCGATATCGGATATGATTACTTTCCGGTTTTTGAGAGTTTTAGTTAAAATCTCCTCCATCCATTGTCAAAAGAACCAAGAATTTGCCATCCTTTTTCAAATATTAAAACCAGCATGAGAGGGTCACGGAAATAAAATATAAACCACTAATTTCGTGACGTCACATTGACAAATAGCTTTCATCAGACTACGCCTATCTGATGAAAGCTCTCTGCGAATGTGACCTCACGGAATAATATAACTTAGAATTTACTAGTCCTGCAATACAATGTACATACCTACACAGGTTGGCAATTTTTTGTTTCTTTTCGTCCAAAGATGGAGGAGATATCAATTAAAACTCACAAAAATCGGAGCGAAATCCGATCCGATATCGCTGTAGCGTAACCTGACCTTAATTCTTGCACTCCGAACCGAAGAAGAGATAATCTTCTCCAGCCTTATACTAGGACAATGTTTGCGCACTCTCACGTGAGAAGTAGCGGGGTATCTCTCTGGAACTTTCTTGACATTAGCTTAAGAAATGCCCCTAACATTAACCCTTTACCGTTGTTTGGGTCCTTTTGGACCCATGCGGGTAGCTCGGCTGTCACCCATCTTTACTGTTTCACGCGGAGCTCGAAACTGCGAGTAGCTACCCGAAAATTTGGCCACAGCAACGAGAGAGACAATAGTTTAAGGTCGCGGGGTCAGTGGCCTACGGAAGCCGATGCGGGGCGGGCTACGTCCGCTTTTCCGCCCACTCCCGAGGCGAGCAAATATGCCCCGATCGGAGCACAACGGTAGAGGGTTAAGATAAAATATCTGCACCACTCGGCTAAATTGTTACGTGCACACACGCAGAGACAGGGGCACCAGCTTTGCAGTGAACCCAGTCCACGGGCTTATTTGAACCCTTTACCGTTGTTTGGGTCCTTTTGGACCCATGCGGGGATCTCGGCTGTCACCTATCTTTACTGTTTCACGCGGAGCTCTAAACTGCGAGTAGCTACCCGAAAATTCGGCCACAACAACGAGAGAGACAATAGTTTAAGGTCACAGGGTCAGTGGCCTACGGAAGCCGATGCGGGGCGGGCTACGTCCGCTTTTCCGCCCACTCCCGAGGCGCGGAAATATGCCCCGATCGGAGCACAACGGTAAAGGGTTAATCTATTCAAGAAGTACTTAAAGAAATCTTTTTTGTTATTGTATGTTTCAGCATTCTTCAATTTTAATGTGAATGTCTCTATAATCAAATATTTCAAAAATCATTTGGAAACTGCCCTGAAATTGAAGGGCTACTGACGTTGATGTCTTGAGAGGCTTAAATTATAGATTTATATTTGAACAAGCAACAAGTTGTCCTGTCCCTTTCATGGCGTCTATTCTCAGGCTGGTGACTGACCATCCTGGGTAGCGGTTTCATATGTAGTATTATAAACCATCTGGTTATCTGAAGTGTTACTAAATGTTGTCCTCGGCATTTCTTGGACTGTGTGTTGCTGCATTTGCATGTTTCTCTTTCGTAATGTTTCTGTTGCAGAATTGGTCCTGTGATAAGAAACGAAAATCTGTAAAGATCGTATTGTAACTGTCAGACAGACTGACATATTAAATGTAAAAATCAGTACAAACTTAGTAATATTAAGTTACATTTTTATTACTAACATGTTTGTGCGAAAATACTGAAATCACCATAATTCTGTTAAGAGTGACGTCACATTGATGTATAGGTTTCAAAATTCATTGACATCAATACTGTAACACGAAGGTTGAGGCATAAAATTAAGGAAAATGCAACACAACGAGGTTAACAACCAATGCGAAACGCGTTTGACGAGTTTAATGTAGAAAATGAACTGAAAGTGACACGGCACACCTTCTAATTATTCAGAATTTCAATATGCCACATTGTCCCCTTTTCATAGGGCTCTGATTACGTAATAAAATGGAAAAAAATATTCGCATGGATTTTCGGCACTAACAGTGCTGTTTTCGCATACTGCAAATGAGTTAAAGACGCTTAATTCGTTTCACTTATCAGTAAAACCACCCAAATCATACAGTTTCTTTAAGGGAAGTCCCCTTCTTCCCCAAATAATATGTTGAACTACATCAGGTTTCAACTATGGAGCTATTTTTAACTAAAGGAAAAACTAATATTCAGAAGGACTCAATTTTTTTTTTAGAATAATACACGTATGTACACTTTGGTAGTGCCAGCAAATTGACCTGAGCCAGTACGATTGGAACAACTTCTTCTTTCAGATGAGGTAGGAAATCTTACTACTACTAGACTACTTAGGGAAAACCAAATTCAGGGACACACGTGGAAAGTATGACTTGAGCTCCCAATACCGGCGTCATAGCCTTATTGGTTAAGTTACCTGCACTTAAGCACTTTATCACAAATGTTCTTGGCAAATTTTCAAATCAAAAGAAATGATAGAAATTAAAGCGGACTACCTGTTGGACAAGAATAGGTAACATGCGAAGACCAGGCCAATAACTGCACCGACATTTATTAGTATGGTAGCTGCGATTGCTACCACAACTTCAGTTGAAAGTCCTAGAAGAAAAGATAGGAGATTGGTCAACATTAAAGATGAACTAAATGAAGAAAACCAAAACCTTTCAGTTTTACGTGGACTGCAGTTTAGATGATTCTTCAAAACATACTTTGTACTTTTGTAAAGAGATTATCGTAACGTAAAAAACGGAGGAAATTAAAATATTCTTTTAATGGTACTTCACAAACATAAAATCACTCAAAAACTGCTTTTAAGCCGAAGAGCACACCGAATAGAGCAAGACTTTATGGTGAAGAGTCAGCTCACAACCTCGTCTACAATGGTGCAATACACTTACAGTATGGCGGGCTAAGTGTGACAACATGATCGACCTCATGGTAGCGACACAATTTTGGGGTTACGTAGCAGTTACGAGCTCCTCGGGAAGGAGGAAACACGTTCAAGACTCGGTCTTTCGTTAGCGGAAGTGTTTGTCGGTGCATACACACATACGCACACACAGGCACACCCTTACACACACACACATATATATGTATATATATATATATCTATCTATATATATATATATACATATACACACATATATATATATATATATATATATATATATATATATATATATATATATATATATATATATATATATATATATATATATATATATATATATATATATATATATATATATATATATATATATATCCGTAATAGTAAAAGTTAATAGTAATGTCAACCAGGCAATGGTAAAGTGCTCAACCCTGTGAAGGAAGCTGTAATATTGAAAAGGTTGCAATAAGTTCTTACAACATAGCTTTACAGAACTGTTTCGTAAGGGCCAATAATGTAGGTCCTCACTCCTCAGAAGCCTGAAGGCTTCTGAGGAGTAAGGACCTACATTATTGGCCCTTACGAAACAGTTCTGTAAAGCTATGTTGTAAGAACTTATTGCGACCTTTTCAATATATACATATATATATACATATATATATATATATATATATATATATATATATATATATATATATATATATATATATATATATATATATATATATATATATATATATATATATATATATATATGTAATGTCTGCCCCAAACCAAAGCAGACTGATACCCAGGAATTATCGCCAGACATGAAAGCGCTCTTCCGACGCTTGCGCCTTCGGGAGTATTTTGCTGACGAAGACGGCCTAAATTCACCATAGGACAACGATATATCGTATCAATTTAAACCAAAAAGCACCTGGAATCCATCAAAGGGGCGTTGTTTGCAACTGGAATCATTTATTTCGGCCATTGAAGAGGATGTAAAAAACCACACCCCTTCCCCCGATTTCCGCTACGATCTCTCAAAAAGTGAACTTCAGGACATTCGAAGTCTACGGCATCGTAATGATATTGTTATCAATCTGGCGGACAAAGGCTCTGCGATTGTTGCAATGGGGACTCAATTTTACAGGGAGGAAGCCCTCAGATTACTTGGCAATCCCGACCACTACGGACGTCTAGACTCGGATCCCACTTCGGAAATTGCGAAGAAAGTGGTGGCGGCCATCAAAAAGATAGTTCGCAACGGCTCTATTAAACAAACAAACTTACCCATGGTAAGTTCGTATTATCATCATTGTATTCCTTGACCATCAAAACATTTGTATAGACATCACTTTTGACATAACAGGACAATTCGATGCAAAATTATCCTTATTTTCTACTTTAAGCTTATGGCGGATACTTATTTGCATAATCCGTGTTACGTAATACCCGTGGTAGGTCCATTTTACCATCATTGAATTTCCTGACCATCAAAATATGGGAATAGACACCACTTTTGATACAATAGCACCATTTGATGCAAAGTTATCCTTAATATTCTGTATTCTTTATAAGCATAGAAATATCCATGTAGCTACACGTGTTATCAATTATCAATTGACTTGTATTTCCAACTGGTTTAGAGCGAACAAATTATCATTAAATATCAGAAAAACCAACTATATGGTCTTTCACCCCTATCTCCGTAAGGTACATCATGTTGATATTTACATAGACAAAACCAGAGTGCCTTTCTCTAATAAAATAAAATTTCTAGGTATTTATCCCGATTCGTATCTCATTTGGGTAAATCACGTTAACAATATCTGTTCGATACTTTCCAAGACCATCGGTGTACTTTATAGAATCAGTAGTTATGTACCATGCAATATTATGAAGACCCTTTGTGATTCTTTAATCTTCTGACAAATTTCCTACTGTAATATTGTCTGGGGTAATACTTATCCGACTTATCTTAATCGTATTTATGTCGTTCAGAAAAAAAGTTTGAAGGATTATTACGAATCCGAATTACCGTGCTCTCACTGATAGGCTTTTCTTTGATATTTTTGATATTTATAAGTATCAAGTCACGATTTTTATGTACAAGTATGTTAACGGTTTCTTGCCGACAATGGTATTTGACAGTTACTTTAACTTAAACCGGGATTACCACCACTACCAAAGTAGGGAGTCAGACAATTTTCATATAAGTAGGTTTTCTACACAAGTTTTTTATCGTTCTCTTTTCGTCACCGGTCCTAAGCTGTGGAACAATCTTAACATTAGTATAAAGAATTCCAAATCAATAGGTACATTTTGCAAACATTTGAAAGATTATATTTTACAAAAGTACAATGTTTAAGTAACTACAATTACTTTCTGTTTTATTTTCTGTATACAGTTATTTCCTGTTTGTTTCGTGTTTCTTCTGTGCTTGTACTTTTAAATGTTTTGCTTTAATTTTCTGTTTTTTTTTTTTTTTTTTTGTTAATCTAAGGCGGGCGGGTGCTCATAAAAGCAACCTTCATGCTTTCCCGTCCCTCCTCTACTTAAATATATTGTCTATTGTAAATACTTTCGATTTTTATAATCTGTGGAAATGAATTGAATTGAAAATTTTCAATTTTTGGCTTATGGTGGATACTCATTTGCATAATTATGCAAATTTGACAGTTTTCCCCTACTACGATTTTTGCGGATTTTGAATATGTTATAAAGAGGGTTTTTCTGAACCCAATGCAGTTAAAATCATTTCTGTTGCAATTTTTTTCCAGTTTCAACAGAATATTCATCCAGATTGACTGGACTATAGTCCGGGCAGACCTATTTTTTTTTTCTTTTTTTCCCCGAAAGGAAGAAATTTATTTACATCTTGAACATAAATATAGTACAAGACAAGCTGAATAAATATAATATTTACAAGTATGTACAATATGATTTCTTAATTTCATTTACCACTAGTTAGATATTCTATAGGGCAGACCTATTATTTCCGGCAACGGGACTGCCACGGAAAAAATTCAAAATTTTGTTGACCTGCTTATCCAACCCCTGGTTTCTACCCTTCCTTCCTACGTTCAAGACATATTTATATATTTAGTTTAAAATTGAGCCGCACGGGGGACCGAACCCACCATCCTCCGTTTTCCGGGCAGAGTCTATGACCGTTACGCTATTGCAGGCCGTGATTCACAGAAGCGAAAACAGGCTATAATTACCCCGCGTGAATCAATTTTCTCAAATGCCCATTGGAACGCAACAGTCTCACCAACAACATTGTGTACCAAGCAACTGTTACACGCCACGACAACTACAACGAAGAAACATACATTGGTACAACAGAGAAAACACTCAAAACCAGATACACCGCCCACAAGTCTGGCTTCAAACACATAGACAAGAGAAACGCAACTGCATGTCGTGCTTATCTGGAAACTAAAGGATTCTTATGTAGAACACTCCGTGAAATGGAAACTCATGAACAAAGCTCGACCATACTCCGTATCATCTAAAATGTAGAAAACGGTCCTGCATAAACGAACACACAAAAATCGGCACGGTCGAATCAGTGCAGAAAGGATTCTGGAAACGGAAAAACTACACAAACCCGGGCGTTCACTAAGACGGAAATGTGGCAATTGAGGTGGAAGGAAGGGAAGCTCTTTCCTAACTGTGAGGCCGTGTAGAGGGTGAGTTCCGAGCCTCACAACATGCCAGTTATCGGCACTTAACGGCTGTCATAACGGTTTTGTATTGAGCAAAGTGATGTGGGTTTAAAATGCCAAGCGGCCGAATCCAGTTGCGGATTTTGTTCGATGGACCTACGATGTTCGATGACTAGAACCCGAAGGCGACTCTTGGTATCTCCCATTTACATCAAGTTAAAAAGTAAAATAAGTAAGAGGAATGCAGGCAATTGGTTGATTGACAGTGTAGCTGTTGTCGTTGAGGCCTAAAATATTGACGAGGTTGTTTTTGCAAACGACTAGACTTGAATTTCACCTCGAGCGGTTACAGGGAAAGGTACCAGTGGTGTCATTGAAGGGATTTAATGGTTAGGAAGTCAAAACCGTATGATTTGATAAATATTTCTTAGCTCTGAAGGCAGTAATGGAAGGTTTCGCGAAAACGTCACAGGTTGAAGGGTCCTGTCGGAGTGACTTTAAATTTTTGTGAATAGCGCGTTTAATAAGGGACACCAATTAGGAGATATGAGTTAACCAGAGAAATGCGTAGACTGCTAGAATTTTTTACAAGCAAGAGTCGGCCTGCTTGTTCCTTGTATTCTGCGAAGGACACGAGACAGAATTTTGGTGGGGTATTGGCGTTTACCAAACAAGAATAAACAATAACAATTAGCGGAAAAATATAATGATGCCTGAAAAGATACCAATAAAATGTTGAAGCCATTTTATTTCGTACGACTCCGTCCTTCTTTGGACGTGAAAAGGAATTAAGTACTATACTACTGTTTACTACTACACTAGATCTGTCAAATAGAAAAAAGCATTTCGCCTGAGATTTATTAATAGCAAAAGGAGTAAGGATGTTAAAGAGTTCGGGAACTGAAAAGCCGACTCTAATGAGTCGGATACTAATTTTGTAATTTTTTTGCCGTAAGAGAAAGGAGGTGAAAGTTTTACTCAAGTAATAGAACTGAAAAAAGGAGCAACGGGAACATGTGAAAAGATAGACAACGTCACAAATATCGCAACTGAAGTGAATTCTTCTAAGTTAACAACCGGAAGGGGATGGGGTAATTTCAGTGTTCATTTGCTCACTTTACAGCGTGACTTACCACACTGCATGTTGCCCCGAGGGGTGGTGTAATCCGACTAAGGCCTTAGGACTTAGGTCTTGGATTTTATTGTCTCTTGAGAGAATGACCGCTTTCAGTTTGATGTGCTTGAAAAAAATTTAGCTGGAGAACAAAGAGCATACCATTTTATATCATTGGTCGGCTTATATCTTGTTAAGTTACATCGATGGATGGTTTAAACTTTTAAAACAATTTTGTTACGAATCTCTACGGATAGCTTCAATTCAAAAAGTAAGTAAAAAGTTCACTAGCCTGTCCTTAAAAACGATGCTCTAAACAGATCGTTTCCAACGAAGTAATTGACTATGAGCGATGAATTATTTTATTTAAGTGACGTAACATTTATATCATCTGTAATAATGGAAACCATCTTCAGTGACAGCACCTTTCTTGTCGTTGTCTTGTCCATCGTCTTCATCTTCAAATTTGCTAAGGGCATCTTTGAAACTGCTGTAACTAGAAAAATCGTCATGGTTACCTGCATTTAAAGAAAAAACGTTCGATGTCCCTGAACATGGTTACCTGCATGGGCTGTAATGAAGCAAGTCATGCTTACATCTATTCACCCATAAAGATCATATAAGCGTATAAATGTGTATATAAGCAAATACATATAAGAACATATACATACTAAGAAAAGTATCCACGTGTGCTCCAAAAATTATAAAAGCGATGAGAAATAGTGGGTTACACAAAGATGACATCATAAGAGCACAAATTTCCAATACAGAGAAAACAGTGTTTATATACACTGTTTTCTCTGTATTGGAAATTTGTGCTCTTATGATGTTATCTTTGTGTAATTCGCTATTTTTCATCGCTTTTATAAGTATATATATATATATGTATATATATATATAGATATATATATATGTATATATATATATATATATTTATTAATTAAAGGGAGGAATTAGCGTTATATATATGTATGTATGTATATATATATATATAAATATATATATATATATATATATATATAACGCTAATTCCCACCTTGGGGGAAATTGTTATATCTGCGCGTACATAGGGCGAAAAAATAACAATGAAATACATAAGCAAAAGAATTCGCCCTAACGTCCAAAAATATAAACAACGTTATTTTAATGGCCAGACATCCGTTCGTGTTAACAGCTAGGTGTCCGTATATTTGACAACTTTGAAGTAATTGTATCTGCTATGTAAATCTAGGAGGGCGCCCTTGTCCGTTTACGTTTTTCCATAGAAAAAGTGTGTAGAAACGTTACGGCGAAACTTATACTTCGCCCAAAAAAATTTTTCCCCTTAAGGTCGACTTTTTAAGAACAACTTTCCCCCATAGTGCCGAATTAGTGAAATAATTATATATATATATATATATATATATATATATATATATATATATATATATATATATATATATATATATATATATATATATATATATATATATATATATATATATATATATATATATATATATATAAAACGCTAATTCCCACCTTCGGGGGAAATTGTTATATCTGCGCGTATAAAGGGCGAAGAAATAACAATGATATACATAAAAAAAAGTATTCACCCTAACGTCTTCAAATAAAAACAACGTTATTTCAATGGCCAGCCATCCGTTCGTGTTAAAAGCTAGGTGTCCGTAAATTTGACAACTTTGAAGTTATTGTATCTCCTTTGTAAATCAAGGAGGGCGCCCGTGTCTGTTTACGTATTCCTATAGAAAAAGTGTGTAGAAACGTTACGGCGCAACTTTTATTTCGCCCCAAAAATATTTTCCCCTTAAGATCGACTTTTCAAAAACATCTTTCCCCCTAAGTGCTGAATTAGTGAATATATATATATATATATATGTATGTATATATATATATATATATATATATATATATATATATATATACATATATATATATTTATATATATATATATTTATGTGTGTGTGTGTATATATATATATAGAAAATTGTAAATCTTGATACAGCCCCTGATTTTGGGTAGAAACCCTCTTCTTTCGGATGAAATTAAAGCCATAAATTCAACTTCCTGTTTGAATACTAATCCATCGTCGCTTCAGTATCCTTACGTTATATTGCGTATGTCCTTATTGAACCACGCATGCAATATTTCTCTTTTTGGTATGGTGAAGCTTCATTGCCCCCCTCCCCAAGTTGGACGACGGTAACACATTTGCCATTACATCTGCGATCTTAGTCTTTATTTGCCTTTGGGCACAGGTGCTGGTTAAAAAATTATTGTCCAATTCAACACTCGAAACATTATTTGATGGGACAAAAGTAGTCCTCATACAGAAACGGACTAGGACCATATATGGACGGTTGCATGATTGCTCTCTATACATGTGGGCCTTGAGTGAGTATAGCGCACGAACACAGTCCTTTAGTGAGGAATAGGACAAAAGCAGTGATGATGGGCCTAGGTCTATCGCATAGCATAGGTCTAATCTAATTTCACATTCCTGGGCCTAGCCAATGTTTGAACTTCACAAGTAATCTCGTAAGCATACTGTAATTTAGCACACAATTGGCATACTGGTCAAGAGGACGATAACTTGGCTCTGATCAATAGCCAGTGCCCAAAAATTGCACTCATCGTATGTTATGAGGTAGCTTTTTAATGACCAAATAGGCTTTAACAGAAGGTAGCCTAGAACAATCACAGGTGCCCCTAACGATGTTGTTCATACACCACAGACTGTGTGGTGTACATACAACATCGTAAGGGGCGCGTCCGAAGCGTGTAGGCGAACGATAGACGAAAATGAAACTAAATAATGGTACATAATTATCATGGCTACAATCATGGTCAATATTTCGGCGGAACCATCTTGCTTTGGCCCGTTTTGGCCTAATTTTTGTGCCAGTAGCCACGCTAATCGAACCTGCCTATACTTCATGTTTTGGTATCAGGCAGCGCCCCACTTAACACATTCATGCAAACGTAAGACTATTTCTGTGCAAAAATTTTTCTTCTTTCGGTTAGGGAGTTCCAGGTGAGTAAACAATTTCGTGCGATCGAGAAAATGTTGGTTTAATATTGTTCCTGCATTTAATGAGATGCGCAATTGCTAATTTTTCGAGAGGCCAAGGGGTCAGCTGTCCGATTCATTATTTGATGGATGCTTCCTTCGGCAGTTCGAAGGGATTAGTTATTTCTCAATGGAATTTATTTGTAATTTTCATTTGCTTGCAATTGCACCAAAACATCACCGTTCACATTTTCTTTCCTCTAAGCTGTTTGGTTTAACTTATATTTGTGGTTAGGTCCGTATGCAACAGTCACAACCTTGGTAACAAGTAACTCAACTTGGTGGCAAATGTCGTTTACTTGGTGGTAATCACCCATCATGGATGCCAACATGGACGCTGGGTAGTTCGTCACCCATCAGTGTAGGCTGTTGCATACAGACCCAACCGTGAATAAAATTTTCATCCTTCCTAATGTTTTTTTTTTTTTTTTTTTTTTGAGTCTTGAGCAGCAAGCAACTAAAATTCTATTTACTTGTTTGCTAGAAACTTATTTCTTGAAAGCAATGCTGTCGTACAGTAAAACTTTGGACGATCTATTATGTATCCATAAACAGTGGTTATAAATTATTATGACTTTGCCTATAACAAAAACGCAAATATTTTCTTAACGAATAATATCTGAATAATAAAAAAATCCCTACCTTCACAGTTACTCTTGTCCAAAATTAGTAAAAACAGTACCATCACCTGCAGGTGATTACGGTGATCCATCTTTATTCGGTTTATCGAGAAAATAGTAAGTTACTTAGCTTACTCATTTGACATTGTATAATCGTAAAGTACTCAACATCTACGTGACAGCTAGGACGTCAACATGTACGGGTTGCTTCAATACAATAATAAAGGATAATATTATGTTACATCATTGCCGCAAGCTACACGAGTGTCTAGTTGTCTACAGTGACACGAACATTCAAATGTCAGTAGAAGGAAACATGCAGAAGAAAGGTTAATTGCTCTGGTCAAGTGACTTGATCCCTGCATCGCTTTATAGCATCTTATGTCACAGAGAAGAGAAGTACCCCCCCCCCCTTTGGGGGAAACAAACCGACACAGACAGCTGATTGGTCATCCAGTCGAATACGCGCTTATAGTCTGGTACAGGGGCAAGGAAAATTATTCTGCATGAGGGCCCCGTGTTGTATTTTTCTGCTCAAAGAATGACGTCAGTATGTCGTCAATGCAAAAGGTCTATTAGATCATCATTCCTTGTGTAAAATCATGATCAAGATAACTATAAAAGTCCCAGCTGGCCATGTCATTCTGTCACTAATATTAATGCAAAGAATAAACCCAGGTTTTTACATTCCAAAGTCATGCAAACTTTCCTGCAGAATCTGTTTTCCGGTTTGAAATCAAATCAACGACAATTCGCTTGGTAGGACTTAAATAGGAAATTATAAAGACAAATTCTGGCTACTAAATATGGGCAACAACATCATGTTCTTAGAGAGAAACTCATATAAGCTTACTAAATTTATATATTGTCTCAAATATACCAAATGCAGTCTTTGATTGTGATTAATGGCATTAACGTCCAAAAAATGGGCTCTGCATGACTTCTCCACTGAATAGCTATAGCCCCGATGATATAAATTCGATTCCTGTGCTTCAATAAATGAAAAATGCATTTCTTCACTTGCAGTGTAATAACAGTGTGAATTCGATTTTTCATTTGTGGGAATGGTTAGCTTGGCTATGACAAAATTTAAGGGTACTTGGGCTAGTGATATGTAACCTGAATTTCCCTGTAATCCGTTGTCAGCTTTAGAAAAGCGTAGGTCGCAAAATTGTTATTTTTAATTCGGGGTTAATACAAATTCCATGGAGCTGAATTGTTTATTGGTTTGAAATTCTTCAAGAAACTAACGCAAAAAGGGACTGTTTGCTCTCAAGAATCAGCAATTCACCTGAATCACTTTTTCTACTTATGTTTCTCCATTTTTGTTTTCCTTTCCTTTTTAATTTCTATTTTTAGTCTTTTACATTTATTTTGCGAACCTGTCCAGTGTTTGGAGGACCGTTTCTCGGCCCTCCCGTCTAATGCATGAAAACAGATGGATGACCCATCAGGAAAAAAGACCAAAACGATTAGTTGTGATTTCCGTGTCCTCGATTGAAATAGGTGTTTTATAAGTGCGTGGATCGTTTGCGGTTAATATGTTGTTGTACATAAAACTGTGTCTGAAATGGCAACTCATGGCGATCTATATTCATGTCTTTCTTTCATGGAAATTCCAGAGCCACATCATCAGAATTTTGTGATGGTATTCCGGACCTACCCTCATATTTGTGATGTAGTAAGTCACGCCAATCATTTTCACGATCCTGGATCTTGCCGTTGATACTGTACAACCTTACTTAATCCAAGTCAAGCTGTATCCATGACACGTTCACCGAATCATTTGTCTTCTGTTCACTGAAAAGTTATGTTAATGTTAGATTTTCAACTTGTAGTCAAAAAAAGTCATTCATTTCTTTAAAGCTTGAGAGGGAAGTGATGTAATTTAATTGACTCTTCTAAAAGCAACAGTGTATTGGCGTCTTTTTCTGTTAGATCAGACGCTTCTGTTTTACAAAGCAAAGAAACCATAACGAGTAGAGAAAGAAGTTTGGCCTCTGAATTCTGCACATTTCCCATTTGTAGCCTTTGTACATAGCTGTTCAGAGTTAAAATGTTTTCCAACGAAATTGTAGCTAGAAAATATAGGAACAGCTTCCCTAAACGTAAGTGACAGAAAACTACAGGAAACTAAAGCGAAAGTCTTCATGATATGTAAAAATAAAATAATATCTATAAAGGAATAATGTATCCAGTTTTTAACATTTTGTGGTTTTTAATATTGCTACTGTTCAGAAAGATAATACGAATGAAATCTTCCTGTATAAATAAGGGACGGATTTTTTTTCACTATGTAAACTATTGTGGCAACCTAAACAGCTAGGGTAACATTTGCACAATTTTCATTTAATAACGTAAGTTAATAAGATTGTATCACACCAAGCAAATGAATTAACACTCCCACGTAAACCACAGCTACATTACAAACGGTGCGTTATTATTTCTACTATATGCACAAGCTCAGAATGTCCCAAAGATGGGGGAATTTGGCTTCATTGTCGTCCGAAATAGGTCGAGGACCCATGGAGGGGCTTGGATTGGGTCTAGTTGGGTTTCCATATAATGAGGCATAATGATATAGGTTTCAGCGTTGGCCATAAGAGCAATCCTGCTTAAGCCCCTTAGCCACCTGAATGATTATACGTGTATTTATTATCATTTCCGGTCACACTGCACATTTTTTAGCAGTTCAGGATCTGTTTAAAGTTTGTAAACATTCATGTACATCGTTCGGAGAATTAGTCAAGGTGACATATTTTAGATACGCCATGCGCACAGGCCAAGTACTCGGTCTTGACGCTCGACCCTTTTAGTAATGCTGTTAACGCCGTCTTCGTAAAACTATAAGTTACCTTACCAGGTCAGAATATTATGAAATAATACACATATTTCCCTTTACCTTGGAAATAATGTAAATCAGGGTGCAACTATCTTGACTTTTTTCAAATACTTGCAACACTTCTTGCAAAGAGCTGTCTCTACTTAATTCCTTCTTTCACACCGCTAAATCCTGTCCTGTGATATCGTTGGTTTGTTTCCAAATACGGAAGGAAATATGTTATGAGTAGGTGTCTGCAATTAACGTCTTTGGTCAAAGAATGGCGGCATCTACTGTCGATTCCTCCCTTTGATGTTCTATTGACGTCAGAAAATTGAAGGAATAAGGAAACTGACGTCGATGGTTTGTTCAAGAAGAATGTCTATCACCAAAACATTTGCCATTGTGAGTCAAAAAACTATGACAGAAATTTCACCCCGTGACTTACAACACATTATTTTGATTCGTTCAAGTTACTAACGTCATCTAAGTGACCACAAAAATGTGTAAGATTGACCCCAGCCGCTGGATATTAACCTCAGATCCCTCTACTCCCCCTCTGCGGTTAAACTCACCCTCTCTCTTACATGTAACAAACTTGGTCAAGAAAGAAGAATAACATGACAGGGAAAACATGAAAAGATATCTCTCCAGACGGCTTAATTTACACAGGAAAAGTCTGAAAAAGATTTGAAAAATCATTTTTGTCGATATCCTTGATTACAAGCAGTCAACCATGATTGATCTAAACTACATGTAGATATAATCAATGTTATGGAAGCTGTTCTTTAGGAGCTGATGTTTGAACAAATATTGGGGAATTTCATATGAATTGTGGTCAATTTGATCCCTACTTGGTCAATACTGGAAAAATAAAGATACAAAAAGCTATTGCGGTTATGATATTCTACATCAAACAACGCCGGTTATCTAAAAAAGGTGTAATCATGATGTGCATTTTCTATGTTAGATATCTGGCCTCACGTGAACAAGAAAAACTGTTGTGATATTTCCTCAGAATCCTGACAGTATGTAGTTTGTTCAATACATACAATTTGATAATTTTGATAATGCTTGCCAAAAAATGACGTTTCTAAATTTGATGCAATTCATCAGCGTTGTTTAATACTACCTATTATAAATAGACAAGGAATAACGGAATCACCTTGCAAATACTGTTTTTTAAACCGAAACGAAAGTTACTTTTTATCATTCTGACCAGGGTGATTCCACAACCTTGGATATGGTGACAACATAAAGGTAGGTGAACATCAAAAACAATTACATTCAGACTCTCTTTATTGTCAAATTTGTTTGTTATCTTGTAGTGTTTTTAAATGTCATAGGCTACTTAATTATTATGTTAGATCTCTTAACGCTTTTTACACATGAACATTTTATAAAGCATGAAAAAGTAGAAAGTTGACTCCATGATCCTTACCAAACATTTTTACGCTTTAAGATGCATGTGCCGCCATGTTATTTAATGTCAAATAAAAAAGATAATTTAGTAAAATCTTTCGTTATTGCACTTGCGTAAATTTAGATACTTCACTGGCAACTCCAAAATTTATGTACAAGTTAGAGGAATTTCCTTTTGTTTCAATATTTTGACACTTCTACATTTAACATTTTAGGGTGAAATTAAAACTTCTGTTTCCTGAAAGTTTTTTGGTAGATGCGCACTGTTTTACAAGGTGTGCCTTGATTGGGTGTTGCAGTTGTGTTGTATCGATTGTATTTTTGTTATGGTAAGGTTTGGCAACAGGGTTACCGCTAGCAATTAGAAAATGTCTCCTTGAACAGTGCACATTGCCCCTAATTTTGTGGTTTTGTTTAAAACTTACCAGGACAAACTGGGCAGATATTTCCCCCATGCTCCGACATTACTGAAATATGGGACAACGGATAACTGCATAGGTTCCAAAGTTGATCCAAATATCGCTTGTTTATGCTTAGTAATCAATTTGTCATTTAGCTGACGTAATGTCGCAAAATGCTGTGTACATTTAATGGTTGTTGGTTTTACTAACGAGTTTTTCTTTGCAGGGCATCGGTTTACTCTGCCTTTGCAGTTACGGTATTACCTCAAACAACATACACCTCACAAACAGAAGAAGGTTTGAAAATTATATGACTGCTGAACGAGCACCGTCTTTGATTTTGTTTATTGTTACTCGTCACAAACGATGAAGGTAACTTGTACCAATGGCAAACTTCATTGACAAAGAGCCACAACCAGGCATTTTTTTTTTCATTTTCTGCATGATCTAACACCCGCTTGTATTTTGTTCTTCCTAATGTGAGCGGTTGTGTATTTCGCACTTTGTATGGGTGGTGTACGGGTGAAATCCACTTTCAAAATGCAATCAAAATGTGACCTTCCTTCACAATCATTGAATCTGAACGTGTTGGAAATGGACGAACTTTGAAGCCATTGAACAAAATGATCCCACTTAGATTTTACAATTGAGTGAGAGGGAATCTTTAACGCTTACGCTCACTGCACCACCCAGCTGTTATATTAGGGTGAAAACGAGGAAAAGGGTCAATTGTTCACAACCCTTCTGTTGGTTCCCATGCACTGCTAACTATTTATTTCTCCTCATGGGGACGACATCGAGAATATCTGACGTACATGAAATCGTTATATCTATAGGAATGTAAGGGTAGGTGATTTTTTTTCTGGCAAAGTCATTTAGAGGCAGTAATATTTCCAAAATACTGCTAATTTTCCCAAACTTTGGAAGTCTCAGAATGTCTCATGATGAAATCCAGCCCGATGTTCTCCATAAAGCACCTTCATGGTTGCTTAAGTGAAGTGTAAATAATGCTCTCAGCTCCCACTGACCACTCTGCTCGTTGACTGACTACACTGAGATAAAAGCACAAAGCTTCCTTATGTATTCACACTATGTCTTTATGGAGAAGAGTCTTCTGGCACCCTATCTGCAATTTCATGGTCAACTGGACCAGGGAGTCTTTACCTTAATGCGCCATTAATGAAGTGGGAATACCCTGAAAAAGACCTCAAAATCAGGGTTTTTGGAGCATCGGAGGACTTAGCCTAATGATAGAGAAATGTCGCAGCCTCACAACTCTTGTTTTAAACTGAAGAAATAGACTAAAAACGAAGATTCTTCTGAGACCTGTAACTTCATTTCCAGCCGTCAGCGAAAAATGTACCTGCCATTGGAGAGGTTAACAAGGGGCGACCAAACTTATCATGAAGACTACATTAAAACTCCTTCTACACGAAAACACTAGTGAAAAGGCCATGCCCCCCCCCCTTCAGGGAAACCATTTTTAGATCCTTAAAATGCGTACTTTTGAAGCTCAAAATTTACTTGAATACTTAGGTGGCACCTGATTGCATGTAAAGACCCCCGATTTCTCGAAACCTCTCAAAGGGGAGGGATCGTCTCGCCAAGGTCCTCTCAGTGATATTATTTTTTTAACTCTCAAAATATGTAAGTTTGCCATTTTCTACCTTGCTTACAACGAAGCGAATAGGATAAATTCCTACTCTTACTTCATTAGGTAGCATCTGGGCATGACACCAGATTGGATGAAAGAACACTTCTGTCAAAAATTTTCAAAGTGAATGGGCCCATACCTTAGACAATTGGCTATTCTTTAGTTTTATCAGCTACAAGAACAGTTCTGAAATAGCATTATCACTAGCATGCAGAATACGGACGAATCGTAGGTGCAATGCAAGACAATAGCCTGCCAACATTCTGGCCAATCTCGTTTTCGAGTCAAAAATAACTTTATGATAATGAATGCAGACGTCATCAGCGTTAGTAGGGAGTGAAGTCAACATAATGAACGCTTTCCTCGCTAGCAGATGACTCTTTTCACCGTTGTCTATGGTATACGTGACACGTACATGCAGTATTCGGGCTAACGGTATTCGACTCACCGTGCTGTTTACTGATACCGTATGGACATTTCTGCATCAACCATTCTTAAAACGAAGCGAGTAGCTAGGATAACAAGCTGCGACAGATATAGACCTACATTTCAAACTCTCTGCTACTGAGCCTAAGACCTGTCGAAATGTCAGGTAAAGCCTTTAGAGAGTTCTAGTGTTTTACTGACTCGACTATTGGGGTGCGATTTGTGCTACAGCAAACACTAACGCCAGTATAGACTAAAAATTGACCTCGGTTGAAACGACAGGAAATGGCTTATATTGAAGACAGATTTCCTTGTAGTAAACCTAGTATATACAAAAGGCTGCAGACTATGGATATGGTGTGTGTGAAGTATGTAGTAAGTTTCTGAGAGAGCGCCACCCACAGGGTATGCTGTGCAGATTACTATTTATCAGGCAAAAGATTTTAAGAGTAAAATCATTCATAATCGAAAGCTTGGTTACTCATGTAGATAATTTCATAAATTCAGTGGATCTTGACTTTAGTAAGTTTTCACAATAGAGAAATGTTATCACATTTTCAAATCCGTTGAATAGTTTCTGACTGTAAAGATTCAAGACCATTTCATGTAATGGTAGTTGTGAATTTTGAGTGGTAATTTTCTCATCCCTAAGCAAGTTGCTGAGTATTTTATTATTAGAAAGGAAAGCTACTGAAAATAAGGAGTGGAAAGATTCTCTCTACAAGCATGAAAACGATATTTTCGGATATCTAGGGACTCACGATTTTTCAAAATTTTCTGTATTCGCCAAAAAAACTCGGACAAAATTACATTTTTCCGGTCTGCCGGTCAAAGTATTTTTCAATCAGTTTCTAATCACTTTGTAGTTTCTAAATTTATTTTGAAGTGAGCTCGTTATTTTTTTTTTTTTCGAAACTTAATAGCGGCACTTCGACAGAATTGCGTTTTTCGCGCAAGAAGAAACAAAAAGCTTAGATTCGCCCGTACCTCTATGCCGATCACTGATGCTCTTTAATCTGTTTGTTTTAACTTCCAAAGGTGCACAAGTTTAGAAACAAATTTTACTTCGAAAAGGCAAGTGTACATGACATGAAATTTTATGTATTAAAGACAATGATTTTAGTTTTATCCCCATTAACCACCACAATTCAGATTTCCAGACTATTCTTGTCAAAGCCGAAACTTTGCACCATTTTGCATCTAGGCTCGTTGACAAATTTCAAAATTTTCAAAAGGAACGGGGACACCCTCTCCCCCAGGCCGGCGATTCCTCAACAAACTGCATCACCCCCTTCAGAAAAACCAGCGTAGCCCTGGTGGGGAGGTGGGGGGGCCTTCAACGAGTGAAACCTGGCAACCACTTTATGCATCACTGTAAACAGGTAAAACAGTTAGAGTCTCCAAATCAAAGTCAAATCGAATTTTTATTAAAATCTTGCTACAAAATGTAAAAACTGGCGTTTAATTAGACAATACACCGATATAGTTTCATTTTCTAGATTTTTTCATCTTGCAAAAGCTTGTGTTTTGATCCTATTTTAACTGAATAACATAAAGTGAAAAGACATATTATAACGATCAATGAATCAATTTCCGCTGTGTCTATGCTTTATAAACTGTACATGTAAAATAAGGTGAACAAAATCAATAAAAAAGTATATAGCATACATCATTATAAACCCGCTCTTAGATAAAAGACAATTTTAACAGTACATAACTTTTATCAGTGGCGTAGCCACGGGGTGGTTTGGGGGTTAGAACCACGTCTCCTCCCCCCCCCCCCGTGACCCAACCTTGCAATGCAAAATGCACCTAAAATAGCGGCTTTTTCTCTCTATCCTTAGACTTTTCCCTCATATCGTGCACCAACTCCCCTTCCCATGACACAATCCTGGCTACGCTACTGGCATTAATTTTTACTATTTTATGCACCTTTATCTTATCAATATTGACCAAGGTACTGATTCAACCTCACTAAATGTTTTTGCAACCTTACTAAATGCTTTGTTTCGTTGTCTTATTTTTTGAATTGTGTTGTAAATCCAGAGAAAGACTCAAATAAATGTTGTCGAACACAAATGTTTTTCTGAGAATGAACTTGTGCAACTATAAACAACAAAAGTCACCGAAATTATACTTTGTCTGTTAATTGTCCAAAATGATTCACAGTGACTTTTATTGCATTGATTGATAAACTTTTACACAACATCTGCAAGGTAATTCAATTGTCAAAACCTGACTCTGGTAGGTCATATTATATAGCGTTGAACAATGCATCAAAATAACGAACGTCTTCATGTGGCAAACTTATCATTTTTAGTGTTTCTTAATCAAAATGGAGTTTTGTACATAAAAGTTCCAAAACGTTACTTAATAAAAATGTATGTGGTGAAAAAAATATAATGCAAGGTTTGTGGTCAATATAAATGGTTTTTCTTATTCTTGTAAGAGAAGATATCTATCTTAGAAGAATTGTTCACAATTGTTACTCTATTTTGACAAATCATTCATTGTTCGCTCGGGTATGTAGAGTTCTGTGGTCTAATGAAGATTTTCACTATATTTTGTCTTCATTGACCAAATAAGAAATGGTATTGAGTAAATTTTACCTACTTGGGAAATTAATGGTGTGAAGAAACGAAATGTACAAACAATCATGAAAAGCATATTTTTGCCCCCTCCCCCATGGCCCAAAATGACCCTCAACTGATGTTGAAAGGTGACAAGTCCAAAAACATAAATCATTGTACAGGTAGCTTAGATTTATCATGGCTGACTGCTTCTAATAAAAACATTCACATGAATTCTTTATCAAGCCTTTTTAGGCGAATGACCGATAATTTGTGAAATGACCCGTCTGAGGAAACACTTAAGGGATAATCTTACAAAAGACATAACCTGAAATGCTCCATGTGTTTTTTGTAAAGTTTTCTATGCTAATGTTTTGGCCAAGTTTGATCCAAGCTGGATACAGCCTGGGTGAAGTTAATCGTCTAGGTGCGTTTTTTATTGGGATATAGAGTCGAAACCCAGCGGCTAAGATCAATCTTACACACTTTTTGTGAATAACTTAAATATTCTTAGTAATCTGAAAGGGTAAGTTTGACTTTTTGTAAGAGAAATTGTCTGTCACCGACTACCGGACTAGAACCCCTGATGGTTCTACGTTTTAGAAGAATTATGAGGCCATCAAAATGACACATTTGACTGATTTCATCGACGGATACGCATTAAACAGAAACAAAGGACAAATAAAAACATAAAAATAGACCATCTTGTTTTGAAAAGAAATCGAACGAGTATTTTATGGTGTTAGTAAAAAGGTAGCGCAGTACCAAGCGTTACGTTCAACGCCACTAACTTGAAAATACCATGATTTTCAAAAAAATGTGATCAAAGCATACTTCCCGTGACACAGCTGTGATACAAAGATTTAGTGTACAGTTTATTATCATTCCATGTACAAGGGTCGTGGTGGGTATTTCAACCTCTCGTCTACTTTGCCCTACCATCTATATTTTATTTTATGTTGCATTACTTTGAGGAAACAGATGGTTAAATGTTCTCACATGTCACGATGTACGTAGCTTACACATTTCGTTGGTAAATGTTTGAAAGCGGTGTTCTTCTGAAACCAACGCATACCATAAGAAATCAGTGCAATGACTGCAGTAATTCACAAAACACTTTGCCAGGGTAGCAGTTGTAAAAAGCGACTGCATTTGTAGGTAAGGGTGTCCTGGATGTTTACAGTACATTTGACTTCGACGAGAAGAGTCCAGAAACTGAAGGTTCTAACTTGAAGTTGAAATTTTATTTATAAAAAAAAAAGGTGTTGCGAAAAGCTTATTTGGATATTAATCGTTGATATGTGACATGCTAAAGAAATATTTTGGATGGAGATGGTCGAAAATATGACATCATATTTTTACTTGTTGTTGAGCATGACAGTGAATGAATTTTTATAGTGAATGGGGGATTTGCAAAAGTCCAACACTTCATTCCCCTTGGGTTTTATGTGTGCATTCGATTTCCATCACTTTATATCCTCTAAAAAATAAATTATTAGATTTTCAAAATTGCCATTATCAAATATCTGCCTCTAAATTGGTCGAACCAACTTAAAGAGCTTTGGTTTTAAGCATTGATGAACTAGGTTCTCAGCTAAAAGATATCCAGATATTACAAAAGATACATTTTCATTGACGAACATATTTACAGGATACTTAGGGTAGCGTTTACTACTAATCGAAGTTAGTCTTTTTACAGCAATTAAATATAACAGTATGTTTTTTATTTAATTTTTATCTTATTCTTTTCATCAAATATTAAAATATTCTTCTGGTAGTAACTTTTATTTCATGTAAATTTACAGCAGGCTTTTTCAAATGTTATTTCTAGTGGTATTATTCTCGAATAGAGATTTGCATAATAACTTAGAACTACGAGCATAAATAGCAGGCATTCGTACTTTCAGTACGAGTTTTTTTTTTTTTTTCACTTTTTTCGAATCAATGGCTAGGGGCCAATGGAAAATCAAATCTCATTCAAGAATCCCGAAAATATTTTTATCCCAAGAGCAGATACAACAAACAACTGACCTGCATCTTCATCATATGACATATTCTTTAAACGTTTTCCATGCATTTCATGCATCGAGAATACCGCCTGCTGTCCCAAGAAAGTAGCTAAAAAAAAAAAAAAAAAATCTTCTTCAACGTTCAGCCTCATCCCCGCTCAGTGTCAAACGCCGTCCGATCGCCTTACAAAGGCTTTCATCCAGTGGCGGCAACAACGGGAATCAAGGGCAGTTCTCCCAGTCAGAACCTGTCCCCCTGTTACCCTGACCCCGTTTAGCTCCCAAAAGTACAGTGGCCTAACATCAGTTTTCTATGAAAAGTGATTCAAAAATAACCATTCAAACAGCTTGAGTAATTCCCAAAGGTTTCAAAGTAAAATCATTCTTCCTTCCTGTTACTAAAACTTTCTTGTGCGGCAAAAGCTTGTAGCTTTTTTACGTTACCCATTGGCCCGATAGCTCCAGACCAAAACAGCGACACTCTGTGCAGTGATCACGCATAGGGTTTTGATTTAGTTGCTTGCAAACGATATTCTTGCCTTCAGAATCGTAACTGTTCAAGCAAGTCAGCAGCTACTTTGAGTACACTTTAACTATAACAAATTTCACATTAAGCCTATGTGTAAAACTTCACCTCAAGGACAATTGACCCAGTTACACTATCACATGTATCTATGAAGACCCGGGTTCTATTCCCCGGTCGAGTCACACCAAAGACTCTAAAAATGGAACCTACTGCCGTTGTGCGTGATGCTCCGCATAAAAAATGGAGTGGACAAAACAAGCCAGTGATCCACAAATGGCCAAAACGCCGTGGCCGGCTCGACTTGGCCCAATAGGTTGGAAACTGGGCCGTATAACTCTGGACTAATTCATTAAAATCATTTTAAATCATAGTATAAGATGATGGATTATGAACCACAATATTATCGATCCTGAGGTTTACTTCTTGACCCAAATATATGCTAACACCTTGACGCTTTCGGGAGCTACCCCTCCCCGGACCACATCCGCATAGACTCGCGCTTCCGTTGGATCTCGCGCTACCCGCGAAATAACTTTTTTCGTGTCCACATCCCCTCCCCCCCCCCTCCCTCACACACACGTTTAAAACCTTGGTACCGTCACTCCTTTAATCAGCAAAGTCACTTGTCTCTTCTCAGCGCCATACCAAAGAAAAGTTTGTTAATTTAAACGTAAATCTACTGAACAGTTGTGAGGCATTTCGAGACGAAAAATCATTCAGAGCATGACAGCACTTGTTGATCTTGCATTTGCGATTCTTAAACGGTTGGTCCATATATATCTTAATTGTTACTGAGCAATTTCTCCCAACAGTTTATGGGCAATTTCAAACCATGTGGTTGAAAGAATGTTTTACCAACAAAGAACTCTCAGATTTGGACAAATGGTAGGCCTACCGTCATTTGGTAAATTGAGATATAATAGCTGGCATTATCTTTAAATTGGGAACGTTTGGCTGCGTGTTTATATTCTCGCGATTCTAACCTGCCACTCTCCAGGATTCACCGTAAGCTTCGCGGTTCACACATTAATATCTCACGCCAAATTTCAAAATTTCCCAGGAATATTACATGATTATTCAAACGAATACATATAATAATCAATAATCCTGCTTTTCACTACCAAAGTTCCTTAAATTCCGTTTCAGTCACTTCCTGACTTGATAAAATTAAGACCTAAAGGGCAGGTCCAACCTATCTTTGCAATTTATCTCAAAGGTTAAATTGGAGCCTAACAACAAATTTTGTCAAATTTCGTTAAACTTGCTTTTCCCTTTTGAATAATAACCGGGACCGAACGGATAGCTTCGTCGATAAATGATTGCAACAATTACATGTTGTTCAAATGAGTATATATCTATGTTAAAACAGAAATATGTTACAATACTGCACAGGTCTGGCATTTTCTTTTTAGCAGTGATGAAAACTTTGAACAGTAGTTTCCGTATTTGTTATGAGTGATCTATACATGGTTTCCAAATTAACCAAAGCATATTCATTAAACAATTGTTCTTTTAGAAGCAATAAGGAATTTCTTTAAAAAAAAATACAGTATAAATGGGCTAAAATAAAGTAAATTGTTGTTTAATCGCCAAAAACTTACAAATACAGTAAAGAAGGGTGTTTTAGAAAGAAAGCGATTACAAAGCGTTGCTTACTACACTTTTCGAATATCAAAATTCATTGTTATAACGGTTGATATCGTTACTGTCTGGTATTAAATAATCACTTTCTCAAAATCTCATTTAAAGGAGCATATCTAATGCTCTGCAGGATTCCGACTTTTGACGCTGTTGATTATAGTAGTGAATAAAATGGAACCATATTTAGACCTTTAAAACCTGAACGATAATATGGTTTTTAATTCTGGAGTTTCATTTAAAGAAGTCAAGTGAGATAACAAGCCTTTGTAGAAATCAAAATTGCATGTATACAACAAAATAACTCCATCTTTATATTAGAGTCTTGAAATGAGTGGTGAATCAAACTTAAGATTGTACGTAACTCTTTGTGGAATGGCCCCCTGGATCCTAAAAGAAATGTCTAGAAATATACTTTGTGAACATTTACAACAGAAAATGGATACAGGTTAGGTTTTCCTGTGCCAAAAGTACTTTTAATTTTTATTTTCCTATCGTCTTGATATATCAACTTAATTAATTCATCGGGGGCCATTTTGCTGTTCCGCCATTTTGGTTGATCTGAGTTCCAACAGAAGTATTTTTAAAAGGAAATTAGGATTATTTGCCATAAAATCTGGCCAGAAATTAAGGGCAACTGTGTCAAAAGTATTTTTAATGAATATTTTTCTTATTATTTTTTTAAACATTATTATCGTTTTATTGGCGGCCATATTGTTGTTTCCGCCATCTTGGTTAGTATGGGGTCCTGAATAAAATACCAGAAATCATGTTTTGAAAATTATGTACAATTTTCTATAAAGATATTTGAAATTCTTAGTCGAAATATATTTTTAGTGATTATTTTCTGACATTTATTTGCATTTTTTTAAATATTTTCTTATTTTTGTAGGTAATTTTTACTGTATTGTTTTAACTTCTTTGGTGCATTTCCTGCATATTTAATGACAAATACTCTTATATCTAGGATTGTCAAGTTCCGCCTTTATTTGAAAACATTATTTGACATCATTCTGATTGAGGAATGTGGAAATTTGCAATTTTTTTCACAATTTTTTTGGAAATATTTCATTTATTTTGGCAACCATTTTGTTGTTTTTTCGCCATCTTGGTTAACCTGAATGTCACCAAAACAGTCCCAAAAATTAATTCTGGAATACTTGTCATTAAATATGACTAAATTTTAAAAGTAGATCCCTCAAAAATATTTTTTAAGAATATTTTCTTCATTATTGTTTAATACAAAATATTCAAAATGTTGGCCACCATTATGTTTTTGGCAGCCATTTGACCAGGCGAGACCCAAAATATTTACTAGTACCAATTGATTTCGTGTTCAGCGGACCGTAACGTTTCCCAAAAATATTGCGACGGAGAGTTGTAGGGTTGCCTGTGAGATGCCTGTGGGCCATAGCCTATAATGACCACTCCAGATGGCACTTAACTCAATCTCCTGCCCAATTTGAAGCTATTAGTACTAAGGCGGTAGGAAATACTTCCAAATAATAGGAAATTGCCGTTTCTCAGATTTCGAGGTAAATATTCAACTTTTCTGTTTTATTTTGTCACAGATTGTAAATTTCATGGTGCAAAATTTGAAATATAGTTTCGTGGATGGAATTTTCAGGACAAATATCGTAATAGTGAAATCTAAGAAGAAATGATAATGAAATTTAAGAAGAAAAACGCAAAAAGAGGCAATGACAACAAAAATTCACTGATCAGTAAACAGTTTATTAGACTGAAATAGTTTTCTTCATATGTTCAGAAACGATTATTATCCCACAAATTTTGATGATTCTCTCCTTTCTCTACAAAGTAGTCTTTTACGACTAGATAATGACGAAATGCAGACAATTGAGAAAGAAAATGTATAATTTTGATTATAAAAATAACATTTTCATACAATTTTAGTAATTGTTGCTTTTTATCCCGGAAATTTTGATGATTCTCCTCTTTCTCTACAAAGTAGTCTTTTACGATTAGATAATGACGAAATGCAGACAATTGAGAAAGAAAATGTATAATTTTGAGTATAAAAATAACATTTTCATACCATTTTAGTAATTGTTGCTTTTTCCATTGCACAACACGACATTTAGCCTCGAAGAATTGCCACCTACCACATTTTACTAAAATGGTCAGCAAACCGGTGAAGATAAACAAATTGCGGAATTGAAACTGGTGCAAATAACATTAACCTCATTACGTCTTAGTGAAAGAAGAAAACGTTATTATAATACCCTTTCAGCTACGGCGGCTGTACTCGTACAACACCCATAAGTCATGGCGAGTGAGGAAGTATTTGCTGCATATCTTAACTAGACCAGCTATAGCGGTCGTACTGGTACAGCCTTGATAGGTCAATGCTAGAAAGAAAATATTGCTTCACTTCTAAACTAGATCAGCTATAGCGGCTGTATTCGTACAACCTCCATAAGTCAAGACGAGTGAGGAAACAGGCTACTGTATTTGCTGCAGTTCTAAACTAGACCAGCTATAAAGGTTGTACTGGTACAACTTTGATAAGTCATGGCTAGTAAGGAAATATTGCTTCACTTCTTAACTAGACCAGCTACAGAGTTTGTACTGGTACAACCTTGGTAAGTCATGGCGAGTAAGAACATATTTGCTGCATTTATAAACTAACCCAGCTATAGAGATTGTGCTTGGTACAAACTTGATATGTCATGGCAACTGGGGTAATATTGCCGTCATATCTTAATTATACCAGCTATAGAGGTTGTACCGGTACAAGCTTGAAATATTTTGGCCAGTATGTTATTTAGATGAAATTTAACGAGACACCAACACGAATGTGTTATATAGTATCAACTAGATAAATACGATTCAATTTCAGTTACAAAAACAGTTCAAATACCAATGCAAGTCCTCCCCTTAATTAGCCTCTAACGAAAGGCGGGGAATAGCGTGGGCATATTCTACAACCCCCAACCCCCCGGGGGCCTTTGGTAGGTAAGGAAAAGCTTTAAACTGGACCAGCCGTAAGAGTTTTACAAAACAAACTTGATAAGTCATGGAGACGATAAGGAACTATTTGCTGCACTTCTATACTAGGCAAGCTATAGAGGCTGTACGAAGTCACTGCGAGTTAGGGGTTGCTGAGTCAGGGGCGAACCCACGGGGGCAGGACAGGCATTTACCTCCCACCAGCCGGTGGTATTTAAGTCGCAAAAGTAAATCGCTTAAAAACCATTTTAAGACACTTGGATTTTTCAACCCCCTTTATGGAGTATCTCCCTGTTCGTCTGGAAAGGGGAAGCCCCCAAAGTCGGCTTACTCCTGCAATTTGTCTCCCATTGACCGTGTACGTGAATCATTTTTCCAAAACCCGATTATGGGGTATCTCCCTGTTCGTTGGCTTACTCGGGGCTTACTCGGGGCTTCCCCTTCTCAAACGAACAGGGAGATACCACATAAAGGGGGGGGGGTGAAAAAATCCTAGTTTCACTCTAGACGTGTGTGAAGTTCAGGGCGTTGGCCCATCGGGAGTGGCCTCTTCGGGCAAAACAAAACTCACCCCCTCACGGACATCTGGACTTAGAAAATTTTTGAAAAGTGATTCACGTGCAAAGTCGATGGGGAGTTAAAACTGAAAAAATTTGCAAAATCCTCTGTTGAGTGTCAATGAACGGATGATGGACTTGAAACTTAATTTACCTTTTTTTTGCGTCTGTTCATGATTGCGGTATAATGACATAAAGTTGACTTTTAGGGCAGAGATACGACTTCTGTATCCTTCAGTTGGCCAAGAAAAAAACTCATTCCCATTGCAAGGCTGTGATGAACTGTCGACGTCCTACCGTCCTTGTAACAGTCACCCCATTTCACATAAATATCTTCCCACAAGACCACCTCACTTGCAATTATTAGTTGCGTTAAAGAATAAATTAAAACAAAGTGTATGCAAAATCCAAACACGCCATTCTTCCTACTAGTAGAGTTGTCACGGTGAGGTACGTTTCTCCAAAAGAACACAATATAAAAGATCGTTTTAGACGAATATGTCACATATCTGCCGGTAAAATTGATGATGTGGCAAACGATGGATCAGTTTTGGTGTTTCCAGGGTGACTGAAAGAAACATAGGCAGTAGATCTACACAGCACAATGGGAAAGACCAATCTGACGAAGAACGCATACAAGCCCCCTGTATGGTGCTACAACAGTACAAGCCATATTTACACCGAAAAATGGTTGACAGGTGTAACGAAAAGTCCACAAACTTAAAACAACTTTCGAGTCTACTTTTGTGCTTTGCATGTAGGCTACGGCTGTGTCTCACGCTTGGTTGGGATTATTTGTCCAGCTCCGAGTAGCAGCTCCCTTGTTGGTCTCTCAAACCTCTTCGCAGTTTTGCGGTTACGAAATTCCTTACCAAGAAGGTTCCGTAAACAGTGACAGATAGAGCTCCCATAAATAAAGGTTGCAGTCACCCCGGTCACCCCTATGAACTTTCGATGTGTCCTATCACAAGAACGGTTCTTGAAAATCATGCCTGTGACAGTTTTTTTTTTTTTTTGTATGGGATTTACTTTGAGTGGCTACTTGCGTTTACCAGGGAGTTGCAAGAGACTGCGTTTACCATGAAATTCTTAATTATTCAATATTTAAGTGTTTTTGCAACATTTAGCGTAGCCTGTAAACCGCAACGAAGAGTTTTGAGGACTGGTTGGTTCAGCCTAGGCTGTTCGAATAATTCGGGGTTAATTTTGTAAAGTTGATATTTTTGTGTGTAAAATCATTACGTGACTATGATGTGTTTGTACTTATCGGGCAATTGTTTTCAAGGAATCTGGGCCTGCTTGGAGTTTTCTGTAATAAGAGGGCAAAAGCAGTCACCCCAATTTGAATTATTGTAATAGTCTATTTTAATTCATGAATGGCTCTCGAAAATAATGTGACACTGTTTTTCTCACTGAATTGTAAAATTTATGACAATTGAACCCTTGTTTAACCTAATTATGCAACATTTTAGTCTCGAAATATATTGAAAGAAACATGGAAGAGAAAGAGGAAGAAATTTGTTAAATTTAGTGGTTCTTTCATAAAAGTTTAGGGGCGACTACTCTTTAAAAACATGGCAACCTTTCGACGGACTCAAATGCTGCCTGAATTCTAGTACCTGAAGATCAGGTCGTTCCCCGAAATATACAGTACATGCCGGCCGCCTGATACACCAGTTAGTATGACCATGGAAGTACCACCATGGTCATACTGGTGGTATGACAACAGCAAAACATCACAATACATGTACGGTGTATACTTCTTAAAATAACAAATTCCTGTTCTGTGTATAAGGGTAGAGTCCTAGTGAGGAACGCAGTGGTGAAGCTCTGGTATTTAAAGGCATGTTTCCATCATCCCAAGCAGTTCCAATTCTCCCAACCGTCTTACTCTAGCCCCTCCCACATTTATCTAAAACTCATCTTTATCCAGACACAGTCCTAGTTTATTGCTTCATGGCTTGTCCCAGTGGCCATACAAGTCCATAATGTGTAATCAAGACACTCTCAGTGCCCACGCTGTGTAATTGAGCTATGATGCATTATTTGAATGTGATGCCATCAAAGAGCTGTACCAATTGAGAGTTTTGATATATGTATACTGAAACTGTGGTTTGGGGAGGGGCCTGCGTTTATTCCTCTGAAGCATGGAAGTACTACTTCCGAGGTACGGTACTTCCATGTATGAAGGGTGTGCCTGTGCATGTAGTACCTCGGAAGCTTTGCGATTTGATGGGTTCTAAAATTGCCAATTATTATTCATACGTTATAAGTTCACTTATGTATTGTTAACTGTGTGCTGGATACTTTTCTGGGAAAGCACTGTTTTAGGCGTGTAGAACTACCACATTTGGGCCAACTCTTTGGTGGGAGTGTGTAGGATACCAGTGGTCTATATTGCCGGTGAAATGTATCTGCTGTTTGCTTAATTAATTTGCCAAGGCTAATATGGGAATACAGGAATAGAACATTTAAACTTGTTTTTCTTCTCCCCCTCTTAGTGGCGGCATCAGCGGCGTCTGGAAAGTGTCCCGGCAGGGTGTCGATGTTAGCTCAAACTTTATGCCTTAACACACCAAGAATCCACACCTTGTTTTCCCTCCTGGGATTTACCTCTCCCTCCACAACTTCATGGTCTACAGGGCGTTAATACCGCAATCCCCTCTCAATTCCCTCTTTTCCCCTTTTCTCTTTTTCTCTTTTTTTTTTCTTTTTCTTCACCATCATTTGGGGAGGCGATCACCCCATTTGGCCCCTTAGTTGCGCCGCTGCTTTCATGATATGTTTTGAAGTTACATATATTTGCCCTCCATCTCACATTTTAATTCGGATTGACTCTGTCCAGCTGTCTTGTCACCACTACCGCACCGTAAAAAGAACACGTTATGAGGTTGGAGAAATAAAAAAGAAATAAGCGCATTCAATGAGTGAATGCTTAAAGGGGCTCAATGAGGTGATATCGATTATATTGTGATGAGTTTGAAAGAAATCAATGCATGATTATGCTTTTAATAAGCCTGATTACTCATGTGTGCGCTCCTTTATTTACCAAAAAATGTAAACAATTGTAGTTTTTATGTACAGGGATTGCATATGATTTACACTCAATGGTGAAAAGTGTCTGTTCACCAATTTGAAATACATGTATTAAATCTTTAATGATCCTATCATTGGCACTATCATTAACTAGAGTCAGATGTTTAGAATCTCTTAGTTTGACTATTAAGCATCAAGTTAAGAGTAAAACTCAGCATGTGTGACGGAAATTATGAATTTTGTGGGCAAACTTAATGAGCCCCGATAACACCTGATAAGCAATGTCAACAAAAGCGCACACCGTAACCACATCTAAATGTTTTTTATGTAAATTTTAATTTTCGTTAATTTATAACAACATGGTGCTTACAGATATCATGAAATAAAATCATTAACGTGTTTACAAGATGGCGTCTTGACTATAACTCTAGTTCCATGTTCCTGACACTTGCTTGGGCATTTCGTCTACTATCCAAGTGTTATTGCCTAAGTACGAAAAAAAATTGTGTGCATGCATTAAAAAATGATGATTAACTCATCAAATGAAACACTGTACTTTGCATGAAGTGTATATATAGCCAGGGATCGATCACCCATGGCAAAACATCCGCTATAAGTAAAAGGCGCGTCTTTGGTAACCGTAACTTGTTAAAGAAATATTTATTAGTTTTCTGATATTCATCGTGGCGGGTAATTGATAATGGTAACATCAATCATAACAACGAAAGCTCTTTGAGAACTCATATTTCTCCTGAGCTCGCAGAAGCGAAACACCTGTCATTCTGAAATGCTGACCCGAGATCAGGTCAACTGCATGGTGTACGTATTACCATGGCAATAGTTTAATTTTGCTGAACTATTTATGTTCGTAAAAAAGTAGCCTGATTAGAGTCTGCAGACAGGATTCATGAGGTGAACCGCGGAGCTTTCAATGTAGGTTACTATACAGACAGCCAGTTAATAGCCTAATTCAAGGCAGCAGTTTTCGAAAAAAAATCACAGGGAGACAAGGTCCATAGCATATGAATTTCGAAGGGTTTAGGCCGGGCTCTATAACCTAATGGTTTGTTCAGGGAACTAAGAGTTAGCAGCTCCCTGGTTTGATAGCCATGAAGACAACTGCAAACTGCAGAGCATCAAATAATTTCATTTCCATTCCTTAAATTATTTAACAGGGAGCTGCCACGAACTCCGGATTTTAATATGCAAATCACCGCATGGGAAGACACAACAGTGTTACAAGTACAGCAGCCTCGCAGTCAGGGTTGAAGTAATGTACAGGGCAAAGCGTACTTGAAAATATATTAAGGGTTCCTCTGATACATTTCGGTCCGAATATACCTTATACATTTATTAGATTCTAAGATACAAATTCTTTAATCAAAGAATTGACGTAACCCCCTCCCCCCGTGGACATACACAGTCAGCAAGTCACTCTTAACTTATTTTGAGAAAAATAGGCAAATCCCAGGTTATCTTTATGTCTTTTGGTGCCATTCATACTAGGACTAGATATTCAAGGTAAACTAGGCAGTTATTCCTTGTTCATGAGAAGGTTGCAAGGACGGCGTCGTACACCGACAAATATAATTCCAGGTATATAGACTTAACTAGGAGTTGTCACTCCAAAAATATCACAGTTCGACACCAATTGAGCTTAGGTTTAAGTTAGCTAGCTAGTTAGATGAGGTTTAACGGTTCAGTTTTCAAACAATTGGCCAGTCAAGTCGAGGTGCCCACGGACTTTTTCCAGCCGTGGCTCACTGGCTTGTTCCCCATACTTCATTGCATTTCGCACAAGGAAAGTAGTTTCCATTATTTTTTAAGTCCCAACCTTTTTCAAGAAGGTTTCAGAGGTCCAAAGGAAATACAAACAGGGGCTTGGTTTAGGTGCACGTGTAGAACAAAATTTTTAGTGAGTCCTATACATCATTGGAAAGGTCACATTTCGAGGATTCTATACAGCTTAGGCCCATTGTTTTGACAAATTATGGTAATTAGTAATGCAAATATATGCATATTTACTAATGAATTTGGTCATGAAACCGGCCTGGAATTGAACCCGAGACCTCACCGTGCGAAGGGAATGCTAGGTTGAAAGGCCTGAACTGAATGCATAGTATGGGTTGGGACGATCTCTGTGAATCACTATAAGAAGCGCACTCCGAAGCTGAGTAAATAAAATATCGAAACAGTATTTAAAAAACAGTATTAAAAAATGAAAAAGAATTCGGTTCATCACAGGTGCTTTCTTTATTCCTCAGGCTGAAACTGAGGTCAAAGGTGCTGTACGGTAACGAGATTTGCAGGAACGATGATCACACCTACGTTAAAACTGTCTGGAAATTTTACTGTATCTAAACGGGGGGGGGGGGCTCCAGGATTTCCTCAACAGGGGAGGGGGGAAGCTCCCCGACAGGAGAAAAACAACGTACCAAATAATGAAGTAGTTTGCCTCTGCCTTAATTACTGGTGAACACCAATCTAGTGAAAGCCTTAATTGTACTTGAGAGTACCTTTCCCAAGGTACACAAATGTCACCCAATCAACTTTCTGTAGTTTCGCTTGCAGAGAGACGCCATTTTCACTGATATTTTTGGAAAAATTTAACGTAGAGAAATGATTTTGACGCAATTACAACATAAAAACACCTTTTCCAGTTGAAGATGGATGAAAATGGCAAAATTACAATAAATGTCATTTTTCTTTTTAACGTCCGTTACAAATTCCCGCCAATGTGAACTTTTCATCCCAATGTCTCCTCGGCTTCCTTGCTTTCGTCAGTTTTTAGGCTAAGCAAAGCAGACAGGCAGGGGTTGACCTCAAACACGTCTATAAATAACTCACCATAACGATATTGACAGTTTGTGTTGCATGCAATACCGGTACTTTTGTGCACAGTACGTGGGATATGTTTATAACTTTATACTGTTATGGAATTATCACTTGTTATGGAATTATCACTTCTGGGGTGCCGGCAAGTACGGCTGAAACTTTTATTATGAAGGAAGTTGAAGCTGTTTAGTATTATTCTTTTACTGCTTATAATGTTTGTCATTGTTTTGTGGCCCTGTATATGTCCCGCCAGCTCCCTTGTCCATGTTTGTGATGCACAAGCCTGTGCAGGATATTGCCTTTTTTAGTATATTAGAACTCATTTGTCAGTTTAGCATAAATTAAGTATTATTACGTCACTAGTTTGAAGCAAGAGGCTGGGCGCCGCCATACCGGCAACTTGACCGTCGGGCCGCTATCTCTCACCCCTCCGTCCTTGAATTGGCCCAATTTCGTCGGGGAGCCTTAACTTGCGCTAACGATAAAAGATGCGATTAACTTCAATCTGTCTTGATTTTGATTTTACGAAAAGAGCAGACTCTGCAAGGAAACCATCAAAATTCCAATTTTTCAACAAAAATGCAAAATTTTCAATAAACTTCTACAATATTAGCTCCCGGTTTTGTAAAATTGTGAAAAGAAAGCCCCAAAGTTTTCCAATGTCCTTTGAAGAGCGTTTCTACGTACGACAAAATATGAAACCTCACCAACCTTCAGTTTTTCCTTTATTCTTCAATTAAGACCCCATATTTTTTAATTCTTCTTTACAAATAAACCCATTTTTAACACATTTTATGCCATATAATTTCATAGTTTCGTTAATAAAAATTTCAAAATTTTCAAATTAAAAGGAAGTCAAAAAATTTGGGGAAAATTTCCAAAAGTATCAATTCAGTCAATTATGGAGTAACATTTTGAAAATAAAAGAACCACGAGCATTCATATGCTCCCGCTAAATCTTGAATCTTAACTTGTTTAATATAACCACTGAATGGAATGCCGCCGGGTATTCTAATTCCGAAGCTACGAAGTAATACAACATTCATTCCTATACCCCTGCGACTCAACCTGTGGCCTGTATGTGCGGCCTTAAGTTACAAAGCGAAGTCATTTTTGAATGCTATGTTCACCACAGGGTGAGCATAAACATTCGTTTTCCAGGCAGACAATAATTGTAAATACTCAGGAACACGCGCTTAGTATTCACAAAGCTGGCTACTGATTCTTCGATCTTTCTGAAAGATACTTCCAAATATTGTTGCAGGATTCGTTTTACATAGTCCTCCTTTAGAAGCAAGAGAAATCCATTCGATGACAATAATCTAGTGACTCATTTGTTTCCTCTTTTACAGGCGGGAAAATCCAATTTTTGACAGCTCTAATTGAACCTTAGTGAAAATAGGAAAGGTCGCACGGGCGCATACCACTTGTGAAAAATTGCTCCCCTAAGTCAATAGAAGGTAACAGGTCAGGGCAGTCACTAACAACATTTCAAGAGGTCTGTGCATGGAGAAATAAACGGATGTAATAGAACACGAATGAATTCAACTTACTGGGTGCAACCTATAGGTAGTAGGCTATAGTTTTAAAGCTACGGTAACTTTCACTGAAGTCAGTGAAACCAGGCGGTCACAGAGAACGGATGCAACAGAATCCCTTTTCAGCGTCGGAGCTACGGGAGAAGAGAGGGGTCGAAAGGGGATTTGCCCGGCGGATTTTTTCCTTCCCCTCCCCGCCCAGGTTAGATGATTCTGGAGTTAGGTTAACCAAAAAGATGAGAATGAGCTAGGCCTATACCACTCTTGAAACGTAATTTTTCATCCAGAGAAATGCTAAAATCGCAGAGCTTCCGGGACTTTGCTTTGGATCCCCATCTGCAGGAGTTGTGGCTACAAGTTAAGGCTCGGTCGCGCACTGTGCACGAAAAAATTTGCCGGAATATCTTTCTTTGCTCCATCCCCCCCCACCCGACCTAATCGTCACTTTCTGACCCCGCTATACTGCTTTTAAACCATATTAGTTGAAAGGAATCACTCTGATATGAAAGGCACAAGAAAATAATACCCGTATGGACCTAAAATTTCTGATACAGAATGGGGTTGTGTTCACCAAAGACGACAGAAACTCGAAACCGTGGTATATGCTACAGGGGAAAGGCATAAACGGACTCGACGCCGTGACTTTGAGACTGTCGGCATGTCGTGTGTCGCGCCAAGGGAGCATGTACGATGCCGCGTCTTCCCAAACTCCTTACCTTTGAGAAATTTTTGTTCAGTTAAGGAGGCGAAATCGGACGTGCTTTGGGTGTAAAAACTTTGTAACTTAAATGATGTTTCAGAGATGGAGTGCAAACTATGACGAATTCGCGCGTAAAATACTGAACTTGCATTACCTGTGATTTCCGTGACAAAACTTGCATTGTGTAAGGAAAATTTCTGCATACAATTTTTTCCATTATACTAAGGCGTTTGAGACGGGGAGGAGTCGCGGTGACCAGACTCCCGCCCCCAACAAATTTTGGCAAACTTTAAAATTCGGAAAGGAATGTGGGACAATTTCGGACAGACATTGAGATATAAAAACTGAATTCTGATATTAT
Organism: Holothuria scabra; assembly: GCA_037179385.1. Classification (NCBI taxonomy): domain Eukaryota; kingdom Metazoa; phylum Echinodermata; class Holothuroidea; order Aspidochirotida; family Holothuriidae; genus Holothuria; species Holothuria scabra. The sequence goes on from CM074191.1 coordinate 8,944,023, forward strand.
TTTAGTTACAAGAATAACTTCCAAGCGTGCTCGGAATCGTAAAAAACGATTTGCTCGAAAAAGGGGGAAAACACATTCAGGGTAAAATTTTCATGAAAAGTTACCAAGATTACAAGACTTGGCTACACTCTAAAAACATCCTGGTTAAGTCCTGGTTAATTTAACCAGGACGGGGTCAACGATTACCCATACACTTCCTGGTTAAAAAGAAAGAAAAAAAAGGAACTGTATGTAAAATTATTGCCCTCCGTCGATTCTGGTTAAATTTAACCAGGATATTTTTAGAGTGTACACAGTCGGCAGGCAAAGGAAAAGAGTTATTATTCGTGAGTTTTTCTTCAGAGTCAACACAATGCCCAATTTGGTCAATCCAAATCCTTTCAGACATTTATTCAAATAAATAAAAAGAATTCTTTTTAACATTTTCATGAAAAACACTAAAGATAATATAATAAAGCGACGCCCTAGGGAAGTCAATGGCCTAAAAGAAACAATGATTCCTAAGCCATCTCAGGCAGGTTTTCAGTCTTGCGCGACACTATGCCCAAAGTGACCATTAAATCTGAATTGCCCTTGTGACGTTTGGCTAATATGGTTTACAGGTCTATTGATGGCTAAGCAAAATTTTCAAAAAAAAAAAATAAAGAATTACGAAGATTTGTGACAAATTCAGGCGGCTTACTCTAAAATCTTCCCTCAGTTCTACTTCATAAGTATTGAAAGCAGTCTTAAAAATCGTCCGCCGAAATTGTAAAATATTTCTCCGAAAACTCCTATACTCTAAAAACTTCGGGTTGAATTTGAACTGGACAAGGATCAAATGGGCACTACACCTAAAAAGGTTTAAATATTTGACTATTTTGAAACCGAGCCTATACGAGTGTCTCAATCCTTTCAAAACATTTTCTGAAAAATAACAACGCATTATTGTGAAATTTTCGTGGAAAATTAACACGATTTAAAACACCGAGACTCGTTGGGAAAGCTTGTAAAACCGCTATTTGTCAGCGTCACTTCATAGTCTTGGTCAACACTTTGCCGGAAATTGTACGGGAAGACAGGAGTGGACAGGTGTAGGCCTATGTATGTACTAAACATTTTGCCCCCCAAATATGGTAGAGGTACATTTTATGTGGTAATTTTCTACTTTCAATGCTAATCTGCCCATTTTTGTTAAAGTGAGCACGTTATTGCAACAGAAAATTCAAAGGAAAAACTAATAAGATGTATTCACAAAGCTAAAGGGAATGCCATTTCCGGCCATCTGAGGTGTCACAGTTTTTCAAAAATTTCAAAATCTCATGGTGACTCTGTGGCCTACCTTTACGCAGGTTTCTTATAACAAATAACCCTCGGCCTCTGATGTACCATGTGAAACCTTTGCGAACGAGAGTGGGGTGGGGAGGAAGGGGAATTTTCATTGAGTAAATGTGGTCATTTGCCCCTCTTCCCGATAAGTGACCCCAGATATTGGCCACTGATGAGGGCAGTACGTAGACTTACAATAAAATGAGTACCCCAACGAATTTCAGTATCCAATAGTACTTTTCTAATTTTGCTCATATGTACTGCAGATTCTTCAATAAACACAGACCTTACAATAAGCTAACGAATTTCTACCAAAATTCTCAAGTTTTCTTCAAAACAAGCCCCGTTGTGTTAAATATTTGTAGAAAAGAAGCCCAAAGTATCGGGGCACTACACTTGAAATTCTACCACTAGTCGCGTCCAACCAGGACTGCCTTATCACCTTTACGGGGCTTTGAAATGCTGCCCCTCCCCATCGTGCGGACCCTGGCGTAACCCATGGCTTGTTGGACTCAACAACAGCACTGAATATGTAACAGAGTCATTACTATCTCTTTATGTTCGAACAGATATGGAGTTTGTCGTTATGGATAATATAACTAATTCGAATCATTTTGAATCATTATTTGTGAAAATTAAAACGGCGGTTTGTAAAACAATTATTACTGGAGTTATTTACCGACCTCCAAGGGAAGATGTTGATGAATTTATTCTTGAATTTAATAGTATTTTAAATACCTTAAATAATAATCGCAGTGTTTGTTTTATTGCAGGGGATTTCAATGTTAATCTACTGTCTGGACAAAAGGCGGACTTACTTAAAAATACATTATTATCATTCTCATTCTATCCTGTAATTGATAAACCCACTAGGGTGACAAAAGTATCGGAAACACTTATTGATAACATATTTACATATATTAATTTCGCAACTAGATCTACCATCATTAGAACTGATTTATCTGACCATTATCCCATTGCTATTATTTGTGAACATTTAAGTCCGTGTAGAAGGAATTTCACTAGGCCTGTTATTTTTAAGCGTGATACTAGTACTTCTAAAATATTGAATATGAAACTGGAATTAGATTCTACTGATTGACATGATATTTTGTGTAACAATAACGCTCAGTCTGCTTTTACTAAATTTAATAATAAACTTTGTGATATTTTCCAAAGAAACTGTCCTATGCGTCAAATTAAGTGTAAGAAAAATTTACAGAAGTCACCTTGGATTACCTCTGGTATTTTAAAGTCCATTCGCAAGAAAAATGTATTGTATTGTGCGTATAAGCGAAGCCCCACAGAACAGAATTTACTGCATTATCGCAATTTTAAGAACAGATTAACTGCGGTAATTCGAAATGCCAAGAAATCGTATTACTATGAGTACTTTAGTAAAAATAAAAATAACAGTAAGAAGATTTGGTCTGGTATTAATGGGATACTGAACAGAGGGGGTGGCAACACTAATGCGACTGGAATCAAGTTGAGAATTTAGATACAAATGATGATTCGAATAGCCTGCAAAATTTTGCTAATGATTTTAATAATTTCTTCACATCTGTAGGCGAAAATCTAGCTTCTAAAATAGATGTAACGTACTATAATTGCAATTGTTATCTCAATGATATTAGTGTTTTAGATGCCTTTATTTTACACCCAGTGAGTCATGAGGAAGTGGTTAGTACTATATTGAAACTTCAAAGTGGGAAATCCCCAGGGTATGATGGCCTTACCAATGATATTTTAAAACAGATACATGCCCTCATATTGATCCTCTTACTCATATTTTGAAATTCATACTCACGTTTCTTGTAAATATTATTACGTATTGTATCATAATAATAATGATAATGAATGTACGTTTGTATGTAGTACAGTTGAAAAAATAAACAATAAAACAATATATATATATATATATATATATATATATATATATATATATATATATATATATATATATATATATATATATACCTATATATATATATATATATATATATATATATATATATATATATGGCATTACTTTTCACGCTGTTTATATGCTTTTGGCCTATTTTCAAATAATCACAACTTGCGTTATGTATGTTGAGATGTATATTGCAAATTACAAAAAATCGACATAAACATCCCGCTTTGCCATTTCTTAGCCCCTTCCCCTACCCTCATTCTTCTTTAGTCTTTCTTCTTTTTTAAATTTCACAACTTTTTACGGACTGCCCGCTTTTCAACTCTACCTTCAGGACTGGAAATTATACATGGCTGTATGGTGAACCTCAATCCCGACTCTGGTTCAAGTCCTTGAGCCTCCTGCAACCCATCGTCACACAGGCCTAATATTACATAAATAAAAAGTCCGACTATTTGGTTAGGTTTTGTTACTGCATCTCTGTTTCAAAACACGTTCTTGCACCCCCGACCACTAACATAACCCCTATTCTAACACTTTTTCATTTGTTTAAAGTTCAGACCTCGAACAGAACAGACGCCATCTCCCGTTTTCTTTTAGCTAATCGTATATGTAGCTCAGACAGTCAGAGACTGATCAAATTTTCATAGTTTTATAGTTCTATGTGAATGGTTCCAACTCTTCCACCTGGTAGAGGATCTCTCGCTCTTTTCTTAGTAAAACAAATTAAGGAAACAATAACTTTGATGCCTAAAACGGCTAATTTCAACATTCTCCGGGGCTCTTCGGACCCAGTCGCGGATTAAATATTGCAAAAGTTGCAATTAACTAGCATGTTTGAAATCGCTTCACGATTAATCAGTGGTATCACTAAGGGACATAATGGACATTAGCAGTTTTCCGTCAGTCATAACATTCCAATGCCCCCTTCCTTACCCCCTCCATCAGTTCCTAACCTTGATTTTAAGTGTGAAGCGTACATACTTAGGCATAAAATTATTCATAAAACGTTAGTTACAAAGATCTCGAGACTTGGGTAACCATAAGGAAGCTGGAACATTTGGAATTGGGTGCATAGACATAAAGCTGACAAAATAATTTTAGCAAGCAGGACTATATGAAATTGACTTATAGCCTATACCAAACACAGTACCAACCATGAATACATGTCAAGGACCCTCCCTCCCATCGTCATTGTTATGGTTATGGACTACCACTTGAGTGTTTAAAATTACTTCGAGCAGTGATCAGAACAAATCTTCAAAATGATTTCGGTATTCTAGCTATCCACTATTAAAGTGAGAACGATATGTTCGTGAATTTACAGGCAACACGCTGACATAAATATGCACCACACGGGCTTCCTTACAGATGCACTTTCTTCCGTATCTTGAAGTACTCTTTTTCACTAGCGAAGGTTTTAGTAGCTAGCTCATTGCTGCCACAGGCATGCGTAGTGGACTACGGAGCTTTTAAGGTGTAATGTAATAGACCTTATATCTGAACTAATTTGTCTATCTTGTGAAGTAACGTAGGTCTATCGTCCTTTTTAACATTGGCTCCCAGATACTTTAATGCGTTAGTGTAGTATATCAGAAGAACTGTATATTAAGTGTCTTTATATTTTAGCATTTTTATGAGAAGGATATTGATATTTAAATTTTGATGATGACGACGACGACGACGACGACGACGATGATGATGATGATGAAGATGATAATGTTTGATATTTCAACAAATATCTCAGTTAGAGAAAAATATCTAAATTTCCACTAGCAAATACATTATTTCGGGGTGTAAATACTGCCACTGCCACAACGAGCTGGGGAGGGGTAAATATTTTAAATGTGGTCCTGTGAGCATCCTGATATGTCAATTTCTAGACCATAGTACTTATATATGCAGTCCTCGTCGATTGAAAACGTTAGGATGGAAATGGAAACGTTTGTATGTTTAAAAGCGTAAGCAATAAAGAGATAAGGTTTACACGAATTTGGCAGAAGGGATCGCAGTGCTTGAGACCTCACATTTTTCATATACTTCGGGGAGCCTCTTTGTTCTCATCCCTCTATTATGTTAGGACAGAATTCACCGCAGCTGTTATTATTTTCCATGTTTAGGAAGACGCAGTGTAGTTCAAACGATTATTTTAAACGGACAAGAAGTTGTGCTGAAGTCCGTCAATAACCTCAACAAGGAAAAGAAGAAAAGTTTCAAATAGTTCTTTAAGCTAAACATTTTTTAAAACAAGTTTTAGCAAATTCAGTATAGTTAAACAAGTTTTGAAATATTTTAGTATTCAGTGATCAACAAATACACTTCAGCAGGATAGGTTTCTACTGCTGTTATCAATACAACAAATAACCATCGGTAACGTCTCAAACTTCCTTCCAATAATTGGGTGTTTGAAATGCAACTTTGTAACAAGCTTAACTTCTTTAACTAGTACATGCACTCTAAAAACAAGAGAGTGAGATTGAATCTAGTCACTCTCTAACAGAGTGAAAAGTGTAGAAATTCACTATATTAGAATGTTAGTTCTCCAAGAAGAGTGACATTTACTTTAAAAAGAAAGTGTCAAATTTTTTCAATCTTCTTGGAGTGAAATTTTTGCTGTTTTGGCTTTTTTGGCGTGAGATTTTTATTTTTAGAGTTAGAGCAGAGTATGGGTCAAACTGATGCATGAATGCAGACCTGTGGACTGTCTAGGATATGCACGACATGGCACCCCATGTTGAGCACCGTGTCCCCATTTACATGTGAACACCCCAAAATAGCATGCATGCCGATGTTTTACCAAAATTAAGAAGTATCTAAAAGGCGCTTACTGATGAAAACGATTGGTTTCACATCTTTCATGGCTTCGGGTTCAGTGCACATTAAGTACAAAATAACCAAGTGGTGTCTGAGTTGACTAACCACGCCAGCCACTAATATTTGACTAATTTGTTTATTTCTTAGTAAAGGACTAAAGGATATCAGTTTTAATCAAACTTAATACTTAATAATATTTTTCAGGGACTTATTCAATTGGGTCAAATATTAGTCCATATTGTTGACTACGTGATTGGTCGATTCAGGCACTGTTTCAGACTAATTTGTGGGCAGTGTTCTGCATGTCTCCACCGGGAGGCCAACCCTCCAACCTCTGGAAAATCCTAGAATGGCACCATCCCTGACTAAGCCTGCTTGCTGGATTTATAACCATACATCATTACAAATCATTTATGCACACCCTGGCGGCTTTGAAAAATTGAAGAATTCAGAAATTTGCCATTTTTGTGGAACCAGTCTACTGTGTGGTTTTGACAACTTATGAAATTCCGAACTTCCAATTTCTCTCCAAAAAAGCGCCATATATTGGACATGTTTTGCTTCAAAAGAGCAACATTTTTCGCCCGTGCAAATTGCAATTCTTAAGCAGAGGTGCTCGCTTATACCTTCAATTTGGTAAACTTATCCGAGCTCTGGAGGTGAGAAAATCCGAAACAAGATCATCAAGTAGCACCAGTAACTACAGCGCTATTTTTATAAATTTTCTTCATAAAACTCCAAAATTTCTCCAACCCTCTTGACTTAAAAAAATATTCGCCAGAGAGCCTCATTCTGTAGGCGTTGGAAAACATTATGAAGCAACAACGATGTTTGGTTGCCGCTCAGTCTCAGATATTCCAATAGGATATGTCCTTCAGTAAACCCCATCTTTTCAAATTTCCTTACAAGAAACTCAGAATACACACTTTTCTTCAATACAAGCTCCATATTTTCAAATATCTGAAGAAAGAAAATAATTTCAGCGCCCTTTGAGCGCCACAAGTTACATCCCTAGTACCGTGCTGCTCACACTTAAAATCGTAAAATTTAAATGTCTACCCACCCCTCCCCCTTCCCGTAGGAATGTGTAGCTACTCCGCTGTGGACACCTTACCAGGGCATGAGAAAAAATTTAGGCCAGATGTCTTCTACACTTTGAAAATCAATTCGACGTTCCTACCTGCATGGGTAGAACTACACTGAGATGCGATAAGCCTGTTTCGGATGTCAATATTTCATTTGAACAAAATTATTAGTCTTATGTGAATACGATGCAAGAATGTCCATAACTTTATCGATCTCTTCATGACACCTTAAAAACTCCGTAGAAGTCAAACGTACACTAATAACCTGCTTGCTGCTTGTTTCATATTTCTCCCATGCTCATTGTCTGCTCAACCGTCTAGGGTAGTACAGTACAGTTGTTTGGCCATTTTGGAATTGGAGATAATGCTTACATTCATTTCAGTGATGCAGGAGGGGACGGTGAGGACTCTAATGAGTGTTTGCGTGTATGGGTAAAAAAATGCTTACTTATCATATTAGCTGTAAATAAAAACTGTTCCCACATTGTCGCAGGTTTTTAACCAGGGAAGGGGACGAGAAATGTATGCCGGCCGGGGATTTTCTATTTTCTTTGAGAACAGGCTTTAATCTGTACGATAAAATATGTAATCCCTCGGTGATGTACTTGACCTGGCTTTCAGGAAAGAAATCATTTCAAAATTACTCCAAAGAATTCTTTCTCTCAATATAAACCCCCACATTTTTAAATCTCCTACAACAGAGTCTATCAGAATTTTTATGCGTTCAATGAAGATCCAATATTTTCAACAATAACCGAAAGTGTTCCTTGAAAACAAGCCAAAAACTTTTCATTACACATTCCATTCGACATCCTTCGTCTTTATCAGGGCTTGTCTGTTCTGTCCCTGTCAGGGAACTTGGCTCCTGTCGGACAAAGCCTGCTTTGCCATGCAAGGGCTGCATGTACAACATCGCTGTGTATTAATTTTACCAGGCTGGCGAAGAAGGGGCTATGCCAATGTTCCCCAAGGTTCGATGTTCCCGAGAATTTTAGGAACATCCTCACTTCTGGGAATATCGAACCTCGTGAATAACGAACCTTGTAATCATCTCCAAGTCATCGAGATATCATGAAAACGGGGAACATCGAACCTTGGGAACACTGGACCCAGGCAACACCGGGTAGACCCCTGTGAAGAAGGCTGCTTTCGGTATTAACATGTTATGAAGTCATGATTGCAAAGTACTTTTTTCCAACTTGTAGTATTGCTCTACTATTGCTGGACTGTCTTTCTATAACAGGGAAAACTGAATGAAATCACCAAAACTTGTTGGTAAACTAAAACGTGTTTAAAGCAGAAAAATACGAAGAGACAAAAACACGTGAGATATCCTTTGTTCTGGAACCCACCCCCGTTCCATGCCATTGTTCCTTGGCATATCAATAAATCCAGTTTTTCCCTCCCTTCATCCTCACGATAACATGTAGAATAACAACAACCCCTGTCGTCAGTCGACAATGATACTCAATTTTTCTCTTAAGAAAGACAGGTTTTTTTTGTAATAAAAGAAACCAGAATTTGCAGGCTAAAACAACCCTTAATTTTTCATCGAAAATTTTGCCTTCCTTACCATTAAGGAACTCACCGCCTCTGTCAGAGGTTTTGTGTTATTACCCCCACCGGTTCCCTGTCGGGGAGCTTGGTCCACTGTCGGTAACTCTGGTCTTACAAGACTGTCTACAAGTCTGTCTACAAGTCTACACTATTTTTACAGGTACAGAAACGAATCACAAATCTGTCTACCGTTAAGTGATGGTACATGTTCGAGAAAATTCGCATAGTCATATGCTCGGAGATATGGTCAAAATAACTTATGCCTCTTAATCCAAATGGTAACCGACATAATCGTTCACTCTACTTAATGAAGATAAAAGCCTTAACAACTAGGACATGGTTTTTTCTTCTGTTGGAAACTGTAATGACCTGTGTATGTTTGAATGTGTTTTGCACATTAAAACTCAGTTAAAGAGATTTCTGAAATTTATGGGGATGTTGTAACTTCTTCTCATCAAATTAATGACACATTAACCATTGCCCCCGGAAAGCGAAATGATAAAAATTAACCTATTTCATTGCTGAGGGCACCAAAAATGTGACAGCCAACTGCTGTACAACGTGAAAGTAAGAAAAATATAAAAAGCTTATGATCAATCTTTATTTTTCTCTCTATCAATTCAACTTGAAAGTGCCTTCTTTCACTAAGTTAATTAAAAGCTTACAATATCAATGTAGAAGGTTTCAGTATCCAATAATTTGTCTGAAAAGGCGTATTCCCCAAAAGAGAATAGCCTTCAAGTGCAGTGGACAGCACCCTTAGTTTGGGCCAACCAAAAAGGATATCACAAGGGACTTAAAAAGGGACTTGACGAGTGTATAACTACTTTGTTCGAAGCTGTCCCAAAGATTACACCATTTGGGGTTTTAACCAGGTTTGTAGAACGAGTAACCCTTTTTGGGGCACACCCATACAAGAGTTTCAATGGCCCAGGAAGGGTGTCCAGTCCTCTTATCCCTTGCAAATTTTAGGCCTTTCTTGAGAGCCTAGATGCAAAATGGTGCGAAATTTTTGAGACTGGGAGAACTAATTTTGAACTCGAAGGTTTAGTTTAGTGGCGGAGCTGCCATATGGTCATATCATGCCCCCCCCCCCCCGAAGGCCCAAGATCGTCTGCAGGCGCCCTTTTTAGGTTTTTTAAAGTACTTTACTCTTGCACCGTTATTGGCAAAAGATATAATTTAATAGCGTTGTTTTAAGGCACCGATAACAAAAAAATACTCAAACAGCCACCAGTAAAACGTACCTTCATGCTTTATACGCACCAATGAATGTTGTCGCTGTGCCAAGTTAATTCTTTCCACACCAAGCGTGTTTAAAGCTTACAAAATGCACAGACTGACATTAAATTAACCCCCCAGGCCAATAAAAGATGTTGCAAAGGGCGCAACAATAATTGTAGCGCAAATAGGCCTCTTGCTGCCAGGGATAATTGTTAACATAGACAATAAAAAAGTTTATAAAGATACCAAAATAGCTTCCACAACATTTTTCAAAATCATTTGAAGAGAGCATTCAGATTAAAATAAAATAAAATAAATCTGTTATCAGAGTGATAATGGTTTAAGAGTTTTAATAAGCAGTTTTCATTTTGTTTTTCTTCAAGTGACCATTCTCATGATAAATGGCAAATGCTGACAATGCACGATAATCCCATGAAAATGATTGTTTCTGTACTTTCGTAGTCCCAAAAGCCAGAAAATCGCATCTAATTAACCTGATAGGTGTAGGGTACTATTATTTTTTTAATATTTTTTGAATTCGGTATCTAGAAGGCCAAGCAGACCTTTTGTCTTGGGCTATTTCTTGCAATGTACTTTATTAATGGCTATTTCAAAAAGGTCACAGGATGTAACTTACGTTACTTAATGTTTCTTCGTGTACTTATCTTGATTTCCAGATGCCAAAATTGTACATTTAACGGTGATTAATTTCCAAAACTCCCCCCCCCCCCCGCCGTAAGATTGCTTGCTATTTAGCTCTAGCAGGTTTGTTTAGTCTTTTTCTTCACAAAGAAGCCCATTATTACATTAAAATCTTAAATCTACACCTGACAATAACACAAAATGTAATTACCGCCTTCATACTAGAATGTGAAAGAGAGGGATAGAAACATGGGCGTCCGCAGGTTGGGGCAGGGGGGGGGGGACTTGTGGTCCCTTGAAATATAAAAAACCTGAAAAAAACGAAGGAAACAAAGAAAAAGACGAAGAAAAATTAGCATCAACAATTTTTTAACAGTTCACTCAGTGTTCCCCCTGTTTATATGCCGTAAACAGGCTTTAGAAATACCATTTCCAGCGATCTTAGTGGAATTTTGTACCTCCCCCTTCCCCCACCCGATTGATCTTCTGCGGAGGCCCATGGATAGAAAATTTAAACATGTTTTAATAGAAAACTTGCTGAAGAGAAATGGCAAAGTGTCTTCTACCAGGTGCGGAAAATCAAATGGAAGTCTGAAATGCCATGGCTTCGATCGTGCTAAGGCTCAGGGTATTCACTCCTTCGAAGCGCCCCTGTAGACCATTTTCGCCCCTCTGACCAAAATCCCTAGCTCCGCCACTGGTTTAGTTGTGGTGTTTTGGTGTAATATTTTTTTATTCTTTAATGCAAAACATTTTTTACTCCCACATTCCCCACTCCTAGTGGTTACAGGTCTGGTGACTTAGTGAGAAATCTTGATGAATAGCTGTGTAGAGAAGTATCGTACTTTACAACTTCGCTTTTTCACTTCTTGGTGTTTCACCTATCAGCGAAGCCCTGCATATGGTTCCATAGGAAATTCTCTTCAAAGTAATAAGACAAATGTCATCAACCACGTGTTGGAAATTTTATTCGTGGCGAAGATATTTTTGTACAGATACTATATATGATCAGATTGACTATTCGGAGTCAAAACACATCTTTTTATCTGTTTATTACGGATGCATATTTCTCCCAAGCTGTTCTTGGCCACCAACACTTTTGAAACGCCAATTTTACACATGTGCACCACGACGGAGATTGTCCTTACAAATAGGGTATGTCTTTTGATCCAATCCAATCAACTATAGCATGCAGCCGACCTCAGTAGTGTCTTACGGTTTTTCTTTTTGTTTAATTTAAGATATGCATGATGATGCAAGCTGCACAGGTTTATAGGATCATTACTTTATCATCACTGGTTACGGACACTATATATAAGTCGAGGTTGCTTATGTGGACAAAATTCTATACCTTGAAGGCTTGACAGCCAAGACCTGCGGGGTCTTCGGTCGTGGAATGGCAGAGTGGTCTTTTCCAGTGACTGAGCCATAATGTGATTCACATGATCATTGGTTCAAATCCCGTGGGGATGTTCATGCAGGGGTTTCCTCAGGGTATCCTGTCTTTCACTGGCAACCCACTTGGCATTATGTTTGCCACTAAAATCAATTGCCCACTTGACGAGGTTGTCGGACAAGAGCACCGTCGGGTGGTGCAGTTAACTAGTAGTCCACTTTTTCCTCCAGGCTTGTTTTGGTCTAGCCATCCAGTGAAAATTATGGGGCGGAAGTAAGTTAAATTCCTCAACACTCGGTTAAAAACCACTCTTTCATTTCTTGATTAAATTTTCCTCAATTCCTTTCCATTTTCTTTGCGGAAAATTGCGTATGCTAGAGTGCCCCAAATTGCGTTTTACAATTATCTTTTGAAATTGCAAACTTTTATTAAGGAGACACCACCCATCCGCCTGGCTAGCGATACCACTTCAGACCCTCTTCTGGAAAACCCTTGATCCGCCACTTCGATATGCTGTTTAAATTCTCCTAACACCCGTTAAAAATCCCGCCAAAGTGAACTTTTCAACACAATTTTCCCTTGGCACCCTCGCGTTCTTTTAGCGTCGGAGCAGTTGACTTTACAACCTTTCGTATTGGGATTTGTTCCTTTTGTTTATGCTTTCTGCTTCTGTATGGTGGTAAACCAGGGATGTTATAGCTCCCTGGTAAAACATACTAGAATAAAGAGCTTATCTGGCTAGATGTGCCAAAATTGTTTTGTTCACCCACCTTTGACACGTACTGCAGTCCTTAATGGAAAATTGCTTTAATTACTACTCGCCTCTTTTGTCAGTTTATATCAGTTGATGTGTAATTTAGACCTATAATCTCGTGGATAGGGTGGAAAAGATACATAGATACTGTAGCTAGCGAAACTTGCGTGACTCGATCTGACCCCAGTAACAATTTCAACCCCAGAGAGTTATTTGATGGATAGTGCAGTGAATGGTACAGAAAAGTCCTCCAATATGGTTGCAAAATATGCAGACTGAACTCATAATAGGATACAAATGGATGTTACCAGGACGGGCACTATGGATGGAAGATCCTTTCTTTTTCAGTTTTAAAGAATTAGAAAGGGGAGAAAAGGAAATTATGCTTATGGATACGTGGTGGTTGGAAACATTTTACAAAGTGAAGCTAGGGTCACCCCACCCCTTTGGTCCCTCCTTATAAAAACAGCGATTCGCACTAATAATTAAAACAGTAATCCACCGACCAACTTTGGGAGATACATCCACGCCAATAAATAACGCACACACGTGTGTAAATGCTTACGTCCTCATGCATTGACCCTTGCTCGGAGGAGCGAGGGCAATGCACCCGCTTCTTAACCTCGTTCGTTTGCCAAGGTCGACGTTCGGCAGGCGGTGGGGTCCGCTTGTCTCGGTGCGGGGTGGTCAGGTGATAGTTAACCTGTAAATGTTTAATAAGCTGTACATAATGTTGTGTAAATAGCTCGAGTGTGGGATGTCGGGAGGGGATTAGGGTGTGGGGGTCGGGAGGGGATTGGCATGTGGGTGGTGTACATGTATGCCGCGAAGTTTCGTTTCCCAGCCCTTGTAAATCGGTATGTAAATAGTTAATAGTTCTGTTCTTGTTCTGACCATAAATTTGTGTTTGATTTAGCAGTTTGTAGGCCTAAATAGTTTTTCCGTTTATGTTTCTGCCCGGTCCGGTTTCAGTTGTTTTTGTCCGTATGTGCCTTGTTTTGGTTCTAGTTTTTGTTTCTCCGTGCCCCTTTCTGTGTACGTAAAAGAACTCTTGCTCGAGCGGTATCCTCCACTTTATGAACTTTCCATGTTCAAGGATGTGCAATGTGACTCCAGGGGCAGGTAGGAAGTAATATCCCTTTGAAGATTGGTGCCGCCTTGAGTGGAGGAAATTTTTCGATTCCGTCGGCAGCCTAAATCCGTAGGATAACATATTATCGCAATCGCTGGTTGCCCAGACAATTATATGCATGATTTTGCTCATAGAAAGGGCGACTCTTTCGACACAGGAGCCATTCTTCTATTAAAATAGAACTATTCCCCTCATTTTTGTCATTTCCCTCATTTTTGTCATAAAAGTTTATTTTTTGAAGATTCATTCAATAAAACTCGAAATTTCATTTTTTTAACTAGATATGAAACAACCCAAAATTCCACAAGGCTCATCTTTGTCACAACTAAAAGCCTTGGTCGTGGCATCGGGTCATTGGTCCCCTGTAGGGCATTTGGAACTTTGCTTCCTGCTGTCGGGCAAATCTTGACACCGCTCTTCTGATTAAACTTCTGATATTTCAGTCACACACCTCCTTTCCTAGATGAAATAGTTGTATTCTGACCTCCTTGAGGAACTGATATTACGGTAGGGATGGGAGTGGGAGGTAAGTTTTACTTCAAGAATGTTTAACTTTAAATGGGGAAAACAAAAAGGGAGCAGCTTTATAACATAATAAAGCAAAACCTCTGTATTTGCATTGAAGTAGACCTATATGGAACATTTACTGACCGTCCTTGAGCATGTGCATAAAACTGCCAACAATTTTAAATAGATCAACTGGGGAAAGAGGAGGTAATTTCCTCTTTATAAGTGTACAAGGATTTAGGTTGTCGGATGTGATGGAAGGTGCAGCAGAAGGTACAGTAGAAACAGTGAAATGGTGGCCTATACTGTGTTTGATACAAAACCCACCGATCTACTGCATTTGGAGTACTCAAAATAACACAACTTAGACAAACCATTACCTATATAGTAGTCCATAACAGCTCCTCAATCAAACATAGTTGTTGGACGTTAACCTGAATTGACTGTTCATTAAGAAAACGAACTTGCATTTTTCAGAACAATTTTCGGGTACCTATTACCTACATCAGTGACTTGCATGAAATGTTTGAAACAATGAACCCTGATGTTCGAAAAATATTCCAACAAGTTGATAAGGTACTCAGACTAATTCTTGTTACTCCAGCAAGTTAAACTATAGGGGCCTATAAGCCAATTTGTCTCCGTGGTGACTCACTTTGGGTAAGTAAGTCTCTACGGGACAGGGCTTGTTTTAGGCTAGTATGACTCACTTTTTATTTTCTGTGGGCCCTTTAGGAATTACCATGAAGCAATCAAGGCTTAACCATCTGCTGCTGCGCGATGTCCAAAGAAATGTTTTGAGAAATATGCCTGCCCAGTTTTTCAGAAATGGGCCTTTTTATGGCTTATAAGGAAATTCATAAAGCCGTATATGTATAGCCTATTTTAAAGTAATTCGCTCGACCTTCTAACCTTTGTCGAAACGTGTACGGGGAACTGAAATATAAGCCTACAGAACTGTCATCTTATTAAAAAAAAACTGAAAGTTCATTGAGAAATTTCTCTCCTTCTTTGGTAGTCTACGGTATGCTACTATTCTACTGAGTTGAATATGCATGAGTAGTATAAATGTTAAAAAAGTCTAAATATTTGCCGGAATTACCGAACCCCACCGTGCCCACCGTGCCCACCATAAGCCACTTAGAGATGCGTTGATTATTTCCGCAATTGTAAAACTGTCCCCTCCTCACAAAAATCCACTGGGCTTCGCTTCTTTTTTTCCCAGAGCCAAAATAGTTTCTTAAGACCAGTCCCTAGTCATCTCCTGCCACTCTGAATGAGGACTTAACTATAATTCTAAAAAATAATAAGTGGTCTTGGATTCATTGCGTATTTTAATAATAAGTACTGAGATTGTAAAATATAGAAATTGGGAAATTAAAAAACAACAAAGCAACGGTACTGGAATATGTCCGTTCGTTCAGGGATCTGTCACTTTTGGGCATGACCTTCAAGAAGAGAAGCCTACATCTGGGTCAAACTGCCCGTGTCTGGTCGATAAACTAAACCCATATATAGCTACAAGTCAAAGTACTGGGACCGGCGTACGTGCACTTCAAACCTGAAGGGAGCTGCCCTTAGTAACACTGTCAGCTGCTGGCTTTCCTCAAATCGTCTTCGCGGTGAGATATGAAAGAATTATTACTTTATTTAGATTACAGACAAGGGAGTTGCTAACCGAACGTGACCTCCGTGAAAGGTCTAGTAATTCGTGTTTGAGAGTGAAAGTACTACATACAGTAGGCCCAGCTAGTTATCGTCGTTTGTTTTATAACAGAAGGATTAGTAACTCAGAGGAAAGAAGTTGAAACTGTATAGTTTTGTGACAACTACGAACCTATACATATGTGTTTATCTATTATAGCGGAATCGACAAGTTGAAGTTTAAATGGTAAGCAGGCAGTGTCCATAGACAGTTCTTCGGTGCGCCGTATGAAAGAGAAAATCTACAGGAAATAATTCTCTGGTTGGATGTCTTCTTTTTTATTTTCACACCAGCTTGTCATGGAAATATCGTTGTTTGGAACTGGTTTTTCAGTGATGAACAAAAAGCCTGAATAGGCCTAAAGATCATAACATAGGCTCTTTGCCGGATCTTAACAACTTTAGAGAGGAACAATTGGTAAAAAATAAATGCCGTAAAGAAGTGTTTCACCAACTTATGCGAATCATGATATTCTTCATAGTTCGGCAACCGCCAGTTTACTCTGTGTTAGATCTAGATCGATAAAGCCAACCTGTCATGGACGATGATTTGATTTAGCCGGCAATAGGCAACCAGGTCTACAAGGGCCCGCAAGAGTGAACTATCACGCAAGAGTCGGCACAACGACATTATAAATTTGAATTAATTTCAACTTCGAAGGTTAGCTCATATCTCTGATCTGGTTAACATGTTTCTCATCGATCAACAGAGACCGATGAAAGTATCTTGAGTGAGACGTTGTGTGTACAAATACGGGTTTATCTTCATTATTTCATTGACTATATAGCTGTATAGTGACTGTGCTATTTACGTGCTGAAAAACGGACACGGCCAGACGGTGAAAAGATTCATAATCCATGGCCGAAATCCCAAAAGACTGAATACCAACATTACCCTCATAAACGGAAACCAGTGGAACTATAATACCACTCCCGAAGAGCCACGTCAGTCCCTAAAAATTCTAAGTAAGCTGAACTCGCCAATCGAAAAACGAAACACCACCTTCCCATAGAAAACCACGAACACTGCTCACGAAGAGCCACAACCACCAAACAAGTAGCTGCCTCGAAGGGCCACCATCCGAAAGGCTCGCGAGGGGTCGGTGTCCACTTTTGCCATTTTTACAGTATAATGACTAGTATGACAATCGAGAGACTTCAGTCAGTACAGTAGTTTCTGTATTCTGAAGATTCCTATGATGAGATACGCTTGGGAGCAACGTACAGCGCTGAAAAAGGCCGGTAGGCTTAAATAATTTCATTTTTATTTGCCGAATGGAGGAATGACATTCTGCATTCGCCACCGTTCTAAATACAATCCGGAAGTTCAAAATTTTTATCACCATACATAGTCCAGCAAGGAAAAATAAAATGTTTTCTAAAAGGAAAAGTTATGAGAAGTGTGGTTTAGGACTGGGTAATAAAACTGAGCTAAAACAAGGAAATGAAAAGCGACATCAGAGCACATGAATTCAGGGTTCTAGCCAGGAAAAATGCCCAACCGAGTGGGAGTTCATTGACATTATGTCATTCTCACGTAATGCTGGCCATATCTCAAGATCTAAATGACATAGTCTGTGGTCAGTTACATGATTTTTCGTTATTGACAATACCAGTACAATCATTCAATTGGATGTTATGTATCTGATACTGTGTATCCTAATGTAAATTACACTATGAGTGTGATGAAAATCAAACTGGGCAATGACGTTCAAACTGGGTGTTGAAATTTCAAACTGGGTGCTGACTCAAAAAAGTAAATTCAAACTGGGTGCAGCACCCAGTTTGAATGGCCTGGCTAGAACCCTGTCAGAATACTAGCATTATTTCCTACTTCGATTTGGAATTGGTTGATACGATACTCAAGTACACTAGGTCCGGCCTGCCAACGGATACTCAGCATGAAAACTGTCTTATCGGGGTCACAGCCTCGGGTAGAAAAGCATAACGT
The DNA here is from genome assembly GCA_037179385.1 of Holothuria scabra. Classification (NCBI taxonomy): domain Eukaryota; kingdom Metazoa; phylum Echinodermata; class Holothuroidea; order Aspidochirotida; family Holothuriidae; genus Holothuria; species Holothuria scabra. The sequence continues at coordinate 8,962,012 of CM074191.1, forward strand.
TATGAACATTTTAAGCCTAAGATTTCGCCAATTCATCGCACAAAGGTAAGCAACGCGAACATGTTTACTTGCCTATTTGTACTCAAATGATATACTGTTTACCGTATCCTTCCTACCAGTCTGTATTGGGAGGAAATTTCACATCCCGCACCCGTGAGCTGGTTTTCAATTCGTATGATGGGAACGGATGTATCCCCCTTTTAAATGAATTTGGTTCAAAGTCATTGTTTTGATTAGAATATGGGGTGAAACGGGGCTATGGACCGTTCTTTTCCATCCTTTCCTAATTACGATAAAAGTGTAGGGAAGGTTTTATTGTGGATCCAAGCCAATTTAAAAAAAAAAAGCTGATTGGTCCACTGGCCCAATTCTTTCATATCCATCCCAAGAGACCCAAGAAGCCCTCTGTGGGCTGGGGTGTAGGATATGCATACGGTATTTCCTGCCTGTCTCAAGAGGCGAGTAAAGGGAAGGACTTGTACGGTTTCTAACGGGTTGTACCATTTTTGAAACCGCATTTAAACTTAAGTTTTATCTAATTGACACTGTATAACACATTCGTGTGGTTTGTCGATAAATCTCATCTAACTCCATCCTACGAGTTCGAAAAAGAGAGAAAAAAGGACCCGCCACCTGCACAGCACTGCAGTTTTGTCACAAAGTATAAGATCGACATTTCAGCAGTGATCAACATTATAGGGAATTATAACACTATGCCTCCTGCAACTTTACTAAGCTGATCATAAGGACGTGATTTTGTATACATATATCCGATGTATTTCTAAAACAGGCTATAAAGTTTCTTTAAAAATTAAATTATTCACTATAACTTTTTCAAAAGTCCCCCGACACTCTGGCAAAATGTCAGGGGCGAAACCAAAATAATACTCCCGACGGAGCCCTGCTCTCTAAAAGAGTTACATACGCTTCCTAAAGGAGCTATATGTCCCTGAAGGACACAAACTTGACCAACCTCTCAACCTTCTGTCAGATCTCTATTTATATCATGGGTCTGTTATGAGCGGTCCCGTTCTACAATGACTGAAAATTAAGTTAACGCAGAATGTCAAATAGGGTTTCGCTCCTGGCATTTCGCCAGATTGTTGTGGACATTGGTTAAAGCACCTTTATAGATGTCAACGCTTTATATGGAAAAGGAGCGAATTATTCAGGACTGGGCTATGGATTATCGAGCTGGTACCAGTACAACCTTTGTAGTTGCAACCCCTATGTATGTTCGCGATTTGACAAATGCGCGCTATTTCAAGACTACTGGTTACCGGGCTTGTACCAGTACAACCGTTACAGTTGCACTCTCTTTTTATGACAAAGAAGTATTTTTCAAGAATAGGCTATGGATTATCGGTTTTCAGTACAGCTTTTACAGCTGCAGCCTATATGTAGGCCCGTGATTTGACAAATGAGTGCATTATTCACTGCATGGTTACTGGGCTTGTACCAGTACAACCTTTATAGGTGCAACCGATGTAAGCTGATAAGCCCTTGGTGTGGCACATGAACGCATTATTCAAGACTACCTGTAGAACATGAACAAAAGCTTAGATGATCTGAGAGCGCGTTATTACAGATTAGCGGTAATGGTATGGGCTTTGTACCAGTACAACCTTGATAACTTCGTACTTGTGTAATGAATTTCCATCTCGGTATATCCATGGCAAGTATCGCACTGTTACAAAATGGAGACTTGTCCAAAATAAAAAGTTGTGTGTTGTTGTTATATTCTTAACAATGTATATCCAGCTTTTTGCTGTTTTCTATAATAAATTTGTTTTTTCAAAGTCACATTACTGTTTCTTGTTGAAGTCATATTTTACGCTTCTAAAATTGAAAAATGTTCATGTGTGCTTTTAAAGTTAGATATTTAATGATGAAACAGAGACTTTATTAACTGCTTCCAAACAAAAGTCAATTTTTCCCTCTGAAAGTCGTTATTCTAAGGAATCATAAATAAAGTGAAATATTTTACTGGAAAAAATTAAACGTTAATTTTTAAATCGATTTTTTTAAAGTAAAAACACCAATAACCCTATTTCCTATTTTTTGAAAGTATTTCCTACGGCCTTCACTGATATTTCATTGTATTGTTTTGCACCTTTTTAGGTATTAAGAAGGGACAGGGTATGACAGGGTATCGATATGGACATCTAGATATGCAATTAAAAAATTTGCTATAACAAGGAATGCTTAAATAAATATTTAAATGATTTCGAAATGGTGTACAGCTTGTAACGCTCATTAACCTTGAATAGATTGTCATTTCCGGGTTGGAAAACTATGTTTTTCTAACAGATTTTTTACTAGTTAACATTTCGTTCGACACTGGTGCTTCTTAAGTACAAACCTTGGAACACTAGTAGCCTAAAATTGTCTGAAGACATGTAATATAATAATTTCAGGTCAAACTAGGACAAATGAATCGATTTACTGTACACAATTACATTTTAAAATAGCATAGTCAAGATTTAGGTCAAAGGTCAAATTTCGTACTTTGTTAACTTTTAGAGGGGTAATTTGCAACTCTCGAGTTTCTAGTTGAAAAATAATAGCCATTTTACTTTCCCCTACCCCTTAAATTTTTGATTTTTCAGAACCCTGACTCTTGACAGATACCCGATAGATTTCCCCAACCCACCCGAAGATACCCATATACCTGAATTTTTCTGCTTTTAGACATGTCAGGGAATCGAAAAAACATAGTGGCATTAATGACCATTCCAGGTGGCACTTTCCTCAATCTGAAGCCGAGCTAAGTTAATATAAGAAAAAAAGGTGAAGTAAGTCCAGAGGGTGCATTTGATACAGTGTATACTCGTCCACCACCCTTTTTCGGATGCGGGGACCTAGAATTATCTAACTATTTCATTGCTTCTGCGGAGCATCACCCACCAGGGGCGTCGATCCTGGAGGGGATGGGGAATTGCCCCAACAATGGTAACATTGGGGGCTAACATGTTGTTTTGCCCCCAGTTAATCGAACAGGTTAAAATAAAACAAAACCCAGAATTAACAAAATGTTCCATGGTAGTGCACCAATGACTTCAGGTATTCTAGAAAACGTCAATTTGAGCCTCTTTAGAAGAATTAATAATGTATGTAATGCGCCAGCTATTTTTTGTGTATATGCGTGTCGATGCGGTTGTGTATGTGTGTTTCTTTTGTGTTTAGTGAGCGTCTCCTCGCTTTCGCGTGAGGATATTTGTAACAATTCTTTGTAACTTGCGTCAGTGTTACACGATGACTGAATGGTTGGCAGACTCCGATTCAAAAGATTTTATTCAGCGACCAATCGGTTAATGCGATTGAAATAGTCAATTAAGAGATAGTGAATAAGTAGATGTCTCTTGAAGCTTTTCGGTGAAAATTTAAGATTCTTTCCAGCTCCTCTAGTCTCTTTAGATTAATTTTCACATTGAGTTCAATCAAAAGAATTGACACAGCTAGTCATCATATCGCCACCCTGATGAGGAAAGAAAAAATGTACATGATAGTTAATTTAACAACATTTTGATTTTACGTCAGGTGTAGTTATATCAATGTTATAGTGGAGTTTCAACCTTATGGGGATAATCATCTCACCCCCAAACCACAATTTTTGTGGTGTGCAAAAATGCTCTATTGGTACAACGTTTTAATTTACAACTAGTTCAAAAATGCAAAGTGTCAAAGCTTAAATACTACAGTGCATGTTTTGTAGTGGGAGTGTTTTGATTACACATTGGGGTCTAGTATACTCACCCTGAAGCTGCAAACTGAGATTGTGTCTGGATGAGGATGAATTTTTGACAGTTGTGGAAGGGGCCCAAGGGAGTAGTTCCATAGTATTGAAACTGTTTGCGGAGAGGATAAGGCCTTTAACGTACTGTCTCCTGGTCAATTTTACACTTAACTGTTAGTTAGAAAATGTAGGGTATATTTTTCAAGTTAAGTTTTACGAAGTAACCAAAAGTGAATTATAAATTAAACCATTCTTGTTTCTTAACGCTTCTCAATGATCAACACATTTTTTTCTTTAATTTTAATTTTTAAGTGTTCTCAAATGTTTTAATTATGGACGTAGATGATAAGCCCTTTCTTATTTCAACATAATATCAATAGATGACTTCTTATGTCGACTTGAGAAATCAGGAATCCATGTTTCTGTATTTTCCGTTTGAGAAAAAACGTCAGAGTTTTATATTTCAATTTGGCACTCATCGATTAATGCGATTCTAGGCCAGAACTTCTGTACTTTGAGTAAAAGAATTGGTCAGCTTTAAAGATGCGTTGAATCTAATTACAGTCTTACCTGCACTTTGTTCATCTTGTAGCCATTTCAGTCACTTTTTCCCTTACCTTGATTGCGGAATGACTTCATGTACTTTACTATGGTCCAGTTGAGAGTGTTCTGTTATAACGGCTATCATCGCTATTCCGTGGTTATGATATTGGCTGAGTAATATGTCCTTCTCGGTTGATTTCCTAAATATTTCCCGTCTTTTATTGAAAACAAATCAAAATGGGCAAAATTTGATAAAAGCATAAATGTGTCATTAGAATAGCCACAATTTTTCATTTGTGTTAAAAGACTTTTTCGTGAAAACATAGGATCTATTTGGAAAGAAGATTGCAACAAACGTTCTCAGTCACAAGTAGATATTAGTCAGTAACCTCAAATTCAAATTTAATTCGTCAACTATCATTTCAGACAATTTCGAAAATTTTGCAATGTAAACGTTAGAAGTTTTTTTTTTTTTTTTGTTATATTCATTCATACTTAAAAATAGACTTTATCTTCTATTCGCATGTTTCGTCTAGGTGACAGTGTGAATTAACAAGTTAACGATAATGAATAATGAATAAAATGTCCCGTTTATTTGAAGGTAGTGTGATAGCTACAAGGGAGCTTAGAAAAGGTAAACCTTAGGCCTTAAACTTCAAGTCTGCTTCAAAGGAACAGATGCGGGGTGCTTGACCATACTGAATAAACAAATAAGCCATTTTCTATGAGTAAAGTGGTAGCCGAGAAGTACGAAGCGTCGTAATAATATTACTGTCAAATATATTTTGCATTGTGTATTTCCATGCATTTATTTGACTTCATTTTTTTTTAACACAAGTGATATATACATTGCGTGGTTAATAGGTTTTGACATTTTATATTCCCACATGAAACAATATGTGCAACGTTGAAGCGAAGTTTACAGAGTGTATATGAAGGTGCTTTACCGTAGAAAACGACTAGCGAACCAAACACTAACCACCACTGAAATGATGATAACGACACCTACAGTTGAACCAGCTGCTATGGCGATTAAAACTAGAGTGAATAGACAATGACAAGAAGGTGTTTGGTTAATGAACACGGAAATAAAATAAAAGAGAAAGAACATTTATTGACATTGAAAAAGTATGTAAGGCAATGTTGTTATGATTAATGTGCTCCAACCGAAACATACTTTAATCGTTGCTAAATGCACCAAAGGAAACTCGTGAACTGGGATTAAAGGCAATGGGGTGGTGGCGTTATATATTTATCAACTGATTAGCGACGACGTTTATAATTCCGATTCCAATGACTCCTAAGATGTTCTAGTAATGAATAAAGTATGTCATAATTTCATTATATGATTTCAAACAGGAAACCCAAGGTTGTAAATTTAAATATAGAATAAATTCTTTCTTATATCAATAATTGTTAGTTAGTTTGTTTGTTAGTTAGATGGAGCTTTACCGCCCAGTTTCTATCTAATTGGTTCAAGTCGAGCAGGACGGGGCTTTTTTCCAGGTGTGGCTCACCGGTTTGTTTTCTTTACTCCATTGCCAATGATGAGCACCAAGGACAATGGCATTATGGTTTCATTTTGAAAGGTTTCGGTAAGACCCGGCCTCCCGACTACAAGTCGCACTTGAGTGTGCAGTCGCTACTTACACCAATAACAAATAGTTTGTAAACCATAATGTAAAAAACGAACCTTGGATAAATTGCAAAATATTTGTTTTACATTAAAAATAAGCACACGACATTTATTACTCCCGTAAGGAATTAAGAAAGATATGTCATTAAATTTAGTATGCCATCTTTGTGAAGAGGTAATTTAATGGTAGATACCCTTTCTGTGTTCTTTTCCATCACCGTTTTTGTCCTCTCCAACGTCACTCTTTCCGTCTCCTTCTTCAACGCAGTCATTATCTTTGTCATCTTCATCATCATTTTCAACATCATCATCACCGCTGGCTTCACATCCACCTTCAAATGAAGTAGATTATTTTGTATTATTGTGATATTTTATTACTTTTTCTTAAAAGCTTTTTTCTTATTAATGACGTTCATGGCAATTTCGAAATGTGTTGCTAAACGCAGACACTTTACACCTCAACGAATTTGGCTGTTCCTTAGATCTTTCAAACGTACAGAATGATACCATCTTCTTTAAACTCTAAAATATTTAAAATTACCAGGTCATTCCCTGCCTTGACATCCGTTTCCACGATTCTTGTAAAAGAAAACTACAATTTTCGGGGGAACGTTGATTTCTTAATAATTATGGTCACACGGTATTATACACACTGCTAAACAGCATGGAGGAGTGTTTCAAATTTTTGGCACACATAATTTGTCGTTTATACACATTCCTGCATGTCCCTGAGGCGGCCGTGGCAGTGCAATTTTCTAAAAAAATGAATTCGTGCCTATAATAATAATAATAAACCGTATACGAGTGACCACAGAGACAGATATTTAAGCACAAGTGCAGTTCCCTTCAATGCAGTAGCCTGGGAAAATTCCATTTATACAATCAAAACAATCTCAGTACCGTTAATGCTGTGTTATATAAGCTTTGGAACTTTTTATTCTTTGAATTAGCTGCCAATCAAAGAGCTGAGCCAGTTGAGAATTTCGGTGCCCCCGTACCAAAATTATAGTTTGGGGTGAGAGGTTTGGCCCTTAAAGGTCATGTTCGACGCCCGGGGTTTTCGATTGCGGGCAAGCATAAGTTGGGTGCTTATTTTCTCTTTATTTTATTTTCTTTCTCTTTTGACATTTCTTGCGCAAAGGAAGCAGTCTCCTCGCTGCCCCTCCCCCCCCCCCCCACAAGGCCGCCCCTTTGTCAGACCAAATGTTCTTATTATTCAAACCAAATTTATACCTTTTTGTTTCGATTGTTCCCATTTTTCAAACATTCATCCGTCCATTTACGCAATCAAACCTTTAATTGTTTTCAGATAGTTTGACAGGCTAGCTATGATCTCCGATGATGCAAAATCCTTTTTTTTCCTTGCTTGGGATTATAATTTTGCTGATTATTAATCAGAAATATTGCAACGAAAGTAATCCGTGCCTCTATCGCTTCAGGAAGAGACGAGCCTTCTAGTCAAAGCAAAATATTTGAAGATAAATCATATCAGAACATTAAGAGGGAGGAAAATAACTTCCTTGCACTTCCTCCATGGCGACATATCGTTTCATCAATTGGTGAATATAGGGTAACCTTAAACCAAAGTAACATTTTGTATGTAAATGTTTGTCAATCGTTTAAATTTCAAAGACCATGACTGCGGTCGTCAGTATGTAACCTATGATGAAATATTTCATATCGCTTTCATTGTGTAAAGAAATGCAATACAAAGTACCCTTGCTATCTTTCTTATTTAAGTCATCGTCTTCGTCGAAGTAGAAATATCCATCATCCTCGTCACTTCCTTTGTTATCACTTGATGTAGTTCCTCCTGTTTTTAGAGAAATCAGGGTTTACCTGTTATTGGTTTTCATACACTCCTCATAATTTGCTGGTTGTTTTCGATTATTTATTTGACATTCATACGATTCTTACGTGAATACAGAATCACTTACAAACTCTAATCTCAAACAAAGCTCTTAATACAGTATCTTACAACGATGTTTAAACGAGTTAGATATTTTTAAACTTTGTAACCGAACGGTAAAATGCATGAGTCCCTATCGTTTTACATAGACCACAAAATTGGCAAATGCCCATGATTAATAATGCGGTTATATTAATGTTAGCAAATTTGTCAGCAAATCGCTTGATTGAGAAAATGAGAGATATAACGTTTATTTACTTTGACATCACACACGAAACGTTTCCAGGAAAACTGCGTTAATTACAAGGAAAGTTTCGGTTGATGTATCACATTCGTGGGTGACACACCACTAGCATTAGATTGAGAGTACTAAACGGTGAGCCCAGCATAAGAGGGAATGTGGCGGATGTATGGACTACATCGGGTCCGGAAAATCATCACTCGAGCTGTTCTCTACGAACTAAATAGTGGATTCGTCCTGACCTGGCTAACAAGACATTCAAGGTATTGAGGTCATAGGATTGCTTTAGAACATGTCTCTATATAGGCCTACCCATAATACACTAAAGGTATTAAGACAACTATAATGGTACAATGTACCTTCATTACGGGTAATATTTGTTGCCTTTATGAAATGTCAAAATCTCTGTCATTTAGTAATTCAAATGTTACAATTACTGAAACCTACTATTTCGAATTAAAATCACCAAAATACAAAATGATATAACACAAATTGGAGTAATTATTATTTGAATTCTGTCTTTATGTCCTTCTACGGTACTACTTTTATATGGATAAGTTCTTTAACCTCCGACCATCATCTCAAGTGTATATCCTTTGAGATGCAGTGTTCACATAACAGATGGCTTTTTTGAATAACTTTTATTGCTCAGCTTCTCTTTGGCTGATGGACATTGTGTAAGGAGAAATCAACTGGTTAACCACGGACTGCTCCCTAACCTAATCCTTAAACAAACAGTTAATAAAAAATACAGTCGATACATTACATTGCAACAGCCTATCAAAGAATTCCTCGTCAGATAGTAAACATCCGTCATCGTCATCGGTGACGATGTTGTCTTTGCTTTCTTCAAGGAATCAATAAGAGGAAGGAAGACTTTAATAATTACCTCGTGCAGTTTTGGTTTTCTTATCAAAAGAGGTACAATATGAATGACCCCAACTGCCCGGCGCCTACGAATTCGAAACTTGGAGAAAACATAGACCAAGCGCTTTGTGAAATGTATGGTGAAAATATACACCTGCTCTTATGTGAAAGCTTATTGAATACTTTGAAACGATTCTCTCATCACTAGAAAAAGGTTAAACCCTCATTCCTACTACACAATGCACGTCCTGTGTGTAGAATAAGTTGCATACAGTTGAGGTGAGGAATTTGTACGTGGCGAGTAGTTTATCCCCGGCCATCGACTGTAAAATGCGCACACAATTATTTCTCATGCCCCGAATAGAGGGATGAAGGTCACAAAACAGTGCACATCCCTGCATGGTTGTTTCATTGACGGCTAGCAGTTGCAGAATATCCCCACGGTATTAACCGCCTATCGTAAGAGGCGACTTAAAAGAGAAGGACTTTCACCGTATTTGAAAACGAACTTGAACTTAAACATGGCAAACCGTATTTGAAACAGTTTTTGAACTTAACCTTACTAACTTACAAACCTACACAGTTCTCTGTTTAAGAGTAGGCCTACTGTCGTGTATACTGTGACATGTTGGCCCGATAGCTCTCTGGTAACGGTATTTGTTATTTCGTTAGTATGTAAGTGATCGGTTTTGGATTTTTCGACCACACGTGTATTGGTTCCACCTGTATGGCCGTTTCGGTTTTCGGAGCACGTAAAAGGAGACCTATACACAACACAGGTACCTATCAAGACTTTTCATACACTTTAAACGTATTGTTATTGTTGTGATTATCTTGATCAACTTTTCAGGTGCTTAAAATGAGAACTTTGGTATACATGGGCATACCCACCTTCACAATTACACTGGAATGCTGCCAGGACAGTCAAAGCAACGATTACAACGTGACGGCGGAGACTCATTTTCTTAAAAATCCATCAAAAGGACATCAAGCGGACATTTCAAATCTGCGATTGAATTGGAAGTATCAAATTTTCCTTTAATTCAAAAAAGTTTATGGAAATTTCATTTTAAAAGATACTACGATTTCAATACTTGGGGAACAAGACTTCTATTCTCGTCATATACAGTTCTTTTTTCTTCTTCTCCTTCTTCTTCTTTCTTAGTTTACAGGAGTAATGAAACCAGTGGCGTAACCAGCTGTGTGGCAGAGGGGGGGGGGGGGCAAACTGCCCCCGGACACAAAAAAACGGGAAGGGGGGAAAGGGAAGGGGAAAAACGGGAGGGAAGAAAAGGGAAGATAAGACAGGAAAAAGAGGGAAAGAGAGGGAAAAATAGAAAAGAGAGAAAGGAGGTGAAAGAAAGGTAGAAGAAAAAATGAGAACGGAAAAAGAAGGGGAAAGGAAAGAAAGGAAAGGAAAAAATGGAAAGATTAGAAAAGAAAGTGGGCCAACCATCACATCAAAAGCAAATTGATCTGCATTCATGGAACACTGTTTTGGTCAATATGATGGAATTTAAATTCAACAGATATTTTTTCAGAGTTTTTTTGTAATAAGTGTACTAGTCCAGCATGTATATTGGCAATACCTCGGGTGGTAATTCCTGCCAAAGTGGTAAGTTGGAAACACGGAGTTCCCTCTGCTCGAAAACACTGAGAACGTCACCAACAGCGAGACCCACGGTTCCCTTCCATTTTATATCCGTAGTTACCTCGTATTTTCAGTCAAGTTTAGTTTCGCGCCAACCAAGTGGCTGAACTGAGTGTATAAGTATGATTTGGATAAGATCGCACATTGACGAATGATAATTTGTTGGTTCGTTTGGTAGTTAGGCTGCGTTTACAAAGAGTACACATTATACGCGACACGCTACACCCTACACGGTAGGCTAAACGGCCACGTAGCGAGCGCCAAAGTGACAATTTTTTGCCGAGTCCCGCTTGCTTACGATATGATTTCTTCCGACGAAGACGCCTTTGTTGCAATCACAGCTCTCGACATCTATCTAACTAACTAACTCGAAATCGACTGTATAACTTCCTCACCCCCCCCCCCCCCAACCGTCCGCTAATCCATGTCTGGTGAGCAGGCCGGTAATGGGCCAATTACTCACCTAGCTGCAATATTTAGAGTAACTGTGTTTTACAGAATTTACCCTAATCTTATTGGTGAGTTACATTGACGTTTCAAAGATTTTCAAACGTCTGTGATTACTTTCAAATGCCTTAGGCCTTTGCAACATTTTGGTGACACCGGGGCATTTCATCACCTTGCATCACATCAATGTACGAAGATGACTTGATCTAGACCTTGCAAAGGCTCAATTTTATCACATTTGTACATTCTATAAAAGGACACCCCAGAAATTAATGAAAGCCCTCCCAAGTCTGCTTCTGAAATGTTACAGTTGATTAAAAAATGGGATATTAACAATGCATATTCAGCATTGAAAATTCTGTATAGAATATTAGGCACTATTGCAATGTCCTCAGCCACGAATTAGCCAGGCTTCAGATTGAAATGGTCATTAATGCCACCATGTTTTTTCGATTCCCTGACATGTCTAAAAGCAGAAAAATTCAGGTATATGGGTATCTTCGGGTGGGTTGAGGAAATCTATCGGGGTATCTGTCAAGAGTCAGGGTGATGAAAAATCAAAAATTTAAGGGGTACGGGAAAGTAAAATGGCTATTATTTTTCATCTAGAAACTCGAGAATTGCAAACTATCCCTCAATATACTTGCAAAGAAATTGTCTTTTAGTTGAAATACAGATTTTGAGAATCACGTGACTCTTGAGGTCATTAAAAATAAAAAAGTACGAAATTTGACCTTTGACCTAAATCTTGACTTCGCTATTTTAAAATGTAATTGTGTACAGTAAATCGATTCATTTGTCCTAGTTTGACCTGAAATTATTATATTACATGTCTTCAGACAATTTTAGGCTACTAATGTTCCAGGGTTTGTACTTAAGAAGCACCAGTGTCGAACGAAATATTAACTAGTAAAAAATGTGTTAGAAAAACATAGTTTTCCAACCCGGAAATGACAATCTATTCACGGTTTATGAGCGTTACAAGCTGTACACCATTTCGAAATCATTTTAATATCTATTTAAGCATTCCTTGTTATAGCAAATTTATGAATTGCATATCTACATGTCCATATCGATACCCTGTCCCTTCTAAATACCTAAAAAGGTGCAAAACAATACAATGAAACATCAGTACTAATAGCTTCAAAGTGCCATCTGGAGTGGTCATTATAGGCTATGGCCCACAGACATCTCACAGGCAATCCTACAACTCTCCGTCGCAATATTTTTTGGAAACGTTACGGTCCGCTGAACACGAAATCAAGTGGTATTAGTAAATATTTTGGGTCTCGCCTGGTCAAAATGGCTGCCAAAAACAAAATGGTGGCAAACATTTTGAATATTTTGTATAAAATAATAGTAAAGAAAATATTCTTAAAAAATATTTTTGAGGGATCTACTTTTAAAATTTAGTCATATTTTATGACAAGTATTCCAGAATTAATTTTTGGGACTGTTTTGTTGAGATTCAGGTTAATCAAGATGGCGGAAAAACAACAAAATGGCTGCCAAAATAAATGAAATATTTCCAAAAAATTGTGAAAAAATTGCAAATTTCCACATTCCTTAATCAGAATGATGTAAAATGTTTTGAAGCTATTAGTACTGATATTTTAAATTGTCTGAAGACATGTAATATAATAATTTCAGGTCAAACTAGGACAAATGAATCGATATACTGTACACAATTACACTTTAAAATAGCATAGTCAAGATTTAGGTCAAAGGTCAAATTTCGTACTTTTTTTACTTTTAATGACCTCAAAAGTCACGTGATTCTCAAATTCTGTACATCAACTAAAAGACAATTTCTTTGCAAGTATTTTGAGGGGTAATTTGCAACTCTCGAGTTTCTAGTTGAAAAATAATAGCCATTTTACTTTCCCGTACCCCTTAAATTTTTGATTTTTCATCACCCTGACTCTTGACAGATACCCCGATAGATTTCCCCAACCCACCCGAAGATACCCATATACCTGATTTTTTCTGCTTTTAGACATGTCAGAGAATCGAAAAAACATAGTGGCATTAATGACCATTCCAGGTGGCACTTGCCTCAATCTGAAGCCGGACTAAGTGAACGTTCATTTAGTCGCCTAAAGTTAAAAAAATCTGAGGTGCACTGTATAGGAGGAAAGCCTTTCCTCTCTTGCTCTCCTCATTATAGAAAGCGACATTTCTGCTAGTATTGACTTTGATCCATTCTTCGACACATTCAGTAAAATGACCATCTGACGATCAAAGCCCACATTTAAAGACCGTTCATACAAGAAGACTAACCCGGTGGAAGAAAATTAAGCGTGTATCTTTACCTTTAACGTTTAAGAAATTTTATTTTGATTTATATATCAGATGTATTTTCATGTTGACATGTTAATTGTTAAACTCGAGTTCGTGTAAATTTTTCATTTTCCCTAAAGACAACAAGCCATGTAAGTGTTGACCATATTGCATAAAATTTGCACGCAGTTAGGATGTGAAAAGTAATCAAAATTATATTCAGATGGTAGTGTTTGAGGAGGGGAGCTGTCCACAATACAACACTTCCCCTGAGGCCTTAAGACATCCACAAACTGACAAAGTGTACTTCAACTCAACAGCTCAACTATAGTGCAAACTCGGGAAACCTCTGACAGAGAGTTCAGAAACATCATTTCGAATTCCCGGTCATGCTGGAGAAACCAACATACAGACAAGACAGACCTAGAAAGATTACCATTGAAAACTTTAGTGTGTACTGCAAACGTTTCAGTAATGATCGACAGCTTGAAAAATATAATGGTTAAACATTCGCATTAACTTTGTGTTTGGTAAAGAGAAGTAATTTTTCATTGTGACGCCTACGGAAACAGAGTTGTTTCATTGCTGGTTAAGGTACGTGAACATTGGAATCCAAGTGGAAACGGTGAAGTGGAACAAAAAACATTCATTGTCTTACTTTGACTTCGTTCTCACCCAAACCCCTTTTAGTGAAAAAGATTACACTATAGCTTATCGCTGAAGGATATATCAACACTGTGTGTAGTGCAAGACAAGCAAGCTTGCGAAGCTCGAAATCGATGAGAGTAACAGCTAATGTGAGCCTCGAAGAAATTGCCATTGGGGACCCTCATTAAAAAGGGAGAGTAACCTATTCTTTAGCCTCACAAAAATTTGTTCATACTTCACATTGTCACTGAATGCAAACAAACATAATAAATACGTTTAATGTTCTATGTTTTGACAAACTTCCGTAGACAGTTAAACATAAGAAATAAAAGAAGTTATGCCGAAGTCCTTACGAACAAAAATTTTTTGAGCAGTGAAAAGTTAAGGTATTCATAATGTTTTATGAATTGTAATACAAATCCACTACAACTACGAGTTTAAGCCTTTTAGTTCCCAGCCTTCGACAACATAAACCAAAAATACCATTTCACCATACTGGAAAGGGTATCTCCATACGTTAAGTAAAGCATGGTGTGTCATTTGCAAATATCGGTTTTTGCTGGTCTCAATAAGGTGTACGAGTTTCTTATCAATATTGTGACTAGAAGAGAAACAGATGCCTGTGATAGACAGCCATGATTGACCGATTTTAAGCAATAACCGTCTATGTCAATGTAACAGTACAAACATACCTAATTCAAATTCAGCTTGTTTTGATTATACCCTAACTAACGTGAATGATTCGTTTTACATCATATTTAGGTATATTATTTATGTATATCGGAAAGATTTTATTATTCTGTACTACAAAGTTCTTCTTTTTGTTTGAAATGCATCCGAATCTCAATGCTATAACTTAATCTTCTTAGACTATTCAGAAGTGTATATATAATTTAATGAAATTTGGATGCAATTAATAAACAATGAAGAAAAAAAAAGGAAAAAAAAACAAACCTAATTCAGGAATAACTTATGATATCAATTAAAAAACCAATTTTTAAACCAACTTAACCATTGCATGAATTTTGCTGACTTGTTCAGTTTCTTTGCCTCGGCCAGCGGGGACGTGATATACTTGAAAATGCACCTCTGTCACCAGTGTCTTATCTATTAGTTTAAGTCTGATCGACCACGACCTTTTTCCTGGTTGTAGATCGATTCCCGTGTTCATTGCTTCAATCCTTGTTTGACCACCAAGCACAATGGCAGTAGGGGTGCCTTGTTGAGTACCAAGCACAATGGCAGTGTTCTATTTTTAAAATTTTCGGTATAACCAGGCCGGCGGTCGAACCCCAGACTTCCCGGCTGCAGTCGGATGCTCTGACTACTTGACCATAAACGGGTCTTATTAAGGAAATGAAAACTCTTTGTTTGAATAGTAAGGTACCCTCAGATACAATATCGTGCAATATTTAACATCAGGCGAAGTCGATGACTTGCTCCATTACAAACAAAATCATTATTTAAGAATTAGATCGGAGGCATGGTTCTTCTGGCCCCCATTGCAGCCAATGTCAGTTGAGTCAGGGATTTCCTCTGTAAAGGTAAAAAAGGAATCTCGGCGTACGAGTCGGTACCGTTCGAAGAACTCACCTCTAAAACAATCACACGATTTTTTAAACTTGGAACAAACACAGAAAACACGAAATTACACGAATTACGATGTTGGTTTCTCTACCGGGAAATACAGGAGGAACACTGGAAAATTAAAAATACAGTTCTTGTGCTCCTTATTTTTAAACTTTAGAGAAGCGAGTGAGTATATGAAACCAAACATTCTCTTACGTGAAAATCTCGCTAATCGAAATGAGAGTGAAGTTTAACTTGCATGTAGCTGCTCTTGATGCATTGCAAACATTTACGGTAGGCAGAGACAGATAGACATAATAACATTCTGACCTCATAAATCATAGTCCTCGTTGTTGAATGCAGGCCGTTAAAAGATGCAAAAGAACGAACTCGTCAGCAGGTTGTCAAAGACGGAACCATAATTATGAGCGACCTATTATGGTTTTCAATATCAAAAGGTTTTGAAGAGTTGTTCCTCAGTCGGAGCGGTGATATGTGACAACCCATATTTAATCACAAGAGGACCTTTTCAAACCTCTAGGGGCTACATTTGTCCCGTGTCTGGTGCTGTCTCAGGTTCTGTGACATGAAACACATGCTGAGAAAAGCTGACTAAAATTTGCAATCGATACGCCGTTTACATCTAAGCAAACGGCATTGATTCTTGTTTTTTTTTTTCTTCTTCTTCTTCTTTTCTTTTGTCGCTTTAATATTTTTGGAAATGGGAGATCTATAAGAACGATAGACTGATCAATTGTGTTTAGTGCTTGTTTAAAAGCAAATTTTTGAAATGTGTTGAACAGTAGGCCTATGTTAGTTTAATAGTAATTGCGGACGAACGAGTCTTTTGGTTGCCACCATGTGGGCCAAAGTCTCAAACCCTGCTCTTGGACAGGCTGCAAACCAGACCTCTATCTTGCGTGAGAAGGAATGCGTAAGATAGTAGGAGCCGGTAATTATTGAGGCAATACGAGTGGGTTTCACATGCTCTCTCTATCTCTCTTCCAATCTCTCTCTCTCTCTATGGACCAAACTGCATATGTCTCGACTTTTCCATCCAAATTTTGTCACTTAACTTTACTAAGCACCCTATTGAACTCTATGACCTACGAGGACGGAAATAATTTCGAAAGGTTTGAACATAATGAAGCAAGACACACAGTTCACATTATGTAAATTTTCTATTTATCTTCTCATTTTAATAAAAAAAAATCATAGAAAATAGTCGCATTATTCAACAAATAAATTCAAATGCTTCTTCTCTACATACCGTCAGTCTAATCCAGGAAGCCAGGAAGTGCTCCGACCACTTCTAAAAGAACTGGTTCCTCACTCTAAAGAAACTGTGAATTTAGCCTAGACTTTCCAAAAACTCATTGGATTTTCTGTAGGATTCTTGACAAGCAAATCCATTGAAGGTCAAATTATTGTTTAATAAGTCAACTGCGACTTCCGTACAGAAATTTTAAAATAAAAGTTATGAGACGATTGTGGACCAAATGATTTTGGGGACGTGCTATTCTGTGGTCCCTCCACTTACAACTAGACACCGAGAAACATATCACCATTCACCGTTAGAGACAGCTGGGGTTTAAATACAATGAAATTATTTATCACGTTTTTCATTCAGGTGGTCGAACATAAGCCACACGACTATCAGACTCCATATTCCAAATAGCGACTATTTACCCACTCTTTGTTAGACTTGCCCCAAGTCTCTCACGTAATCCTTCCATCCACCTTTCATTTTATTTCTGTTCCCATTCTTCACGGTGATTCATCGCATTGTGCTCCAAATGCAACCATTCAAGTTACTTCTCACTGCCCGTTGCTGCAACTTCCACGAGCAAGTACTGTAACACAGTTCACACTCGAGCCTGCTGAGTGGCCTGATCAAACTTGCTGCCTGCCGTGAAAGACTTGTATCTTTTGCAACTGTTTACGTCATCATTTTTAACTTCTCTGTTGTTTTATTCATCTTAAAAATCAGATCAATACTTTTCAAGATAGTTAACCGTATTATCCAATCGGCTTCGGCATTGTGCGACTTTTGCTGGATGTTCATTAAGATCATCGTGTGATGAACGGTGCGTCGTTCTATCTGATTTCTTATAGTAAGCTTTTCGTTGGCTACAGAGATTAGTGATTGAAAACCGGACCGCCCAAAATTCTACGTCCCCGTTTGCAAAAGCTACAAGTCTCTTGAGCAAGCCAGATCTCCGCTGGTGAATATGTGCACAGTGTGTAAACAGGAATCTGCCACGCACGATCGTAACAATGGTTCAGTGTTGAAATGTTCGAAGCGGTGAGTGTAAGAACTTGTAAGCCGGCATTACCGGTCGAGGTGTGTTGGTCGATGTTGGTTGGTTAGCACAATGTGTATTGGCATTATAACGAGTCGAAGTGGAAAGTGGAGAATGTGAGAAGTTGGTTTGTCTGCAGAGGTGCATTGGTAGAGGTCAAAGGGGTGACACGTAGAGAAGGAATAGTGACAGAAGAGAATTCTTACAGCTGGGAGGGAACATCTCGAGAGACTTGGGGAAAGTCTAACTCTTTGTTTGACATAAAGTATTTACATTTAATTCTTTGTAAATATTTCTGTTTCGTTAAGCGTTGTCTTTTTCGTTAAGCATTTCGCCATCTCTTGTGCAAGCTTTGTGGGACTCCACCACGGACTTCCTGTACATGGACAGAGCATACTTTACGTCAGATTGTTGCTACCGTACGTGTGAGAATAGGCGTAACAAGATGGCTGTCTGCTATGGTCTAGTGTGTGAAAGTTTGGACTTGCTTAAGTAGTTCAAAACAACAGAATTTGAAAGAAACTTGTAATATTTTCTAAACAATGCAAGGTAAGGTAAAAAATCGCTACATGTATTGCAGGAACATGATATTGTTTCTTATTCAGGTAAAACTGTTAAAAATATTACAAGTCGTCGTCAAATCAAACTAATTATAGCTCCACGGCCGTCATCTTGTGCGTTTTTTTGCCCCAGTCGGTCGCGTCAACCTACGGATACGACGTAGGCGTTAAATGCTCTGTCCTTGTATATAGGAAGTCCGTGGGCTTCACGTATCTGTGTCAAAGAATGCTCTCGTTCCGGGACATCTCACAGAGGACGTGTCCTGTCACCCAGGACAAAAGACCAAAAGATGGCAATTTGTAGAGGCGATGCGCACTGTTCTACGGAAATTTGAAAGGTTGTTAACTGGTTATTCAATACAGTACACGCATTCCCAGAAACATCTTGCAACAATCTTTACCCAACTATATTTTTACAGTTTGTCAGAGTATTTGATTTTTGGTATTGCTTATTTGTCATAAACGTTAAGGAAAAGGGGGACTAAAATTCAGGCACACTGCTTTCTGCTTAAACATGGAATTTATTTCTTTACAAGACTTTATTCAACTATTTAAGAGGGCTATTTCTCTTTACAGTAGGGGGTGGCTTATTTGTCTGGAAGGTTATTTTGAATGAGTAGACGGTAGATTAAGAAATGCATAAGAATGACTAGAGGAACATGGGCCTTTTGCTATATGCCCAAAAAGTAAACACTGTACACAACCCATTTTATATCCCCTATTGCAACACTACCTGGAATGTTCCAAACTGCTCATACCCTTTCCACTCCTGGATTCACTGCAACCAAAAACTTTCCAAAGTCACTTATATCTTTTAACAAGAGGCTTTAAAAGGTCTGGTTTTACATGTTTACCTTTTTACCAAGTTTGTTAACATTAGGCCTACGTGCTTGGATTGGAAATTCAATGACGTGACGGATTGTAGATATGCCACTGGCACACCAAAGTCAAGTACTTGACAAAGACGGTCGAACTTTAAAGGACCTACGTTGGCGCAACCTTCGTAAAACTTTTAGTTACTTCAACACATTTGAATGTCATAAGATAATACATTTCTTTTAACCTTCTTGGAAATAATGTCATCACGGGGAGGTTATCATAACAATTTTGAAAATTAATCTAGTGACTAATCATTGCAAATAGTTAGGTTGGATTCATTCGTTGCAATAAACCGTCAACCTAAAATAATAAAATTTAAAAATTCTTAACCACAATGTGGAATGTTAAGATATGTTGCCAAATAATAAGGAAAAAATGAGATTTGTAGAGGGGAATTATGTAAACGCTTCAGGTCTTTTGGGCTGTCGAACATCTTTGCTTTACTAGTATCAGCATCTACTATCATTATTTACATTTTACGTTCTACTGACGTCCGAAAAAAGACAAAAAAGGAAAAAATTGCTGATGGTTTGTTTAAGTGAAAGGCTTAGAAGAATGTCTGCCCAATGAAAGAAAATAGTATGGTTTTATAGTAAAGCTCTTTTTGTTTTTTCATTTTATTTTTTTTTTAACTTTTTGCCTTAGTCTTGGCGTTACCATTTTAGTCGTTGGGAAGATTTAGACGAAATTACATCTTTTGACTTTGGGTGACCATGGCCATACGAGACTCTTTTTCTCAGGGGCCGTGACCGTTTTTTTTTTTTTTTTTTTTTTTTTTTTGCCCGACAGCAAATCCTACCCCAGGTCATAATCTCTGCCTGAGTCTGCCGACGTCTGCCCGATTAAGCAAAGTTTTTGTCAATCGGGGGGATGCGGCCCCCAAGCCTCCCCCCCCCCCGCACGGCCGGTGTGAATAGGTAACGTTCGTCAAAAGCTCTTACCAAACGGAACTAAATTTGGTGGATATGGTGGTTCCTGCCTTAAATGTTTTTACCTGAATAGTAACAAAAGCAAGTTTTGGATTTGCTTATCCATTTTATGTCAATGTAGTATGTTATAAAAAAGAAATTAACTTGAGTGTTTACTAAGACTGATAAGATATAGTTTCTAATATTCTGTTTTCGTTAAGTGGCATTTCAGCTATAACCACATCGTACTTAAAGGTAATTTAAATGTACTTTGAAAAAACGGCTGTCGGTGTAAAAGGAAGACATACCCCTCCAGGAAATTGTGCCCACCCACCAATGTTTACCTGGAAATCATGTCACACTCTCTCCTGAAAAGTTGTTCGGGGATACTGCATTTGCGCTTTTAGAATCATTACAGTAATTTGTGTCCTGGGATTTTAACTTGCTAAGAATCAACGTCTCCCAAGACATATTTTCCAATGCAAACCCTGGAAACGTGGTCCGATGGGACATGAACCGAATTTGCAGAAGTCTTGTTGAAAATTATGGGTGCAGTTTACAGTGTTTCCATTTTCAGTCTATAATAGCTCATACTTCATTCTTCATGAATGCTTAATGGATTTATTAGAAAATTGAATACAATTATTCCAGGGCCGTGGGCCATTTGAATCATTTCAGAAATTTGTAGTCCAATGTCCCATGTGGCCCACATGCACTTCTTGCAGAATGCTTCTCCTCGAATTCTTTCTATGCATTGTTGATAGCTTGTCATTAGTTAACTCAGTCAGAGGTACTATGAGGCTTTACAAACACCTTGAGTTCGATTCCTGGCCGGGTCATACCGAATACTTTAAAAGCGGAACCGACAGTCATTGTATTTGGTGCTTAGCATAAGCAATGGAGTAGGGAAAACAAGCCAGTGAGGCACAACTGAAAAAAGACATGGCCGACTCGACTTGAACCATTTGGTTGGAAACTGGGCCGTAAAACTCCAACTAATTAATTAAGTAACTAACAAACTAACTACAAACACCTTGAATCCAAGGCCCTGAAAAGATGTACCCCAGGAACCATTTTGTGAAATAGTACAAAATAGTTAGCCCCTTGTTTAGTTAGTTGTAAACTTTTATCATAATTATGTTTCGTTCATGATATTTGATATGGTTTTCTGGAAGAATCATTCTAAGGCCCGGGTGGGCCGGTGGTCCTTTCTTTGACGTTCTCAAAGAATCATACCATGCAGATTTTCTTTATATTTCTCGAGATATCAGTACACGAAGTTAATTTGGTTCCAAAGTGATTTAAGGACGGCAGAGGGTACATCACTTCCTCATATTGACAAGGAATGTTTTGTTGCCCTTCGTTTTTACAGACTGTTGAGTTGGCCTTGAATTGAATAGTGATATGGCTTCGCTGCGTCGAATGTACAGTTTGTAAAGTTTTCATGCCCCTTGTGCAATCATATCCCGGTTATATGAGATTGTTGTGGAGAAAACTGTCTGTAAAATTTTAGAAAAATCAAAAGACTATCGGTTAATGTAAGGATGTGATGTCATATGTGCTGGCTTCAAGTTTACACTTTGTTAAAAATGTTAATATTTTACCAACTCTAATACTGAGAACAACACTTTGAATTTCAATGCAAATTTCACCGAAATGATTAGCAAATACCCCTCTGACATTGATATGACTCTTCTTTGAAGTCCTATGAAGTTGGCGGGTAAATAACTGACCAAACCTTTTGTGCAAGGGTAACTTTGCTTATACTTCATGTACTTCAATCTATTTATTGAACTTGGATGATATTCAGAGTTGGAATCATATGGTGGCGAGATTCAAGTAATGACATGAGGAGGCAAAAGTGCAAGCGACTTAAAACGTTATCTTTATCAACAATTTGCATGTAAGAAAAAATAACGAGAATGTTTTTCTTTTCTGAGCAATGTTCATTGCGTCACACATCACTAATTCCAGCCTTAGAAATGTGTTTAGGAATTAGACACTTTTCTAAACACTTTTGATCCTCTTTTAAAACACTTTAGATGCTAAACACATGTGTCAATTTCATACACGTTTTTGAAAACGTCCTTTTGCTAAACATTGAGTGCTTCATAAATAAACATGTGAAGAATTCAAACGTCTTTAAACGTGGGGCAAATTAAGTGTTTAATTGCTAAACACGTTTATGAGATTGTAGATAACGCAAACTGATGAAGATAATTAAGGATTAATAAGGATCAGAGGTGATAAAAGATCATAGTAAAGCAATACAGAAACAATTATGCCTCAAAAGATAACTAAAAGGTTCAAGTTAACAAGGAATAAAATACTCAAGAAAATACCACATTCCATTGCTAATGCTGAGCACCAATCAAAATGGCGGTAGGTTTCGTTTTTAAAGTTTTCGGTATGACCTGGCCAGAAACCCCCTACCACCGGAATGCAAGTCTTATGCTCTAATCACTAGACCATGTACTCGGTCGTGTATGTCTGTATGTGTGTGTGTTATCGTGTAGTTAGTGAAAGCCAGACTCACCACATGTTTCTCTTTTTCAGATAGGAATGACCGATTACTTACATTTGGACCAAGTTCTATTTTGAAAATGGATTTTCTTTTGCAATCTGGACAGCGCCTTTTGCAGAACATCTTGCACATTTTGACAAAATTAGAGCTCAATACGATGTCTTCATACTCAATTCCGTGTGAAAGGACCAACTCCTTGTCACACATCCGACAAGGAGTGTGGAAAAAATTCCAAAAATGACATTCTCTCATACAAGGATACACGCCTTGTCGCAGGTGTGACAAGTAGGTAGGATAAACTGACTAAGTACTTGTCGCATGTGTGACAAGAAGTCACGAACTGCTGCCAAATGTGGCACGTTCTCTGGGTATTGTCGACATGAATCCCAAAGGAAACAAATATATTTGATGAAAATGGTAGGGGAATGTCAAAGTTCATTTGGGGTCAAGAAAAACAAAGATGGAAAACCTGTAAATGATAGCAAATTACTAACACCAATCAGCTTGATTGTGAAAAATGTTGATATATTATGCAATATTTCCCTGAAACAATATGCCCTCAACAACAATGCATGTGACACTTTCCCAAGATATTAATCGGCTTTTTATTTGCAAGTAGGTTTTATTATGGTACACCTGCTAGACTTATATCCGGAGACGACACCTCACCTTACAAAATCGTGTCATGAATGTGACTTGTAAGGATAGCGTTTCTGCTTGGCCCGACTATGATTATTATTTGAAAACGTAAGCAGATGACTTTTATTTATGGTACTGAATTTAGGGCTTTCCAGCGGGAGGAGTTTGAATTAAAATGACTTATTCCTTATTGCCGCTCGCACCATTTACGTAGTGGCAAACCGTAAATGCACACATACATTACCACAGCGACATTTTTTTTTTTCGATTTATTTCGTTTATTTGTTTTCCTCTTTTGCAAGAGATTTGTTAAAGTACAACACAGTAGAGTACCAAATGGGAACATAACAGGAAGTAGGCGAAAACCCCTAGGAACCCCAGAAAACTTGTGGATAGTTAGGGAGCTAGCCCCCTTCTCATTTATACTATCGGGGACGAAAGGTTTAAAGGTCCCATTCTATTCAGGATACCGTGACAAAGCAAGAAACCCATTTCTACATTCGAGCCCATAAGAACAGGTGGGACCCTACAAGGCCCCCAAAATGACAATCAATTACACTCTTGAGAACGTCAATAAAATTAAAAAACACTGCAAGGACCAAAACCAGTTAATTGAAATATTAAACATGAGAAAACGAAATCCGGGGCACTCACCACTTAAGAAGGGCTCAAAGTAGGGCCCAAGTAGGCTCTCAATTGCACTTTTGAGAAAAAAGTTGAAATTGATAACGTTTAGTCTCTACTCATCACTGAAAATAAAATATAAATTAAGAAAAGATTTTCCGGTGCATTATCGTTTAAGAAGGGCCCAAATGGACCACAAAAAGGCCCAAATGTTTCCACTTAAACTTGTTAGAACAAAGTCAATATTACTAACAATCGATCCAATTACATTGCAGGTTTCGAAAAATGATGCTTAAGATCGAAATGGTGAATGAGAAGATCGTCCTATAAGAGGGTCCCAACCACGGACCCAAAAAGGGTCTCAATTGCACTTTTGAGAACAAATCTGAAACTGATACCGTTTAGTTTCCACTCATCACTGGAAATAAAAAATTAATTTAAGGAGCGATTTCCCCCGTGCATTTTCGCTTAAGAAGGACCCAAATAGACCACAAGGGACCCAAATGGACCAATTTTAACTTGTCCCAATAAATTCAATATTAATTACTGTAGAATTGATCCACCAACATCAACAGTTTCCAAAATGATACTTAAGATCGAAATGACTGGGGAGATTGTCCTAAAAGGAGGGCCCAACTAGGGGTCCAAATAGCGTCTCAATTACGCTTTTGAGAACAAAACCGAAAACTGATTTTCTATTATCCCCACATATCACTTGACACTAAAACATTACTGAAGAAGGCATGATCCTGAGCATTCTAGCGTAAGATGGGCTTAAGTGGACCATATGGCCCCACGCAGTACGCGATTACGCTTGCCGGGAAAACGGCGATATTTAGCACACTCTACAGACTTACATCTAAAGTTTCAAAAGAATTTAATCAATAGGTCCTCGCGGCAGGTATTCGGGTCACACTCAGCTATGAACTGCATCAATTACCGTGCACTATAGGGGCTGGGCATAGCTATAATGGGTTTGTCATATATCCAATGTCACAAGAGTTCAAGTGTAACAGAGTTTCTTTGGTGTAGCTTTTATTTCCATTCCGCAAGCATTAAAATTATACCGAATACGGTTTTTACAATTCAGTTCAGTAGAAGGGAGAGCAAGCGAAGCCAACTAACGCTTCGTGTAATGAACTTCATTATCCAAGTCCTGCAACTGCCCAAGTTTTTGTACAAATATAGCAAGGTGTCCATCGTCATTACAGGTCTACGAAACTTGCAACCCAGGTTGCATTTACTGCTCTGATGGCAAGGTTCATCAAGTTACACTCTTTCCACAGTTTGACATCGAAAATTAAGTCTCTTGAAAGAGCAACATTAACAGGAAAAGCTCTTTAAGCTGTGAAGTTTCCAAGCTAAAGGCATCTTTTTTAAAAATACACCGCCTCTTTAGATTTGTGAATTTAAAACAAAGTGCTTAAACAACATCTGTGTCTTTACAAGAGTGTACCAAAGAATGAAAAGGAGTCAGACACGTTCTTTTGTAACCAAGTGTATCGTAATACGGCTGTGAAACGGAATGGATCTTAAATGTTTAGGACATTTTGCAAACCCAGTGAAAGGAAATAAATTACTTCAGATGACATTTTTTATCAACAGAAAACGATATCTTAATCGTATTACTTACTTTTATTTAATACCGAGTGCATCTTGCAAACACCACGAGGGGAAATATTCCAGATTACAATTTTTTCTTCAAGCAAACAGAAAACGTGAGTTTGAATTCCAAACAATCTGGTTGACCTCATATAGAGTCCTTTCTGATATAGGTTTTGATTTCTTGTAAGTTGTAGCCATGCCGACTCTTAAGTTTACAATAAGGAAGACAGAAAGAATGAAGACATTCATTTTTACTTTTCCATATTACTCCAGTATATATTCTTTTAAATTTTCGGTCTGACTCGACCATCCTCAGAATACAACTGACAATGAAAAGCTAGTTACTGTGAACTGTAGAGGTGTACAGTATATAGGTGCACAAGAGTGCTGCCAAAAAGAAAGAGGATCAGACACGGATGAATGAGCATTACACTGGTGAGCCTAGGGAGGACCAGTCTATAGTCTTGTGCTTCTCTTGACAATCCTTCCAGTAGACCACTTTTCAGATCTTTTCATCAAGGGATTAAGTTCAGCTATGCATACCCCTTCAGCCACTTGTCTTCGCATAGGGTCCCCAGTGTGGAAATTAAGAATACAAATTCAAAATATTTACCATTGTAATAATTTGTTTTGTGGTTACCAGCCCTCTCTTCAACATTCACCTTAAGTTCCGTTTCTTTTATAATAATTTTAAATTTCTTTAGTAATTCACTGTTAGGAGTGGCTTCAACAAACAGCACAGCTTCAGCTAAGTTTTTTCCTCTTTTAAAACAGTTCAACTTTTTCCTTGCCTTTTCTCTATCACGTCTTTCTCGTTCCCATGCTTTAGGTCTGAACATGGGAACAATCCCATTTCTATCATTCCTGACTATACTATTGAAGCGTTTTTTTTTTTTTTGCTCTGCAATAAACTTCATAACGATAAGATTTTGGATAACCACTATTTTGCATCTTATTAACAAAATGTTGTATGGCAGTTTTTCTTTCATGGTCAGGAAGACTAAGAGACACATTCCTCATTATTCTAACAAGGTCATTTGTAATATAAGGAAAGGTACACCTCTACAGTTCACAGTAAATAGCTTCTCATTGTGAGTTGTATTCAGAGGATGGTCGAGGTCAGACCGAAAATTTAAAGGAATATATACTGGAGTAATATGGAAAAGAAACAATGAATGTCTTCATTCTTTCTGTATTCCTCATTATAAACGTAAGAGTCGGCATGGCTACAACTTACAAGAAATCAAAACCTAAAACAGAAAACGGTTTCTTACTTATCGTTTATGGTATTTTTTAAATGATTGGTGCATCTTGAAACACAATGAGCGAAAAAAACATTTTTTTTTTACTCATTAAAGTGTTTTTCAAATAAAAAGAGAACGAAATCTCTACTATCGTATAAAGCAGTTTCACTTACACTTGAAATAAAATAGTACCGTATTCTTGCAATGAATCGGTTATGTAGAACCGATGCTGGTTATTTTAGGCTCTGATACAATCAGTGGCGTAGCTGGGCATTTCTCCGGGGAAAACACCCGAATTTTCTAAATTTTCTTTGAATGAGAAAACGATTTCTTTGGGGACGTAATTTGCGGCACCCTGATTTAGCCAAACTTTTTGTCCTTTCAACAAATATTTGACAATATGGAGCTTTTAATGGTCAAACATGTTGGATTTCGGGTTTCCTACGTATGGAAATATGAAAAGTTCAGGAATTACTGGAAAATATGTATTTCTTACTGGCAAGTCTGTGACTACACGGCGAACAAAGACCGTTGTTGCTGCACAATGTTATCTAAGTCCTACAAATTTAGGCCCTCCAATGACATTTTAATAGCCAAGAGCTTGCATCGGAGAAAATTTAGAACTTTATGAAAGAAAATTTCATGAAATTTTCACCGTAAGCACCAAGGTGACTAACTTGACGATCTGGTGATTTTGTCACTTCACGAAGTTCGGAAAAGCTCATCGAACTGATTTATGAGAAATCACGACTGCATTAGGAACTGCAAATAACGACCATGCCGTCCTCCCTGTAGCTACGCCACAGGCCACTGGTTACAAATCATCCCAGTCGTCCTGCCCATCAAATGTGCACCATCGTCGGTGTCACAGTACCCTACTGGATCGTCCTCGTTTGCGTTTGTGAGGTCATCGCTAGTGGGATGGGTTGACTCGGGCATCTGGGCCCAGTGAACCACACAGAATGATAGTATTTATCCACAAGTTTCCATCCTACATAAGGTACTATTGAAATGATATCCTTGTATGCTGCGTGCCATGTCTTGGCAAAAGCGTTGCTGCTATGGATTTTTGATGGATTTCATTCGCGCATGGGTGGGATGACACAAACGTCAGCAACTTTTAAGTTTTGCAAAAGGATGCTTCACACGTCTGTTCCATATAACTTCAAAAATCTTCCATCTAAGACCACAAAGCATTCCTATTTACTCCTCGTGAATTAGAAGTCCAAAGCATTTTGCTATTGGCAGAGTTTTACAGTTTTATGTTCACCTTTTTGTCTTCTGTCTGCCGAGGTTCTTGCCGATTATACTTTACAATATCAATCGGACCAGTTATGAAGTCTCGGTAATTGCAGGACTTTAGAAAATACGATTGGTTCCTGTTTAGAGGATACCTCTACTTATGAGAAAAGATATTGACTTTATTGGGACAAGTTAAAATGGTCCATTTGGGTCCCTTGTGGTCCATTTGGGCCCTTCTTAAGCGAAAATGCACGGAAAAGGTAACTAAAAGTTATCAGTTTCAGCTTTGATCTCAAAAGTGTAATTTAGACCCTTTGAGGTTCCTGGTTGGGACCCTCTTATAGGACCATCTTCCCAACCATTTGGGTCTTAAGTATCATTTTTCGAAACCTGCAATGTAATTGGATCGATTGTTAGTAATATTGACTTTGTTCTGACAAATTAAATGGGCACATCTGGTCCCTTTGTGGTCCATTTGAACCCTTCTTAAACGATAATGCCCCGGAAAATATTTTCTTAAGTTATATTTTTATTTTCAGTGATGAGTGGAGACTAAACGGTATCAGTTTCAACCTTTTTCTCAAAAGTGCAATTGAGAGCCTACTTTGGGCCATACTTTGAATCCTTCTTAAGTGGTTAATGCCCCGGATTTCGTTTTCTTACGTTTTATATTTCATTTAACTGGTGTTGGTACTTGCAGTGTTTTTTAATTGTATTGATGTTTTGAAGAGTGTAATTGATTGCCATTTTGGGGGCCTTGTAGGGTCTCACCTGTTCTTATGGGTTTGAATGATAAACTTAAGAAATGGGTTTCTTTCTTTGTCACGGTATCCTATACAGAATGTGATCTTCAAACCCTTCGTTCCCGATAGTCTAAATGATTAGGGGGCTAGCTCCCTAATTAGGAGTGTTTACTACTTAAAAGCAACTTACAAAAACACAAAGATGCAATAGTTTTTAACTAAAGAAGTTTAAATTAAAAACTGAAAACAAGAAACGTAGTTCCATCCCGAAACTGACCGAACCCCATGCCGACGATCTGTTCCTTACCCACCCCAGCCCCTTCGAAATGTTTTGCATGCCCCTCATTATTTTCTTGCAGTTCCATCGATTACGTAGAAGTAGCACTGAAGACGAAAGTTGTCTATTACTATGCTAGTTGAATTAACTGTGATTGAAACTGCTCACCACTATGACTACAGACTAATTAATCATACCCTAATTCTCTCACGAATAAATTCAATTCACTTAAGTTTATTTAGTTTGACGAAAAAAGCACGGTTGAGATATACTTAATTATCCCAACCGACTCTTTGGCACTAGTAAATGGTAAACTATATAAGAATTAACACACAACGGCATCTTATGTATTGCCATGCATTTACAGGCTCCAACCATTTTTAAACTCTCATCAGTAGCTGCAGTTTCAACAGTCAAAAGCCTGATTTAAGTGCTAAAATTGGCTTGTTTAATATACGGTCTTAGTGGAGTAAAACATACCTACATATTTCATGCTTTTAGGAATTATCTTGTATTTGGCAGTAGAAGAGCCCTTGACAAGGTCTAACGTTGGAAACATTTGCTGCGGAACAGTGGGCAACCTTTGAACATTACCTTCCAATGGAAATATTTTCTAAAAGGCAAATTCTGTTGACTCTTTACCTGGATGTGTAAGAACAGCAAAAATATTCCACACCATGTCCTCCAAACCCTGTAGCAATTCCCTTTTCCTACTTCAAGACGTATCACTTAAAAGATTGGTCATTTTTGTTTAAAATAATGTCTGCTTTTTAACAAAGCCACAGAAAGTTGTGTAGTGTGGGCACTGTGCCTCAGATTCCTTTTTTCGTTTATAATTGAACATCCTGTTTGTCCTTGAAATTTGATACTGTTGGAATGTTTCAATATCTTTTCCTGTAGGTCTGGCATTACCCTTCACCATACGTAGAGTACAAAGTTTGAGTAGGTATAGCTTGAGAACCGCAAAAGATGCTAGCTTCATTACAACGGATTTTTTCTACGAAAAGCTTACTCCCTGATTGCCGAGTGAGGTCGGGGCTTTTTGCTGACATTTTACGCAACCTTTAAAAGAAAAACGTATACATAAATCCAACTTTCAGCCATGGAATCAGCGGTGGATGACAAAATGAAACTGGTCAGAACGAAACAACTAATCAAATTAATTTTTATGTACCAGTCAGGTGCCTTAAAGGTGACTGAAAGGAGATGTCAATAATGATCAGACCTTGAAAGACAGTTGTTTTATATCGCTTATTGACCACCGGTGTTGGAAAACCTTGTAGCTTGTGAAATACAACTTCACATCGGGCGACGCTCAACTCAAAAATTAAGATCAAAAATGGTATTTGGTCTAATGGATACAAAATCCACCTTACTTTGACCCGCCAGGAGTCGAGCAAATCAGAACGTTTATTGTAAATTTGTAAAACTGTGTATGAATGCTCGTATTACTTTACCAACCTTCACAGGAGTTCAAATGTCTGGGCCAGTTTTATTACAATTAATTCACTTTTATTTTAAAATATCAGAAACTCATGAAGCAAAAGGGACGCCAACGTGAGTGTCTTCCTGTCACTGTTTAAAGTTATTGCATAAAGTATATGTAATCCAAAAATAAAATATTTCGTGTGTTCCTACGTGCAAAACAGATCATTTTTAGAAGTACATCCTTGTTTTACTAATTCAAAATGGACATTTTACTCTCTTCTGCGTAGAGTACGCAATAATATAAGATGAAACACCACGTTTCTTTCCGACCCATGATCACGATTGTGAAAGTTTCATCTTTTAGGATTGCTGTCGTCTATACTCTGATAGGTATCGTTGTAGATCATGCCTTCATCTTCCGTCTCTGCGTTTTCATTTGCTACTTCAACAATTAAATTTTCATAATTAGTTTTGATGTTGTCAATTTTATCATATCCCGTTGTTTTGTTTGCAATTTGATCATCCTGTGAGACGCTTTGGTAGGTTGTGTTGTAGACCATTCCGGAATCTTCAGTGTAATTGGAGACTGTCATTGTTAACACTTCCCTGTCGTACTGTTTAATGGACATATTTCTGTTGTTTGTTGCTAATAATTTCCGCCTTTATTGAAAAACACAACAATGTAAATGAAATTTACAGAAAAGGGGACCAAAGCAGAGAACTCTTAGAATAAAGACCAAAATGCAAAACATTGATTGAAGTGAAGATACTTATTTGAGAACTAGCCGTATAAGCAAATGACTTGTTTCCATTTGTGGCCTAGAACTTCATTAAAGCACTCAAGTGTGCACATGTGAGTTTGTTTTTTCTTCTCAAAGATTGTTTCTACTAATTGAACTAGATGTGAATTCATCCTTTATGGGTTATTTGTGGTTCACACTTTTAACATTGAATTTGGGAGGAAAATATTTTTTTTTTTTCATAATTACCTTAGTTGATGCAAGATAAGACTCGTCCTCTGAAAGATCTATATTTTGAATTTGTCGGAATTTCAATCAATTAAGCTGTTTCGTAGTGGTGATAAGTCGTAATTAATGATAGTTGATTAGATTAGGTATATGGAACTTTATGGCCCAGTTTCCAGACAATTGGTTTAAGTCGAGCAGGCCACATTCTTTTTCCCTACTCCATTGCTTATGCAGAGCACCAAGCACAATAGCAAGGTGGTTCCGTTTTCAAAGTCTTCATCTAACGCGGTCGGGATATCTTCCATTGATAATTATTTATATGATAGACAAGGATTGTGACATCGTTCTCTATTTTTACTGACGTAATCACGTTAGTGATTGAGCAATTTATGATGACGTGAGTAACACAGCCTTAGTCATCTTCAGATTCCTAACATAAAACTATGTAAACATAAAACACTCTAAGGGCAATTCTTCGGTTCCTGTCCATGTCTGTGAAATATTTCAATAATTACACAAACACATACACACACATTTTCTTCCACTAAACTAAACTAAAATTTTCTTTTGGTCCTTTCTTAAATATTAAGGCTATGTTTGAACGACCAGTTCCCTCCAATAAAAGACCAAAATGAGACAGAATTCTAATACTAACTTGCTAAGCAGTAAGTTTTATGAAAGTATTGGGTGAATATTTGTTTATACCTTTGAAGAACTCATACAAAGATAATTACCTTTTCATCTGCAAAGCAACACAAAATGCAACGATCACAAATAAACTACATAAACCCAGTCCAACAGGTATGCCAGCTGCAATAGCTACTACTGCTACAGGACTCAAACCTAAAAAAGAAGGTAAAACATGATAAATAGCAATGATAAGACCAAAGTAAAAATAGAAGATACAAAAGTCATTTAAAGAAGTCTTTTGTCCTTAGAACTATGTTCAGGTAAATTCAGTTCCGTTTTCATCCTTGTAACGTTTTTGTGAATTTATAAGGATATGTGGAGAAATTAACCAGGATGGTGTGGGTGGCATATAAATACGGAATCTTTTGCTAGTTTCAGTAGCTACCTTCCAGGGTGTACCATTGAAAAACCACCACTTATTCTCATCTAAAGAGGTCAGTAGTTGCTGAATATTGGGTGTAAAAAACAAACAGAGCAAAAAGCCATTTTTGCATTTGCATGCACATTTTAGATACGAACACACTTAAATGTTATAAATCTTCTATACCCGAGAAATATATGCCTACAATAGTTTCTTTTTCGAAATGTATGTGGGTTTTTTTTCTTGACCATTAATCTATTGGCAAAATTGGTGGAAAAATTGCCGTTCCGTTCATAGGTAACATTTGCCTAACTCTATATAGACCCAACATTCGAATACGACCACACACAAGCGCGCACACACACACACACACTTATAGGCACAAAAGTTATGTACAACAGAGCAAGAGTGCCCGATGCTGTAAAACCTTTATGTAATTACTTACATATATGTGTGTATATATATATATATATATAAATTTATCTATATATATATATATATATATATATATATATATATATATATATATATATATATATATATGAAGGGGAAAGGGGAAAGTTGTTGTTGAAAAGTCGACCTGAGGGGAAACCAAAATTTTAGGGCGGAATGTAAGTTTTGCCCTAACGTTTCAACACACTTTTTCTATAAGAACACTTAAACGGCTTAAACGGACAAGGACGCCCTTTTAGATACAATTGATTCGAAGTTGTCAAATACGGACACCTATCTGTTAACACGAACGGATGGCTGGCCATTGAAATTAGGTTGTTGCTATATTAAGACGTTAGGAAAACCTTCTTCTTTTTGTGTGTATTTTAGGTGGCAATTAGCGTTATACATATATATATATATATATATATATATATATATATATATATATATATATATATATATATATATATATATATATATATATATAGCAAGGATAAAAAAGTTCAACATACCCAAACAATTAGCTCTCCGCAAAAGGATCCAAAAACGTTTTGAAATATTATCAAGCGGAGCTGCAAAAGTTGTGTTTCTTGCTATTTGTGTTTTTTGTTTATACTTTCTTTATATATATATATATATATATATATATATATATATATATATATATATATATATATATATATATATATATATATATATATATATATATATATATATATATATATATCACTAATTCCGCACTTAGGGGGAAAGTTGCTGCCAAAAAGTCGACCTTAAGGCGAAAAATTTTTTGAGGCGAAATGTAAGTTTCGCCATAACATTTTTACACACTCTTTCTATAGGAATACGTAAATGGACAAGAGCGTCCTCCTCGATTAACAAAGAAGATACAATTACTTCAAAGTTGTCAAATTTATGGACACCTAGATGTTAACACGAACGGATGGCTGGCCACTGAAATAACGTTGTTTATATTTTTAGACGTTAGGGCGAATACTTTTTCTTATGTATTTCATTATTATTTTTTCACCCTAAGTACGCGCAGATATAACAATTTCCCCCTAAGGTGGGAATTAGCGTTATATACATATATATATATATATATATATATATATATATATATATATATATATATATATACATATATTATAAATCAAATTGGTAAAGCTGGAAAACTTAGCTGAGGTGAAAAAACGATGTTGACTCCACCGGGATTCGAACTCGGGACCTCCCGCTTTCTAGTGCGGACGCTATGGCCACTGAGCCATGAAGCCAAGTTGGTTTGGCCTTTGTTCAAACAACAAATAACATATATTTATTTCGATATATATTCTGCTCTGGGCTACCACACCTAGTGAGCACTCTCGGAATAGGCAACCTGGACTTATCCTTTTCTGGACAATATATATATATATATATATATATATATATATATATACCTAATTGTGGAATAAGGGGAAATTTTTGGGCAAAATATCAACGTTATCGGGAAATTACCGTTAGGGGGAAAATCTACGTTCCCCTTTACGTTTTCACACACTGTTTTAATGGGAATACGTTAGTGTATAGTAAAATTCATATGGGGTACGTAATATACCTAATTACTTCAGTGTTGACCAAATTACGGACGCCTATCTGTTAACACGTACAACTTATGGACTATTGAATTTACGTACATGTATATGTTTTTCCTTAAAGGTGAAATATACAGTTATGTATTTTATTGTTTTTCATTTCGCCTAAACGTATCAAGATATACAAATTTCCCCCTAATGTTCAATCAAGTGGTATATATATACAGGGAGTTGTCAGGGAAGGAGATCCAACGTACAAATCTACCAGACAATATGTACTTGAAACACTTTAATCCCTTTTCAGGTAACAAGATTTGATTGACAGGTCCTTTTATTCCCATTGGTTTGCCCTTTCTGACTTACACATTGTAATGATCTCCTACTCCTTTCATACCGAAGTAATCCAGAAACAAAGGTTATTGCTAACTGTTTCGTTGAAGTACAACGTGTTTACCGACAAGTGCTAAGCTTCAAAATAAATTTATGCAAAACGGCTGAATGTAAACTTTTAACTACTATACGTTTTTGTCTGTCTAAGATTCTAATGAGTTGCCACCAAGCTGACTAATTGTTCAAGCCTAACAAAACAATCACAGTTTTTATAATTTTCCCCATCAGAATCAAGTAT
Organism: Holothuria scabra; assembly: GCA_037179385.1. Taxonomy (NCBI): domain Eukaryota; kingdom Metazoa; phylum Echinodermata; class Holothuroidea; order Aspidochirotida; family Holothuriidae; genus Holothuria; species Holothuria scabra. The sequence continues at coordinate 8,997,171 of CM074191.1, forward strand.
TTTCGGAGAAGGAGAATTTTAAACAATCTTCGTAACAGCTATTTGAATAAATATTAGATGCAACGCCGAGCGACGCATACTTAAAATTTAGATTTTTCCCTCGACGACTGGCAGTGTAATAGCAATGGATGAAATAATCATGATAGGTCTTTGAGATGTAGCAGACGTCAGGTATCATTGTCTTCAGTACCAGATTCCTTTCGAGCCTAAAAGATATTTCAAGAGCAAGACAATAAGCAGCTCAATGTCGGCAACTACCTTGGTACAAATGACCCTTAAATGTTGGATCTCCTGCCCTGACAACTCTCTGATATATATAACTATATATATATATATATATATATATATAACTATATATATATATATATATTTATATATATATATATATATATATATATATATATATAACTATATATATATATATATATATATATATAACTATATATATATATATATATTTATATATATATATATATACAAAAGGTCGAAATGCTGCGGAGCACTGTGGAAATGTGTAGGTCGAAAAGAGGTAGTAGAAAGTGCTTAAAAGTTTGCGGAAAACTCCACGACGTTTCGGGAATAAACCCTTCATCAGGTGGTAAAAAAACAAACTGAACAACCAACAGTAACAATTGGACACGACAATCATCAAATCCGAAGCGATCGCTGTAAAAACAGAACCGGACGAAAGTGACTGTCAGAAAAATGAGTGCGAAGGATGAAACACAAACCAAAAAAAAAAAAAAAAAAAGAGCGTCTTGGATGATAAAGTGCATTTAAAAATCGAACATGGTCGGTAAAAAGTAGACAAAAACTAGGTCCGGAAAAAAATAATAAGGCCTACATATATATATATATATATATATATAAATAAATATATATATATATATAAATATATATATATATATATTTTCATCGAGCAAGATACCATTAAATCGTTATATTAGAGTAGTTCATCTCATGTTGGGAACTATCTTGAACAATACCTCCTTCGCTTTCATCATCTTCATCAGAATCTTCGTCGTCGGATTCCTCTTCACTATCATCACTGTTATCGTCATCGTGGGGATCGTCATCATTCCCATCAATTGCCCCTTTTGATTCGTCATCACTTTCTCCACCATCTCCATCACCGTTTTTAGTGCTGACTTTAGTTTTACCATTTTATGGAAAAGAAGATATGTTCTAAGTTCAGTGTTATCGTATGAATTAAAGTTACACAATGGAAATAAACCTTTTGAAAATCCTCCTAAATCAATTAAAACGAATACATTTTTATCATCTGGGCACAAAAGAAAGAAAATTGATAAAATTATGATATAAGCGTAAAGTTTAATACGGTAGAGACTTTTTTGTGGCAAAAATGGTTTGTGGTTTAGAATGTTCTCTTTCAGAACCCATCGGTTGCCACCTTTACACCGTTGAGCAATTTTAGCTAGTGACGTTACAAAACAATTCATTTTTTCTTCCAAAAGTATAAATTAAATGTATTTAAGCATGAATGACGTTACATTAAAGTAAAGTCATACGAATATCGTACAAAGACTGAAAGTTACTTCAGATGTTCCTGGGCGATACAATGCATGAAAATCCTCGTGTTCTTACCCAATAGTGGGAGTGAAGGAGGCGGTTTGGGGTGATGGCTTCTCTGATGTTAAAGAAAATGTTTTTATATAGCACATTAACCAAAATAAATACTATAACACTCCCTGTAAATAGCTAAGACCCGTTGTCGGTTTTAGGGAAGAATGGATTGCGGCAGAAAGGCGGGAGGAGAGAGATGGTCAGCTTTGGAGTGGGAAGTGGATTGGGAGGCCTAACTTGCTATTGAGCCTAGCTTCACTGAAATTAACAAACGCGCCACGTCCTACCGCATCCAGAGACTATAGAATTGATTGCAACAACAAATTGCAACAACAAATTGGACGTCTGTTCTATAGCTTAATAAAGTATTTTATAACAATATGGATAATCTTAAATTAATATTTAATCACACATTTTAACGCAGAAACTATCCAGGATGTGAAACATATTACCTTAACATATCATTCTATCTATTTTGCCCCTAATCGAGGTGAACCAATAAGGCAGAAATGACAAAATAATCCAAAACATTATTAAAACATCAGTTAATGAATAAGTAAACACTGGAGGTTTTTGGTTTCTTCTCTCTTACTTGACCTAGATCAGTGGGAAAATGTCCAGAATAATACGAGTTGGATCTGTACCTTGCACCATTGACCAGTTTAAGGTCAAAGTGTGTTTCAAGCCTTCCTTCATGGGTTTTTTTTTTCTTATTATCAGAAAATATTGTACTAACGCAAATGAGGGCCATTTAGTCCCTAGCCATGTTGATCGACCTGAATTCCGACAAAAATGCTCTGAAATGTAACATCTGTTTACTTGGCATAATATACAAGCTCATGTGTGAAAAAAAATGTGCCTTTAAGGACTGTTAATCTAAAAACTTTGATATAGGCAATTACATGGACATCATAATCAAAATTATGTTTTGCTTGATTTACAAACTTTAGTAGACTACCTATGTTTAAGCTACTTAGCTTAGCACTTGTGAGGTCGTATGACGTGCAGATATATTCATAATAAGAGGCGTCGTGCTAAAATATTGGGGGCCTGGAAGTATATCTCAGTAGAGCGTGACACCCAGACAACCGGAAATGGTATTTCCAGGCTTGTTCGTAGACTTGAACGGTCAGACATTTTTTTCAGCTTTCGTATTCAATATAATTATCATTTCAATAAAAAGTGCACCGTTACCATTGGTTGAAATGGTAACTAAGGTAAAGAACTGAAAGCTAATCATAGGGAAATCACCTGGTAGGTAAATTCGTGTTAAATTAATATAAAGGACAGGGTGCCTTTCTTTCAAGAGTGAGATTCATTGGAAGACAACTAATGCGGAGTACGATCATTGCTTCCCGCGAGAGTAATTTTTCCTTAAGAATGCTTCTAGATTCATAAAAATGCCTATAGACATATTTATTTATAACTGCTACTGGAAGGCATCTATTACTGACATATTAAAATTTAGTGTAAATATATTCTGAAAACGGTGGTGGAATGAAACTCGTTAGAAATGTAAATGGGGAAATAATTTGTTTCTGGGACTATGGTGATGTTGCAATTTCTTAAAAAGTTACCATCTAATAGTGAATTGATGCATAATGACTCTTAAAAATTGGTATGGTACTCTCTTTGAACTCTACAACAGGCGATGACGAACCATATTAACGCTTTAGCATCACTGGCAGATTGTATTGAGTGAATGAATGAACGCATTGTCAATTATTAAATGTATTGGCACTTGTTCATAAGCAAGAAATCTACATCTGCAAGACAAATCGTTTGCGTTATAAGCGGATGTTTTTCACTAGATAGAGACATTCATCATAAGAGCTTGAGATAACGCCGAAATGCGTGACTCTCAAGTTAATTGCGTGGGAAATGACAGCCCTCACCGGCCAACAAGTGGAACTAACTAACCATGCCAGTAGGGTTAACATGCTTTCATTAAGCTTATTTTTTTCAAAAGAGTTAACTTCGCACAGTGCTTCGACATGTTAAGGGTTTTAAAATGGATCAAATTCAGTCAACATATTTTGATACCCTAGAAAAATTTGGGGGCCCCTCCTCCCCGGGCTTTAATGGGCACGACGCCTCTGTTCAGAATTGATCCTTATTTAAGTTTGTACAGGAAACTGAATGGCTTGGTTGGAACGGTTGAGAAAATGTCTAAGCGTAGGCATATCACTTGATTTTTTTTTTAATTAATAGTCGGCTTTCCCAATTGAAGGTTTAAAACAAGTTGAACTCTACTTCTCTATCAAAGAATAATATGACTCTGTATGTCTTTCTTTGTGTACATTTTTTTTAACAGATACTTGTTCTCGGGACCCACCACCTTCTTGCCTCCACATTTCTTTTCGCTTTATAGGAGAATCCTTGCAGTTGTCAATTTCCTGAAATACGGTTGGAGTTGCAATGAACAAATCTTTCAGCAAACTTTGCTAAATTGAGCTCTTCGATTGACCTGAAAGCCAAAAGGGTAGTGATTTCTTCCGAAAGAAAATTTGGGATAGTCTGCTTTTTCTACCTTTAAATGGCTTGCAACCCCGGATAACCTATTTCTGATCTCCCCAAAACAATTAAGGGATGTTTTGTTAACCATATTGCATCCAGTGGCGTCGCCAAGGGGGGGGCAGGAAAATCGTGTGCCCCCCCCCCACTGAGATTTAAGATTTTCAAAAAAAAATATGTGTTCTGTGGTCAGAGTGTCACTATGAATTTTTTAGGATTCGATATCTCTGTTGAAAAGAAAAGGCAGTAAATATTCATGTTTTCCAAATGAAAATATCGCAAAAACCTTGGAAATGCCATTTCCGGCTGTCTGAGGGGTTACGTTTTTTTTTTTTTTCAAAATTTTCTTCACCCTTCCGACTAAGTCAATTGGAGGTGGCGCACAGCTCAGGTGACCCTTCAAGCAGGATTAAGCCTACATTTTTCCTTCAGAGGATCACATCTAATTGCCCATCAACTGCCTTTCTTTCTCTTTATAGTCACGGTGCAGCTCACCTTCCTCAAATTGTCAGCCTGATACACTCTTGAGAGAGTAGTTTCACTAACGTTTGTGTTGTTACCAAAAATAAATTTTACTTGAAATTGCCCTGTAAGTAATTTTTTAGGCTAGTGTAAAAACAACCCTTTTAAAAAACAACTTTAAAACCTTACAAACACGCTAAAGACCCAGGAATTTCCAGGGGCTTCGCCCCCTGAACCCCCACTAAGACTAACATTGAAGTGCCCATCAACTTTCTTTCTATAGATCATCTACCCCCTTTTTTAAAGTGTCAGCCGGATCTGCTCTTGGTAGTTGAATCAGTGGTTTTTTACCGAAAGTCTTACTTGAAAGTTACTATGGAGGTAACTTTTAGACCAGTGTTAAGTCAATAAAATTACCCTTAAATAACGTCTCTAATACCTCAAAAACACGTTAAAACCCAGGAGCTTCCGGGGGCTTCGCCCCCTGCACCCCCACCACAATTCACATTGAAGTGCCCATAAACTTTTTTCTGTATAGATCATCTACCCCATTTTCAAAACGTCAGCCGGATAAGCTATTGGTAGTTGAATCAGTGGTTTTTTACCGAGAGGCTTACTTGAAGTTACCCTGGAGGTAACTTTTAGACCAGTGTTAAGTCAATAAAATTACCCTTAAATAACGTCTTTAATTCCTCACAAACACGCTTAAACCCAGGAGCTTCCGGCGGCTTCGCCCCTTGGACCACCTCGCGCTTTGCGCTCGGTGACGCCTCCGGCGCCGTGAGTGGAGTTTAGCAATGCCCCCCATAAAATCATTGTTCCCCATCAGTGCCCCCCCCTCATGTCTGGTGACGCCACTGATTGCATCCACATACCAGTTGTGAAATCCTTCAAACTTTCCAACTTGAAGGTATCTTCTTAACAAAGTTTTTTAACCCCTTTTGATCTCATATGACATTAGACCTCTAGCTACCTGGCAAATGACCTCTGATGATCTGGCATTTAACCTCTGGTGACCTGGAATATGACCTCTGGCGACCTTGCGTATGAGCTCTGTGTCCTGGCACTTGACCTCCGGTGACCTGGCATATGACCTCTGGCGAACTGGCATATGACCTCTGTCGATCTGGTTTTACCTCTTGTGATCTTGCATTTGACCTCTGGTGACCTGTGTTATGACCTCTGGTGACCGTTGCATATGACTCTGGTTACTCTGGCTAATCACCTCCGGTGACCTGGAATTTGACCGCTGGTGACCTGTTATTGGAGCTCTGGTGACTTGGAACTTGATCTCTGGTGACCTGGCGTTTTGACCTCTGGCGACCTGGAGTATGACCTCTGGTGACCTGGCATATTACCTCTGGTGACCTGGCGTTTGACCTCTGGTGACAGTAGATTACTTCCTCTCAACACCACAAATCGGCATACCAAATTTAAGGCGTCCATTTGCTATCTTTAGATATTTTATTTAAAAGGCCATTAAAGAGGTTAACCTCAGTAAGGGCATGTGACCTGAAATAACCTTTGACATCCAACAAAATAATAGCAAATCCATGAACCAATAATGAAACTTGTCCATCATTGTAATCTTGAGATACTGGCCTGTGGCCAGGCAAGGTACTGGAGGGGAAACGTTTTGGGGGAAGGAGAGTAGGGAACAACCTTTTCAGGATGCAAAATGAGCACAAGTATCGACAGCAAACTTCAAATTCGCTAGAGGGCGCCCATCACAAACAATAGGGATCTTCCACTTATCAGGAAAAATCTATATGCCAAATATGACAAGTGTCGGTCATTCCTAACATGAGATATCATGTTTAAGATGTTTTCGCTTTTTGATTCCTCAGGGAACTCAGATGACCTTTGACCTCCACCAAAAATAGTCGGCTTCTTTCTCTCAACACAACAATCTATTAACCAAATATGAAATGTGCCCTTCGTTCCTGTCTATTTTACGTGGTTTTCGTGTTTTGACCCTGATAACCTCAAATGGCCTATGACCTCCACCAAAACCGATAGGTGTCTTTTTCTCAACATGACCAATCCAGTCAAGCCTCGCTGTAAGCGTTAATGAGACTTGTGACGTCATCCTCTAAAATGGAAACTCCGCCCACAAGAGAAAATCATGAGTTTCGCAGAATAGGTACCTCACATGCTGGGGGAACTTCAAGCTTCTGAATAATGTATAAAAAGGCGTTCCTTGTTGCTGTATCCTTGATCATTTGGAATCTTAAAGTCTTTTCTTTACTAAAAATATCGTGAGGTATTGTTTCTTTCGCAATTTCACAGAAAAATTTTCCATCAAAAACAGGTCAACTTTTGGTGGGGTTTTTTGACTGGCCTCAAATTTTGCGAATACCTGACCGTATTCAGGATCATTGGGGTGTAAAACTTCCAAAATCGAGTGTTTGAGACATAAAGCTAACTACTGATACCTATTACACTACGAGCAAAACAACAAAATAGTCGCAATGAACATTTTTGCAAGTTGGAATTTTGCACTTTTTGGCCACGTAGAGCATCGCACAAGGCGTTAACGTTATGGTTAACATATGGAAAACTATTGTCATTGTCTTTTGATTCTAGGCTACTAACGAGGATACTATTTTAGTCATTATGCCAAGTAATAAAGTGAATTTTAATACGACTAACATATTGTAGGCCCTTTTAAGGTTTTAAACCACTAACAAATAACATTAAAATTTTACAGACAGGCCTAGTCTATACTAGGCCTTGGCCTATGCATGCTAAAACTGCACACTATGGTACATAGTGAATGTATGAATGTGTACTGATGTTCTGTGATCATCATACAGATACTACTTTAATAGTCCTTGCTTGCTGTATGAGTGAGTTTCCATTCCAGAAAAAAGCTTGTAAAAAATTTTAAGAGGCCTGTAGCACAAAATTATTGTGTCATATGCACCTTGTGAGTTGAATCGGAGCAACGTACAGTACCAACGATGAAGATGAAGAAAAAAAAATAATATAAAAATAAACAAATTAGTGTTACACTTACAGGTATTGCAGGCTACATGAAACAATTCATATAGGCCTTATTTAGCCATTTATTTACGCATACACTTTACCAGCCTGTCGGTTCTTTCATATGGTTTTACCAGACAAAGTCAAGAATTTTCAAAAGGGAAATGACTTAAGGAATATACTTAGATTATATGGAATACGCACCTATAACAGCTCCATCAGTTTCAGGATTTTTTGTTTATTATTTTGCCTGGGCCATTGTTCTCAGTTTTCGTACTTACCGTATTTTTGTACTGTTGTGCTGAATCATATTTCTGCACAAATGAATTAATTGTGCCTTAGTTCTCAGCCTGTTCCTGTTGAAATATAATTGCTAGTTAAAGCCTACACCTACTAGTGCTCTAGGCCCATTTGGGGGTTAAGGTCAAGATTAGAGCTTGCATTGCTATATACCCTTTTCTTGTATAATGGCACAAATGGGATTCTGCGTCAGTGTATCCTACAGGACAATTTTTCTCTACACAAGCAAAATGCCAATTTACTGACTTAGGAATTTTGGTTGTGCACTTGTGTCCTGTATCATCAGCTGTTAATTCTGATGGATGAAATCTCATATGTTCTTCTGAGACTGCCTTCTCATTTGAAGTTTAAACTGTTGTCATTTTACACCACTAACTGATCAGAGGAGAGATGAATAATGAAGCAAATTGCCCCATATAGTAATGGCATATTACAGTCAAAGTTTTTGTCACTAACTTGAATTAACTTGATGGCCTGTTGTTGCCTTGGACTCTCAGTTGATATGCCTCCAGTTGTGCATGGGGGTGGGGGTTGTGTACTGAGTATCCAGTTCCCTAAAAAAACTTAAGACCCACCCAGTTCCACATGCTGTTCACAACTTATATTACTAAACAAAGTGTTTCTGATCCGAGGCTTCATTTCTTCGACCTCACCACCTAAGGATAAGGACTGACTGTAGCGTTAATTACCCCAGAGTTCACTAACAAGCCTTACAAGAGAACTATACATTCCAATATCCCTCCATTTTACCTCTTTATTGTCTAGTTTAATGCCACAATTTTTCTGTCATGTTATTGTTTGCAATAATTTATGAGTCTAGTACAATAACTGTGATTTACTGATTGTATAATGTGGTAACGTGTAAAGTGTATGGCCATGTATGTCAAAAGGTTACCATGAGTCGGTCAATTAATAGGTGTTGTACATCGTGTACATCGTTCCGTACGTTGTATTACACTGTGGTGATCGACTCAAGGTACTGACGTACTTAAGATGCAATCACTATAACCCTTGCATCGGTAGCCACTTAATCGTTACAAGGTTTTCAAAAATTGACTCTCAATGTAATTTTCCTGCTATATATATGTAAATCAAACGTAAAGGAAGACTCGACGAGGTTAACATGATTAATACTTATGTGGAGGATATTTTCTCGCTCGGTGTAGTTCCATTTTCGCGCAACTAATGCAAACACCTCAGTTCGGGAAATTGGGCTTTTTACGTACGGTACAAGGCAGTGTCAATACCTGATCTAAACTTTGCGAATAGCTGACCGTATTCAGAAATATTTCATGGTAATGTTAGATTTTTTAGGTGGATAAGGAAATTTCTGATGTACCCTCTTTCTGGCATACCGTGCCAAAAAACTTGTTTTCGAGAAAAATCCAGATTTTCCGAACAGAATGAAAACTGTTTTTACGAGTTTAAAAATCGTCTCAAATTCATTGCTTTGTGTATAAAATACTTCAAAAATGTTGCGAAACTATCGGAAAATGTGTTCTCTATTTATTTTAATGATGATTTTGTAAGATTATGTGTTTTTCATGTCGAAATTTGGATTTGAAAACAGTTAGTTTTTGATAATTATATATGCAAAGGCTGTGACGCCATGCATACTCAAATTAGAAAAGAAGCGACTTTTGGTGGCTGTGGGGACTGGCTGAATCTGTATACCAAATATGAAAAGCTTGTAGCATTCCTATCTTGAGAAGTTGAGAAATCATTTTTTAAGGTATTTTTGGGGTTTTCGCAGTTTTGCCGCCTGTGACCTCAACTGACCTCTGACCTCCAGCAAATATTCAATGGTTTTTCTTTTTAACATGACAAATGTTTAAACCAATTTGAAAAAGTGTCGTCATTTCATATCTTGAGATATCGTGTTTACAAGTTTTTTGGCTTCTGACCTCCGGTAACCTTAAATGACTTTGACCTCCTCCAAAATCAATATGGTTCTTTTTCTCAACGTGACAAATCCATATATAAATGGGAAAAGGTAGGTCATTCCCATCTTGAGATGTCGAACCAACCCAACTCTAACCCCTAACCCAAAGGTGCCACAAACACACACACACCTACACACACGATATCACCATCGCATAGATAGCTAGCATCCATACGGCAAAGAATCAAACAAGGAACAAAAATAACCTTGGGAAATGTTGAAAAAGTTGTGCTAAGTTAGAAGCCAAATACATTGCACTTTACAAGTCCCCCACTTAAGACTCATTTACATCAGGTTAGGTCGGATCAGGGAGCTGAAAGAGATACGGCCCAGTTTCCAACCAATTAGTCTGTAGCACTTCGGACACACATTCTAAGTGCACCATACACACTTACTAATCCTAATTTGGTAAGAAGAGATTACGTTATACTCATTCTCCTTGTGTAAATTTTTCAGTTATGTTTCTATAACAACATTCTCCATATGTGTTTTAGACAATCAGTTACGTATTTGTTTGTTTCCTATTCTTCTTCCTCCAGTGTTTTTACAAATCAGGACATAAGTGATATGTGACCGATTAGATAAATGCGTTGCCGTTTGAAGCTATGAAGCTTGACAACCAGTTGCTCCATGGTTCTATTGTGTACATGGTGAAATTAAACTGGGATTTTCACCCGTTAGCAATCTATTGGTTTCTGAACACATCCGTTCTAAATTGCTGAGTTGATTAGTTTTCATGCGTTGGTGTGGTATCTTTGCATTCGTTCAACATTCGCTTTCTACAGGGGTCGCGGAAACGAGGGGCAGGGGGATAACCACCCCCCTCCCCCACACACACACACTTTTTCTGCCCAAGGCATTTTGGGCCACCTAACATTGCTATTATATTAACTAACATATTGGGCCGCTTTGGTGGTTAGCCCCTCCACTTAAAAATTGGCTCCGCGGCCCCTGTTCTAGGCCTGTATTTAAATAAAAACTTGTATGTAATATTTGAAATACATTATTACTTGTTAATTTGTGATAGATTGTGATTATTCAGAAGTAAACTAATTAGGGGCCCTGTCGAGAAAGAAACAATATGATTCTTTGAAGATGTTCCCCTCCCAGAATTTGTATTTCATTCCGACAATGCAGTGGGGATGCACCCCTCCCCGTCAAATTTCCCACTAAGTTACTCTTTTTCAAACTTCAAATTGAAAAAATAAAATATCTCGAAATCGATATTACAGAAAAATAAAAATGCAATCTGGTTAAGTATCACAACTCTCAATTAGACTGGCCATGTCACCGTGGAGTGGTTTCACCCTAACCAGTATACTACTATCTTCTATTTCGATAAACTATTTATTATGGCATCAATACGCTCAAGCTAACCCTAAGCCGTTACACACCTACAACCGTATATCCCGTTTGCGGAGAACTGCTTGTAATATCCAACCAGAACCAGAGCATTTTACCAAGTGGCGTAGCTACAGGAGATCAGGGGGATTGCGCTCCCAGCTCTTAAACTGAAAAATTCAGATATTTGCCATTTGGCACACCAATCAACTACAGTGTAGTTTTCCAAACTCTTCTTTCATGATATTCCGAGTACTCTTCAATAAAAGCCCTATATTTGTTATTATTTGTTTTAAAAATGTTTAATTGTCCGTGCTCTCGGCTGGCCGGAAAATTACACTTCTTCCTGATGCATTAGTCCTGGCTGATAAATCAGTTTCGTAAACTTTTTCGAGCTCTTGAATTGACAAAATCGGAAAATTGTAATATGTGACACCAGATCATTCAGTGACACCGACTACTACACTGATATTTTCATAAACTTGTTCATTTAATTTATTTAACAGTGTTATTTCATAAATTTTCCATAAATTTTCTTTCATAAAATTTACATTTTCTCTAATATAAGCTTTTGACTTTTCAAATGAAGTCCAAGAGCCACAATTCGTAGGCCTTACATAACATTAGGTAGCAATAACGATCTTTAGTCGCCGTGCAATCCCATATTTGCCAATAAGAAATACAGATTCTTCAGTAATCCACCAACTTTTGAAATTTTATTACAAGAAACCTAAAATCCAAAATATTGTGCAATACAAGCTCTAAGTACTTATTTAAAAAGGGCAAAAATATCGGCGCCGCAAATTACATCCCTAGTACAGTGGTGTTCACACTCCAAAAAAAATCGGAAAATTTGGATGCCCCCCCCCCCCCGGAAGAATGTCTGTATAGCTACGCTTCTGATTGTACCTAACCATGCCATGTAATGCAGCACAGCTGCCATTGGATATTGCCATTGGTAACAGATGTCTGTAAAAATTACTATGGTTCAGATATTCATTGAATACCTTAATTTATCAGATACCTTGGTTGCACATGTAGTATAATTCAAAGTATTTCGTTGTTCCACGACAAGGATCGCCAAACATTTCGTTGTTGGCACCAATTGCGCATTCTGATCGTCCGTTACATTTATCTGCCAAAATGCTGGTAGACTTAGGATGATGACATTTTGTGTCATCTAGGTCACGGAAAAATATCTTCTCCCTCCAATAGTTCCACCAATCGTCACATGCTTGTCGTGCTTCTTCATTAGTCCCGTTATACCCATAAGTGGCAGATGTTACATTAATTGTAGTACTTTTCGGACAAGACACGTTTTTCGTTTCACCTTCACACAGTAGCAAGTACATATCTGTACAGAAAACAAACCGTTGAAGAATACAACTTATAGTCGTAATGGTTTGTGAAGAAGAAATCAAATCAGTTGTTATCTTCAAAACTTAGATTAAAATCATCTCATGAAAAGTCAGATGTATTCAGGGGCGGTGTCAGAGTGTTTGATATGGGGAAAAGCATTGGAGTGAGTGACGCCGTCCTGGGAGGATGAACAATTTCAACCACCAGGTATTCGTAGACGAAATCTGGTGCCATATTTTTAATACTTGACTATGTTATCAATAGGAAACCTGGATTCCAGATAAGAAAGGTCAACACTGTTTTACTTTCAGGCAACTACTGATTTAAACTTTTTGTACAACTTTCGACGATCACAAACCTCGGAGAGCGAGTTATTGTACCTCTCATTGTTATAAATGATACCCACCCTCTCCGTTCCACAGGAGGTTTCGGCATGCTGTTGCGTAGTGATGTTTAACCTAATTTGATTCATGGTGGCTGGAATTCCCCTGAAAAGAAATCAATTTTTTCAACGCTTCAAAATTTTGAAAGGGGGGCACGAATCATATTTTATGTGGGTAAGTAGGCCTAACTGATATTCCAACAAAGACCAAACATGCAGAAATACTTTGATGTGTAATATTTGTTAAATTCTTCGGGACGGGAGTGACGTCAGGTGCACCGACTTTTTGTTTTGCGGGGTAGGGGGTTTAGAGAAGTGTTTGCCTAGAAAAACGATAGTAAACGTCTCCCGGGGAAATGCTTACTAAATTAAGGTGGCCTAGATGCGAAATGGTGCTACCTTTGGCGAAACTTTCAAATATATTCTTAGTTTAACCATGATCAAGAGATCGAGAGGAATTCATGGTGGATATCCAATAATGTCGTTTACATTCTTCATAGCATGTCCTTTCCATGACAAAAGTACTATTCAGGTTCTGGAAAGAGACAGTTTAAATGTCACCACACTGAGTAGATTTAGTTCTTCTTTCACATGTGAAGATTAATTTTTTGCTTAAACTTCCTCTTAAATGTCAAGGACCTCCAAAAGAGGTGGTCAATTTTATTTCAGCCCTCCTACCCATCAAGCCGTCCCGCTGGTTACGCTACTGTCAGTAAATAGTGTTGGGCTAGAAATAGAAGTTTTCACTCGGCTATGATGTTTATGAATTTGGCCATCAGTATAGTCCAGTACAGCTTTACTTGCAGGATAGGCTGAAACCGTCTAAACCAATTTGATATTTTCATACACTCAACACACGCTTAAATGTTCCTATAAACAAGTTACTGCTTCATCCCGAAAAGCAATAGATTTCGATCCCAATCCCACTTCTAAAAATGGAACCTGCTGCTGTTGAGTGCGATGTTCCGCATAAGCAATGGAGTAGGTAAAACAAGCCAGTGAGCCACAACTGGAAAAAAGGTCGTGGCCGATTCAACTTGAAACAATAGGTTGGAAACTGGGCCGTCAAAACTTAATCTAATTAACCCAATGCAACCAAATTTTAATGACAACACATTTCACTCTCATAAATGATACATGTAACGGTGACCCCATAAAGGTACGTTGTGGAATGTCCTAAAGGCACTCTAAAAAAATAACAAAAATTTTCAAAAGTTCGAATTATTTCTTGTGTGTGCTCTTAATTTCTCCGCACCTTTCGGTGATTTGGACATGGATTGCGTGGGGCGACTGAATACATCTATTATCACCTAATGTATTGTGTTCAACAGTTCAACTGAAGTAACGTGCAGATGTCATTCAGCCAAGGTCCATTCTAGGTGAATAGATCATCCTCCCCTACTTCCGTCGTCCGGAATATGTAACATAAGGCTGACAAAATTCCTATCTTGATAGGAACAACTGACATTTTTTCGGGATGAAATTTGCTTATCCAATTAAATTATTAGAGACGGTTCTGGTACATAATTACTACATGCCTTCAACCCCAGCACGAAGCAAATAACTGTTTTAAAATTTCACAAGACAGTCTGCCTGGGTATGATGTGTAATGTGTGAAAGACCTTTCATGAACTGATTTCTGTGCAAAACAACCCTATAATAGAGAGCGCGTGATTAAGTCGAAGAATCATTACGGACAAAGATTTTGCTGTAATGCGAAGAAATCACTGTACACAGCATTACTCAAATACTTGCCTGATTCTTATCAAGATTTACACAATTAAAACTAAACAGAAAAAAACAATTTAAGTGACACATAGAGATTACAAAAAATGCAGAAAGTACGAGCAAATATTTGCTAGTATTTTGTGTAATGTTTATTTATCGTATTTAATTTCTGTTCTGTAAAATTACATAGATTTTTTTACAGTGTGCACAGTCACGGGTGCTAGGTAGCAGTACAGCCAGGCCATACTGTAACTGTAAGTTTAAATTTCTAATGCCTCAGCTGTAAGGTTTTAAAGCTATGATATGCAAGATACTTCGATGTTTACCTGTCTGTAGTAATTACGGAAATGCAAGTCTGGTTCCCTAGTAAACTTTCTTTTATTCCTCTTTATTTATTCGGCTGAATCTGTGTCATCAGTGACCTGTTCAGGTCAGGGATGTGTTATGATCTAGTACGTAACACCTCCAGGCTCTTCAGATTCAAGTTCAACGCTAGCTGAATTACTTTCGTACCTATTGAAGAATGGGAAGAGTTAGTGAAACCCATTCACGAAGCTTTTCTTACCTTCACAGTAGCTCTCGCAGGATACCAGTATAAACAAAATGGCGGCGAAAAAGTGGTGACGAGTTATCATCTTGTTACATTTGCTTAAAACGTCGATATGCGAGTACATGAAACATAAGCATCAACTGCTCAAGAACCAATTCTATTAAAACCCTGTGTGGAACAGAAGGAAGTGCATACAGCATGTTTGTTAGTTACGGAGTACTTCCTAGGACGGAAGCTAACGGAAGCAATTTGGTTAAATAAGCAAGTACTGCTCATACCCAACGTATACTAAGGAATGAAATGATGTACTCAGCGAGAGGACGAATAGCGTCGGTTCAGGATACAAATTCCTGAGATAGATCATCACGAATCGAATGGTTGTAAATAATCTCTTTTGATTTGCATTTGTAAATGGATACTTTCTATTTTGGGAGATAACTTATGGTAACCACTAACGAGTAATCACATTCGACTTCGTTGAACATACTCAACAGCAACACGCAAGGGGGTAGGAAGCCTTTGGTTTTTAAGAACCGTAATCCCTGCCCGGTATGTTTCCATCATCTTTTACTGAGTTATTGCATCATAAATTTTATATACACACAGAGCAATAAATTTAAATACATCTGCATTGTAATTTACAGAATGAAATAGGCCTAATTATACGAACTACGTCAATGAAAAACCTTTTTTCCAAGTAAAAACTTAACATCATGTTTCATGAATTTGATTTGACAGTGAACTTAAATATTTGACTTCAATAACCAATGCTTATATTTAAAAACTAAATTCTCCAAGTCTCACTTAAAAACATAGTTATTGCAGAAGGAAAATTCTCTGAATGTCGACTGAATGCTGTACAGATTATCGTAAGACATAAAATTGGATTGCCAAATTGTTTTGATCTTGGATAGCAAAATCAAATTTATAGGCCTATCATTTTTCTTAACGAGTGAAATTCTAGAGTGCAGATCAAAAGAAAAATCGATCTCTTAAAGAGAAGTTATACCCGAAATAACATCTTTCTTGGAAAATATAAGTATTCTGACCAACATGCTTTGTTCAAGGAATATGATAAATAAACCGGTATTGAAAGTAACGAATCTTGCATTTCTTGCAAGAAATGAAAGGAATTCTGCAAGTGGTTAACCATTGAGAATTACTAATAAGAGGTGATTCTTAGTCAGTCAGATTCCTTTTATGTTGATGACACTAGCAACCTTTTAAGATCTCTGAATAAAAATGAAACGCAAAATGAGAAGAGTGCGGTCAACATGGCTAGTTTGCATCAAAGAATTTTATATTTTCATAAAAGAATTTTAAGACTTAAAAGTGGTTTAGTCGGAACTCCATCTAATAACAACTTCTTGCTCATATCAATAACCTAACAATGCATGTACCAAGTGCCAAATAAATACCAAGCATTCAAAGATGTCGTTGACGACTCGAGCCCACGCACGTTTGAGACACAGAATAAGAATAATGTGTCACAGCAAACCTCGGGTGATCAATTCTATGAAAATTAAAAAATTCCCGCACGACAGGAAATTTACTGAAAGAATCAAAAGAATCAAAGTAAAGCCAGTGAATGAGATCTGTGTAAAATAAAATAAAAAAAACAGATTGTAGCATGTTATTACGTCGAAACAGACTGAACAATTGTGTGCAATCTTTCAGTTTCGATGACGTTTCTTCAAACAGGCTTAATGTTTTAATACACTGAACAATAACAAACAACTATTAAAGGCGAGCGCCCTTTACGTTAGTTATGAAAAAACAAGGGCAACTCACAATGAACACTGCACTAAGTGGTGAAGTGGATGGGAAGCGGAAGTAACATTTGATTTACATTGTCAAATATATACTTTAAACATGTTAACTGTTTCACTGCTAACTTTGTAGTCCAATCATCACCATTAGACATATACATAACCTAACCCGACGGTCTTGCTTGTTAGATGGAATTTTACGGTTCTGTTTCTAACTGATTGGTTTAACTTGGGCCTTCATCGACCTTTTTTCCAGTTGAGCTCACTGGCTGGCTTTCCCTACTTCACTGCATATGCTGAGTACCAAGCGTTAGCATTGGGGGGAACTTGCCCCCACAGACACCCCCAAACGGGAAGAGGTAAAGAAATAAACGTTGCACATCAGCTGAACTGGTACGAAGTCAGGAAACCTCTTGAGTCGTCTTGCCCCCCCCCCCCGGACGACCAGGAATGGTTATGCCCCTTCATTAAGCACAATAGCGGTAGGTGTCATTTTTAAAGTCATTGGTATAACCAGGCTTCTTAGGAGTTAAATTTAACAACTCTGAGCTGTCTGGCTGCAAGTCGGATGCTCTAACCACTTGACCATGCAGATATTTGTAATGCGGCTACTTCGAACATTTAAAATCACTATGTTGCACGTTAACTCAACATGTGGTATTGCATTTGCACATACTTAACATGCTTAACATTTCGCATCACATGTAAAGATTGTGACTACGTGGTAACTATAAGTACCTTCCTAACAAGTGTCCGATCGACAACTTCATACGAATACGAAACATTTCCATGTATAACAACCCCTTCCCTTTGCATGAATCACAGTCTTCTACCAAACCAAGGACAATCATGCTCTTTACTGGCGTGCAAGGAATTTTGCACCCTTAGTCTAAGGGACATTTCTAGCTCTTCTAAAGGAATTTCACCTTGAGTGCGACCCAAGGAATTTTCACCCCACGATCAGGGAAGATACAAGCGGCCAACCATGCTCTCCCCTGACGTGCCGCAAGGAATTTTACACCTTTAGTCCAAGGGTCATTTAGCCCTACCAAAGAATTTCATTTTGAGCGCAACCCGAGGAATTTCAGCCCACGACCAGCCAAAATACACAACCAACCCATTCCATCACAAAAATCCCAAAATAACATGACGTTCCTATGAACATGAAACAGTTGTGGGATTAATTGATGATAAGTATCTTAATTACTCGAGACTCACCCCACAAGAGTCGCCACACTTCGTCTCGGCGCCGAAGTCGAGCGGGATACCGGCCAGTTGGTCGGAAAGGCTGTGTCTGCTTGTTGGGTACCTTTAAGTTTAGTTTCTTTCTCAAATAAATTCTACTACAGTAAAATACACTACTATGTAGTACTTATCTGACCGTGTAAGGACCTTGTACGGTCCTTTGTAAAATGGTTGAAGTGGTTTCTTGACAGCATCAGTACGAACCCAGACATGAGTACATGTGGACAACTCTCTCGGTATATGAGACGATCTTGTGGTTGTTCTGGTAACAAAAGGTTTCATGTTGGACGTATGTTGCCGGAGTCTATCTACATAATCACAAGGATCAGGAATATAATCTCCGGTCTTTGTAACTATATCGGATGGTAAGGCAAGAGTTTCACCAAAAACCATCTCTGCCACACTGCAATTAGTATCAGCCCCAGGCAACGAACGAATGCCTAGAAGAACAATAGTTAGAGCTTCAGTCCATGAGGTTGGATTAACCTGCGCCTTAAGTGCTCCTTTGAGCTGGCGGTGAAAACGCTCTACAAGACCATTTGCCGAAGGGTGATAAGCTGTGGTTCTAATACGTTTTGTACCAAACATTTCAGCAAGACGCCTAAATAGATAAGCTTCGAACTGTGGACCTCTATCTGTCGTTACATAGGCTGGAACACCAAAAATAGCTACCCATCTCTGAACAAAATTACTGGCAATGGTTTCAGCAGTGATATCGGAAATGTGAATGGCTTCTGGCCATCTAGTAAAACGATCAATGATAGTCAACAAATAAGTATAACCATGAGACGGTGGTAAAGGCCCCACAATATCAATATGAACATGACTAAAACGTGAAGCAGGTGGAGCAAAATTTCTGACCGGTGTTACTGTATGACGCTGGACCTTTGATTTCTGACACTGCAAACATGACCTTGCCCAATGTCGGACGTCTTTGTTAATACCAGGCCATACAAACCGTTGCCTGATGAGCCGTTGTGAAGCTCTAATTCCAGGATGAGCTAATGAATGCAAAGATTCGAAAACTTGACGCCTAAAATCTGATGGAACAAAAGGTCTAGGAGTATCACTTGACATGTCACATACAATAGTCCCTGGAGAAGTAGCAAGGGGTATGTCATCTAATTCTAGTGAAGATGATTCCCGTAAGTTAAGTAACTCATCATCTTCACGTTGAGCGATTGCTATCTTTTCTAAATCAATTGTGACATCGTCAGTTGTAAATGCATCAAGATTAGGTCCTGAGAGAGCATCGGTGACAACATTGTCTGTACCTTTGATATGGCGAATATCAGTGGTGAATTGGGAAATATAATCTAAATGGCGTATCTCTCTCGGTGAGTAGCGATCTGGCTTGGTGTTAAATGCATAACTTAATGGCTTATGGTCAGTATAAACACAGAATTGTCTGCCTTCTAAATAATGTCGAAAGTGACGAATGGTAAGATAAATTGCTAAAAGTTCTCTCCCGAAGGTACTATACCTAGTCTCAGCAGGTTGTAATCTCTTAGAGAAAAATGCAATTGGTTGCCAAGAGCTATTGATAAATTGTTGTAATGCACCGCCTATAGCTACTTCGGATGCATCAACCATAATACATAATGGCGCTTCAGGCACTAGATGGACTAATAACGTGGCCGAGGCCAAGTCCAACTTGACCTTATTAAATGCTGCTTGTTGCGACTCATTAAAACTAATTGAAGCATTTTTGGCTTTTGTAGACAACATATCTGTGAGTGGCTGAATTGTATTGGCACAATTGGGAATGAACCTCCTATAGAAGTTAATAAGGCCAAGAAACTTACGCAAGCTACTAAGCGAAGTAGGTGCAGGAAAATTCTGAATATCTTTAACTTAAGCTTCTAATGGACGAACACCGTCACAATCCACATGATGACCCAAAAATACAATAGACGATACTCCAAAAACACATTTCTCTGGGTTGACTACAACACCATGCTCATGGAATAATTGCTGGAGGTGCGAGTAATGTTCCTCTGGAGTGGAACTAGCTACTAATAAATCATCAATATACACAAAAACAAACGGAAGGCCCCTAAGAACTTGATCTATAAACCTTTGAAAGGATTGAGCCGAATTTCTGAGGCCAAACGGCATACGTGGGAACTCAAATAAACCAAATGGTGTCGTTATAGCGGTCTTGTTAATGTCTTCCGGTTCTACTGGTATGTAGTGGTAAGCTCTGATAAGGTCTAACTTGGAAAAAATTGTCTTACAATGAAGTGATGCTGCAAAATCGTGGATATGCGAAATTGGATAATTATCTGGAATAGTTGCATTATTGAGCGCACGGTAGTCTCCACAAGGGCGCCAATCGCCAGATTTCTTTGGTACTAAGTGTAATGGCGATGCCCAATTACTTTTGGATGGCCGAATAATGCCCAGTTGGAGCATATGTTCAAATTCCTGTTTTGCAGCTTTCAAACGATCCGGAGCTAAACGACGTGCACGACAAGTAACTGGTGGACCTTTAGTAGTAATATGGTGTGTAACATTATGCTTAACCGCAGATGGTTGATAAGATGGTCTCAAAATATCTGGGTATTCCTTCAATAATGCTGAGTATTTAGGAGAATCATTAGGAATACTAAATGTGAGGCTTAATGGTTGTGCTACTGATTCAATACCGTGGACAAACAAGGAAGTCCCTGAATCAATTAGTCTACGATTTTTCACATCTACCAATAATGCAAAATGACCTAAGAAATCAGCACCTATAATTGGCGTACTAACATCTGCTATAAGAAAGACCCATTGAAAAGCACGACGTAACCCTCAATCTAAATTCAACAAACGTTGACCATGAGTAGTGATGACTGTCTTATTGGCCGCTCTTAAGGACGAATGAGTCTTACATTTCTTTTCTGCTGGTGAAGCAGGATAAACACTAACGTCTGCGCCTGTGTCAATTAAAAATCGGTTGCCTGTCTTACGATCGGTAACATAAAATTGACGACAAGTAGACTTTGAGCCAGACGAGTGTGTCGCCACTAATCGCTGGCCTTGGTGTTTCCCTGGTCGCCTGACTTACCATAACTACATGGGGAAATACATTTATCGGCATTATCACCAAGCCTAAAGTGATACCAGCAAAAACCTCCTGGCTTTTCGTAATACCTGGGCCTAGAATCTGACCTTGATCTAGAGGATTGACGTCTACTTCTATAATTACGATCCCTAGAACGCCCCCTACTACGCTGTGCAAGTTGATCGGTCAAGGCATCAACCTTAGTGGACAACTTTGCAACTAAGGAGCGTAATTCGTCAATCTCATTTGAAGTGCTGCGTGAAGGTAAAGGGTAATTAGCGGCAATAGCACTTCCGGTGGTAGGTAGTGGGTTGGCTGGAGGAACTGTTTGCACAGAGGGTGTGACCTCTAAAATCTTGTCAGCAAGGAGAGATAACTGTTCTATATCAACAGTATCCCTATTTGATGCCAGTATCAACTGAACATTAGTCGGCAATCATTGCAAAAATAGGGTTTTGAAAGTACTATCCTCCAGCTGGCGTTCTCCTAACAACTGGCGCATGCGCCTAAGCAGTTGTGAGGGTTTCTATCTCCCAATTCTTCCGGATGAGTAATTGATGTAACCGCTTTTGCTCAGAAGTGGAAGTACGCTCGATTAATTTAGCCTTTAGTTTATCATAAGGATCTGTAGTTAGCGGAGTAATAAGTAGGTCACGAACTTCCTCAGCAATTTCAGGTTGGAGGGAAGCCACTACATATGTAAACTTAGTACTTTGAACCGTAATACCTCTGGTTGTGAATTGTGCTTCAACCTGAGCAAACCATAAGGTGGGATCTTTTGGCCAAAATGGAGGGAGTTTAATTGATACAGTGGCTAAAATTGGGTTTGAGTCCCTAATCTTACTTGTACCTTGTTCGTCGTCAGACATAGTGAAATGACGATAACAACAATAATATGCAAATTAAGGCTTAAGCTAAAAGTTGCAGGTCCTTGGCAAATAGTGAATGCAATAAAGTATACCAACGCCTCTTAGTTCCTGACTTAGCATGCAGGCCGTCATACAGAGAGGAAAAGTTATTTCTTACAGTAAGGGTATAATTGCCTGATCTACTCTTACGTTTAGTAAGTTTACGAACGGTACTATGCCAGAACAGGGTGGAAAAAATTATACCATGTTGAGGCTGATGATTAAGATTTGAAATTGAGGAGTTAACGGAATCGAATGTTGAATCCAAATCAGTCTGATAACTGTGTAGTTCCTCCTCGGTAAGGGCTGACTGTGACAAGCATTTGCTGATTTGAAATCTAGCGAATGAGGCTGGGGGTATAGTGGTAAAACATACAATTGCCTTAGGCCGAAATCGTACACAAGCTGACTTAAATTGGGTAAGACTATCTAATAAATCACTGGCTGTAACAGCTGAACGTCTCAATACCCTCTTATTATGAGTAGGAGGGGAAAATAATTCAGTTAAGTCATTTATGCAAGCTGCCACTCTAATAATGATAAAATCATCTACACTCCACTGCCTTAATTTGCTGAGTGTAGGTTCCAATAAATCACCAATACGTGCACCCCTCTTAATTACATAAGCTACTGAATTGTCCTTTGTTTCAGCCCGTGGTGTATAATGGTCAAAGGAATAGGCCCTAGAATCGGCTACAAACAACAAATGCTTGTCAGTACTAGTACTAGTACTAGACACATTCGTAGACATAACCAAGGATTAAGGTACAAAAAGTTGTCACAGTAGGCTAGGATACTATATAATATTACTATACTATACAGACTAGGAATACTAAGTGTTCAATGTACATAGGCCTATGCAATAAGAATTGTATGCCGTCAGAATGATAACCCTACTAACGCCGTAACGGTAACGACCTAACTTACAATATAAACAACCCAAACGAAGTGCAGCTCGAGTAAATTTATAACAAAATATCGGGGTCACCAATTTGTGGGATTAATTGATAATAAGAATCTTAATTACTCGAGACTCACCCCACAAGAGTCGCCACACTTCGTCTCGGCGCCGAAGTCGAGCGGGATACCGGCCAGTTGGTCGGAAAGTCTGTGTCTGCTTGTTGGGTACCTTTCAGTTTAGTTTCTTTCTCACAATAAATTCTACTACAGTAAAATACACTACTACGCCGTTGTGCCTATCTGGCGCATGCACGTGCAACTATAAATAAAACATACTACGCAACACATACTGTACAAGTCATAACTAGCAAAGCTTGAACCTTAATATGACTACGCCGCTAGGCCTGAGTTTGCTGGGTTTTTGGCCTGAGTGGCTGTAATACTACGGCCGCCCAAAACCAATAACCAACTTGCAGACCATTTAAATATATACACTAAATATTAAATACCGACAATTTCTGCAGCGACTGCGATGTAAAATGTAAAGGTTTCTCCCAAGAGACAGCCTTGTCTTTCTCCTGCTAGTCGAAACAGCAAGTGTGCCTCGTTAACTCTAAACGCACATGCAAGCACAGTACACTAAGACTATATACAGGTGCACATACCAAGACTTTGCATAACAAATACTACTTAAGATTCCGCTGCGAGTGGCGGTGTATTTACAGCTAATATGTACAGCAGGTAAGCTTACTGAAACTTTCCTGAAATGAAATAGCGCCACTACACATTTACCACCTTCCTCTTGCAAGGAATCCCCACCTTAAGACCAGTTTAAGGAATTTCACCCCACACTACAAGACACATCAGTGATAACTAATTCAATGGGAACAAACCATCCCCAACTCTAAGGGAAGGGGATATTGCAACGAGCCCATACTAAAAAGAATTCATTAATGAAATGGTATCTTAAAAACACATGCCATATTACTACTAAAGATTTTACATTAAAACAGTTTGACATTGCACAATCCCATGTCCCACTACATACATTAAAACTCTAGGGTGTGACAACTAATTAAAGAAACCATAAAATGAAGACATACTAGTTTGAAATTAATGTACATCCCATATTTTGTTACTGGCAAGAATCTTACAAGGCATACTGTACAAGTTCATAAAAGGAAAATAAATATGAGTTAAAGAAACTGTTCTTAGTAAAATGTAACTCACTTTTCCTTTGTCCGAATGTCCTCACAAACAACTGTTTTCACAAATAACCAATGTGTTTCACAAAAGTGATGACAGAAAGCATTTTCCATCTTTGTGACATCTCACAGCTAATTAACATTTCCCGGGTTAAAGAGAAACTTGACTGGCTGCATCATTTTCTGGTTACAAACTCGAGTTTTACGATACTCGCTTCCCACTTCAAGAGCTTTCCTTTCACGAAATACTGATACTTCCCCATTTCTCTTCAGATAATACGCACAGAACTGTCACCATCCCCATAAATCACACAAAAGCTGGAAACAGTGTTCTTCGAGATCCAGTTTCGACAGCTCTCCAAACGGCACAGAGCAACACTCTTTGTAAAACTTTTATCACAAGTGGCCAGTTGCGTACTTCTTGGCGCTCCTCTACTTAAGCTTCAGCTTATTTACTTCTATCCTCTTTTTCTATCCTTAGTGTCCTTTGTTGCTTGACAGATTACGGTAAAACCCAGCCCATTTCTTTGGTCTGTCCTTGACAACAGGTTTCTTTAGATTTTACTGGATGAGTCTTCTTCACCACGCAATAGTTCTGCAGATAGGTGAAATATTTGGAAGAATTGTGGGTTTGGTGAAACAAGCATGAAATTTGGCACACAGTTAAAATAGGTCCTTGCAAAGATATTTGGATATAGGGCCATTCCAGATTCATCAAATGAGGGGAGTTACTGCGGACTAAAAGTCAAAGGTCATTGAAGGTTAAAGTCATGTGATGTCGGTCACTGAAAAATTCCCATACCCCCTCCAGTAAAATGAACTGACCATTACCCGATCCCTTCAAACTTTCCTTATGATTGGTGATTGCACAGGCATAAAACAGTCCCATTCACCAAATATTAGGATAAAAAAGGTGATGAAAACCCATTTCGTTTCTTTTAAAAATGCTTGGGGGGAGGGGTCCTCTGTCAAAAAATCACATTTCACTTCATAGACCCCCAAGGCTCCAGTTAGTACTAAGTTAGTTTTGAGTTAACAAAAACACCAATATAAGCCACCAAAATCGGACAATATTTGAGAATTCCTCGCGTTTCTTCTCTTGAGCCTATGGACTAGGCCTACTACAGTTGTATATTCTGTGAATTAATCAACAACAACCCGACAGAAGTTTTTCAGAATCTTCAGAAAAGTTAGTTATGCCAGGGAGCTGTTCCCTTACAGCTCCCTGATTTTTCCATATAGCTGGTATAGAAATCAAGTAAAATAAGCCAGGTATGATCACTGCTACCGCTAATTAAGTGTTAACATTGGGGTTAGTGTGGGACTGTATATGCACAGCCTAACCGAGAGCACCTATAGGCCTAGTTCTCACGTACACTTTGTTCCCTGAACTAGGCTTAAGATTCTGCCCTAGAAGTTTTTTTCCAGCTGAAACTGTGAGAGTTGCGGCATCACAGGCAATAGATGTTTTCAGCGGTTGCCTGTCGTCTGCCAGATTTTACTTATGGCAAAATTGCTGGCAGGTGACCCAAATATTCGGTCCCTGTTGCTTTGTCATGACAAGACCCACCAGTGCCAAAGTAAGAAGTTTCAAACACCTTGCAGAAGTAATATTGGTAGCTTTCACATTACTGATTTAACATTTTCCCAATTCAAATAAAGCCCAAATTACTAAAAATACACTCATCCTGATTGGAAGTAAATTAGTCTCATACTAATTTCTTGTAAGTGGTAGCTTTATTTAAGAAAGATGATCACAGGACCACATCTAAAGTTTATACAGTTCTACCGCACCTACAAGATCCTAATCAATGGGGCAAATATGTCTAGCTAAGAAGCAAGTGATCAAGGCACATCATAACATAACCCTTGCTAATTTAAGCCGGTTCCCATTCTGATTATCTCGAGAGTATGCAAAAGCTGTTATCTGGTTATTGTTGTACTCAAGTTCCACACAGTTCCGTTTTTGCAGCTGGGTGCAGTGTCGGAGCTAGGGATTTCGGTCAAAGGGGGCGAAAATGGTCTGCAGGGGCGCTTCGAAGGAGTAAATTGAACCCAGCTGGTCTTGTTCCAAATCCCATATAAAACCAACTGGGTTGAACTGGGTTACCCGCTTTCAACTGGATTGACTACATTCAACCCAGTTGAATTTGTTCCAATTCCCATATTAGATTCACTGGGTTTAACTGGTTTTCAACTGGTTTCTAACTGGGTTCTAACTGGATCCAGTTGAACCCAGTTTAACTGAATCAAGTTTTTAATATGATGTTACTGCAAGATAGTCTGCAGTGGATTCTGCAAATACCACAAGGTGGCCTTGTTTCCCTCCTTGATATATTGCGTTTACAAGGTTTTAACGTGATGACCTCTGGTGACCCAAAATGACCTTTGAACTCCACCAAAACCAAAATTTGATCTACTAAGTATGGGCAATTTCTGTGCCCAAGTATGAGATCCCTCACTGGTATCAATCCAGATGTTCCGTGTTCACAAGGAATTTATAAGTATTCACCCTTTCACCTCTGTTGTGACCCCAATTGACCTTTGACCTTCACCAAATCCAATAGGGATAATTTATTTAATATGGCTCACTTTGGCACTAAAGATGAGATTAGTCACATTTACCCTTCTTGATATATCAAGTTAACAAGGTTTTGACCTTTTGACCTCTCCTGACCCCAAACGACATTTGACCTCTACCAAAAACAACAGAGATCATTTACTTGATATAACCAGCCTACATGCCAATTATGAGGTAAGTCATAAGTAAACTTTTTGAGATATTGCGTAACAAGAGCGTCTAATACATACCTACCTATCTACACACATACACACACACAGGTTAGAAGCTAAGAGCGTCTAATACATACCTACCTATCTACACACATACACACACAGGTTAGAAGCTGAGCCGTAAAACCTCATCTACCTACACACACACACTCACTCACACACACACACACAACGACACGCACACACACGCACACGACATCGCCATCCCACGCATAAGTTCCTTGCTTGTCTTCGTCAAGCAATCAAAAACCGGATTAAAATTCTGGGTTGTTTGATGCCCTTACAAGCAAGTGATCCTGATTTCAAAATCGCAACATGATGTAGAAATATATGGTAATAAACGTTGATTTCTAAGTTCAAACTGGTAATTATTTACCATTTCAACTGTTGTATGGATATTATAAGTACTGATGTATGGTTTAAAATACAAAATAAAAACATTCTAATCCCTAGAATTGATTTAACCCTCATTATTGGAGAATTTCAAAACCGTGATGGCGACCATTTTGAAAATGGCCGCCATTTTTGTCACAGGTCGAATCTGAGATGGCCCTATATCTAAAATTCACCACTTAGGCATAGTCCACCTGCAAAAAAATCCCTTGGTCTCGCTTGGTGTTGGTTTGGCTATCTCTTTTTGGTTAGGTTTTGGACTACAGGGAATCTTATGTGGCATCATGGCCCTCCTTTGCCCTTTAACCTGTTGTGGTATGTTATGTATGAATTAGGTTGCCTAGGTATTAAACAAAGGAATTCCATGCCCTTAAGTTATGTAAATAATCCGCCTTTATATGGTTTACTCTCCACTTCGAAATAAATCTAATTGGATCAGCCATGCATAAATTAAATATTTCGATGATCTTCATTCTAAAAACACCTCTCGGATACTAATTTCCCCTTCTCCTGCGTAAAGCTTAACTTCTGTCTTGTTTCAGGCCACGATCATGCTTTTTCTTAAGTCCTCCCGACCCTCTGGCAAAGGGCCGTCCGGCGAAACGAATAAACTGCTTCCGAAGAAGCTATTACGTCCACTGAAGGACAATACGTGACCAACCTCGCAGCCCTCATTGGTCTTTCTTATTTGGCCCCATTCTAAACTGGATGAGAAGAACAGATGCTACATATGATCTTAGCCGAAAGGCCGAAAAGCGATCCCAATACCCTCTTTAAAACCAGTAATTCATGCAGGAGGTAATCGATCGTTTGAAAGGCTTGTGAACATCTTACTTAAAAAATCGTTTTGCCTTTCGACTACACCTGCGCAAAAGAGACCGTTAGTCTTGATTAGCGCCGTATTTACCAATAACACGTCTTTATAATTACGTGGTTAGAAGGATGGTATCATGGCTTTTAGTTAAAAAGAAATTATACTGACTGTTCTAAAGTTTGGCTTATGACTTGAAAAAATCGTTGTCTGTTTTATTGCATTAAATTTCACCGTCTAACGGCACACTGTTAATTTTTCATACTTGGGACAAGTGTTAAAAACAGTACTTTTTAAAGTGGTACAAAATTTACTGAAGAATTAGCTATTGGTCTTTGCGATCTCTCTCATTTCAGTTTGAATCAGCAGACATACTTAGATTTTTTCGCATTTTCAAGTAAAATAAATTGATGTCTGAACTAATTAAACGTTTTATGGAAGGACCCTTTTTCAGTATCACCAACATTTAAATACGTCTATTCTGATGTCAATTATTGACTTCAAGGAGATTGCTTGCATGGGAAGGATGCTTTGTCATTTTGTATAAGACCAGAAAGGTGATATTTTGACTCGCGGCATTAACATCAGGGGCGGATCCAGCAACTGTTGTAAGGGGGGGACGAAAGAAGCGCACCGAAGGTGCACCACAAGCGCGAAGCGCGAATATAACTGCGTGGGGTCCATGGGACCGGGTAAGCTGGGCCCCTGGTGGGTAATCTGGGTCCCGGCGTTTGTCATAACCTCTTAATTCATACCTTATGGTGTTTGGGACTATTAAAATGAAGATTTATGCCTTTTAGGTTGCCGGCCGGGTTCGTCTATTGCATACCTGTTTACGTTGCCATGTAATTTTAAAGCTTAGCGGACCTACATAAGTCGTTTAAATGCTTTAAGTCTCATATAGGCTACTTAGTAGTTTAAAGATGATAACTCTTGGATGGAACATTCAAGGTTTCCGAGGGTACACGCCTCTCCCTTATGTCAACGTAGCTTGATGTCCTTGTCACTGGGTAAGGCCTAAGCACACCTCACAGGCTCACACAAACTGCTAACAAGAGCCCAAGGGCACTATGGTTCCTTGCATGTAAGATGATATTGTATTAAGGTAGTCGCAAAGTTAGGCATAATTTGCACCTTTAACCCCAATGACTTTTGACCATCACCCAAAAACATAGGAGCACATTAAATTTCAAAATCATACAAACACTTGAAGTTTGAGACAAATTGAACACTTAACTTTTCAAATTATCACACTGCATACCGCCCACTTTCATGCGACAAATACACACACTCATCACATTTCACTAAAATGTCATTTACTTGAATTAGGGGCAGTATACGAGGGTAGTTAATTGCCTTTTTGGTCAATCTCAACAATTCAAACCCAGACCTTACAAAGAAGTCACAAAGGTCAACTACAGTCAAAGTAGGTCAAACCTGATTTTAAATAAACATTACTGTCCCATTTGCACCGAAGAAATTTAACAGCCATCTGGTCATTCCTGACCACCAAAACTTATGATGAATGACTTGAAATTATGTCATGTTTGTCCTTAAGACTACCTAATGTGTTCCCATCAAAAGCAAAAACAAGAGCCCAATGGGCACTGTGGTTCCTTGCTGGATATTATAAGAACTGTACAGCCAGTCTGTGAAATAGAGCTAAGCAAAAGATCATAGTCAATGTTTGTTACATCTTCACAAGGGGTATTTTAGTACTAATATAACATGAAATCAAAGATTAAATATCTGTGGCCTTACTGACATTCAACTTTTGTAATGCTTGGTGATCCTCCAAAAACACTACATCATTTCTATATGTATTTATGCTTGTAATCAAACTTGATATTATCACCAATAACGATACACAATGTGGTCAGAGAGAGGAAAACACCCCTTCTATTTCTCTGGTAAGTAGGTCTGCTCTCAAATAAAACTTGCTATTACTATAAAACAATCTACCATTTGTCTTGTTTGCTACCTTTACACAGAAAACAGGGTTTATTCAGCAGTTAAGCAGAAAGCAAGTGACTAATGAAGTGTGATAATAGAATGAAGATTAGGTTACCCCACAGAGCACAGCAGTATTAAAGAGACATACTGTATAATCCATGCATTGCTTCCACTGGCAGAGAGACCAGTTTAATGCAGAGTGACCTGTGCTCAGTGAAATCTACAGATTTCAGTTATTACCCTCTTAAAACTTTGAATGATCCAAAATATGTGTACAACCCAAAGGAATCATTACTGAACGAACATGCGTAAGCATGCAAAACCAGGTGAGATAAAAAATCTATTGAAACTATCTTTATCTAGCTTAAAAGATTTTCTAAATAACATTTCCAGCGGTTGACCTCCAGTGACCTTGATGACCTTTGACCTTAACCAAACACAGATTGATTTGAAATCTGTTCTTTCTTCCTTAAAATACTGTGTTAAAACGTTTTTCAGTGTTTGACCCCTGGTGACCTCAGATGACCCCTTGACCTTCACCGAACATATCCAATTTCATCCTTACACCATAACACATCCACACACCAAGTATGACATTTATCCAAGTTTCTTAAGTAGAAATATCGTGTTGCAAAGGTTTTTAGGTTTTGACCTCTGGTGACCCCAAATGACCTTTGACCTCCACCAAAAACGATAGGACACACCTTCTCCCTATGACGAATCCATGTACCAAATCCAAGTTCCATCCAACCTTCCCTTGTTGAGTTAGAGCGTACCGAAGCAAGTGTCACACACATACACACACGCATACACACACACGCAAACCTGACTAGTAGGTTCCTTTGCTACCGCAAGGAACCAATAAGGAAAAGCCGACAAATCTGGTACTAAAGGCAGCTTGAGAGTGATTTATTACCACCAATTTCTACTTCACAATTTGGCTAGAAGACCAAGAAACAAGCATAGATCTGTAAAACCTAATGACTTTCAACTTGACCTTTTAACCGGAAGAGGGTGTTAGAAATGCCATTGTAGTCCCTAGGGTGAAAGCAGAGGTAAAGAAGAGAAACTGCTTTCATATTTTACTATTGTGATATGTATACACAATATTATAAAAAATTGGAACCAAAGCGTGTATTGCAAATATCTTTATTAAATACTGTGTATGAGGATCAGGTTTTTCTTTAATAAAAATTGCATTACTGTCCTGATTGCTAACTAAACTGCTTTCAGACTGATAGGGGGTTATAATTCTTCTTTTCTTTTACACATTGCATTTGTCAAAGGGCATTTAACTTCAGCTGGATTTTTATATCAATTGAACAAAAACATATCACACAAACAGTCTTAGTGACATGTGTGTCTTAAAGGCATGAAAGCATCCAAATAAGCCTCTTTTGCTTTTTCTCTAGAGTCACTCTTAAGTTGCTACAGTACCACAGCTTACAACAGTTGTTTTTATTTTTCTTTTGTATTACTAAGAAATAATGTTATAGCTTGCGAACATATTTTGCATTTGCCATGGGGGACAACCAAGTTTTGGGGAGAACAACCAAATTTCCAGAGCAGGTATTGTTCTCTAGAAAACCAGAAACTAGAATCATCCCTGCTTGTGTGACCTCCCTTTATCATTTGGTTATGGAACTATCACACTCTAAGCCTCGCCTTCCCAAAGATATAACACGCACACACATACACACACCACTAACTTTTCACTGAAATGACAATAACCCAAGTTAGAAACATCATAGGAGGTTAGTATAATTGCCTTTTTCGTTCGTCCCAACAAGACAAATTCAGGCGTCACAAAAAGTCACAACGGTCAAAAGATCAAATGAGGTCAAAAAGAGGTCAAAGTAGGTCAACACGTGCACCTTACTTAGACAAACACAACTTTCCATTATGCCATCTCCCTGTGCTACTTGGTTACCGAGTTATTGCACCGCATACCTGGCATTCCAATGCATATGCCTACCCACTAACTACCCTGTCACTTAAGTGTCAGTAACTCAAGTTAGGAACATCGTAAGAGGGTAGTGTAATGGCCTTTTTGGTTCGTCTGATCAAGACGAATCTAGACGTCACAAAAAAGTCACAGAGGTAAGAAGGTCAAATGAGGTCAAGTGAGGTCAAGGTGGGTCATCACATGCATTTCACTTAGACGAACAACAAACCTCCATTACACCAACCCTCAAAAATGTTTCAGTGGCGAGATATCAACAAAACATTCCTTTTTGACGTTTTGACCCTCTCCAATTATTTTGGTTAATATACCAATATTTTCACCTCCTACCAATCTAACTTATCCTAAAATTATGCCACTGTTTGAACAACGGATACCGAGTTACAGCTACTAGCAGAAATTTACTTTTTGGCCTATGGTGATCACCAGTGACCTTTGACCTCCGCCAAAACGATTGGGCACATCTACTCCACAACATCTACATACATACCAAGTTTGAAAAAAAAGTGATCACTTGGTTATGCGTTATCGCACCACATACATCACATTCCAATCCGTCACATACAAACACACCCACACCCACATACATACGCCAAGGTGACTGCATAAGTTCCTTTGTTACACAAGGAACCAAAAACGAAACCACACGTCATAAGAGCACGATGAAAACACAGAGTATGAACTAATGAAAAACATCTAAGCTAAATACAGAGATATTTTTCCTTTTCAAAATCTAAAATTCAGGTAGGGGTCTGGGAAAATTCGGGCGGACCTTTAAAAACGGAAGGACATACCATGATTTTAATGGAACAGAAAACTTATATACATGCTC
The DNA here is from genome assembly GCA_037179385.1 of Holothuria scabra. Taxonomy (NCBI): domain Eukaryota; kingdom Metazoa; phylum Echinodermata; class Holothuroidea; order Aspidochirotida; family Holothuriidae; genus Holothuria; species Holothuria scabra. The sequence continues at coordinate 9,030,139 of CM074191.1, forward strand.
GAATTCATGCCCGAATTCATGCCCGAATTCATGCCCAACAAATAAAAAGGCATCAGTCAAAGTGAAACTGTCAGGAAAAATAATATATAATTAAAATTAGCGACATATTGGGGCAGCTGATACAAAACAATTGCTCCTAGGCGTCACGTAATTTTTCTCGCACAACACAAGGCCCGAAATGTGGCTATTCGAATTCTTTCAAAATTTGCCCAAAAATAAAAAGTAGCTTATACTCAAGACGGGTATCATTCTAATGAAAAGCCAGAGTAAGAGAATTTGCAACGTATCCAGTCATTTTGAGGAAAAAACAGCTTTTCCTCAGCCCCATTTCATGCCCTGGAACAAAACTTTGCCTGCAGTATTAGAAGATTCGGACGAAAGATGAAATTACATGGATAGACGGGTTTACTGGTACATCCAGTGCCCAAAAGTCTGGCGGAAAAAATCAATAAAAATCTATCATGTGACGTATCACGTATTTCTCAAAGACCCCGCCCTTATAATGCTACCCAAAAACAGTTGTCAAGAAAGAAGACGATGAACATTTCTTCACACCAAATATGACTACCCCTTCACTTTTTTTTCCTTTTTATTAAATTTAAACATTTCATTGCAAAAAGATACTCAAAATAACGACATTTGCTTTGATTCAGCTTACAATTTCTGGAAAACTTCCGGCTGTCAGTTCGGTTAAGATTTTTCAAACTTCTCTGTGCATTCCGCGCCAACCAATGACAGCAGCCCAGTGGGTCTCTCGGGTAGGATTACATTTTTCTCATAATGATGCAAGATGTACTATGCATTTTCAAGATTTTCTAAATATGTAAATTATTAACTATTACCAATCATTACTAGCTTTATACATCGTGTTAATATACAAACCAAGTATAACAAATAAGCATGAAGATCCACAGAACACAAACGTATATATGAATGATGAAGTGGCTCGTATTCCTCTGTTTTGTGGGTACCTCTACGCACACTCTCCTGGGACACTGAATCAAACGGTAAATTGCTGAAACTATTTTCAACATTTACTTCTCCGCCTCAAGTTCGAATTTATGATAATTTTTATTTCTCTCAGGATTGCCTGATAAAAGGCAATAGGCTAACTTCCAATTTCCGTGTTTGCTTCGACTGGAAAAAAGGCAAAATAGACCAAGAGAAGGCCTCTCAGCATATACAGGAATGGCTGAATCCTAACTTTCCTAAATGTGACCTACCAGATGTTGTTAAAAATAAGTTATTGCAAGTAAATTTGAATTAAACGTTGTGCCCACATTAACATACTTATGGGTGTTATCGTTTTTATGCAGCCTAGATATAATTGCCATTTTCATCGTTGTTTGTGGTTGGTAGGGCTTCAGCAAATTTCAATGAAGGTACTCGAATCAAGGAATTTTCAAGAGACGATTGAGGATTCCGGCTAGTTAATTCTCTGTAAGATATATGAGTACAAACTGTGAAGCATGAAGAGTTCCTCAGGAAAGGATATTTGTCAGTTTTTCTTGTACTTCCCTACGATAGAGTACGCCACAAATTCCTCAAGTTCGATTTTGGAACACGATCAGGAACGTGTCAGGAAAAGCTTAGATTTTACCTTCGGTCTCCTTTTAACACACGCCTTTTCTTGAATTGCTCATTCTTATGCCTCCTCCATGTTTGGAAGGACAGAGGTCCCCTGGAATCTCCTATAAACCTGAACGTATTCCATCGTCATTTTGTCTATTTTTGTACATGTGTTTACTGTTTAATGTTGTTTCGTTTTCTTTCAAATGTTAGATGCAACCCATGTATGATAAACGGAAGATTTGGTTGGTTGCTCTTAACACTTTTGTCAATGACGTCAAACATGCAGGAGGTAGGCCTTTACGACATCTTCAGGATTCATCTTCAACCGAAGAGAATGCAAGCAGCAGTGGAAATGAATTATAACAGTTTAATCTATTGAAGGGTGCAAAAAAGGCTTTCCTAGCAAGACGAAGTTGTCAGAAAGTGGAAGAAATACTTCGAACAATTCTAAATGAGAAATTCCATCAATCCTCTGAGGAACAACCGCACGCTTTTGCAGGAGACTTAAATTAACGTTTATTTTACTCATTTGTCTCTCTCTTCTTTTGTTGTTCATTGTAATATGAAATCATTTGTAAATATTTGTTAATGCAATTGTGACTCTTGTCAGCTCTAATACCTCTTTGAAGGATCAAAAGATAATAAACTGAAACTGAAACAGGTAAATTAAAAGTCAGGAAAATACGCAGTCTTCCTACTTACCATACATTTTTCTTTTTCCAAAAGCAATTTTTCCAAACTTTGGGATACGGTTTGGTTAACTGTATTTTTTGTCAATACAATTCTACTATGTACTAAGTGGAGGAATTACACGTTACAAGTAGGAGTAGTGGAAGGAACAAAACAGGTGGACTGAAAAACTATCTAAGAGGAGCCAGCCATCGGTTGGCGCGGAGTCTATACATACACAGAGCTGCCAACATTGAGGTCTTGAAATCAGGAAGATTTACCTCATAAATCAGGAAGATTTCAGGGATTTGTGTGTCTTTCAATGGGGGAAATTCTGTTCTCAATCAGGAAGATTTTATATTTTGCATGTTTGGAGGTGAAATTTTCAGGAAGTCTTCTGCAGAATCAGGAAGACTTGGCAGCTCTGCATACAAGATAAGTTTTTACTTTTGAAACCTCTTGATGGCCGGAAACGACACTTTCTTGCTGCATGTACCTAGCCTTAAAATATGGATCTCATGTTTGAAATTTCTCATCTTTACCCACCTCAAAAGTCTCCCCTAGGTCGCCAGTTTTCGAAGCAACTTTTGGAGGGTGCTGAACATGCCTTCACTCCCACACTTTTTATTGGGGCTGAGCACCCCCCCCCCCCACCTCCCCCATTCCGGCCGCTAACTACAAGAGTACAAATTGCTAGCCGTAGCCTTCAGGTACATGTATTCTTTCATCAACAGCTAGGTAAGAAACTGGACAGTTTGTACATTTGCGGGTATTTTTTCCATTTGTTTTTCATGTTTTGTGGTTATGTAACTTACTGTTGGCTAAGTATTGTTTTGATGCAACAGAATTCAAGGGATAGATAAGAGTATGGGTGCAGTACACTATTTGAAAAAAGGGTGGGCAATCATGTTATTAAATGAAGGACAAAGGGAAGAATCCTCTGATGTAAAATTACAGATTATGCTTGCTTAAACAAGATGAGAAAAAATTTTGAAAGTTAAAAACTTAGGCAAATAAAATGTTACATAAAACGAAAGTGCTAAAGTGCACACACTAGCAAAGAGGTTTCACATTTCAAGAATGAATCCAAAACGGCCCACATTCAAACGTTCTGGTCAAGGTGATTTGTATTTTATACACACTGCATTTTGGTAGAATAAATTTACAACTCCACACAGTCTTTCAAACTTCAGATGAAAACACCAGTCAATAAGCGTCAGTTACCCTATCTAGAGTACATATTCTTCATGTGCAGCTCTTTTTAATTATAATAAAATGATTTTACAAATTAGAAATATTTCTTTACGTTTACAAATGCCTAAACAACTGGGGACAAGTTTATCCCACCAAATCTTTGATATGGAAACATTTGCCCTCTACAGGCCCGTTTACAAGGTTCACCAATGATACAACTCTATTAACAGTACCAAACAGAAAGCCAAAATGCGTAGTGATTCCTTGCCATCAAATACCTTACCTGCTTTCAAATTGACAGTGTTTGATAGGTTTTTCTTTACATTTTAGGCCCAGAATTTTCACAATTTTACCGCTGGTGACCTCAAATGACCTTTGACCTCTACCAATAGAAATAGGCTTCTTTCCCTCAACATGACAAATCTATATACCAAATATAAAGAGTATCGGTCACTCCTATCTGAAGATATCATGTTTACAAGCCATTTTCGGTGTTTTTGCATTTTTACTGCTAGTGACCTCAAATGACCTTTGACCTCTACCAAACACAATAGGGTTCTTCCTGTCTCCTCTCAACATGATAAATCTATATACCAAATATGAAAAGTGTCGGACATTCCTATCTGAAGACATCCTGTTTACAAGCAAGTGTCACAAACACACACACACATACACACACACCTACACACACACACACACACACGACATCACCATCGCATAGATTCCTTGCCTGCCTACGGCAATGAATAAAAAGAACACACTGCCGATAAGGCTTTCTCCGTAGCTGGCCCCTCACTTTGGAACACAAGCACATATCAGAGAAGCCCATTCAGTCACTACTTTTAAAAATTCCTCAAGTCCACTTATTCTAACTGTACTGTACTTAAACGTTCTCTGTTTAAGCACTTTGATCATTTGAAGCTAGCGCTTTATAAATATTTCAATGTATTTTGTATTTGTATGTAAGGAAATTTCTGCAATTCTCAATGCCTACCCTTAAGTATGCAGTATTCAAAACTAATACGACAGTTATTAGTAATAGTTGCTGATATCATGTAGAGGTTTTTCAAGGGACATCAGCACATTACATAATTGATCACTGAACATGCCCAGTGGGTACACTACAGTACCTTTAGTTAGTAACAACTGTTTTACAATGGATGCCTGACCATCCAAACAGAGAGGGGAAATATCAGTAACACCAATGAAAAACCTCTAGCACAACTTGTTGTGATTAGAGCTGGTGGGATAGATTAATCATTTATTTTTGCTAAAATTTGATGATAGTATAAAAGCCAAAGGAAATAATTTTCTTTTCCTTACATCCATATGTAAGGCAGTTCTGAGTGCATGAGAACCAACTGAGTATTAAGCACTTAATGTTCTGCCAGAAGACATGTAGTTCTATTGCATTCAGTTAATCTAAATTTGCTGTTGGAAGTTAATTAAAGGTTGCTAAATAACTAGTTTGTGCATTGAAGTACTCAACAGAACTAAAGATACAAAATCAACTGGATATTTAATCTTCTTTGTATAGGATCTCGGGTGGTTTCTTCTATGGGCAAAAAGGTTGTAGGTGAACAATGTCCTCATTGTCACAAACTTCTTGTCCTCATTTTTTGCAAACTTCCACAAATTAGTTAGATAAGGTTTTACAATGCAGTTTCAAACCAATTAGTTTACATTGGGCTGGACACTGCCTTTTTCCACTTGTGGCTCACTGGTTTCTTTTCCCTACTCCATTACTTCGGATCAGCAAAAGCAAAGTGGCAGTAGGTTGCATTTTTAAAGTCTTTGGTATGACCCAGCCAAGAGTCAAATGACAGACCTGTCAGCTGCAAGGTGGATGCTCTTACCACTTGACCATGCAGTCAGTCTCAAACTTCCATAGAGCAAAATAATGCATACCTTGTATTTCCTTAGGCAGATAACATTATCATAAAACTTTGTCAATGAGTGGTGTGCAGGATATACAATGTAACAGAGAAGCACCAACAACCTCTCAAAATTGTGTGATTGGAAGGGGATGGAAGACTTGTGCTTCCAAAGCTATCCCAAATGAAAATACAAAAATCTTGGAAAGATGAAGGCTCACTTAGCTCCCTGGGAAAAGGGAGGTTAGATGATGAGTGGTGTCATCTGAAGCCTCTTTCAATTTCGTTTTTCAATACATGATGGTTCACATTATTTTTCAGTTTGATTTATTCAAACATGCTTTGTATAAAATCAAGCACATTCCTACAGTACCATTCCTACCATTTTTATAAAGTTTTGAACAAAATTGAGTGGCTGGTCCCCTTTACTTTCGAAAAAATAGGGTCTACCCCCAATTTGCAACCCCCTCACTCTTTTGGTGTTATACTGAAATAGCAACACTAGGCTATGTTGCTACATCTTACTGGAAACAATGACACATTTTTCACATTAAAATGTCATTAATTTAATTTTCCTTATGTAGAGGTAAAGGACATGTTAAAACACAAATTTTGTTGGGTCATAGCAGTATCATTCATGCATCCATGCACTGAAACACTCTACAAGATACTATTGGGAAAGATAATGGGTCAGCCATATTCAGCTGATGCCTCAAAAATATTGTCTCGGTAATAACTTCTTCTAAGTATAAATATATAGTTGTAAAATACTATTGAAGGCTTAACAATGAAGGCATTGAGTTAATCAAGGTGGCAGTTTCATAAAGTAATTTAATCAAATCAATGGTGGAACATCTGGATCATCAATAAAATCTTCACTGACTAGTTTCTCTGCAGCTCTTGCTACATCTTTCTTCTTTGTATCAAATGTGTCCTTCATAGTAAGAACAGATAGATCTACAACTTTCTGGTGAGAAGGATCTACTTCCAAGTATGTGGAGACAGACCTGCAAGATACATTCACAAAAAAAAGGAAAACTTTGAAGTTGAAGAAAATAACTTTCCACATCTGGATATGTCTTGGTCAATACCCTAATACTAGTTGCTAATACCACATGAGCTAATCTTTTTTGAGTACGCCCTCTATAACCTTAAAAAATTCTCAGCTCTGTAGTTATTACTGAAGCAAATCTCCCTGCAAAATAGTCAAGTTTAAAGCCCGCCCTCTATTGAACTTTGCTGATAAATAATGTAGTAACCTCTTGACCAAGACTACATTTGGATATGCTTGAAGCTAATACAAAAGAGAATAAAAACCAAGTTGGGGGCTTTGCAACCTACTGTGCAAGTATACTATTGTTTAAGGTTTAAGTAATAAAGAAAACAGCAAAAGCCTGTTTCAGTTCACATGAGGGAAAATTTGCCTTTACTTCAATCCAACATAATTAACACAGTTTTTACTGTGTTAACCCTAAGGGCTATGCAGTAGGCAAATGCTTGAATAATCACCTAATTGGCAGTATTAATAACAGCTCCTGACAATTGGAAATATTTTCCAAACGACTAGATCATCAAAATGTGAAACCACACTTTCTGACAAGGTTATCTAACACATTACTATTGTTACTGAAACTGAAGTAAATTACGTTTTGAGAATGTTCATGGTGTGACAGAATGCTGTTGCTGTGATAACTGACACCTCAACTTACACACACTAACACAAAGTAATGATATTGTAACCAAATAAGAACTGAAGAAAATAATAGATGTAGAATCTGACACTGACAGCACAGTTGAAGAGTCTATCTTTGATTTTTTGTATTGCTAATTGCTATTACTGTCGCCCCCCCCCCCCCCCACTTTTAGGGACCTTGACTGTAAAACTTTCATGCACTACAACAGGCGATCAAACTGAACAGAATGATTAAATGCCATTTAGGGGAGTCAATCAGTAGTCCAAAGGTCTCATTGTAACCACAATGAGTCTGTTTTTTCATACAATCATGTCAGTCTCATTGACCTTTCACAGAGGGATATAGGAGGAGTGAGAGGGGTGGAGAAACCAATGCAATGAAAATTTTTTATCCCTTCTCAAAATTTAAAATGCTTATAAATCTAAAACCATTCATTTCATTTGTAATCATCCATCATATCAACAAAGAGGAAGCTATGTGTAAACTAACTCAGTCACTATTAGAATAAAATGTTTTGCCATTATAGCAATTTTGAATCTTCACCTACTAGTTTAAATACCTGTTTTTGGTCTGCTTCACTCTAAAGGTAAGAAGCAGTTGTTCCAAATTTGCTTTGAAGCAACAGCTAAACCTTACCATTTTCTCCTTATTTCTCTTCAAAGTAACTTAAAAAAATATTTTATGTCTTCAATATTGTATATTCAAGGTAAATCAAGCAGTTAATCTTAGTTTATTTCACATTTCAGCAGAAAAATACTGTCACATGAGTCTCAAGAGCAGCAGAGCCAATCATAAAACAGGACAGTGTACTACCCTACTTCAAGTTTGGGTGACTGCCTTTGCCCTTTAAGAATATCAGCAATATGCTTTCTTCTGATATCCAAAACATCACCAAAACCTCAAAACTTTAGAACTTCTTGGTCCTGGGCATGACATTAAACAATATCTAGGTAGGGTGAGGAGGCAGTGTGTTGCAAGGAGTTTGTCTCCAACCATTGCCTATAAAATGCACAAATAAAACCACTTTTAGTCATCCCACTTCTTGCAGGCTGTCAGTGCCATAAAACCGGGCAAACCCCTCCATGGTTGTTCCCCTTGTGGGCTAAGGTTGCAGAATTTTTCCTGCCTGTAGTATGGCAAAGTTAAAGGGAAGGACTAGCACCATATTGTAACTGTATTGTGAAACTGCACTTGAACACGGACCTACATTTGAAACTGTATTTAAACGTTGCTTTTGCATTTCCTTGAAACGCATTTGCGTTGGTGTGTCACTAAGTCTCATTTAACTAACTAATCTGGGTTTAACTTATCCAGGCCCTTAATGGCACACTGTAAACGGTTGTCACATCCTTTGGAACTATTTAGCATGTACAGAGCTAATTTTTTCCAGCACACTGTTTTTCCCCTTGTGTTTGGTAACACAAGTGATTTGCTTTAATATTTAAGTTTTTAAATATAGCCCCCCCCCCCCCTGCCCTTTGCTCTCTCTGAAATAAGTATGACTGGAAACATGGGAGCATGGAAGAAAAAACATACCTTCTTCATGAATGCAAGGTGAATTTTTGCATACACCAACACTTTGCTCATAAATTCTGAAAGAGCCATCATATACCTTTCCTTTTACAAATACAAGCCTACTGTACAGACAAATGTGTTTCTATGCAAGTACTGTTCCTACTTAATTATTAATCTACACCTTTTTCTCTGTTCTGAAATTTCAGTTTTCATTACCTTCTGTTTTAGTCAACAGTGTCATCTGTTCCCCTTGTTTCGTCAACTGTAGTTCTATTTGACAGAGGTTTCTTTTTGGATTTAGGTATTACTACTTCTTTTGCCTGTAAAAACATTAAAGTGGGAAATAAGATGTTAAGTACACATTATACACGATGCCCATGTTTAAAGTTAATGTTAATATGCAGGTTACATGCTGCTTTGGTCGCAGTAAAAATGTTGATTTTCTAATCTCAGTTATATATTGTCCAACTGAGGTATATCAAGTTTCCAAACCCACCGCTGGAGGTCTATTAGTATCACTTCACCAACCTTCTGTTCCACTTAGGTTGCAAAAAATTACACTGTACTTTGGGCAGCATTGTAATGAAAACTCTCTCTGCATGTACGGCATGCTGTGGCTAAGGTTTCTTGAGGTGGATTTAATGTCTATGAATGGGGTATTTTTGTCTGTCAATCATCAAATTGTGTAATGAGAAGGGAAGGAAAATATGTATATTTTTCTGTGACCAATTCATAATGTAAAACTTAACGAGGGTGTAAAACCAAATAAGGGCACATTCACATTATCCTTACCTATGCCTTGCTACTGTATACTGTTTTCCTGCACATAACATTGAAAGTAAGCAGGCAACAACAAGGAATGGAGGGATAGTTCCAATTCACCTTAGTCATTTCTAGCTAAAAGATTGTCATACAGGGGAATAATCAATTGACAGAGGTATAACAGTGCAGAGAGTTGTTAGAGAAGGAGAAACAAAGTTCGATAGTCTCTTTGAGACAATGTTCGTTTCAGACAATAATCTTGCTTGTACCTGCCAAATTCTTATCTCAATGCTTCTATCAACCAGGATTTGTAGCGCATTACCAAATTCCAGTGGAGAGGCACATTCCTTACACCGTACTCAGTGACATTTCGTTGCCAGCTGTCATGCAAAGTTGTGGAATTTATGTCATTCCACCCTATCCGAGACACGACTTATCATTTCACTTGAAGACAGCAACAATTTTCCTACAAATAACTTTTAAAAAACTGTTTCTTAATGATTACAAAATTGTTTAAGTCTAAGGGAAATGTACTGACTTGAACAATGTTTCCATTCAATGAAGAACAGGATCCGATTGCAGCATTCAGTTTAAACATTTGTGTCCATCCATTCTATAGAAATTCTTATTGTAAGCTTCGCCAATGGCGGAAACAAACCTCCAAATCAAAGGATATACAGACAATTCCTTTGTTATTGAAGTGCGCGTGCGCGCTACAATATTGGCATTTATGGCATCCGTGCCAACTACTTGGCTGATCGGTGTATGTTTTCCATTCGCTCTTACAACACAGCGGTTCAAGCTAACAGGTTCGCTGCGCAGTAAATTCCAGAGCTAGCGGACTTACAAATATGTAAATGTCCGCCAGACAACCGCCATACCTTTGCATGGAAAGAAAAGTAGATCTCTTTGAAAAACGAATTTCTCCTTGTAAAAGTCCAAGAGGTGTTCAACTTTTTCGTGCAAGTGGTTTACAATGCACACTGAAACATACTGATAGGTTCAACTCTTAATGAAAATAGAAAATTTTCTTCGAAGTTTGGAAGTTTGACCATTGAGTATTAATCCGTAAAATTGAGCTACATTGATTCCACTTTTTTCAGAAATTTGGTATCTGCTTCGGAGATTCTTTTAGATGTTTATTTTCAGTAAAGGGAAATTTATTGACATATTGCGCCTTAAATTGTTTTTGATGGTCAGTCGTATATTAAAAACAATATGAAGCAAGACCAAGTACAACTTTGTCTGAAAAAGCTTAATTATGTTGAAAATTTGGAACTCTAATTTCACCAAAATGTGAGCTATGGAAACACTGACTTTGAGCACTGTCGACTGCTACGGTAGCTATCTACTGGCTAGTGATACGTACTGTGTGAGCCGCAGCGAACAGAGCTAGAACTGAGAAGAAAAATTCGTGTTGATGAGCCAACCACGAAGGTAAACGTGAATGTTTAAAAGCCTTTCGTGTTCTAGAGTAATCCCTCATAGCCCTGACAAATTCATGATTCAGTGACCAAGCCTACTACAGGCAACAGTAATGAATATCAACGTTAAGAATCTAAAACCTAAATTAGGTCTTGTAGTTGTAGCCTACATATACACCTAACGTTACGCCAAGTCCAGTATAATGTACCCCTAATTGCACACCTAACATTAATAGGTTGTATGTTACATGTAACGCAGACCTAGCCTAACGTTAGTTCCTAACTCTAACAATACTGTCATTGTAAACAGAGTACAGACTGAGCAAGTTGCATAATGGAACAAGTGCAGCCTATATACGGCACACGGCTTACTAAACTATGGGTGTTCTTTCATATTGCTGAGGCTTTACGAGAAGGCCTAACATTTATTTTGCTGAGATGGAGAAGTGTAAGTCTATGGGCTAGGTGGACCAATGCTTTGAAGTGTACAAACCATGATTAATCTAAAATGGTCTCCTGCACATAATCTTCAGCTCTCTCCCATCAGCGAGCCCGAAGAAAGTTTGCTTCAACAGGCAGAACAATTGATTTCCTTATCTTTGCTTAAATGCTTGGGTGACATCCAACTACATTTGGTAGTTGATACCAATCCAGGGTCCCCATACAAATGCCTGCCTCACCGGGTATGTGGTTAATAATTCTAAGGCAACTGCCCTTGTAATGATTTTCCGCATTTACATTCTTTATCTGTGCACCTAAGAGCTCTCTCATCTGAAGATTTTATACGAAACGTTAATGCAGATGCACACTCAACAGACAGCCTTGTAGCCCACCTCACTTGTCAGAGCAATGTCTTGGCATAATTTCCTGACATTCAGAATCAATTGCAGTGTTTGGAGCAATAGTCTAGGATTCACATTTTTTGCAGCCTAGCTAGGCACTTGAGGTAAGTAAACAGTTAGGGTGGCCATTTGTCCAGCTTTTATGCTAGACAGTTGTCTGGCTTTTGAGCATTTTGTATTCCATTCGGGTTCACACAGCACTGGACATTGATTTTTCCCTATTCTGAAAATTATAATGTTGTTTAACAAATGAATGATTTTTTTTCACATATGTGTCCCAATTTTCCACCCTAAGTAAACACCAGGAAAGGCATCAACTGGCCATGAGGAGGTTTTTATGCCAAAAACTTTCTTGTATGGCTTCAAGGCATGGCCATTCTATTGACAACCAGCTGAGAAACACTTTTTCTATTCCTCAGTGTATTATGGTACACTATAGACTAGTGTCACTCTACAAAGCATGTTAATACTCTGATGGCAAACTCTCAGTTAATACCTTGATGGCAAACTCTCAGTTAACACTGTGATGGCAAACTATCAGTGAATGCAAAATGGCACTACCAACAACTTCAGCAGCAGAATGGATCAACAAAAAGTTTTACCTCCAGCAAGGGAAGTCAGATCTTTTCAGTGTGTAACTGTTGAGGTGTGCGAATAGTTGCTTTTCAACCACAATTTCTCTAATTGATCACATTAACCTAAACCTAACCTATTACAAAAAAATAACCAGGAAAAGTTAAACATTTCATTGTCAAATACAAACTAATGCTGAAATTTTTGGTAAAATTTGAACTGCATGTCTTCCACCATATTAGAGTATATCACAAAATACTTTTTTCTCTCATAGACCGTCACCAATCTGTCCAGTGCCAGCCTGGGAAAAAGAGATTTCCGCGGACCACCAGATGACAGTTACTTATGCTTTTGCCTAAGAGTGTGCAATAAGATATTATTCTTGGCAGGCATAAGGATGCGTATTTGTTGGTTCATGGACGAAACAACAGCAGTGAACATCTAAGTTCAGCTACATTATGAGTGCAGATAAATAATCTGACAACTTATTACCAGTCTGTCGATGCCTGTGAAGAAGAGATTTCCATGTACCACCAGATGACATATCCTTAAAGCGCCAGACCTCTCACCCAAAACGCCAATTTTGGTACCGGGGTACCAAAATTCTCAATTGGCTCAGCTCTTTGATTGACAACTAATTCAAACAATGCAGAGTACCAAAGCTTATATTACACAGCATGTACGGTACTGAGAGTGTTTTGATTATATTAATTGAGTTTTTCTATACTCATTGTTTTCACTCATCATACTCATTGTTTCACAGCAGCAGTCCACCCTGCTCTACTTCAGTCTCACAATGCCCTCATGTGAGAGTCTTTCTGCACCCTACCTCTTTCTCTCCCACCCTGCCCCTTTTCCAACTTTTCCAGCTGGGTGTGCACCATATAAAGTGGACAGGCCCTCCCATTGGGTGCACTGCTAACACTTGTATGCACTCTAAAGCAGTCGTTTGGGTGTGAAGTGGCAGGCTAACATCTCAGTGTAAGTCAAGACAGTATGCAGTTAAAACCTGGAGCTTAATTAGGGAGTCTCCATTGGAAGATAGTGCACAGTCCTTTGCATGTACAGTGTGTCCTACAGCTTTATTTTCCCTGCCCATCTTGCACTGAAGCCAGGAGTCTTCATATATTTGTTAGTTCTAAACAGCAGCAGTGAAACTGAAACATCTGATTTAGCTATAAGTGTGGATCAAGAACTTTAAATAGCCTCATTGCCACAATAATTGACAACAGCAGCATATTCAAGTGTCACCCTTGTGTGTATTACTAGTGTTATTCGATGAAATTTAATATTTCCTTTAGCTTTAGTCTTGTTTGCATTTTGTTTTGAGTACAAACTGAATGTTGGCCAGCACATTCCATTACTTTTCCTTGGCTCTGAAGCACAGTACTTGCCTGCAAGTTCAAATTTCTAGTTAGACCAAAGTGTTAAGACCTCATGCATCTTTGACCAAACTGCTTTGTTTTCAGATTTATTTGTAACAACTTGACCCCGTCAGGCAACAGAGTCGAGTGTTCCCAATAACAGTGCACCACAGGCCCCCTTACTCTGCGCACTGCAATGAAATGTATTTGCTAGCATGGACAGTTGTTCTAGTTTGGGAATTACTTGGAAAAGAATGGAAGAGATCGCTATTGGAAAGACTTATTCACAAGTGATTTAACAATAGAAACAAAGGGACCTGTCAATCAAATAGGGGCACCTCAAAAAATATTATCTGTTTCAAGTACATGATGTCTGAAAAATTCCTTCATTTTTTCTCTTCCTTTAGCAAATCTCTGAACAGTGACCAACCAGTTAGAAGACCAGTCGTGGACAAACTGAAGTAAATACAAAATACAATGTATATGACTTGGGACTCGAAGCATTGAGGGGAATATTAGGGATGAGTGTGTTTGTGTTTTGGTGGTGTAAAGTGAAGGAAATTATTTCCTACTGACAGACTGTACATATGTTGGTTGTGTTATCCTCTTCTAATTGGATACAGTCTATTTTGGAAGTATTGAGGGAGGTACAGATTTTTTTTCTTCTCCTTCTTTCTTTGTTCTTTCTTTTTGTGTTTGTCTGTATTTTGATTTGATGGTGTTAATAAAAGACGGGAAATGTATTCTTAGTGATAATTAAAGGGTACATACTTTGGCAGTGCTGTTGAAAGCATGAAGGGCTTCTCTCCTATTTTTCTGAACAATTTTCTTGAAGAAGTTAACAAAACCCTTCCTGTACTATGGAGGATTGGAAACATAAGTGTTGCAGAGAATATTTCACCCACAAACTACAGGAAAACATATTGAGCATTGCTATTGGTCCTAAGCAGGGCTAAAAGTAATAAAAAAAAACCAGTAGGATGGACAAACCTTTGGCATGGTAATGTGCAGTGGTGGTAGTGGTGGTGGTAGTGTCCAGTGGTCTGAGATCTCTGGGCAGTACTGCTATCTGGCAAGACCTCCTCAGACAGCACCAACTGTAGAACCTGGAGGAGGAAATTACCATAATACAGAAATGGAACTCAGATAACAATAGGCAATCTTACTGAGTGCTTAATCTTCACTATGCATGGTTTCACTGCAAAACCATAATTTCCCATTACTACATACTTATGGTTTCACTGCCAAAGCATAGCACTCAGCTAAAACTTGGAATAGCTCATTTCAAACCTTTGGTGGGTAATCGTATATTGGACATGGAATAGGCTCGAAGAGGAGATATTTTACACATATGCATCTTCTTAGGGCATAGAAAGTGCAAATATGACATCATCCTTACAAAAACGTAGTTAGTGCAGAACCCTTACATGCATACTGTGTTTACTTAATATAACACATAGTTCAGTATGGTAAGATGTACCCCTTTCTGTAGTGAGAGATTTAATATCGGCACAAATTTATTCAATAAATATACAATGAAAAGCCAAAAGTAGTTTATCATCTTGGAGGGACTGGTGTTAAAACAGACTACAGTAATCCCACGTCTTTTGACATTTGGAGCTAGAAACTCACATAAACAAATGTAACTGCGACATCCTTCGGTGCTTAGACTACATATATATGACGCTGAAGCCATGGCCTCCACAGCAGAAAAACACACCCATGAAATACATAAGCCCCACCCTCCAAAGATACACATTTTTCTGCTCTTATACTGAAGCAACACCTTCCAAGGCAGGCAGAGAATACATCCTGATGCAAAAACTACATCTTCCAAAACTCAGACTACATGCTCTTAAATCTAAAAGCCATATCCTACAAGGCAGAGAATGCACTCTCTGATGCAGAAGCCACACCCTCCAATGAAGAGACCATATCCTCCAATGAAGAGACCACACCCTCAAAAGCAAAAACCACACACCTTAAGGCAGGGATAAGGTCAAGATCTTGGATGTGTTGAGGAGAATGTTTTATACAGACTTCCTGTTAACAAGCTTTTCTGAAATTGAGCAAAATGCAGCAAAGCCTTACATGTGGTGTGATTTATGATGCAGGCCGGGCGAATTCTTATGCATGCAGCCACATGTTCCATTGTTTTGCCCACAAGTATGACGTCAGTGTGTCGTCAGTACATAAGGTCTATTGGTGTGTTTCGTATTTAACCACAAAAAAATGACACTGACAAAAGAACTCTTGCCAAAACTTACCCCAAATCCTTTGTAATTGATATTTTGGGAATAATCGGACAAATCTAAGTACATGAGTCATTTATTTAGGCTTTGTCTGCATGATATATAACATATATGACTTTTACCTTAATGTACATGGAAGCTAAGAAAAGAGTGAGAAGAGGGTTCGTTGGAAGAATGAGTATAATCTGTACTCAAATGTAAATATGAAAACATAGATGACCCTCTAACGTCAGTTGTGAATTTTTTTTTCTAAATACCATTCGATTTCATGCAACAGTCAGAAATGTACAGCTCTTAAACTGAGAACTAGCACACTGTGATATAACAACCTTTATGTATTATATCATGTGTACATTACGTGATACCACCCAATGCAAAACCTGCCCTCTGACCAAAAAGTTAGGATTATACTTGTTGGCACCCACAGATCACAGACAATGGGACCCTCATCAGGTTTTAAAATAATTTAATTGATTTTTTAAAATTTTAGGTTGTAAACTGTAGGTGAGAACATCAAGTAAAGTCATCCTGACTTTTTCACCAGATCCTTGCACTGTTCTGTGGTAGGCAATTGGAGTAAGGGTGATATCATATAATATATGTACATTTATTCTCACATATTGCTGGTGGGTGTGCAATGTATTTAAGGCATGTGAATGAAGATCAACACATTATAATATGGAACCAATTTTTCGCATAAATCAAAAAGATGAGATGAGGAGAGACATTAAACTTCTCTTTACGCCTTACCTTGCCCTTTATGAGCACATAGACATATGTTGGTTGTATATCTACATCAATAAGAGATGTATCAAGATGTTTGTAACAGTTGACCTCTAACTTTAATCTATTCTCCTCCTCTTCATCTGTTAGACAAAAGTTGAGTCTGACAGGAAGAAAGACAAGATTTTATTATAAACATACATGTGACCCACGGTGGCAGATCAGGTGTTATGTGAGCTATAGGCCATATTGAGTTTTTAATACTGCTGGAAAGAGCTCTCTTGAATGCTTTGGCCTGTGTCCCTCCCCAACTAAGGTCAGTTAAGAATCGAGTACACAGAAAAAAATAAATAATATACCTCTCCAGATCTATTTTTCATACTGAGATATACCCTTGCAAGCTTCTGGGTTCCCCCTCCCCAGGACATGCCTACCTCCAGACTGCATGGAGAATGAACGCTATGCAATCTGTATCCTGTTTGGAGCTGCGCCCAAAATTTTTGCCCCAACATTATCCTGTGCCCTTTATTTGTCCCCACCCCATCCAGTTTTGGCGGTCTGACACCACCGCTGCCAGTGCATGGCATATCCACGCGAGGGGGGGGGGTCAGAGGGTCAGAACCTTGCAATGCAAAAAACACCTTATATAGCGGTTTTTTCTCCCTATTCTTTAACTTTTCCCTCATTTCGTGCCCCATGACACCAACCCCCCTCCCCCGATGACACAATCCTGGATATGCGCCTGACTGCTGCTAGTATCAAGGATTGGGGGCCATTGACGGGGAAGTAAGGAGATGAAACTAAAGACATATTATCCCCTTAGGTTTGACAGCAATTTATCCTTCATCCAGGAAGTAACGGCATATTCTTCTCCTACCCATTTGCTTTATCTGTCTTTATTTCGTAATCTCAGTTGAGTACTTGTGGAGCGTGCTTTTTAAGTACATTAAAACGGGCACTGGGAGACAAAGGGATGGAACTTAAACCAGGCCGGAAAAAAAAACAACAAAGGCAAAATCTATTTACAGGACCTTAACATGTGGAGCTGAAGGGATTCAGACGGTTTCGTTCGTTGCAATACTGTTCATTTTTGTAGCCTATAATAACAGTGCAATGCTTAGTGTCTGTAAGCAATTCGCATAACTGCTTCAAGTACTAATTCAATGTGTTACGTCGCTTTAAACTCCGATTTCGTGCCTGCAGGATAGATCGAATTGTCACATACATTGTAGCACCTATTTTACACCATGCGAAATTCCCATTTAGAAGTATTCCACTATGGTACGGCGGGCTCAAAAACATTACGTTTTCTGGTACGCCTCAATGGAAGACGATACTACTTTTGAAGATTATAAAGAACGACCGTATTTTCGATTAACCATGAGAGATATCAATTTAATTACTCCTTATGCGCTTTAATATTTACGAAAGCATTATATAAGATATGTTTAAATATTTAATTATTATGGGTATGATCAAGGTCTTTAATATTATTCACTCGCGTTTCTATTCAAACCTTTAATTGGGCAATACTAAAGTTTGTGTTTGAGAATTCTGATTGGTTGGTAGTGTTGATACAGTCTTTAGATAAATAATAAATAGCCTCATTAGTATGACGTCATAGAAACCAATTGTCCCAAGTCTCTCGTTGAGAAACGATACAATTAATAGACCGATAGAGGGCGTATTAGACAAAAGGAAAATGCGATATTCTGTACTATGCTGGAGTAGGGGAAATACCCTACGTTATATTATTGCATTCAATTATGTTGCACACCCAAAGAATTATTTGGTCTCACGGAAAACATTCTCGCTACGCCAGTACCTTGTCGGTCTCATCCCCGACTTAACACGTACCCATTGGCAATTTTGAATGTAGGAAGAGTATTTCCATTGAATTCCAATGTGTTGAACTTAAAGCAAACACACATGACGTCATATCTGTCATAAATGAGCAGCCTTTTGTTTTTCTTTATTCTTTATTTTCTTTATTCTTAACCAATAATATATTAAGGGAAGATAATATATGATACGGTATTTTTACATTATTCGCGTTCCCGATGGAGAAGGTCCAATTCTTATCAAGCTCATGGTCAGGGCAAAATACTAAAAAGCAAACAAAACATGCTTTCTTTATCATTTTGAGTATATAAAGCAACTTGTATTTGCTTAAAGCATGCTTCGGGTCACGAAGGTAGTAATTTCATTTACTATGATATCTCGAGAAATACAACGTAAGTTTCACCAAATTGTATAGGTTAAATATGAAAATTTAAGGCATAGCTGGCATATCCTCTCTCTAAAATGTGAAATAATTAGAGAATGTCAGTAGGTTACGTGTATTAGAAAGAAACAACACTGTAAAGCAATTAAGTAAAACCTTCGTTAACACTGACCGTGGGAAGAGTTTCGTCAACATTTGTGGTTTATTTGAATTCCCTAGATTGTAGAGCCTGGTTATTCAATTAAAAGTGGTACACAACCGGTTTATCCATTTATCAGCAATGAATAGTGTCCAGTTCAGTAGTACGGTAATTTGACATAAGCGTCCAGTTTTGATGAGTTTTTTACCCACCGTTTTCTTTTTTCCGTGAAATTGTAACAGAGTATAGGTACAAGTGATATCAATCATATTAAGATGTACTCTAAGTGAGGGTGGAGAGAAGTTGAACGTCTAACTGCTTATGTTGACAACTATCTGGGTCATTTAGTAAGACAGTTTACTGCAGGAAACGATCCCTTTCATACCTACCTACTGCGCTTTTTACTAAGCATTAAATCAAAGATTCAATACCATCAAACTTTTGACAGAGACGCTTAAACTCAGATTGCTCATCTCCAGGAACAGCAGTACCAACTGTCTTATTTACTCGTCAAAACAAAATACACTGTGACTAAAAAAATGCCAACAAAACTTGCAAATTCATTCTCTTGTGAAAACGAACCCTTTGCAAGGTTGACAGTGTTTCAAGTACTGAAATAGGTCGTAGGTCAAAATTTCTATTTTCCAACATGCACACACACATGCAAGTTATAAATCGATCACCGTATTTCATCCAAACCCTACCCCAACTTTGAAATGGCGGGGGCACTCAGAATGATTTTCGCCAGTCCGAAAAGTTCGACCGCCCTATTGTCTTAAGTTGCATTTACAGGCACAGATTCAAGAGGGCTTCCCTGGCCTCAATCCCTCCCCCGTTTAGTCACATTAACTATGACAAATACCCGAAAATTCTGTTAATCTTTAACAGAATAGCAATGGGGCTTTTATTGTACCTACTCCTCTCAAAAAGTCTGATTTTTGTCGGGCATGATTTACGTGTATTTCCCCTATTTTTATTGAAAATAAACTTAATTGTTGCATCGGCGGTCACTTCACTTTTTTCTCCATCTTGGTTGATCTGAAGTCAAGACAATGCAATTTCAGTTTACATGCCATAATCTATGGCCAGATTTTAAGGAAAACTATGTTTAAATTATAAAAATGAATAAAATGATCAGGTTTCAAATTATTTTCGTATATTATAAGTTGTTATTTTGGGGGCCATGTGGGAAAGGCTGAATTCCTGTCAAAAACATAAGAAAAAATGCTTAAAAAATATTCTTTACTCTCATATCAAAATATGTATTATGTTTTGTTGAAATATATTTGAAATATATTTTTTATGATAATTGCTAATTTTTGAATTTTCTTTTTTTCCACATTTTGACCGTTGACGGACCGAGTTCCGTTTGTCACAGAAATAAATGTATAGGAAATAATTAATTATTGATGATTTTAATAAGCAATGTGATGTCTAAAAAGCACTTTCCATTTGGTGAACAATGCTCCTGTAGGAATCCAGTGTATAAATATTGCTGTATCAATGTAAGAGTGTTATATTTTGGACATCGTTCAAAATTGATGATCTTTTGATCTCTGGTTCCCTCGTTTTCCACACAAATTGCATTCGACTTTTTGATAGGCTATGATAGGGTAAATCAAGGCAATCATTTTGATGGGTCATTCATCAAACCATAGTTAATATACCTTTCCCTGGTTTGGAAACTCCGCGAACTGACTGATTATGTTGAGATTCCGGTTTTCGTCAGTCACGCTACGTTCATAGTGCACAAGAACCTTGCTGTCGGACTCTCCATACGTACTGTCTATATGCAGACAGGGTAAACTGATTTCTTCGAGAGTCTCTTGTGAACAATTATCAAACTGTAAGGACTTCAATTAGGGTGTATATTAGAGAGAAAGGTTTGATTAAGATTTCTGCCTTAAGTTAAATTAGAACGGCCTTAAAGCGAGAATAACTGTACCCAAACTAAAATAGCGGGACAATCGAAGGCTGGGTTAGCAACAGTAACTTGGTAACGTAAGCACACTCAACAATTCCGCGAAATTGCGAAGCACGTAACAATCGCACTGCATGTATAACGTTAGACAAGTTGGATAATATGGAACGCGAAATCTGCAAGCATCATGTGACCACATCGGAGGGGAAGGTAATAACATGATGTGACTACGTAAACATGGTGTGACTACATGAACTCATGGTGTGACTACGTTAGTACATGGTGTGACTGCATAGCATGGTGTGACTTCATAGCATGGTGTGACTACATTAAAGCATGGTGTGACTTCATAGCATGGTGTGACTACATTTAAGCATGGTGTGGCTGCATATCATGGTGTGACTGCATAGCATGGTGTGACTACATAGCATGGTGTGACTTCATAGCATGGTGTGACTTCATAGCATGGTGTGACTTCATAGCATGGTGTGACTTCATAGCATGGTGTGACTGCATAGCATGGTGTGACTTCATAGCATGGTGTGACTACATAGCATGGTGTGACTTCAAAGCATGGTGTGACTTCATAGCATGGTGTGACTTCATAGCATGGTGTGACTTCATAGCATGGTGTGACTGCATAGCATGGTGTGACTGCATAGCATGGTGTGACTGCATAGCATGGTGTGACTTCATAGCATGGTGTGACTGCATAGCATGGTGTGACTACATAGCATGGTGTGACTTCATGGCATGGTGTGACTTCATAGCATGGTGTGACTTTATAGCATGGTGTGACTGCATAGCATGGTGTGACTGCATAGCATGGTGTGACTACATAGCATGGTGTGACTTCATGGCATGGTGTGACTGCATAGAAAGGTGTGACTTCATAGCATGGTGTGACTGCATAGCATGGTGTGACTGCATAGCATGGTGTGACTTCATAGCATGGTGTGACTTCATAGCATGGTGTGACTGCATAGCATGGTGTGACTGCATAGCATGGTGTGACTGCATAGCATGGTGTGACTACATAGCATGGTGTGACTTCATGGCATGGTGTGACTGCATAGCATGGTGTGACTTTATAGCATGGTGTGACTGCATAGCATGGTGTGACTGCATAGCATGGTGTGACTACATAGCATGGTGTGACTTCATGGCATGGTGTGACTGCATAGCAAGGTGTGACTTCATAGCATGGTGTGACTGCATAGCATGGTGTGACTGCATAGCATGGTGTGACTGCATATCATGGTTTGACTTCATAGCATGGTGTGACTTCATAGCATGGTGTGACGTCATAGCATGGTGTGACTTCATAGCATGGTGTGACTACATAAAACACGGTGTGGCCACTTAAAATTGTATTGTGAGTGGCAATAGGTGATGTCAACTTTGCATGTTATGACTGTGGTTTTGATGCGAAATCTGTACGTGACTGTATAAAATGGAGGTGTGAGGAGAAGTTGGCCAGTGACTGTCTAAAGTGAGGGTGTGATGATCTGATACAGGGCATTGAACTTTTCCTGGTGTAGCTGGTCTACTCAACATAATTTTTAATACCACGTGTACCGCAATGCTGAATTGGAAGACTTGTTGGAAGAATTTTTACTGAATTACAACCGAGGGAGTAACACTAGAGCAAATGGGCCCTTGCTAGGTTTTGGCGCGCTGTTCGTGCCATGTAATTTTATAAAAAAAAAAAAAATCTGCCACCTTCGTGGACGAGGCCTCTGGGTTAGCTAGTTAGGTGGAACGTTAAGACTCATTTTCTAACCGATTGGCTTAAGTCTGGCCGACCACGGCATTTTTCCAGCTGTCGTCCACCGGCTTGTTTCCAGCTGGCGGAGCCAGAATATCAAAAGTGTGTTGGTGGGGGGGGGGGCAAAGTAAGGGCAAATGATAGTGTTGGGGGAAAGTTTTCGGGCGCAGCGCGAAACCGAGCCAAAAGCATCCGTGTTCCTGGGGGATGGGATCCAGATAATGGAGCCCCAAAAGGTCTGAGGTTTTAGCATATTTCTGGATGAAAAATTAAGTATCTGGAGGGGTATATTTTTTATTTTTTCGGTTAACTCAACACCTAACTGACCTATCTGGGGGCATGTGGGGGCAAGGATGAAATGGGGCGTAGAGTAGCGGTAGCGCCGCCACCGCTTGTTTTCCCTGCTTATGCTGAGCACCAATCACAATGGCAGTAGGTGTCATTTTAAAGTCTTCATGGCTTGGCCAGGAGTCGAACTCCAGAACTCCCTGCTGCAAGCCGAATGTTCTAACCACTTGCCCAAAAACTCCTCTGGGGCTACGTGCGATCGATATATGGCAGCTTAGTCTCCCCATTCTTCGTTTCCCTCATAGAAATAGTTGTTGATCGACCACTTCGGAGAAAGATGTTTAGAAACTGGCCCTGACGTACTCAAGTAAAACTTCTAAGCCTACTGTATTAACAAAAGAAAAAAGTATCAGTGACAGTATGAACTGTCAGTGCGCGACTTGGCGAAGGCCACTATAATTGTGCTAATAAAACTACTTTGCAAGGTAATAAGACTAGATTTCCATTATGTGGTCCTCAATTAATAAGTGGCACCATTCACTGAGGATAAAAGCAGATACAGTGCAAACAGGGGTCCGGGGCACGCGACCTCGTAGGGAACGTTGGCGTCGGCATTAGAGGGCCAGGCCCCTCCTCCTTGGATTGGCACCCCTGTTCTGTGTTGGTGTTGCTAGGTCCATATGCAATACCATACCTGGTCAGTCTACCTGCTAATTGGTCCGCAACCCCGGTCCTGCTCTCCAAGTCTCGGATACGGGCTTTTTTCAATTTGCATTCTTAAAGGTATTTTTGACCGTTCTCTAGCATACGGTTAATTATAATATTCGAAGAAAAACACGAAAAGCTCAAACTGCAAATTATTGGGATGAATGTAGCCCCCCTTCCACAACCCGGCTTCGAAGCACTTGTAATCCTTATCCTAACTAGCCATATTTAAAGGTCTAGAGCAGTCATCCAAAACGTATTTTGAGGTAACAGCTAAATCTCACAGTTTTCCTTTTTATTTCTCTTCAAAGTATCTTTTATATAATATTTCTGAAGTCATTTTTGCATTTTCAATTTAAACCAGGCCGTTACTCCTAGTTTATTTCACATTTGAGTACACCAGGAAAAGTTCAATGCACTATATCAGATCATCACACCCTCACCTTAGGCAGTCACTGGCCGACTTCTCATCACACCATCATTTTATACAGTCACGTACAAACTTCTCATTACACCCACAGTCTACATGCAGTTGACGTCGCCTGCCTCACAATGCAATTTAATGGTCGCACAGTGTTTTATGTAGTCACACCATGCAATGTAGTCACACCATGCTACGTAGTTACACCATGCTGTGAAGTCACACCATGCTTTTACGTATTCACACCATGTTTTAACATTATCACAGCATGTGTTTACGAAGTCACACCATGTTTTTACGTAGTCACATCATGTTATCACCTTCCCCTCCGATGTGGTCACATTATACTTGCAGATTTCGCGTTCCATAGGATTAAACCATTTTAACAAACGTAGTGTAACGGTTCAATAGACGAGTGCATTATACAACATTTATCAGTAACTATGGTCGTACAAAACTTTAGGAAGCCCACCTAGCGTAATGAAGTAGGTCTACTTAACCCTTACGGGCCGCACACTGTATGGGGTATGATAGGCCTGTAGAGCCTACTGAATGTCCTCAGAGAATGTCTCCAAAAGCAAGGCCTCGGAACCAGTATTTTACGCTTAAAAAGAGAAAATGAAACCCGAGAACATAGGATGTCTTCATTTATTCAAAAATCTTAAAAACTACTGATTAGGAGGCCTTTTCCATTTCCCTTTTAGCCCTTGGGTCACCTTCAATTTCACTTCCCAGCAGAAACAGTACATCACTCAATGGAGCCATATCGCTACCGATCGATCGTGTGCATCTTCAAAGTGACGTGATGAAATTTTTTGAAGAGCTCAACATGCTTTAACCAGGGAGGTGTGAGTACTCATCCCTGCTTTTACGGACAGTTACGGATGCACCTTATAACCAGAACGCAAAGGCATTCATACTCGCGAATGGAGGCGGTCTAACGGTCCTAGTGATCTTAAAGAGCCAAACCTCTCATCCCAAACTAAACTTTTGGTACAGGGGTACCGAAATTCTCAATTGGCTCAGCTCTTTGATTGACAGCCAATTCAAACAATACCAAAGCTTATATTACACAGCATGAACGGTACTGAGAGTGTTTTGATTATATATATTGAGTTTTTCTTTACTTACCTTGAAGCAACAAACAGAGATTGTATCTGGATGAGCATGAATTTCAGACAATTGTGAGAGGGGCTTGAAGGGTCAAACTTCTCACCCCAAACTACAATTTTGGAACCCGGGTACCGAAATTCTCAATTGGCCCAGCTTTTTGATTGCCAGACAGCTAATTCAAACAATGCAGAGTACCAAAGCCTATATTACATAGCATGAACGGTACTGAGAATGTTTTGATTATAAAATTGAGTTCTTTTATACTCACCCTGAAGCAATAAACTGAGATTGTATCTGGATGAGCATGAATTTCAGACAACTGTGGGAGGGGCTTCAGCAAGAAGGTTAGGAGAATCGGTACTGTTTGGGGTGAGAGAACTGGGCCTTTAAGTAAGAAGGTTAGGAGAATTGATAATGTTAGGGGTGAGAGAACTGGGCCTTTAACTGAGAGTTGCTAAATTTTAGCAAATCTCTGAAGCGATTAACAGGTAGTAGACTGAATTTGTTATAATGATGAGATTTGCGCATTTCAGAAAAGGATATCAGTGTTGAAAATTTATAAAGGTGAAAAAAATCAGTCATGGGAGGTGAGGAAAATAGAAATGTTTATGCTACAAGGTCGTGGTGTGTAGTTAAGGTTTGAATGTTCAGTGTGTCTCTTCAAACTTTTCCACTTCCTCGAACCCGTGAATTGCCTGAGTGATTTTCCCCCGACTTACTTCGAAGGTGAGGGGTGCCTGCGCCCCGGCCCTTTAAACACGCTACTGGTTCTCAGTATTTTTCGATGGTATGCTTATTGTGGTTTGCAGTTCAACCGCATATCACCTGTATGTGAATGCATCGCATCCCCAACAAAGCAAGCATATACTTCCAGATCAGAAGAGAAGAGTTGTAAGCTATCGTCTTGGCTAATGAGATTTAAGGGTTGAGAGAGATAACTACGTAGTCTTTTGTTTGCTACTCCCTCATCATAGACCTCTCTTCCCATTCCTACTTAAATGTACTTCCATGTTCCAACGTTGGACTCATCGTACACATCTGATGTATCATTGACGACATACTGACGTCATTCTGGGGGGAGGGCAAAACAATGGAACACCTGGTCGCACAAATATAGATTCGCTTTGCACGTGTAGAAGACCATGTGCGTATTAGACTGATTGAAAAATCAGATATCTGCATTTGTCGGTGGTGGTTTGTTCTGCCCCAAAAGGAGGGGTACCTTTCAATGACATCATATGCATAAGGTCTATTGAACAGGAGTGTGCAGCCTTCGTAGAATTGGAAAGCCGGGCTTAATCAGGTAAATGTGGCTGTATGGGGCTGCAATGGAACAGATAGGTGTGTAAAGGAGAGTACTGCCTGAACCTTACCTCTTCTATGATTCTTGCTGATACTATTGTAGTATATGGGCCTGCTGATTACATTTTCGTTCGTCATACTACTTTTTGTCTTACCTTCAAGCTGACATCAATATTTCACAACATGCGATCCACCTTAAAAGTTTTCGTCAAAGGAGGGGAGGCCATACAAACACGGGAAGTACCATTCCCGACTATCTGAGCATTGACATACGGGACGGGGGTTGGGGGCTGTAGCCCCTCCCCCCATGGGTCAAAACCTTGCTACATTGGAAAAACGTCGGTGACTCAGTCGGGTAGAGATTATGTCCTGGATGGGGATGTGAAGTCGGGCAAAAAGTCACCTCTTGAGAGAAAGATTCTCGTACGGACATATATCTGAGGGTTCGCAATTTTTCAAAAGTTTCTGTTATCTCCACTCCAACCGATTATGGCGCTCCGCTTGGATAGTTTTCAGCCTCGTCTTCTAAGACTTATCCAACCAGGCTTTCATACTTCATGCATCCATGCTCTCTGAAAACTGACCTGGTGGCTCCTCCATTCAATCTGTAAGACATCCAGCCAGTCGAAACTTTGGACCTGGATACCCTATAAACATGTCATCCTAACGGCGCTGTCGATTATGGTCATTGTTTGGCTTGAAAATAATTTGCGATCTTGTTTGTTTGAGATGCGTGTATTTTATTTTGTTTTAGGGGTCTACAGGTTACTAAATTGGAAACTGAGTCTGAGTTAATAAATCTCATCCAATTTTCCCACTAAGGTAAATTTGGGTAAGTAAACCACTCAATCTAAGCTGGGCAAGCTGCTCAAACACATGTGATCCTGTTAAGTTCGATAAAACTCATATATAATGTTCATTATAATTCACCCCATAAGTTCAACTACTTTTTTAAAGGGTGCATGATACAAACTCTTTTATAAATGATTAGCCTTATTTGCCTTTCTGCTCTTTTCAGTGGTAGTGCTACAATTTACTCACTATAGTTTTAATGAAGTACCGTATAAATTATTTTGCAAAATTGTTTAAAATGCTTAGAAGCCTCATAGGAAATGCTGTTCCGGGCTGTGTGAGTGTAAGGTTAATTGATTTTCCGGACGGTCACCCCCTTACCGAATTCTAGATCCGCGCATGACCCACCACTACAGGATTGTAGCTGTAACGCCTTATGGTGAAATAAAGGCATCGACGGGAGGGTCATGGCCACTCTTTCACCACGATGACCCCATGGTGTTGAAAAAGAAACAATGAGTGTACCGGTAAATTGTGACAATTGCAAGCAAGGCAACATGACTTAAGAAACGTGGCGAAAGGCAAGAGTCCTCAGTGCTCAGCATTCTTGATAACTGAACTCTTACAGTCTATGCACTGAAAATCAGCCTTATTGGGTTGATGTATAATGTGATCACACGTTTGGGTTTTCATTGATGAAACTGAATACAACAGTAAGACTGAATCGCGCGGAGCGCTCAAAGTTTGATAATCTCGAAGGATCCTTTACGAAAGTAGTGGTCTTTGATGCTAACTTAAAAGCAAGCATTCGTCATATCACCCAATATAATAAAACTTTGCCAGTGGTCTACAGAAATCCTCACTTGACATAACTCTTCGACTGACATCGAACACAGCATGTACTGAGAGTGTTTGGATTATGAGGCTTTTGTATAGTCACCAACCTGGGGCATTCGCTGAGGCAATAAACTGGGATTTTGTCTGGATTAAGATAAGTTTTAGACAGTTGTAGGCAGTGGCGTAGCTACTGGGGGGGCAGGGGGGCAAGTTGCCCCCCCCCCCGGAAAAATTTTTGGGGAAATTTGATGAAAATGGGAAAATTTGATGAATCTTCTTATTATTACAAAAATTTCACAAAAATTTCTCAAAATTTTTGTTAGAATAAGAAATTGTGAGACATTTCTCATACATAATTCGTATTTTCATGCAACAAATCAACTCAGATTTCGTCAGTGTCGCATGAACCGGCCCAATTCGCGTTCCACAGAAATATCCTCGTCGCGTAGCAGATTGAATGTTCTCTTGTGCTTGTATACGCACGGGGGTTATGATCAGTGCATTTCAGTGCACAGGAAGCTGTTATTCAGGGGATACTTTGGGAATTCATCAGTAAAAAGATGTGAAAACTGTAATGTCACTACCATAGACCCCGAGGTTGTTATGTTCTTCTACAACCTAGCAGTAGCTGTACGATTTTACTGTATGTACATAACGATGGATCGGGCTGAAACAATTCATGGCCAACGATAAACTTTAGGTTAATCTAGAAATTAGAATTAACGGGATCAGTTGGCACACTTAGATTTTGTTACTTAGCCTAATCTTTTGAGGCTTACAAGCTAGTTCGGGAAAATAGCTTTCTGCTCACTTTGAGTGTAACAATAAATGGACAATGAGTACCTTGTAGCCTTCTACACATAAGAGACTGCTTTTCTCACAGGATATCCTCTGTGATCGAGCCACTATTAGGCCTCCTTAGTGGCGTGCGAAGGGGAGACCATTGGGCCATGTCCCCCTCACAGATGCCATTTTTTCTTTGTTCTTAAAAATACGTAGTCTAACTTTATTAACACAGATTTTACTTCAAAAGATAGCATATGTGGCACCAGATTGCTTATAAGGACACCCAATTTATCAAAAATTTTCAAAGAGGAAGAATTGTCCCTGCAAGGTCTTTCAGTGATGCCATTTTTTTTTTAATTCCTGCAAATAGTCCAAGGCAAATGCTGTCAAATTCCAATTTTTACTTAAAAAGGTAGACTCTGTTTCCCACTGGTGGCATCGATAAAAAGACTACATGTTTAGATTCTCTTTACAAGCATAAATACGCTATTTTGGCCATCTGAGGGGTCTGATTTTTCGAAATTTTCATTACGCTCCGCGCCAACCAATGGTGGCGCTTCGCTCGGTCTTTTGGGCAAAATTACATATTTGGGGTAAAATTAGCTCTTAACTCTCTGATAACTTTGCAGTGTGCGAACATATTTTGAAGGGAGCATTTTATTGCAAACGGCAAAAGAAGAAAGCGACTGGCTAGATTCTTCGTATTAGCCTGGAAAATGCTATTTCCGGCCATCTAAGGGGTCTGATTTTTCCAAATTTTCTCTACGCTCCGCGCCAAGCAATGGTGGCGCTCCGCTTAGATAATCTTTATGACAAAATAACATTTTGTGGCCAAGAAAAACCACAAATACCGATCAATGCTCTTTTATTTGGACTTCTAAAAGTGTGCAAATTTAATGACAAGTTTTACTCCGTAAGGTACAGTAGCATAACTGGCATAAGAGTACATGTAAAGACGCAAAACTTTCAGTTTTATCCTCATGAACCACCACGATTCAACTTTTAACACTGTTCCTGTCAAAGTCGAAAATCTTGCACCATTTTGCATGTAGGCTCCTTCAAAACGTCAAAACATTTCCGGACACCCCTCCCCTTAGACCACACTGCATGCCCCTCCCCCTTCAGAGAAATCCAGCCTACGCCACTGCTTTAGTACATACAAATAAACCAGATATTGTTTACCAAAATAATATACTTTGTTATTTCCGATTGCTCTATGTTATACTTTAAGATTAAAATGCAGGTAATATTACAAAATGAAATGGTAATGTTGTTATACTTGTATATTTGCATATTTTATATGAAATACATACACATTGACCGGGGAAAGTTTTGGGGAAATTTCATACCTTTGCCCCCCCCCCCCTGGAAAAAATCCTAGCTACGCCACTGGTTGTAGGAGAGGTGTGGAGGAACCGAGCAGAGATAAATGGACCTGCCTTTAAATAAAGAAACACGGACACGTCAACGGCACTTGAATTTGGAAAACAATTTACTAAATTTGCAAAGATCAAGTCAGAAAAACGTACTAACTTATCAAAAAATCTCAACTGAAATTCCGGATTTTGAAACTTTTGTCTCTCCGACTTTCTGTTTGCGGGGATGAGACGTCCCACATCCCAGGTAGCGACGGCCCTGGCTCCCTGACGTTCCCAAAAAGTGGTAGGAATGTATCGTAATCAACGTGACACACATAATACAAGTAATTGAGAACGTCTCTTTGTCCCCAAAAGTGTTTTGCTTTCTATGATGTATAAAACCCTTGTTCTTTACCACATCTTCATTATTGTGTTATTTTATGGGGTAATGCCTCGATATATTTACCTGTCTCCTTAAACTTCAGAAAAAGGTTATCAGAACTGTGTGTAATGCTGTTCATGTCCAGCATAAAACACCTTTATTTAACGAGTTTAAACTGATCACAATATTTGAAATTCACAAGATGCAATTAGGAATTTTTTTAAATGGTACAAGAATTTACTACCCTCAAACTTTTACAGTCTATTTACCTTTGCTATAGCCTAGATATATCCACTTGCATTCTAGGCAAAACAATTTATCAATCTATGTACCCTACACCCACTAATCCATAGCTTCCTCTACTGTTCGGTATTATGGCCCTAGTAGATTTTGGAATTCCCTCGATTCGGAAGATGTTTTGTCTAAGTCTCTATCAAGGTTTAATAATAATGATAAGATGTATCTTCTACGTATTAAATTAGATTATATCAGTAGCGTAGCGAGGATATTTTCCGGGGGGCAAAGCTCGAAAATTTTCAGTTTCAGTTTTAGTATATTTTCAGTTTCAGTACATTTTCAAGGTCAAGTTGCATGTATTACGTACAAAATACGTGAATTTATGACGTCATGAAATGTAACCGAAGTTAATACATGGCCTAAAAGATCCTGAGGCCTTTAATGCAAAAACTTAACCCAGGGCGCTGTCAACCAATAGGTTTGAAACTGGGCTGTTAAACCTCGCCAAACCTAACCTAACCCATGGGCGTTGTCAACTTTAGTGACGGGTGAGAGTGATACACGGAACGCGACCATCGGTTCGCGCGGAGCGTCTCGCCAGGGGAAATTTCGCTAAAAACACCCCTAGGTTGCAGAAAATGACACTCCCTTTTCCTAATTACTGCATGTTTAGAATGTCATATTTTTCTTGTCCTGAAAACTTTTAAGGAGACAATTTGTTCACAGTATATATAAAAAGGAAATATTGGAAACTCTAAAGCCTACCGGTATGTATTGCTGACAGCCTTAAATCGAATATAAATATACTGGTTGTGGAACAAAAACAAACGGAAATTGTGATAAGTATATGAGGGAATATTTCGTTCACGAGGCTATGATTATGTTACTATTTATTAGCAACGTATTATCAAATAGTGTATCAAGTTGATGAACATAACATAAGCTCAACAATACGTAGGGAACTAGCTCGATGATGGTATCCCATGCTCCGGTCTTATAGCTGTATAGCCTGTCAGTATTGCGCAGTATACGCTGAACTGATCAAAATACCCTGCATGTGTACCAGAGAACATTCAAGCTGCTGCAGAGAGGGCATTTCTGCGGAATGCGAGTCAAGCGCGCGTCATGCTGCAATGAAACAGATGAGATCTAGGGAATCACGTTGCATGGAAATTCGAGTTATGCATGAGAAATATTTCACGATTACTTATAGTGAGGAAAATTTAAAGAAATAGGAAAAGGAAGTATTATTTCGGCAACTTAAAATTTCCCCAAATTCCACAAATTTCCCCACAATATTTTCCAGGGGCAACTTTGAGCCCCCTGCCCCTTCTACGCCACTGAATTACATCCCTGCTAAGGATTTAGCTTTGTGTCTTTATCTCCGTCTTCCCTTTCAACTTCAATCTCTCTCTTTCTTTTTGTGTCGTCCTTGTTTCCTCTTGTTTACGCACTTCTCTGTCCATAGCTTTATGTTGTGATGTAGTTTTAAGTGTTAAATGCTGTTTGTTTGTGTGTTTTTTTTTTGTTTTTTTTTTGCATAGGGTAACCAAGCCTCGATAAGCTTTGCTTCTGCTTGGTCTCCCCCACTTCATCTTGTATAATAATTTATGTGATGTTATATGTTTTGTATCAGAATATGTTCTACTGGAAAAGAAGAACTTAAAACTTCAAACAGTTGAGAGAATAATAGTTTACGAAAGTGACTAAATTTGTTTATATAAATCAATAAGGTCGATACCGTCTTGACTCCTCCTAACGCTATTTCAAAATGGTCGGATATTCTTTACGTTTAGTGATAATGATTCTGGACATATTTCTTGAGCCCATGACA
Source organism: Holothuria scabra (assembly GCA_037179385.1). Taxonomy (NCBI): domain Eukaryota; kingdom Metazoa; phylum Echinodermata; class Holothuroidea; order Aspidochirotida; family Holothuriidae; genus Holothuria; species Holothuria scabra. Next base: position 9,062,704 of record CM074191.1, read on the forward strand.
CTCTGTCAGGGGGCTGAGTTAATTACGGTACAAAAACTCCATTACGGGATTGCGAGTACCAATCACCTGCTTCTTTTGGGTAAACATTCTGCATATGCCGATTCACTTAAACAGGCTTATTCTGGAAATTTCATGAGGTCTCTTTCTTTCGTAAGTGTTCATTGAAAAATCTTTTCTAAGGATGATTATCTTTTTTTTTATTCAAGTTGTTGGGTGGGAACCCATTATTTTTTCTTCTTTGAGCAAAATAAGATATCTATAGTCATTCGACAAAAAAATGGTTTTTTCCTACAAGTTAAAGTTTGCACTAGAAGTAACAAAAAGTATCTCCAGACATAAACCCGTTGGAGTTACTTTCATAGAGTATTACGGCTCAGTTTCTAACCAATTGGTTTAAGTCGAGCCAACTACATCTTTTTCAGTTACTGGCTAACTTACTTGATTTGCCTATTCCATTTCTTATGCTGAACCCTGTAAAGACGGTTAAAGTAAACGCCGTGTGTTATCTGAGTAACTCAAAGAAACATTTGTCTCATTAAAAAATATTGTTTGAAGACGATGAGTACGTTGTATGCTTTTATTTAGTCTATATTGCGATATGATCCGAAAGTACCTCAAAATCTTGTATAATTAGGTTTCGTCTTGTAAATATTAAAAGGTCAAAGTGCTAAATTATGACACATCAAACTTGCAATAACTGACATTGAAAAACATTTATTTCAGCTAACGTATTACTAAATTATACTGCATTATCACAGGTAGGTAAAACTGCTCTTTGTCATATGCTTAATAAGCTGATATAACTTGAACTTTGATCAGGGCTTGCCATCGCTGTCTGCCGATTTTGCGTGAGGGCCAGTGTACGTTCTGTTTATATGTATGAAAAGGCGTCAAACGTATATTATAGAGTGCATGAACAACGCTACACACAAGACTCACAAAACTGTATGTTAACTGCGAATTTCTCAAAGGGTGTACACACTTGTCAGCCACTTTCTGCAAGAAATTTGATAAATAACAAGACAACAACTTATGTTCATTTTGATGTGCCTGCGGTAAGTTGAAACATACATTAAATTTAATGCTGTTAGTTAAAACCGTAATTTTTCATTTGTTTTTGTTTGGTTTGGGTTATTATAGTTTCAAGCCTCAATTTTGAACCTTCATGGGCCAACGTGCATTAAACCTAGCAGCTGACGAGGTCTAAGCAAGCTTTCAAATGCGTACTTATGGCCTGCTCCATGGTTTACTTCTCTTTTTCTACTGTAGGAGTTGCTTGCTAGATTCTCAGTCGCAATGCAGACAGAACAGATCACGTCACTTTCAACATGGGTGACAATCACGGACTTCCTACACATGGACAGGGCATACTGCACTGTAGATTGTCGCTGCCCTAGTGTGAGAAAATGCTATATCATAGACATAATAACACTTAGCCACCTTCCCAGATCCCCCATCATTAGACCGTGAAGGTGCCCCTGTAGTGATCAATTTATCATCATAAGTAACAAATATCAATTGGATTACGCTTGTCTCTGAACACTCTCTTCTTCCCCATTGCACAATTAAGAATTCAAATACGGTACTAAAAGCAGCATATTATTGATAACACATAGCATCCAAATAGGCTTAGCTGGCAGCTAAGATTCAATCACTGGTGAACGCAGGGGACCATTGGGCCATGCCTCCCCCCCCCCCTCCCCGAAGAAGGCCATTTTAGAACCAAGAAATGCTTTAATAAGACAAATTTTACTTCAAAAAGTACCGTATGTGGCACCAGATGTGAGGATACCCAACTTCCGAAAAGTTTTGAAACGGGACGGATTGAATCCCCAAGGCCCCCTCAGTGATCCGGTGATTCCAATTTTTTAAATCCTGAAAACAGGCAAATTTGCCAAACTCCAAATTATTCTTCAAAAATAGCATCTGTGGCACCAAATTGCATTTAAGGACACCCTCTTCAAAAACTATCAAAGGGCAGGAGCCAGTCCCATAGACCTCGGCCCATTTAGACGTACGAGAGAAGGGAAGGAGCGGAGTCATGTGCGGTGAGCAGTTTGTTCGCCATTTATCATGCAAAAATTGTTAGGAGTAAAATCATTTATAGTCGAGAGTTCCGGCAGTCATATATATACAATGTCATTAATATCAGTGGATCTTCAATTTGGCTAAGAGTCCCAATAGAAAAAAATTAGCATTAGCATGTTTCCAATTCCGTTGTATATTTTTCACCAACAGGATTCAAGACTATTTTATCTAATAGTAGTGGTACATTTTATGTAGTAATTTTCTAATGACTAAACAAGTTCCTTATTTTTTTACTATTGCAAAGGAAAGCTAAAAATTACGACTGTTTACATTCTCTTTTTAAAAACAATAAAAACGCAATTTTTGGCCATCTGAGCGGTCCTAATTTTTCAAAATTGACTCTACGCTCAACGCCAGCCAATGACGGAGATCCACTAAATAGGGAGTCTTTCGGGGAAAAATACATTTTCGGGTCAAAGTATTAATAACTTTCTATCACTTTACACATTGCAAACTTATTTTGAAGAGAGCATTTTATTGCACTCTAAAGGAAAAGATATCTACTATTTAGATTGTCTGACGGGGAAATGCTATTTTCGGCCATCTGAGGGCCGGTTTCTTCGAAATTTTCTGTACTCTCCACGCCAACTAATGGTGGCTCTCCGCTTGGATAGTCTTTTTAGCAGAATTGGCTTTTTTCGGGTAAGAAAAACACAAAAGCTGAAATCCTTTCTCACGCTAACGCCGATTACTTATGCTCTTTTATTTCAACTCCTATATGTACCCAAATTTAGAAACAAACTATACTCCAAAAAAAGGAGGCAGTATGCATGGCATTAAATTGCATGTAGGTTGTAGACGAAAAAATTCAGTTTTTACACCCATTAACCACCACAATTGAACTTTTCAGACTATTCCTGTCGAAATCGAAAGTCTTGTTCCATTTTGCCTTTAGGCCCCTTTAAAGAGGGTTAAATTACCCCTATTTAAGCCGGCGATCAAGTGAAAATACTGCGTGCCCCCTACATTTTTCTCTATTTCCACGAGCGGCTATCCCGGGAAACTCGGGACATGTCCTCCACAATATTTGAAAAATCTCCCATTGATTTTAACATTTTTATAGTGTTACTTACCTCACCCGTCGGGGAAATTGTCCCATTTATCAGCGAACCTAAATCCGTATGATAAAAGATCCATAGCCTAACCCTAAATAACTTAACCCATCTTCTTGATTTTGCTTACGGGAAAGGCAGATTCTGTATTAAAAAAATTCAATTTATTCGTAATCAAATTTTTTCACCCAAATACACTCCATAGGCTGTTTCTCATTTTTTGTGCAATAGGGTATTTGTGTTTCCCTTTCCTTGTTTTGGTAGAGATACGAGTTCGTCCCCAGCACACACACACACCCAGTCTGGCAAATCCGGGTCCTGAGTGTAAAAACTCCTGAGGTATCACTTTAGTGGCCTAGACGGATACAATAGTAATTGGAAGTTTTACTTCATTCAAATAAGTGGTGACTTTTCATTAGAATCATTTCGTTTTGGTTTAAACACAGAGTTTTGCACCAGGATTTTGTTTGCTTCTATTTTGAAATAAGTGGAAATATTACGGTTTTGCGACAAAACATTAAAAATTTGGAGTTTTAAATAAACGTTTCTATTGAGAAAACTTGTGAAATTTAAGTCTTAGAGTTTCTTTGAAGAATCTGCCTTCCATAAAACAAAATCAAATAGTTCGTAACGTTGAGGCGATAAAAATTTTCGGTACGAAATTTTCAATGTAAGCTCAGACACAACAATATCGGATGACATAACATCCGATTTTTGTGTTTTATTTGAAATCTTCTCCTTCTCTGGGCGAAAAAACCCCAAAATACCCATCCTGTGTATATGTAACATACGATTTGTATTTAAGAATTACCAAAATCAAATTTTACTAATTACTGAGTGACGTCAAACCGTCAGACCGTTTTAATCAGACTACGCGTGCCCCTCAAAGCTACCTGAAGGTATGACCATCAATTTAATCACGAAGCTGGTAACAGTTCCCTGACTTGATTTTGGTAGTTTCGTTATGAAATAACATATATTTGAAAAGGTTGGTAAATTTTCGAATATCTCTGGCCATGCATGATGGAAAATAATAACTAGAACTTTACAAAAGTCGGATTGCAATTCGATCTGATGTAATGTGACCTGTCTTTAACAGCAGCTCCTTCCTTGTTGGTTTCGATGAAAAGAGAAACCTATGCATTCATGATGGCGTGTGTGTGTGTATGTATGTGTGTGTGTGCGTGTGTGTGTGTGTGTGTGGGTGTGTATGTTTGTGACACTTTGCTTGTTTACACGATATCTTGAGAAGGGAAGATCTGACAGTTTTCAAACTTGGTACACAGATACCCCATACTAAAAGAAAGAGCCCTATATATTTTGGTTGAGGTCAAAGGTCATCAGGGGTCACAGGGGATCAAAAACCAAAATCCTTGTTTACACAATATCTCAAGACAGGAAACTTGGATTAATTTCAAACTTGATATGTTGATGCGTTATGATGTAAGGAAGAAACCCTATTGATTTTGGTGGAGGTCAAAGGTCATTTGGAGTCACTTGGGGTGAAACCCCAAAATCCTTGTTTACACGATATCTCATGGTAGAAACCTTGGATTTATTTCAAACTTGATATGGTGATGTGTTATGATGTAAGGAAGATCTCTATTAATTTTGGTGGAGGTCAAAGGTCATTTGGGGTCACATGGGGTCAAACCCTGTAATCCTTGTTTACACGATATCTCATGGTAGGAAACTTGGATTAATTTCAAACTTGACATGTTGATGCATTATGATGTAAAAAAGAATGCTGTTTATTTTGGTGGAGGTCAAAGGTCATTTGGGGTCAGAAGAGGTCAAACCGTGAAATCCTTTTTTACACTATATCCCAAGATAGGAAACTTGGATTCATTTCAAACTTGATATGTTGATGTGTTATGATGTAAGGAAGAACTCTATTAATTTTGGTGGAGGTCAAAGGTCATTTGGGGTCACGTGGGGTCAAACCCTGAAATCCTTGTTTACACGATATCTCATGGTAGGAAACTTGGATTAATTTCAAACTTGACATGTTGATGCATTATGATGAAAAGAAGAATGCCATTTATATTGGTGGAGGTCAAAGGTCATTTGAAGTCAGAAGGGGACAAATCCTGAAAACCTTTTTAACACAATATCTCAAGATAGGAAGCTTGGATTGATTTCAAACTTGATATGTTGATGTGTTAAGATGTAAGGAAGAACCCTACTAATTTTGTTAGACGTCAAAGGTCATTTGGGGTCGTGGGCGCAACACTCAGGAAAGCATTTTTATGATAGCTCATGGTACGAAATGTGGATGAATTTCATTATTAGTATGTGGATGAATTATGGTGAGAAGATGGTCTGTTCAAGGTTTTTTGTGGAGGTGAAAGGACATCTGGGATCATGATCGATCAAACTTAGAAAAACTTGTCAAAATGGGATATCTCAAGGTAGGAAACTGGGATGGATTTCCTAATTAGTATGTGGATGTGTTATGGTGAGTTGAAAGTACTGTACCAGTTGTTTTTGCATGGTGGAGGTTAATGGTCATCTGGTATCACCTAATATCAAACTCTGAAAACCTTGTTTGCAGAATATCTTAAGGCACAGTACGACATTTGGCTCTTTGAATATAGGAATGTTTTGGTTAAAAGAAAAAAACAGTTACTTACAGGTGGAGTCAAAGGTCACTTTGAGTCACCAGTTGTTACAAGAAATGTAGCATCTTATTAAAAAGAGCATATCTGTATCATCGAAACCTCAATGCATTTTTGCATTTTGGTTTTTCTACAATTTCTGTCCTTCAATCCATTCATTATGCACGATAACATGAAATTATTGATGAAAACACTGATTCTGAACCTGAAGTTTCAAGATACACGTAGAAAAGGCTCATCAATTTAAGGTTATTATGTCACAAGCGTCTTTTTCAAGATTAGTTTGAGTAAACAATTTTTCAACTTACACACCTGAGGGATTTGAGGAGAATTTCAACAGAATGCTTATGTAGACTATCAGCTCCTTTAAAGTTCATGGTGAAACCAGTAACATTTGCACACAGAACCCGTCTATTTGAACGAATGAAGTAATAACTCCAAGGCTTACTTCTCATGTTGACCAGACATCTATCATTTTCTAAAAGGCCAACTCTAACTCTAATATTTTAGTGCACCTATGCAAACTTTCCATGGTTTCCTTTCAGGTTTGACAAAGCTGATAAATGGCCAATTCAACAAAGTGGTGGCAAGACTTGCCATGCCATTATCATCCTTCTTGGAATCTTGTCGAAATATCAAAGCTAGACTTGAATAAGTTAAAACATCACATTGATAGAAACGAAAATAATTTCATGGTTGTTGAGAGAATGTTGTTTGCAGCGTTTCTGGAAGTACCAATTGGGTCTCCATATAATCTGTCCAGACCGAACGTTTCCCGGGCTCGTGAATATCTACGGGAGGCAGAAATATATGTTAACAAGAACTTAAAAGACAACAGTGATGCGTCGATTGGTTACGGTATTGTCATTAATGCATGTCGCATGTGGATAGGTCAGTCAACACATAAATGGGAGCAAGAGCTGCAAACCTTGGAAGAAGAGAAAGTAAAATTCCCTAAACACAAATATTATATCAGCGCAGTGCGAGCTTGCCCTGTCAAGATTGGGGCCAAGATGGGCAGAGGAGGCTAAAATGCATTACGAAGATGCCCTGGAAGGTTTTCCCCAGAATTATGAGTGGCTCTATGGAAAATCGTTAATGGTTGGGAGACTGACACGTCTGAATTACCCCAACGTGAAATTTGGGGTACCTGGGAATCAAGGTCATCGTGATATGTTGAATGAAGAGAAGGACATCTTAGATAAAGTTTTAAAGATCAATAAACGCTTTCATATCGCTTCAGCTATTTATGGTCAGGTTCTCTTTAACCTTGGAAAGAAGGAAGAAGCGAAAGATTGTATTGAAAGCTCACTTAAAGGATCACCGAACAACAGAAGCATTGCAGAAATAGCATCGAAATTCTACCAGAGAATGAATCAGTCAGAGAGAGCACTAGATATCTTACAGTCACTTCCAGGTGCCTCCAAAACAGCGGAAGTACATTTTTTGTTAGGCAAAATCTACAAAGGCCAAACATATGGGGAAAAGGCACTATTTGAAAAGGAAAAAAAGTGGAACTCGCCTTGGATCACTTTAATGAGGCTTTAAGATTAGATGAACGACATTACCCCTCACTCAGTTCCAGAGCAGAAGTGAATGCTAGACTAAGAAACTACGAAAAAGCAAAAAAGCAGTACTTAAATCTTCTTGGTAGTAACTTACTTGGTAACACGGATCTGTACAAAGATAAATTTATGACCTTAAAAACTTTACTCGGTTTCAAACCTGAAATGTTAAAGAAGATACTTACAGAGGAAGAGCATGTAAATTACGCCTACGAACTACTTGAGATAGCGGTAACAAAATATTCAGAAGAACAAAATGGTGGATTGATATTTAATGACGAAGTAAAGCACCATGTCGATAAGTGCACAAGTGCTTTGGAACATATGTGCAAAACCCAACACGTTCAAATAGCCTTTTTGGCTAAGCTCAAATTAGCACATTTCCATTTGCTATTTGGAAAATATGAAGAGGCAGCTATTCTTTATGACAGCCTGCAAACCCAAACGAGCTCGGTTAAGAGGGAAAATGTTGAAGTTATGCGGGGATTGTTCAAGTGTCACCTTGGACAAAAGAATTACAAAGACGCCGATAGGATGGTGGCGGAAATAAGGGCAAAAGAGCAAGTTTTTTACTACATTGAAGAGTTATATGCCGAAATTTACTTCACTAGAGCTAAACAACTTCTACTTCAGCTTGGACAGTCAACCAAGCCATGCGAAATTTTCTGTAAAGACCCAAATGAAGCAACTAACGCCCACTCTAAAGATATGTTACAAGATGACCATCCCTATGCAATCACTCACTTACTCGAGAAAGCCATAGAAATGGGCAGTTTAGAAGCTTGTTTCATGTTTTTCAAACTCGAAATACTTCAAGACCATTTTCTTAGGTTTGTGCAAATTCCAAGAATCGTTGCAAGAATTGAGCGAGTCAACAAGGAAGAAATAGTCAATACGCATACAAACTTCAAAATGGAAAACTATGTTGATGATTTAGCTAACTCTACTACTGCAAAGAGAAATTTCATAAAAGAAAAAATTGAAAAGCTACTAACGTACCATGAGATCTATGAGGAACACGGAAAACATTTCCTTCGCGGAGAATATTTCGAGGGATTGAATGCCTACCAAAAATTTACAGTCATCAATGTGTACACAAAGTTGTCAAAGATGCGCAAATACCTCCTCAACTTTGAAGTTGTTGAGAACAGGAAGGATGAGAAGGTTGCTTGGAATGACGATTGTGAAGAAGCAGTTACCACGGTTCTACTAACTGCCAGATTTCTTTTGGATCACATTGTTTCGGATTATCAGGTATGTCAGTTTATAAAGTTTCAAAAAAATTAAGTTGAAGTCAATGAACGGAGTTATACCGGGCTCGCTAAGATCTTTTTTTGTCTATTTGGTAGTTAGTAGTTCATCATTCAATAAAAACATTCTAATTGTCATACTACCAGGAATGGACCCAAAACTTTACTCTTTTTAGACCCGTTGTTTGATCCCGTGACACCGGTTATTAACGTAATTCATCACCTGCGATCGAGTTTGCAAATTTTTTTTCCATCCAAACCGTGTGCGCTTAATTTTGTTCCCTCCGTTACTGACTCATTTAGACTTTAATCCAAGCAGCGTTTTCAATGGTTTTTTAGGTTTTTATGAACATTTTTAGAAGCTAACCACAAGCTTGTAATGTCTAAACATTTTGTTTTAAAGCGCGTTTACTTGCTAAACATAAAGCGTTTAGTAGCTAAATATGTTTAGAATGTGAAAATAATAACAAAGTGGAGGCAAAAGTTAGTAATTAATTGTTAGGCACATTTTTAAAAGTGGTGGTATACTCGCAATGGCGGTGCGTCTGATTTATTTACAACGTAATAGCAACGGAGCTACCCTGTCTGACGACAAACATTGTTTTGCGTTTTCGTCTCTATTAACTCTCACATTGCTTTTAGTTATTCAAATATCGGACATGGTAAACTTAGAAAGCTGGAAAATCAAAGTTTCCAGAGCTCCAGCTGTTAAGAAGTACCACAAATTTAAGTACAACCACAAAGGTATCATAGTCTAAATTAAACATTAAACATAAATTTTCATTTTCCCCATTATGATTACCAGTTCTCGGTCTTTGACCTTCGGTAAATTCAAATGATCTTTGATCTCCACCAAAAAAGATTGTGTTCTTCCTGTGAACATGATCAACCTCTAAATGTCATTGCTGTCTCTATATATGGTAGTTACAAGCCAATTCAACCTTTTGACAGTGTAACCCCCGGTGACATCAAGTGAAACGAAAACAAACGGAAACCATAAACAAGATCTTTTCCGTTTTACTTCGGGGCCTTCAAATGAGCTTTGGCTTTCACGAAAAACAATGGAGTCCTCAAGTTTAGGGGGTGTCATGGTCAGAAATTCCGACTGGGTGAATGCTTTAACAACTAAATCGAGGAGCCACCAGTTTACTTTCTGGCAATATGAATGCATGCAAAAATTTTGAAAAGTCTCGAAGAACCGTCGAACGGCCGAAAATGGCAAAAAATCGTTAACATCTAAAGTAGATCGCATTTGATGAAATATTGATTTCAGCTTCAGAAAATGTACCACTTCAATTTTCGGCTAAAACGCTGTGCTCTGTTAACGCCTGAGTGTCATGCCGTCTGCCTGTGTAATCCTTAGCGGTTTAAAATATCACAAAGCTTTTTTGCAACTTCCGGACCGAATAATATTCTATAATATCGTGGAAAATGAAGAATAATGTATTTACCGTCTGCTACAACGTGCGATTAAGTTTCCTTGTTTTGGATATTTAATAAATAGTTTAAAGCGGCTACGAATCTACTTTACTTTTCGAGCACGCTTTAGAGTCTTCCGTGTGATTAGAATCAAGCCAGTTTGTTTGTGGCTTCCGGACACTTTCCAACCTCACCCCGAAAATCAGGCCTTGCGGAAGTTTGGTAGGCGGTTTCCCTCTGCCCCAGAAGCCTAGGTTTTCTTTGATTTTTTGTGTCCTTTATAACAAAAACGGTGCCATATAAGCTACTATAAGTTGAAATTTGTGATAAATATTTAACACATTTAAAGGACCTAAAAATAAACAGAAAGTCAAAAGGATTATTTAGCGATTCCTTGCCTAAAAGAAAGTTTTGATTTTTGACCTTGGTGACCTCAGATGATAATCTTGGAAGTTCTTTCAAATTCTATCTTTTGATGGATGGGTACCCCAAATGACCCAATTCTGACCTTTCCCAAAATGATTAAGGATCCCTTGTTAACCACACTGCATCTTCATACCAAGTATGAAAATCCTCCAACTTTCCTCCATGTTGTTTTTACAAGGTTTCCGGTTTTTTACCCCTGGTGAAGTCAAATGACCTTTGACTTCCACCAAAATAAATAGAGTTCCCTATTCCATTGCTTACAATGAAGAAGGCCGAGAAAATGGTATTGAAGATTCCATTTTTAAAATTAAAAATTTGGTATGACTGGGCCACGCTAACTCCAGACCTCCGGACTGCTCTAACCACTTCAACATGCAATTAATCGGTTATTTTTTATAGAAGGATGAAATCTAAGGACAATCTTCACTTATACGAACACCCAAACTCACGCCCAAACATTTCAAATTGTTTTTGTGACGTGCACATCATCCCTTCAAGTTAAACGTGAAGAGATGGGATGATAAAGGAACCATAGAGAGGTCTTACTATGACGTTATAATTATGAAGGCTGCGAGGGCGTTTTCACTCCATGTTGGACTGCAACTATCCTTAAAGGCGAAAGACAAGACTTTCCTTTTAAATTTCCAATCACTCATTCAATCATGAGGTCATGCAAAGCATTTAAAGAGTTCAAGACATCTTGATGAGACAGATTCGAACAGTTTATAATTAAAACACATCTTTTTCTCACCATATAAAAATCGTGCTCTGAGGTTTTATGTATGACAGCATAGAGAAACCTGCAGTCCATTGGGGATGCAGGCACAAAACGATGTATCAATGAGTATAACTTCTTGAAGAAGCAGCTTAAAGTTTTGTTTCGCCGAACGGCCTTTTGCCTGAGAGTCGGGGGGGGGGGGACTTGAGAAAAAGAAACAGCATTCGCAACTTGAATATCTCTATAGTGGAAAGTTGCAAGTTGGCATATGATGGTAATCAGAAGGCAGTGCATTGTACATCATTAGCAATGGATGCTTGGCTTTGACTGGATATTATCTTAGGATACATCGTCTTTTACGAAATAACTCACATTTTCAACTCTGAAAATAATTGAAAGTGGCACGTTCATTGATCATTTGGCGCTTTGACACAACCATGATTGATTATGTGTGTTTAATTGGTTGAATTATTCCCTCGGACCTACGAGACTTTACCCTGCTCAAAATTCTGCTGTTTTCGTAGGATACATTGATTTCCGAAGGTGAAAAACCAAATTCAGACTTCTGTATACACTACAACGGCAGCATTGACAGACAAGGGGCTTCCACGAAACTACACGGTTGGCTGATATGCAGATTTCCAGGGTGCCACGAAGAAATACCCAAAAAAATCACAGAAATGCTGTTGGAGGTAGGATAATTCTAATTTGTAAAATGCAAAACAAAGTTCAAATGAACTCAGCAGTATATTTCCACAATTTATGTCGGTTTCATAAATTTAATATATTTTAAGTTATAGCCTATGTTGTTACTTTAAATATGGGTTTAAGATTTTTTTTTTTGTCTTTTTCAGTCTGTGAAATGGAAAAGAGTTACAAGCATCCGACATTGGCACATTTAATTCTGCACAATAAATTAAACGACTCACTTTATGACAACAACATTTAAACGAGTGCATTGGGCGTAAATTTATGGAAGCATAGGGGGATTCCCCCATATTGTGTAAGGTGAGAGCGTGGTTACATGGAGTTTAGAGCCTAGTTTCTAACCAATTGGTTCCAGTCGAGCCGTCTCGGCCACGTCCTTTTTTCCAGGTGTGATTCACTGTTTTGCTGTGAGAAAGTAAGAGGTAATGTCAATATACCCCGAGCATCCCTGACTACCTCGCATGGAAGCAAAGCTTACTTGCATCCATCAATTCCACACTGTAAAATGTCTCAAAATCGCTGTAAATTTACAGAACAAAAAGTAAGGAGAAAAATAAAGATTACAGCAAATTTTTTGTTAGAAAGCTTCCAGAACTCTTTTCAAATCCTTATTCATGTCTTCATTCCGTTGTTTTGAAATTCTACCGTAATTTTTGAGTATAAATTTGAATATGAACCGTTTGTAATTCCCAATATCCCCTCACCCAAAACACATTGCAATTCCTGGGACGCATTGGAAATTGTTGACAATTACAGAAGAAAAAGGAGACAGAAAACACAGGGGGTGCAGATATAGAAAGTGGTAAGAAAGATGTGGTTGCTTGTGAGGAATTGGGAAATACTCTGTTTTTACAAGAGAGGTCCTTTTATTGCTTAGAAAACTAAGACGAAACAAATAAAGAGAACAGTTGAAACAACGTTTTCAGTGTGGTGTGACATTGTTGGCAATTTGTGGTTCCGACAATCCATACATGCCAATGAAGCTTATAAACTGTCATCTAACTAACTATGACTAGCTGACTAACTAACCAAGTGACTCACTAACTAGCTAATTAACTAACTAACTACACCCTATCGAAAAAAGAACAAACGTGGTGCCAGTGGGGTAAAAACGTAGCGCCGGCGGGCGTCTCCTAGTAACAAAATACCGGTAATTCAAAAATGTTCGGAAGCCTTTATCCTTGCGATAAAATATGTAACCCAGATTAGCACATTCATCCCTACAAAGATTTTCTTAGTTTCCAGTTGCTCAAAAGAAAGGCACATTCTTCAACAGTAAGATCACCATTGTTGTCGAAGCTCATACCTTCAACTAAGGGCAGGCTGTCGTTACAAGTACAAGTGGTGTATGAGTTTAAAGTGCCTCAAGTGACATATAATCGACAAATACCCGTACACCCTGAGGCAGTTTTACTAAGGTTAGCTTAGATGGAGTTTTACGGCCCAGTTGCAGCCAGTTTAAATCGGGCCGACCACGTCTTTTTCCAGTTGTGGCTCACTGGGTTGTTTCCCAACTCCAGTGCATAATTAAGGATAAATTTTAATTAGGAATTCAGTTTAATTAAGGATTTTACCCAATCCTTTATCTGTTTTTTACTTAATTTTTAACCCACCGTTGCATTGTTTTTCTTTAAATTACACTGGATAACACACTTGTGTTGGGGTACTGTTAAACCTCATCTAACTAACTTACTGAGGAGCTTAAAGAATATCACAAATAACACTGCTGTCTTTGGTGTAATGTTTTCTAATGTCTTCAGAAAGTTACAAAGTGAATTAAGACTGCAATAGGGAATATATAGTATCAGATACTTACACCCAAATAAATCGTTTATAATCTCCCGAAATTTTTAACTTCAAACGAATCTAATTAGCATTCTAGAAATATTACCAATATTCTTGACCTACTCTTACGACATTAGCAAGTTGAAGGTTGAACAAGTGAAAGAGGGGCAGTCGTTCATAAGATTCTGTAAGATAGTGTATGACCATGAGATCACACATTGAACCTCGCATTCCAAAATATTTTGAAGGGACCTCTAACCGAGTATGAAATCATTAGGAAAACCATCAGCACTGTAGAAGGGATATATAGAAAAATATCCTGCAAAATCTCAGACATTGGTCATAGCATTCGCATGGGAGCTTAAAAACCCACAACACGATATATACAGTGTTTCCACCAGAGGGGCTAAAGGGGATTTGTCCACCCCTTTCCGGAAGAAGGTGGTTAACCCCCCCCCCCTTTTTTTTTTATTTCCACAAAAAATAGAAAATCATTAATATCTTGGTGTTTTAGTGAAAAAGCTTTGCCGCAATGCTTTAACTTACATATATAAGTGGCCTTTAAAATCCATCAAACTGCATCTATCATGGGTCTTGAAGCATGTTTTGTCCCCCAGAACCAACTCATAACTTTAACCAACGACAGCATGACTTAAGACTTCAAGTTTGTATTTAGCAGTTAAATCCCCCTATTTGTGTTTCTTGTGAGATCTGATTTTTCAGAATGCCATTCACAGATGTCTAACCAAGCATCATTATTACAGACCGTTAGCTCCTTTAACAACAATTTAGAGAAGGATTAAGTATTTTGCAATATTTTGCAAAGACCCTGCGACGCATCAAAATGTCCAACTACCCCAGAAGAACCACTACCAGAGTATCATTAAAAATGTTACAACAGAATCTGTAGGAGAAGAAGCATCTGGCCAACTTCATAAAATGGGCCATGGGGTTCGTATAGAACCTTGAATCAAATATTCCTGATTCTATGCATTGCACATTTTCCAAGAAACATTTTGTGTAATTTCAAACGAATCTATGAAACATTGTCGGAGGAGAGGAATTTTGAGCAATTGTTAACAGACTGACAGATAGGTAGGAGCTATGTGATGACAATAGCTCACACCAGCTTTTTTGGTACAAATCCCCAAAATTTCCAGTTCTTCTTGTAAAATTCTAACGTTTACTTTTTCGATTAGCCAAAAAGTTCTAGCTTCTAAATTTTGAGAGAGCATCGACCAGCCTTTTCCAATTTCTTTCAAAGAGCCTTCCGCAAGATGAAATAATTTACCCTTAACAAATTTTTCGGTAGTTAATTCCGACGGTCTGTTTGATATTGATTATGGGGATAAGACTGATAGGAATACATTGTATTGACTATATCAGATTGCTTCTCGGCCCTTTTCGCTAAGATCATGAGTGGTATCTATTTTTTTTCATCCAGTCTGGAATGGAGCCATGCATGAACGACCAATGATATGTAAATGGTCTGAGGGCCATGAGATTGGTCAAGTGTTGTCCTTCAGTGGAAGCATAACTTCTTTGGGAAGCAGTTTAAAGTTTGGTTTTGAACCGATTCCTTTCTACTGAATGTCCCTTCAGTCAGAGGTACTTACATACCTTGGGAAACCTGAAGAACCCCAGTGGACGCAGGGCTGAAGACCATATGTGCTTGTTTAGAGCCTGTTCAGAGTGTAATGAGGATCAACGGCGTAGACTTTCGGACCGTAGACAGGAGACAAAAGGACCGAAAAACATTTAATTAAGACCCTCTCTCCACGGAGAAGCATGAGGATGAGAGTGAGACCTTGCAAAACTGGCCCCCACTTAGCTTTATCGAATCCCTAAAGCTAAGCCCTCAGACCTAGTATGGACATTTTTCTTTCATTCCGATGCTAGCTACATCGGTAATAAACTGCTTACAAATAAGAAGTCATACCCCATATAACGACAAAAGTAGAAACAAAACTAATCATCTATCTGAAAGTTTTGATGCTTTCTTCAACCTAACAGAGCTCTTGTCTCACCGCTGCATGTATCGCCAGTGCGGGAACAAACTTGACATCGATTCAATAGATTGGACGAAGCCAGTTATCCACTAGGCGACCAACTGTAAAATCCCTTGCGACCACTTCTGAGTACATTTCCACTTCGAACTTTTTGCTATCATTTGCGCTTGATATAACTTGCTTTCACGCTTCACAACCTCATACGAACCTGTTGATTACGATCATCCGCGTTATGACGCTCAGACTGTTTTCGCCATAGCTGTTGTTTCAAAGGGCGTCGATTTGATTTTCAAAGTGGGGGGGGGGGACATCTGGCCGAATTTTTTTCTGGTGTCCTGCCATAATGTCCACAGCGACGTCGCTACACATTTTTGCGGGGTAGAGGGTGGGTAAGCATTCAAATTTTATGATTTTTAAGTGTGAACACCACTTTACTGGGGAGTTGCGGCGCGCGAAGCCCGCTGAAACGTTTGTCCTTTTTCGAATATTTGAAAATATGGAGCCTGTATTGCAGAAAAGTTTGGATTCTGAGTTTCCTGTAAGGAAATTTGAAAAGTCGGGGGATTACTGAAGAATTTATATATCCTGTTGTCAAATCTGAGATTGCGCGGGGACCAAAGGTCGTTGTTGCTACATTATGTTATCCAACCCCTACGAAATAAGGCTCTTTTTGAGTCAAGAGCTTATATTGGAGAAAATTTGGAATTTTATGAAAGAAAATTTATAACAATAATAACAATAGCAGTGCAGTTACCGTTGTCACCTAATGATCTGGTGTCACATGCAGCAAATTTCCGATTTTGTCACCTCCAGAGCTCAGAGAAGTTTACCAAATTGAAGGTATGAGCGAGCACCTCTGCTTAGGAATTGCAATTTTCGGCTACTCGTGATTGGTAGTTTCCGGACTAGACTCATTCCCAACAGAGAAATAGAGGGGCAGAGTTCAACATCGTCGTGCTTTCTATTGCCCTCAGGAAGAAATAAAATAGGGCTTCTACAGTTTAAGTGGCTTAACATTTTAATGGGCAAGAGCAGTCGCCCCTTATATACTTTGGAGCCGACTGTAGTAAAAGTTACATCTGACGATTTTCTACTTGTTTGTCTTCAAAGTATCTTTCTAGACGGCTCCATTTATAGCCTGGCCCCACAAAATTGCAACAAAAGGTCTTTCAATGGTTTTCTATGCTATTGATCAATGACTGATGTGAGATTTGGCGTAAATATATGGAGAAACCAAGATTTTTGACATATAGAGGGCGCCCTTCGAACTTTAAACGTCAAAATGGCGCAGAAAAGCCCGGATATGGCCAGTATACTCTAGATTTTCAGAATCATCGACCCGAAATTGACCAAATCCACTTAGTATCATAAATTTTTCTTTTGGGTGACGACACCTTCCCTCTTCTCCGCATGATCTATGGCGGCCATTTTGGATTTGACCAGTTTTACACCTTTTCCAAGGTGAAATTTCGATAAATTTTTTCCTCTTATGAATTACACCCCAAAGAACTAAAAAACAGTGGAAAACCTTTTGTTGCGATTTTTTGGAAATTCGAGCCATTTTGGGCATAAATTGCCCCGTCTGTTCGTAATATTTTCGGATTTTCAATATTGCACCCGCAAGATATTGAACAGTTGCTCCTAATAAATTTCAAAAATTCAACAGATAATGAAAATTATTGCCACATGATTCTCAAGAGCCATTCATGAAACGGGATTAGACTTCTCTTTGGGTGACTCTATAAACAGGGGATTCGGTCACTAAGATAGTCTACTTTATATTGTGATATACTAATCTTCAAACTGTCAGTGTATAAAAGTACTGAAAGAGAGGTAAATGGTCTCAATGGTCTCAAGATTCAGTGTTTTATGTGCTGAAATACACCAGACATATCATTAACGTGTTTTGATATCATATGCCAAAATCTGATATATCCCCAGGGAAAATGGGACACTGACCACGTGACATTTATAGATTTAGTTAAAGCGTTTTTGTTTTTTTGTTGTTTTTTTTTGTTTTTTTTGTTTTGTTTTTTTTTTTTTTTTCATTTTTGTACAAAACATCCAAAACTTAGTTATAACATGTATTTTTAGGGAGCATTTGTCAGTGCTACTTTTGAATATATGCATCTCTACTGATTCTGTACGTGCATGAGGAAATAGCACGGTAAACTAGAGTACAGGTTTCTAGATGAAAACTTCGTGCCATTTTGGGGGGAGGGATTTCATTTTGCGACAGTCTGATCTGAAATGATTAAAGAATCTTTGATGTTTAGTGTTATACATCGCTTCGATGATTTGAATGGTCTACGGGCCATGAGGTTGATCCTTTAGCTCCCTTGGGAAGCTGAACTCCTATGGGGGGTATTGTTTGGTTTCGCCGAATGGTTCTTCGACAGAACGTCGGGAAGACTTCACAAAAAATTAAGTGCCTTTGATAGGCACTAAAAATATTAAGTTTGTCCAGTTTAAACAGCTGTGCATAGGAAACTTTTGAAAAGGAAGTTTCAATAACGGGCCACCAAACATTGTCCCTCTTTCATGGAGTAGATTTTCCACAAGCTCAATTCTTTCGGGCATTCCGTAGATTATCAAGTTTGCCTTCAACTGCCAATTTTGGAGGACTTGAATCTTTATGTAAAAATGAAAGTATTATTTAGAAAACCTGTGTTTATTGTCCAGTTTGCACATAAATGCTATTTCAAGTTGAAGTGAAAGTGTGCGCTTTCTTAAATATATGTCATAATCATATACCTCTAAAACTATATTATTATTTTTCTCTTAAGATCCAGCCCATGTGCGACGAGGACAACCTTTGGCTTATTGCTTTAAACACTTTTGTGAATGCACTTAAACACGGAGGAGGACGCGGAAAGCAAAACAAACCCACCACTACCAAAAAAAGCAAATTGGAGCAATCAGACTTGCAGAAGAATGAAAACAAGGAAAACCTCGCAACGGGAGTACATGAAGTGGATAAAAGTGTTAGAAGAAAGGACAAGAAACGTTCAACTAAGACAAAAAAAAACCGCTAAGAATATTTCCCACGAGTTTGACTTACTGAAAAATGAAAACAAGGGTCATTTAGCCAGGAGAAGTTGCCAAGAAGTGGAGAAAATTGTTTTGACGATTCTTCAAGAGATAATAGAAATATACCGAGCAGCGAATCGAGAGACAGATGAGCCTGGAAATGAAATGGAAAGTCAATAAAGATTAAGTGGAGCTGTGTAGAAGGAGGGCAATAATATGTTTACGGCTCTCAAGAAAGCAAAGTTTTACAACATTGTTTTCTGCCCCACATACGCAGTCATACACAAGATCATCTTACTGTACTCAAGTGAGGTCACTTCCATGCACCTGAATTGTAATGCTTCGCACCGGCAGTAAAAGTATAAGAGTCCAGTGCAAGTTTCATCAAACACATATTTCTTTTTCTTGAGCGAATATACGGGGCACGAGGGGACAAGTGTCCGTCCCCCCCCCCCCCCCCACAACAAAGCATGCTCCTATAAGGAAAACTTTGGAATGCATGATTATATAGGTCCTAAAAAAAGAGAGGGAATCCAGAAGTGGTGCTCCCATGAGAGGTTTCTTTACCCAGTTTTTGCTGCACAAAAATGCTGGTCAAGCCTCTAGTATCTTTTAAGTGTTGTTACATTTATCAATCAGATTAGAAAACTTGTTTGATCCTAACTAAAATATTACACATCACTTCTCCATCATCAACGCTTCAGCCTAATGGCCCAACGGTCAATATTCACGTATCTACCGTTTTTCCTGTGGCTAAACTTGAACCAGTGTTAGCCTACCTGGGTTACATGGGCAGCCAACTGACAAAAGCGTTTCTAATCAAAAGACCTAAATCTGCAAAACGGTGTTTAAAAAGTGATCATTCAGTATCGTCTTGTAGTTAAATATCTATTCGGACCATGTGTACTTCTTTAGTATTGCAGTGAAATCAACCTTTTAACTTGTCACTGTCAAATTCACTAAAACCAGCTGATGCCAGAGGCGTCGATTTGGGGGGCCAAGGGGACATGTCCACCACTTTTTTGAGTGGAGGGAACAGTAACGTAAAAGCCCCTCCCCCCCCCCCCCCCTCACACTTTTTGTGACTTGAAACTTAAAAATAAGGTACTACCAAAAAGACTGTACAAGTAGGTTACGAAAGGTGTCCTCTACCTATTACGATCGACTGGCTTTCTGTATCAATAATTCCACATGTTTGCTTTGCAAATCCCCAAAATTTGCGCGCGCTCCGCGCGCTTGCATTCTCATTGATTTTCTTTTTTAACTTGCATATCAAACATACATTATTCATCGGTCTCTATAATTATGTCGACTGTTCGTGTGCATAGGGCAGCAGGTGTAGTTATGAAGGAGCACAATATTTAGGAATAGGAAGAAGATGAATCGTCCCCTACAATGTTTTAATGAAAACTGTGGTCTTTAGTGATTGACCAGTCTGGCAGGCTGAAATTGGCAAACACATTGAAGGAAACTGGCAAAGTCTCAGTGCACAGTCTGCATGCAACATTTTTACAACCAGAAAGCCGAAAGGCTAAGTGATTCCTTGCCGCTAAAATGTAAGGCCTTTTTTCACATTGACATTGCTTTGCAATGTTTTTCAATTAACAGGCCCCATAATGTGCCCACAAAGTACACATGCAAGGCATCCAATTTTCCTACATTGAGATCCCCCTTGCCCGTTGTGAACCGAAATGACATCTGACCTCCACCAAAAACTTCTGGGACCATGTATTCACTATGTGCCATCTACAGGACAAGTAACAGGACCCGACAAGTGACCTTTCTTGAAAGACTGTGCAGGCTTTGTCAGGCTTTGAACATGCTGACTCCAAATGAACTTTGACCTTTCAGAAAATCAGTAGGGATCATCTACTCAATATGACCAATCCACACACTAAATATGAGCACAGTCACATGCACTGTTCTTGAGATATCGTGTTTACGAAGTTTTGACCTTTTGACCTCTCATGACCCCAAATGATCTTTGACCTCCACCAAAAACAATAGGGATCATCTACTCAATATGACCAACACACTCGCCAAATATTAGCACAGTCACATGTACCGTTCTTGAAATATCATGTTTACGAAGTTTTGACCTTTTGACCTCTCGTGACCCCAAATGACCTTTGATCTCCACCAAAAACAATAGGGATCAACTACTCAATATGGCCAACGCACGCACCTAATATGAGATTAGTCACACTTACTCTCCTTGAGATACCGTGTTTACAAGCAATTTCTAAAGAATTTACCTATTGACCTCTTGTGACCCCTAATGACCTTTGACCTCCACGAAAATCGACAGGCTCATCTACTCAATATGACCAACCCACATACGAGATATGAGCAGGGTCACATGTACCGTTCTCGAGATATAGTGTTCACAAAGTTTTGACCTTTTGATCTCTCGTGACCCCAAATGACCATTGACCTCCACCAAAAACAATAGGAATCATCTACTCAATATGACCAATCCACACACCAAATATGAGCATAGTCACATGTACCCTTTTCGGGATACCGTGTTTACGAGGTTTTGACCTTTTGGCCTCTAGTTACCCCAAATGACCTTTGACGTCCACCAAAAACAATAGGGATCATCTACTCAATATGAGCAATCCACATGCCAAGTATGAGATCCCTCGGAGTTACTCAATATGGCCAACCCACACACCAAATATGAACAGAGTCACACTTACTCTTCTTGACCCTGTTTACAAGCAATTGTAGATTGCAGATTAGTCACACTTACTCTCCTTGAGATACCGTGTTTACAAGCAATTTCTAAGGAATTTACCTATTGACCTCTTGTGACCCCAAATGACCTTTGACCTCCACGAAAATCAATAGGGATTACCTAATTAATATAACCAACACACACACACCAAATATGGGCACAGTCACATGTACCATTCTTGAGATATCGTGTTTACGAAGTTTTGACCTTTTGACCTCTCATGACCCCACATGATCTTTGACCTCCACCAAAAACAATAGGGATCATCTACTCAATATGGCCAACACACTCGCCAAATATTAGCACAGTCACATGTACCGTTCTTGAAATATCATGTTTACGAAGTTTTGACCTTTTGACCTCTCGTGACCCCAAATGACCTTTGATCTCCACCAAAAACAATAGGGATCAACTACTCAATATGGCCAATGCACACACCTAATATGAGATTAGTCACACTTACTCTTCTTGAGATACCGTGTTTACAAGCAATTTCTAAGGAATTTACCTATTGACCTCTTGTGACCCCAAATGACCTTTGACCTCCACGAAAATCAATTGGGATTACCTAATTAATATAACCAACACACACACTAAATATGAGCACAGTCACATGTACCGTTCTTGAGATATCGTGTTTACCGAGTTTTGACCTTTTGACCTCTCATGACCCCACATGATCTTTGACCTCCATCAAAAACAATGGGGATCATCTACTCAATATGACCAACCCACACACCCAAATATAAGCATAGTCACATGCACCATTCTCGAGATATCGTGTTTACAAAGTTTGACCTTTTGACCTCTCGTGACCCCAAATGTCCTTTGACATCCACCAAAAACAATAGGGATCATCTACTCAATATGAGCAATCAACATGCCAAGTATGAGATCCCTCGGAGTTACCCTACTTGATATCGTGTTTAAAACCAAAGCGTCACACACGCACACACACGCACACACACGCGCGCGCGCGCGCGCACACACATACACACGACATCACCATCGCATAGATTCCTTGCCTGCCTACGGCAAGGAATCAAAAATGTATGATTGCTAATGCAAAATTTTGACACGCTCACATCATTCTTTTGAATAGCGATTCGACCATTTCGTATCAGAGAGGTTAAATCACACTGACGTTTGCTAGATAAGAGACTTCAATCAGGAATTAGAGGTACACCTCTATCCTCTGTCTGCAGATAATGTATGATGAGGTGTCATACGAAAAATCATATGTTAATGTTTTTGTATCAAAAATCTTACACCAGTATCCCTATGTAACGGTGTCTCAGTAGCACCGTACCAGTGGGTACCACTCCCCCACCCTTCGATCTGTGATTTTCCCGAAGTAGACTGAAGTGCGATTTTGATTAAGTCTTTCGCAAACTATGACAATTTTCGTTTTGACTCTAATTACTTCTTGAGGTACAACCTGTATTGAAATTGACGGTATAGTCCGTTGAAGTAATTACCAACGCTTTCAAGATGATGTTTTGAAAACTTTGGAGTTTTCTAGTAACTCAAAATATTGAAACATTTAGCACCATTTTGCATCTGGGCCCCTTCCTTAGACGCTCAGTGGGCAGGCGGCCCTTCATCTGAAAAATGAAGGATTTGGAAATTTGCTATTTGTGAAACCAGTCTACTGTACGGTGTGGTTTTGACAACTCATGAAATTCCGAAATCTACCCATTAAAAGCTACAGGTTCGTAATTATTTGTCGCAGAGGAGCAAAGTTTTCCCCGCGCTTCGCGCGCAACAAGTTGCGATTCCTAAGCGGAAGTGCTCTCTCATACCTGGAGTAAAATGTTCCGAGCTCTGCACTTTCTGTAAGTGAAAAACGGAAATTTGCTATATGTGACACCAGATCATAAAGTGACATCAGTAATAACAGTGCTATTTTCTTTCATAAAATTCAAATTTTTTCCAACATAAGTTCTTGGCTAAAAAATTTCGTCAGAGCGCCTCATTTCGTAGCGGTTGGAAAACATTATGTAGCAACGACGATCTTTGGTCGCCATTCAATCTCAGATTCGCCAAAAAGAAATGCAAATTCTTGTGTAATTCCCCCACTTCTCCAATAATTTTCTTACAGGAAAGTTAGGAAACCTAGAATCAAAATTTTTCTGCAATACAAACTCCATATTTTCAAATATTTGAAAAATAGCAAAAATTTCAGCGCGCTTGGCGCGTCGCAAATTACGGCCCTAGTGCAGTGGTGTTCACACTCAAAAAATCATAAAATTTGGATGCTTTCCCACTCCCCCCCTTTCTCAAAAAATGTCTAGCAACGCCGCTGTACACACCTTATTTGGACAAAAGAAAAAATTTAGGCCGGACACCCTTGGCTGATGCAACTGATTTGCTGATTTAATAAGGAATTTCTTGATTGGCTCAGAGAACTGTTATTTCTTCCCCCTCTCCCTGATTGGATGTTGCCATTGCATTTTATCGATTGTATTATTTGTTAGGATTACGGATTACGTTGGGAATTAGCTCTACGTTAGCCAGTTCGGAAATTTCTTCTTAAACAGTGAACATTGGCCCCACTGAAACACTAAACTAAAAAAATCTGAAGACATATTTGAACTTGCTGTGTTCACATAACAGTCGTGTTTATCTGCTTTTGGAAAAGTCATGTATTAACTTGCAGACTTGAATAGAAGGAACGTAGTAAATGGGATATTTACGTAATTGTGGACCTGTTTCCCTCAAGTTAAAGAAAAAATGACTGAATGTAATCATGACAACATACTACACAATTTTATCATATGAAATTATCTGCTTAATACTGCTAGAAAAATTGTATAAGATTTGGTAAATCCGACTTGCCATAAAGTCAAACGAATGAAATCTTACAGCTGTTATCTCTTCTAACAACGAAAACCTTTTCATCAATTCAAAATGGGTCAATAAGGCTACGCAGGTAACCCTCGCATTAAACCTTGTGATGGGAGGACTGTATAAATCATAAATTCTCAAACGCAACCACAGGGGCCACTCGACACAACTGTGGGCTCTGTAGGTTCGATTCCTGAATCAACTTAGTAGTAAATCCTCAACTTCTTTTGGTCCATATTATGGTAAGGCCATTATGCATTACTTGACAATAAACCTATTATAATGGATAAACACAGGCATCTCAGGTTACTCCATTTTACTTAAGGTTGTGCTCTTTTCATATGGCTATTTACAAATGATATTTTCATTCTTCTCAGTCTTTTAAATCAAAATATCACTATCATGCGCAGATCCAAGGGGGGTAGGGGTTTACGGCATCAGTCTCCCTTTTTTCACCACATCAACAATAAAAACACGGAAAATTTGCAATGCAACTCCCTCCCACCCATGTTTTCTCTTAACTTCACCCCCCCCCCCCCCCCCCTTTGGAATGTCTGCATCTGCGCCTGACTATGTTTAAATGTACCAGGTAGAACAACATTGGACCTGGTCATTAGAACAGGAATATGCACACTCAGTGGTTAAGTCTTTCCATGGCCGGACTTGTGCTACACTCCGGTGCATCGATTGCATTAATGATGATCATGAATTACTGTGCTATTGCAGGGTCTATCATTAATTGCGTTCGATTTAGCGGCTCGAGAGCCGGCTTAACTGACTCAACCAGCGATCGATCTTTCAAAAAGGTGCTCTTAATGTCATCAAAACGTCACAACTTGAGTCAGCCAAAATGACCAGCCCTTGGAGGTGGTCTAGTTGAGCCATGTAGAGTATTTTACGTCAGATATCATCCAATTGAGAAACTGTTTGAGCCAGTTGAGCTAGCTCGAGCCGCTAAATTGAACGCACCTATTGTTTAACCTGCAAATAATACATGCTATCTTTTGCAATTACCTTGATGTCACAAATTAATCCAATCAAATTTGGTTTTTATGAAATGGTACTAGAAAGCCTCCATAATTAGACTTAGCCAAGTCTCTTGTGGTTTTTCTCTCCTCTATAGCAGTCTTCCAGGGCTAAAGCTATTTTACCAGCATGTCCTCAACTGATACTTTTGTTTATCATTTCCCACAAAGAGAAGATTTGATTGCATAATCATTCCTACACACAAGTTTGTATATTGAATAAGGATTTGCAAGAAGTCAAGCCATTATTTATCAATCAACATGTACAAAAGTAAAAATTTTATTATGCCACTTCTTGGTAAATTAAAAAAAAAAGTTTATAACTTCACACTTTCCTAAGTTCTCCTTACATGACTCAAGTGACAAATAGCTCATATAGAATCACCATTCATATTATCAATATGCTTTCAACAAACAGTGTGATGCTCCGCATAAGCAATGGAGTAGGGAAAACAAGCCAGTGAGCCACAACTGGAAAAAAGCCATGACCAGCTCAACTTGAACCATTAGTTAGAAATTGGGAAGTGAAACTCCATCTAACTAACTTCTACCGGATAAGACGCTTGCTGTGAAGATTCTATCAAAAGCCACATTAATTGGAAGATTCTGTGGGTCTTTTGTCACATGTTTTACATAAAATTGTATTGATGTTTGGTGGCTCCTATTTTTTTGTCTTTACTTTAGAGAAGTCTCATATGAAACAATATAATGCTTGGGATATTCTTTAAACAATTATTTGGTAGAGGGATGTATACATTGAAAGAAGAAGCAAAGGACAGAATACAGATCAATTTGAAGTTAAATTGTGGAAATTACATTTAAAAAAAAAATACTACAAGAATATGAAAATGAAGTCCTGTCCAAAAGTTAAATGTAAAACTTTGCCAATAGAACAAATTCAATGTTCCAAAATATTCTGGTCAAGGTGATTTGGGTCAAAATTAAAAAAATGTTCATTTTGAACAGAATAAGTTTGCTGTTATTAGTTTGCAGGTGTAAGGAAACAAAAGTGAAAGATCTGGTGGTCACCTGTTAATAACAATATTACAGACTTGATGTTAGGAAAGTGCCACAATTTTCATCCAAATGCATCAAATATTGACTATTTTGCAAAAGATTTGATCACAGTCTGAAGTATGAATAAACATTACCTTAAGAATGCAAATTTTATAAAACAGAATTAAGGAGGCACTCATAGAATATGTCTTTTGTTATCATTTGTTCTTCCACATTCATTTCAACAAGACTTTGGAAATTATAGTTGCTCACCTCAAACATACCATCATCAATCACCAAACTGTAAACTATGGCAGGGATGTATACAAAGAATATTTCCATAATTTAGCAAATAAATCAAACAAAAACATTATCCATGGCTTCAAATTATTAGTTCAGCAAAAGGTTGTTAATAGTATCCAAACTTAACACAATATAAGGAAGTATATCTTAAGAATGGCAAAGGAAAGTTAACTTAAGATGTCATAAATTAGTAAGATTTTACAGTCAAACATAAGAGCCAAACGTTTAAGAGTAAAAAATCCTGGTTGGATACCTGTCTAGGCACTTGTTAGAAAGAAATAAAGAAGTACAACAAGTATCAAGGCTTTTGAAAGAAGATTTCAATCAAGGTGATTTTTCAAGATATTTGTAACTTGATTATATTAATGGAGGAACATCTGGATCATCAATAAAATCTTTACTGGCTAGTTTCTCTGCAGGTTTTGATATTTCTTGCTTCTTCTCATCAAAAGTGTCTTTCATGGTGAGAATAGATAGGTCTACTACTTTCTGCTGAGAAGGATCTACTTCCAAGTATGTGGAGACAGGCCTGCAAAGGTACATTATCAAAAAAGGAAAAGTTAAATATGAAGAAAATAACGTTCCCAATATGGTTATGCTTCAGGCTTACATAAAAAAGAACACAATCCATTGGGGGATTTTGCTGTTTTCCTTTATAGCTTTAACCTTAAACAGTATTATAACCTTAAATAATATCATATATATATATATTCAAATCACATTCCCTTGCGGTAAAGAAATTTTATCCACTAGCTAGTGTGACAATATCTCAATACATGTTATGTATTGAGATAACAATAAGCTCTAAACAATATAGAAATGTGAAACCACACTACATGACAGGGTTATCTAACTGTGACACTAAAATTGAATTACATAAAGTTTTAAGAATGTTCATGATAAATGACCACCAACACAGAAAGAACTGAAGAGACCTCATATAGAAGCTAACAATGACAGTACAGTATAAGAGCCATCTTTGATTATTTCCTGTTACATTTTTGGGGTCCTTGTTGGTAAAACTTACATGCACCATGGCATGCAACTAAATAGTTGGAAAGTAGACATCTGATTTGTGGCCATTATTTTGCAATCTTCACACCCTTCATACTTATGGTGAAGTGCATTTTGGGAAACCTAACCCACTCTGGCCTACAAACTAACATTTAGCCTAGTAATTCTGGAAAGAACCAGAACAAATCTTATTTTACAAATACAGGTGCAGACAAATGTGTCTCTGCATCAGTGTCTACTTAACTATTCATCTTCCCTGTTCTAAAATTTCACAGTTTTTATTACCTTATGGTTTGGTCACTAGAGTTATCTATTTGCCTTGCTTTGTCAACTGTAGTTCTGTTTGGCAGAGGTTTCTTTTGGGATTTGGGTATCACTACTTCTTTTGCCTGTAAAAAGATTAAAGTGGGAAATTATGAGCCAAGTACACACTATACATGCTATACATGACACAAATGTTTTAGGCTGATGTTAAAATTTGTGATGAAGGTCATCAGTATAGTTTACACAGCTATTCTGAAATGAACCAGTCTCGTGCAAAACCAATATTCAAAGAGTTTTGCTTTCACTATTTTGTTTCAAGTGTCACTTTAACTTAAAAATTACCACTGCAAGCAAGCAAAACACAGTGACAACCCTCAAGTACATTGTACAGAAGTCTTTACAAACTAAATTAAATGATTTTCATACACAATGACCCTTCTTATTGTCTTACTGCAACTTGTTAATATTAAAAATTGCTTTAGACATTGTAGGTTAAAACTTAACATGGAAGTAAAACCAAATGAAAACACATTCACATTACTGTTATCTGTGCCTTGCTACTGCATACTGCTTTTCTGCACAGAACACTGAAATTAAGTAGGAAACAATCAGAGGTGGAGAAATAGTTCCAATTCACTTGGGTAACATTTCTAGCTGATAGATTGTCATACAGTAGAACAATCATAGGATAGACGTACAAAAGAGATCATCCAACATTGAAACATTAACCGGTGCTAACCGGTGCTATGGCTGAGTGGATAAAGGCGGTGGCATTGAGAGTGATGAAGCTTAGCAACTGGGAGGTCTGGAGTTCTATTCCTGCCCGGGTAAAAGTAAGGTGGGTTTTTCATCCAAGAGCAATCTACGGTTTTCCCATTTCAAAAAATACCAAATTTGATCCAAATTTTTCATTACGCGTGCCACTTGGTTACTTGCCATTTGGTCTACCCCCGAAAAATGAAACGATATTCCGGGTGTCACATGATCATCAAAGACATCAAATGTGCCTTCTCTATCGAAAACACAAAATCATGTGATGTGATAGCAAAGTCAGATTTCACAAACAGTTTTTAATAGACTCTGGTATTTCTTGTGCACTGCAAAATTCATAATATGGAAATGTAGATGTATTCATGTCTTTCAATCTCGTGTGCACTCTAGGAGCGAAATGAAATCTCTAATTATTGAGAACGTTAAGCAACGTATTAGAGCAGACAAGAAACGCTTAACCCCTGCCAAATTTTATAAAGTTTGGATTACTAGTCCTTCCTTTGTGTATCTAAGTGGGGATAAGCTTTCTTTTAGGCTTTCCTAGTTAAAATTAAATCTTGTTTTATTTTAACCCCTAGTACTGTTTTTGCATGCAGTTTTTTGCCGAATTTATAGATATTTGTTTATACCTGTTTACGTAGTAGACTCGGAAAGGAATAAATGATTTACCAAAATTAATATAAAAAGGAGAAAGTAACGATTTAGACATAATGGTATATCATAAATAAGATTTTATTGAATTCTTTTGGAAAACCAGAGGAACCTTGTCATCAAAAAGTTCAGTTTCATTTTGAAGCAGCTTTTCTTTTCCTTCCTTCAATTAATTGAATTGTGTAATGTTAATTTACCGTTATTACATATTGCGTCATGGTACTAATGATGTAAGCTAATTATTCAACTGTAAATACTTGTATATATTATTATTTTTATCCCCTGATTTGCTGTTTTGTATGTATATATGTTGAGACTGAAAATAAAGTTCTTCCTACACAAAAAAAAAAAAAAAAAAGTCAGATTTGGTGTCTTCGTTGATCACGTGACACCCAGAATATCGTTTTATTTTCCCGGGGGGTAGACCAAACCGCAAGTAACCGAGTTGTACATGTCATGCTGAATTGGTTGCCACCAGCACCTGACATGAAGTTGTAATTCATAAGCCAATGGCTTCTCCTACATTGGTGGTCACTTAGTGTCGTAAAACAAGTGTCCTTCAAGGCCTGATGATTTCTATTAAGTCCAGTTGTGGACAAACTGATATACATAAAACATATAATGTAAGCTACTTGGCCAGTCGACCTGACTCAAACCAATTGATTAGTATGACCTGGCCAGGTGGCCAGTCGTGTGTGTGAGTATATACAGTACTACTTTTTGCAAGTAATCGCAGGGAGTTGTCTTATTGAATGTATCTTTTTTTTTGGTGGTGGTGTAAATTATAAAGAGTTATTTTCTACTGATCCAGTGTACATGTATGTGTTGGTCTTGTTGCTACCTAAAATTGTTTATATGTACTGTTGGCAACATTGAGGAAATTTGACAGCATTGAGGAAGTATAGAAACTGTTTATTTTTTTCTATTAGATGTGTTTATTTTGGTGGTGTTCAATACAGGGAATTTTTTCTTACTGATACAGGATACACATTTTGGTGGTGTTGATAGGAGATGTTTTTCTCAAGTGTATTATATTAGGTAATTCTAAGGGAGATGTACAGCAAGTTTTTTTGTACTAAGTGCTTACATTTTGGTAATGCCAAGTAATGTAGATGGGGTCTTTTTCAAACGTGTAAATGTTAGTAGAGTTGAGAAATGCATTAAGTTTTGGTTTGCTTTGAACTATGTCACCCCACCACTTATGCTTTTAAGATGTTTTGTCCCTACATCTGTCCAGGCTGGACTGTGGAAAAACACTCCAATAGGTATAGTGTATTTTTCATGACAGTCCACAAAAATAACAAAAGAAATACAAAAAATTCTGGGCCATTTATGCAACATACACTACACAATATTACATGCACAGAGAGTATTCTGATTACATATTGGCCTTTGGTTGCGATGCCAGCTTAGGACATGAGCAATGTAACACGGTTTGCATCTGCACAAGAGAGGTGAAAACAGTTGGCAGGGTTAAGAACTATTTACATGAGAAAATTGAAATTGCTGGGATGCAAAAGAAAATGTTCTTCCATAAAGCTCAAATTATCATCCAACTTTCCCTACATCAAACTATTCCAGAGATGCCAACATTTACATCCAGAAATCAGGGAGGTTTCACACAGGAATCAGGGAGATTTTTTAGAATTACATGCAACTCAATGGGGGAAAAGCTTGCTTGAATCAGGGAAATTGTCACATTTGCTAGTTGGAATGGACAAACATCCTTGAATTTTCAGGGAGTCTCCCTGAGAATCCAGGTGAGTTGGCACCTCTGCTATTCCTATTTCTTCATTTTTCAAACGGAACCCCAAATTTTTTGTGCTCCTAAACTTTGCTTTTAGCACATTCCTTATGCAAATTATAGTTTCTGGCTGGCTTTGGGCCCCTAAATCCCTAATGGCAGTTTGGCCTCCTCATCAATAATATCCTTTAATTAACCCTCATCCAGTCTTTTTAGTACGTTTCACCATGTCAGATAAATATTCTTAATAGTCACAATGATCAATACAATTGAAGTTGAGCCATTTATAATTTTAGTTTGAGAACAAAAGTTCCAGTGTACTGTAACTAAAGCTAGGGAAAGGCTCAAGCTAAGTTAGCAAAAAATGTGCTACAAATCACACCACTTGGGTAATTTGGTGGAACGTACAGCATGCTGTTTCACTGAATTTTAAAATTCATCTGAGCTGCCATTCTCGAACCTGGTCAGCAAAATAATTTCACTTCTCACAGTGATTTGAGGCAAGTGGTGGTGTAAAATCACACTATCATGTCTCAAAATGCAAGGCTTTAACCCTTTACCGTTGTGCTCCATTCGGGGCATATTTGCCCGCCTCGTTAGTGGGCGGAAAAGTGGACGTAGCCCGCCCCACATCGGCTTCCGTAGACCATTGACCCCGTGACCTTAAACTAATGTCTCTCTCGTTGTTGTGGCCAAATTTTCGGGTAGCTACTCCGCAGTTTCAAGCTCCGTGTGAAACAGTAAAGATGGGTGACAGCCGAGCTCTCCGCATGGGTCCAAAAGGAACCAAACAATGGTAAAGGGTTAAGATTAGCCTGTGAAGTGTGTCTACTGCAAAGCTGATGCCACTGTCTCTGCATGCGTGCATTTAACCCTTTAGCCGAGTGGTGCAGATATTTTAGATTAACCCTTTACTGTTGTGCTCCGATCGGGGCATATTTGCGCGCCTCTTTAGTAGGCGGAAAAGCGGACGTAGCCCGCCCCGCATCGGCTTTCGTAGGCCATTGACCCTGTGACCTTAAACTATTGTCTCTCTCGTTGTTGTGGCCGAATTTTCGGGTAGCTACTCCGCAGTTTCGAGCTCCGTGTGAAACAGTAAAGATGGGTGACAGCCGAGCTCTCCGCATGGGTCCAAAAGGACCCAAACAACAGTAAAGGGTTAAGTACAGTTTCCAGTTTCCAGACAACAGTACAACTTTCTCAAGCAAATCACTCAAAATTCACAGGTTTTGATCACAAATAGAGTGAATTTTTTGATTTTACAGCTTTTCCCATTTCCTTTGTTATTTAAAATTTTGTGTACCAATAAAACTGAAACAAGAGTATTACATGCTGAAGCATGTACAGGCAGTATGGGGAAATCAAGTATGCCTAGCAGGATGTACTAGCTAAAATGTACCTGTGCATAAAACTAATACGTAACAAAGTGTTCCTGTCACCCACCGCACACTTTGACAGGTTTCTAGCTACGTATAAATTCAATATAGTATGTTACATTATAATATTTATAAAGCTACCTACCTTGTGCATTGGACTGTGATAAACCAAGGTCACTATAGCTTTAGAAAATTAGCAAATATGTAATGCAGTGATGTTTGCTTTCCCTTTTGTATTGGTGTCATGGAATCTAAAAACCAGAAAGGGTGGCAATGACTATTGTAATAGGAATAAAGGTCTTAGTTCTTCAGTAATTAAATGTATATATTACATTGAACTGTAACCGTTTACCCAAACCTGTAGTATATATGTGATATTATTCTTTGGTTCTTAGCAAGATTTTATTATATCTTTTACAAACAGAATTTCTTTGTACTTGAGTGATTTCCCACAATATTTTTGCCTTACTATATGTTGCAACAGATGTAAGGATTGCACTAGCAAGGTTGGCCTCTGGGTTTAATCATGCAACTGAAAAAATTCTACTTAAAGAGCCCATGAAATGACTCAATGACAACGATTTGGAGTCATTCTCTGACACTATCTATCACCAAAAAAAAATTTATTTTAAAAAATTCTGCCCCACAAAAGAGAAATGCTCAAGTGAAATGGTACCCCTTTCAGCACAACAGCTGAAAATGTAAAAGATGTAAAAGTGCATTGAACCAAAAATGACATCATCACAGGAACCCAACTTCACACTGTGTGTATTATAATGCTATGTTTAAGTAACATTTTGCTCACAGATTGCGTAGCATAAGACCAGTACTGGTCAAATAATTTCTGAATTATATCTGAAGGATGTACGTCCCAGTATAAAGCCAACAATATATCAATCAAAATTTGAAATTCTCACTCCCAATTCCTCAAAAGAGGAATTTTATCATTATTTACTAAAGCTGTCCCATTCATCATGTTAGGCCTATCAGTTTGAATTTTTGGTTCCAGCAATCTAGTCGATCTATTACTAGACAGCAATTCTTCCAACCAGAAAAAGAAAATATTTCAACTCACATTCATTCAGATTGTTGAATAAGAAGACTGATATCTCACCTGGATTCCTTTGAAAGACATACATTCCAAGTAAAATTTGTCACAAACATTAATGTAGAAATCAAACAATGGATCTTGTACTAGCATAGACTTCAAAATGCATGAAGTTGAAATAGTAACTTCATGCCAACTTTTGATAAAAATATGGAATACTTCCTTAAATAACCAAAATATCGGCTAGTCTCCTTTCCCACTATTCTTTGAACCAAGTCAAATTGCAGCATAAGCGCATGCATCCAAAACAACACAGAACCTGTTGGTAGTGTGCAGAATGGTATACAGTATTGCATATGGGCCTGTGTAATGAAAGAATCACTGCTTCCTCCCCAATAAAAATAATAGTTACATAACACTGGAAGACAAAGGATGCAGTTTACATCCCCCAGGAGCCTGAGGTATTTTTCTGTGTGTATAACCTCTTACCACGGAACTTCCAAACACTTGGACCATGTATAATATACCAAACAATTTTCCCTGCTTGTTGGCTCAAGGAATATTGAGAAGTCACAAAACTCCATCTGTTGAACAAGGGTATTCCTAGGTGTTAAAACCCCCTTTTTCACTGGTTTTGAGAAGCAAACATAGAGGTTTAGGTTTTGTAATGATAATTTGTTGATTATATCAAGCATTTTAGGCCATCTATACATGAAAGATTGTGTAACATAAACAGAGAAGGGTATACTGCAAGTGCACTATAGTACACACATTGTGAAGATGGGTTCCTGTGATGATGTCATTCTTGGTTCAATGCACTTTTAAATTTTTCAGCTGTTGTGCTGGAAGGGATACCATTTCACTTGAGCATTTCTCTTTTGTGGGGTGGGATCTTTTAAAATAAATGCTATTTTTGTTGATAGATAGTGTCAGAGATGACCTCAAATCATTGTTACTAAGTCATTTCATGGGCTCTTTAACACCTTTAGTCCTATAGGGTTTGTACAATGCATTTTCAGTAAGCATGCTGTTTTTTCTGAAGTAATGTACATCTGACTGGGTCATTCTGATGAAAGGGGTGAAAACACAAACCATTTTTATGAAGGGTTCAAAAATGTGTCTGTATAGTGTTTTTGCAATTATATAAAGAAGTAATTAGCCCTCCATTTTGCACAGTACCACTGTTACTGAAACTTATATCCAGGGAAAGTGCCATCATGTATAAGAAACAGGTACATGATGAAACATTTCTTCTTACTTTTTGTTATACCCTTCTTCTCTGCCTCATTACCTCTTAGGGCTATGGCTTCAGGGAGAGAATGAAGCTCATTACATACAAACACACCTGATGAAGTCACGTTTTACATCTGATTAACTGATTGATAGTAACAGATATATTAAATTAGTTACACAAAAAGTTACATAATATTTGGGATTAGCTAACAGCCAGTAAAGAATGTGTTAATTGCTTTACACACAATATAAACACAATGAAAGCCTAGCTCATTTGAGGGAACAGATCATGTTAAAAAGTCAGATACCAGTTACACCCCACACCCCCTTTGATCTACAGTACTAGGGTGCCTATGTTGCTTTCTCAAGAAGCAGTTTCACAGCATGTAAACTATGTCAACTGACTGGTTGACTCAGATATATATTTGACAGTGGGACTGATTATGGTACGAGCTTTAATCAGTTAAGTAATAAAATTATCACAAGCTTGTCATGTTTAAAGATGTTTATCTATGTAACAAGCATTTGCAATATTTTACAAATTGTTTATGTATGAAAGGACACTAAACCAAGTGATAACTTCATATTCTTGGCTCCATGTTATATAATTGTTGAGGAAAATACATTTTTCAACCTAAAAATGAGGTGACTGTACCAGCAGTAGAAATGATTCTCAATAAATTTAAAATATTGCATTTAATAACAGTATTTCAATTATGATTTCTATGCTTTGTTGTATTTTGCACAATTTGCTCACACAATATCATTTCGTATAATTGAATTAGATCGCATTTCACAGCTCACTTTAGATGAATTCAATCAGCGCTTGTGTTTAGTGACTGAAGGCAGCCTTTAGTGTGGTCCATCAGCCTTAAACTGTCTTCATTTATTGCCTACATGAATTTCAAACCTTCATATTGAGTGATATTGAGGCAATCAAGATGCATTTCAGTGTACAATCATCCCAGACACAGGTAAGCAAGGAAATTGAAAGACTACAGGTAATGGACCCCAGTTATGTCCGAGTCCGACTAAAATCAGACCATCACTTGACTGTCCTGATTCGTCTATAGCTTTCACAAGATAGGTCATTTTTGTGTAATTTAGTCTGTAGTTTTCTGTACCATAAATCCTAATCTGGGGACCCTTGGACATTTTTAGGGTTGGCAGAGCAGCTTCTATAACATGCTGCAAATTGACATCTATAGACTATTGACCATGTGACATAGAGCAACAGTCTCTCTCATCGGTGTGGTCAAATTTTGCAGCAGCTACTTGCAGTTTTGGGCTTTATGTGACATGATGTAGATGTTAAAATTGATGCAATGGGTGTTACAGACCTAACTGATATTTTTTACTGTGTCCTGCAACATCTGGTCATTCATTGATATGCATTCAACATACAAAAAAAAAGAAAAATCTTTCTTTAGGATTCCAAAAAATTTGATACACTTATGTGATCTTACACCATGAGAATAATCATTTAAGGTTTATATGGCAACTGAAAATGTAGTGAAATACCAGTGTTATGTATTTAGCCACTAGTTAGGGCTTGTATGTGGCAAACTGTTTGTAAAAAAAAAGTTCATACAGGAAGGAACAATGTGACCTTCCTGTAGAACATTGTCAATCAAAGATCTAAAGCAGAATCATCTTCATTGTTTAAACAAGTCACTTTGTAAAGCAGTAGAATGTTTGCAATGTACTTTGGGGCTATATCCATATGAGCACATCCTGCAAATTGTCAGGACTAACAAAAGTCTCCGACAACCTACACAACATTCCAAAATTTGAGTTTTTATTTAACGAAATTGTTCCTTCTTAATCCAGCCATAATATAAAGACAGATGTTAAGTGTGGTGTTATCTGAATGTCTATTTGGTGTAAAAATTTTCATTTTAATCTGTTGTTGCGTAGGACCGAGACCCCTATTTTGGTTTGATTGGGCTAAACATTAAGGTTTATGCTTTGTGTTGTATTGCACAAAAAAAAAGGAATGCAGTACACTATGTGCTGAGTTTATTTTGAATATCCCACTGCTTGCCCTACAATTCCATGTGGTAATGAATTGCTGAACTCGCTAATTTGCATGTTGAACATTAAAGCTGTCCAAACATCCTGGTCAATCTAGTTGCTGTAAGAATCATAAGCATATGTTTTTGTAAGTAGTAAGGAGCTTGCACTTTTGAATAAACATAGACATCTCCTTCAAATATTCTTCTTTCATTTTATTGTACCATTTTGTTGAAGAAGTTCATATGAAAACCACCCTGTCCAATGAAGGTTTGGATACGTGGTTGCTTCCAAGAATTTTTCGCCCAGAAGTTATACTAACAGGAAAATATATTCAGCATTGTTGTCAGTTTTAATCGGAGCTAAATATTCAATTCTTAATAAAAAAGAAAAGCAATCAGATTGACAAACCTTTGGCATGGTAATGACCAAGTGTCCAGTGGTCTGAGATCTCTGGGCAGTACTGCTATCTGGCAAGACCTCCTCAGACAAAACCAGCTGTAGAACCTGGAGGAGGAAATTATTATACTGTAGTACAGATATGAGACCCAAATATCAGTATGCAACCTTACCAGGTGTTTAAATAATATTAGCACAAATTTATTCACAAAATATTAAACAAAGAGGCAAAGTAGTTTAACATTTTGCATGGAGGAGGGTGTAAAAAAACAGACTACAGTCTGAATCACATATCTATTTTTGAAGCTAGAACACCCAGAAGTTGTCACACCCTCCAGTGCTTAGACGACATTGTCTGACACTAAAGCCACACCCACTACAGCAGCAAATACGCCCCCAGATGAAGAAGCAACACCCCCTGGGACTATGTACTTTTATGTTCTTATACTGAAGACACACCCTCCAAGGCAGGCAGAGAATACAACCTGATGCAGAAGCCACACCCTCCAATGAAGAGACTACACCTTCAAAAGGGTAAATCACCCACTCCAAGACGGGAAAAGGTGACGTTCTTGGATCAATTGAGGAGAACATTTTATACTGACTTCCTACGCTCTTCTGAATTGAAACCTAAAATTGAGCACAATGTAGCAGGGTCTAAAAAGTGAGATTTATGATGCAACAGACCTGTACTGTACTTAACTATTTCAGTTTACTTTGTACCACAAAAGAGACCTATACAATGACACACATGGCGAGGCATGCTCCTAAATTGTGATATGAGAATAATCTTGGAGATAAAATAAATTCATTTCTGTTAAGGTTCTGTGGAAAACCATTTGGTAACATTTAATACACCCTACCTTGCCATTCATACTGTAAATACTGACTAGCACAAGCTAAAATTGAACTATTTGATCACTTCATCATTTCCATAAAAAATGTGATAAGTACATAGAGCCTTTCCCAAACAGCAATTATAAAGACTTCAGGCCTCAAGTTTTTTACAATTTCCAGATTAGCTACATATCACACTCCTCAGGAAATTAGGAGTGTGGTAGGTGTGCTCTTTTATTAAACTTGAAGAGATTTATATGAGCTAACATTCTTCTTTTAGGTGTGCAAAAATACACACCCCTAACAGTGATTTCAGGTTTGTGATAGTGTGTGATTGCACACAAATTTCAAGGCCTGAGGCTAGCAAAGAATTTGTGGTGTGTACCATTTAGCCAAAGTAAAATAACATTAACAAAAACAGCACACACCAAACATTTATCTCACAATCCTTTGTGATTGATATTTGGGAGAAATGGGCCATTTATTTAGAAGACTTTGTCAGAATATATGTAAAATATGACTTTTAATTTTAATGTATATGGAAGCTAGGAAGAGGGCAAGGAGAGTGAGAAGGGGGTTGGAAGAATGATTATAATCTGAACTCAAATGAAAATGTTAAAACATATATGAACTCCCAACCTCAGTAAATGAGAAAATTTTTTCAAAAATATCAATCTGATTTTCATGCACAGTCAGAAATGAATAGCTCCTAAACTGAGAACTGACAATCTGTAAAACAACAGCCTTTATGTATTCTTTCATCTAAACATAACATGACATCACGGAGAGCAAAACCCGAATTGTGACCAAAAAGTCAGGATTTTACTTGATGTTGGCACTTACAGATTATAGTAACCAGGACCCTTATCAGGTTTTATCACATTTTTATTGATTTTTCAAAATTTTAGGCCATAACCTGTTGGTGCGAACATCAAGTAAACTCATCCTGACTTTTTCGCCAGGTCTTTGCACAGTTCAGTAGTAGGCAATTGGTGATATCATATAATGTATACATACATGTACATTTATTCTCACATATTGCTGGTGGGTGTGCAATGTATTTAAGACATGTGAATGAAGATCAACACATTAAAATATGGAACCAATTTTTCACATAAATCAAACAGAAGAGATGAAGAGAGATGTTATACTTCCCCCCGATACCTTACCTTGCCCTTAATGAGCACCTTGACATATGTTGGTTGTACATCTACATCAATAAGAGATGTATCAAGATGTTTGTAACAGTTGACCTCTAATGTTAATCTATTCTCCTCCTCTTCATCTGTTAAACAAAAGTTAATTCTGAAAAGAAGAAAACATACAAGATTTTATTACAAACATAAATGTGGCCCACCGAGGCAGATCAGATGTTGTATGAGCTATGGGCCGTGTGGAGTTTTTGATACCTATGGAAAGAGCTCTCTTGAGTGCTTCATTTTCATATTAACATCATGGGTACATGACATTTTAAAGTAATTCATACATTTCGTCAAGGTGATCAAATTTCAATGGAATACAAAAAATTTAAGAATAGCTGTATTTTAATTGTACATTGACCAACACAATACCCAACTGCAATGGTGCATCACAAATGCAGACCCCAGTGCTTCAAAAATGGGCAATAAAAAAGTAACAGTACAAAAAAAAGCAGTAAGAAACAGTAAGAAAAACTTTCACAGTTAAAAACCAGGAAAAAGTAATAAACACATTGGCTACACAAGTGCTTTAAATATTTGAGCTGAAAACATAATTTTTGAATTTGCAAGCTACTAGGGCCTGGCTTCCAGAGGCTTTGGTCTCTATTAGGGGGCCTACGGTGAACCTCTGAACAACTCCCCTTTAAGGCACATGCTCATGCTGGAATGTAGAAGCTATGATTTTCATTAGTAGCAACTATGATGCTTCAAATCACAGTACTGCCTAAACACCTGCTGCATAGAGAAATCATGAATAGCAACTCAACTACATGTCTTGGTTGATAAGTATAAAGGATATTGTTACAAAAATTTTCAAACCAACATGATATTACTCAACCACAGCATGAAACAACTCAACTATTAATTGTTAAAAATACTTTTCAAGCTAATATATAACACCCCTTTTCAGTCTATGGTGAACAACAGTAGTATAATAGATCAAACTTCAACTCAGTATTCATCTAAAGTGGCTAATTGAGTTGGTTCATGAAGTTCAACAAATGTTTCCAAACCTGTTAAATTTTCCTCACATACCAATGACAAATGGTCAAACTTAATCAATCCCCAACCCTACTACTGTTTTATAAGTGAGTACTTAAACGTTCAATTCCATTTTCAAAAATTTGTGACCGGACACTCTTTCAAATTAAGCACTAAACCATTAAAAGTCATGAAAACACAAAATTCCAAATTTTAACTTTTTCTATAACTATTAGATATGGAAATTGACTTATTATGTAACTCTAAAACACTATCACTAAGTTATCAATATCAACTCAATGAGCCCCTTTCAGCATTTGGACTTGGGAGATTCAGGGGTTTCTTTCATGTTCCTATTAATTCTTTTCCATGCACCCTTTTCCAAATAGCAATTACAAAGGATTGTGGGATAGACTTTTTGAATGCATCATTTTTGTCATTTTTTGCTTGGGGATTGACTTTTCAAAATAAAATATCTGACAAACTAGGGCTATGGTTATTGACTGTGATCATTTTCTTAAGTGATCTTATATTTTTAAAACACCACAACAAACAATCTTACATCAGCTTGTAAAACAATAATTCATGAAATGAAAAAACAAAAGATTTGGAAAGATTGAGTCTGGCAACACTAAGTTATGACTGGCTTAATCTGACCATCACTCAGTCTAAACATGATAATCAAAGTCAGACCAACATGTCTCCTTTTTCTTCAATAATGTAAACCCCACTTTGTGCCCACTTTCCATCCCCCCACCCCATTTTTCTCCAACACACAAACTGTCATTGTTTAGATGGAACTTTTGTCTTTACAAAGATGATTACAGCAAGTAAAAGTCTCAAAGTCTTTAAGCATGTTTTGCCACACCAGTTTCTTTCCCTAACACTTCTAAATTCCTATGTGAACCTAGCAGCAGTTGTGTCACTCAAGATAAAATGAACAAAATATGATTATAATTCCTGCTTTTCATCCTGAGCCCTATGCTAGAAAGCAACATGTCCCATTTTGACATCTTTGAAGAATCCATGATTTAAACCATGGCCTCTTCCCAGAAAAGGGGTGATTAAACCATTGGATAATTCATTGCAATATGGGTGTAGGAAGTGTAAGGCTCAAGAAGTGTGAGTAAAAATATCTGTCCTCCCCTTGATTTGATAATACCAAAAAAACTGTAATGTGTTCTAACTGTAATGTCAACACTTTACAGTAATTCTCCAAGAAATTTATGCAAACATTGTACTGAATTGCATCTAATGTCCTTCAAATATTCAAGAACCTTTCCAGAAAGGCCTTATTCGTAACCTCATAATGAAAGAAATATTTTCATTATTTTCTAACATGTCCTCAAAAATTGCACAATAGTCCATCTAACAATCCTTTTATATTTCAAAAATTCCAAGGGGCCTTCTTTGTTTTCAATTCAAAATTACATTCAGCCTATTCTCCCCTCCCCCCCCCCATCAGTAGTAACTTCCTTAGCCTATGCATTACACTGGACATGTAGCTGGTTCTGATTGCACAATTTCAGCACCTCCCACAACACAAACTCTTTGAT
Source organism: Holothuria scabra (assembly GCA_037179385.1). Lineage (NCBI taxonomy): Eukaryota > Metazoa > Echinodermata > Holothuroidea > Aspidochirotida > Holothuriidae > Holothuria > Holothuria scabra. Next base: position 9,104,369 of record CM074191.1, read on the forward strand.
GCACAAAGCACATTTTTTTCTGTGGGGGACATAAGGGTCTAACCAACCTGTCCATCCAATTCACTAAACTGTACCTTATAACAAGATGAAATTTAACGCTAAATGTGTTCCCTCTCTGTGCACCCACCCTGCTGTGCATTATTTGGTGCTAGAACCTGTGGGATAGGATTGCCCAGGGTATGCCCCACCTGCCACAAGAGACGACTCAAGCAATGATTTTCAAGTCGAATCATATACTCACTTGTAAGACATAAAACTTTGCCTCCCTACCTATCAAGATGACACTACATATGACACATTTGTGTGATGTCATGTCTAACTAACCCTTATGAACAAATGTCTTTTACTAATAAAATTGTCTTTTACTGTACAGTACATCTTATGGCAATGGAAATTAATTAGAAATAACATATTCTACAGATATCAATGCAATTTTATTTAAGAATTTTACAGGTCTCTACTGTAAAATTAGGTGATAAAATGAATCAGCTCCAGTGCTTACACTAAGTTAGGCCATTGTGCAATTTTGGCTATCAATTCATAAGTCCTGCAATGAAAATATTTGTCAGTGGGAAACTACTACACCATATCCTATGTACAGTACCATCTGAAATCCCCACAAAAACTTGTGGATGGAATGAAATTCCTGCACATTTTTTCAGGCCTAATGTAAGCACTGATCAGCTCGTTCTTTATCAAATTCTGAAACTACTGATTTTAAAAACAAGGCAAAGTGCCTTTTGTTTTACTTACTTTGCTTCATTCACATTAAGTACCCTTCCATCATCAGTCTGCAGCCTCACTTGTCTTTTCTGTTGATTTTTCTCACTCCTGTATGTAGAACAAGAAGGTAAATATACACATATGTTACTTTAAAACCCCCTTCCAGTGGAATGCACCCAATTTCCCATTTGTAAAGGCAAAAACTACCATATTTCTTAGATGAAACAGTCTCATATAAAGTGTATACATACTGTTTAATGATTCACTAGGTTTCAAAGGCTGTGAGACAATCCTCATATCAACTTACAATAAATTTTATTTTATTAAGTATATCTGCACTGTACCTCATCTAGAAAGCAATGGTTGTGGGTCCAATGTTAGTATCAAACTAGATTCAATTTGACACAATATTGTACATAAATCATATGCTTAGCCCACCAAAAGTACAGATAAAACTTCACCATATCATCACAGTATGACAGCTAATGATTTTGTATGATATGTATTTTCTTTGACGATGTCAATGTCAAAGAGATTACTAATAACACTGATACTCCCTAGTGTGGTAATCAGTGCATATTTCAGGGGCAGCGCCAGGTAATTTTGAAATGGGGGGAGGGGGGCAAAACATGAGTTGATCGCTCTTTTTTCTTCTTTTCTTTCTTCTTTTACTTCCCTTTCCATATTTTCTTGTAAATGTAGGAGGGTAACTTAGGAGGGCAGTTGCCCCCCTGCCAGTAGCATAGCCAGAATTGTGTCATGGGGAATTTTGTACATGACATGAGGGAAAAGTCTAAGGGGAGACAGGAAAAATGCTTATTGAGGTGTTTTTTGCATTTCAAGGTTGTGCCATTGACCCTTTTCCAAATAGCAATTACAAAGGATTATGGGATATAGTTTTGGTACATGTTATTTTTGTCAATGGCATTTGTCAGTGGCCAAAAACATCTTGTACCAAAATTCCATCCCATAATCCTTTGCAATTGCTGTTTGGAAAAGGGTCTATTGGGGGTTTCAACCCCCAAAACTACCCTTGTGGCTATGCCACTGCCCCCTGTCACCCCCTGACACTGCCCCTTACAAAGCTACCTACAGTATGTTACCTAGAGAAATCACTGGGACTATAGTTTGTTGTTAGGTGTTTTATGTCAGCCAGAAAGTATTATCAATTATACTATTTTTATACCTTATGAAAGTGCAAACAGCAAACCTCTATTTGTACCACACTCATGACAGTAGGAGGAGTAGAAGCAAACTTCACTTTTAGGGTACTGTCATATCTTAAAGCGGCTCATTGAGTTAATTCATGAAATCCCACAGATTTTCCAAACCTATTAAGTTTTCTTCACAAACCAATGACAAATGGTCAAACTTAGACAATTCCCGTACCCTACATACAAATAACTGTTTTTTCAGAAATTCGTGAACAGACACTTTTTCAAATTATGTACAAAACCGTTACAAGTCAGGACACTAGAAACTTTAACATTTGACGTTTCCTGTGACTTTTGGATTTAAAACTTGACTTGTTGTGCTAACATTAGGCATTGAAATGTGGTAGTGACCCTTTGAGACTCTCATTAAGTTGTCGACATCAAATCAATGAGCCTCTTTAACAAAACACACACTGATTTTTCACAAACCCTATGTCCACCTTTGCTGCCTAGTGCGATGCATCATTTTGACTTAATAATCCTTTATAAACTCTGAACACCTAATTGAAAGAATATCTTACTGCTTTTCTTCTTTTCTTCTCTGTTTTTCCAAATGTTCATGAACCTCCACTCTAGATTCTGGGGTGTAGGGAACCTTCTCTTGCCAGAAACTGACAGGAATAAGCAATACATAGCATATTTACTTGCATTCACGACCACATCAAAGGCATTTTGCAGAGACAAAATCCATTGACTTCAAAATAAACAGAAAATGTTTCTTTCAAGAGGAAAGCATTCGAGAGATACTAATTTTCAGAGAAACAAAATCTTTTCTATGGATGTAGTACATTATGGGAAATCTGTGATGCCATTGCGGCACATTAATTTCACGTTAATAGTTTTGATGCGGTTCCACAGAATATTTAAAACACTGTTTGCTATATCCCACAAAAAGTGCAGGGTAAATACTAGATCTACATGGAAAGGTATTCAAATATTCTAACTGTATCAAATTTCAAGGGCAAATAGAACATTATAACTATAAAGTAAAACAAAAGAAATCTGATACAATGAGTCCACATTACATAACTTTTTGTGGCTTTGTTGAAAAGTTGGGGTATTTTTTAATAAAAATAACCCAACTTGAAAGTTTTTGAGTTAGGGTAAGGGCAACACAGTTTGGAGGGCATTAATTTTCTGGAATATTTTTGTTTTTCTTGCAAGACCTTAATGAAATGCCTTTAACCTCTAACTAACACCACAATGACAGTATTTCTTCAAGTACAGTACCCTTGCTTCTCACAACACTGGGCCGTAAAACTCCATCTAACTACCTAACTCACCACATTTGAATCTACTTTCATTTCTTGCTTCTGTCCACAATGTCCTTGTAGACCAAACTGCTCTTGTATCTTTCCCTGCCCTCCTACCAGTGTCCTCCCATCCCACAATGCATTTCTATCCCAAAATGCTCCTGTATCCCTTGATGCCCCCCCCCCCCTCTTGCTTACAACCTGCAATACTCTTGCACCTTTCTATGCATAATTGAAACTATCAATTTGCTGAAAAACATCAAGGCCATAATTTCCCATGATTCCCTAGTATCCCGCAATTCCTCAAACTGCATCTAGCACTCACTCATCATCATTTTCTTCTTTTGTCTTCTTTGAATCCTCTGTTTCAGGACATCCTCTCTCTGAATCTCTGATAAAACAAACATTCCAAATCATTAAAATACAACATAATTATAGCCCCCTCCATTTCTTGTTGGAAATTTTTTATGCATTATAGGGGGGCCTAATCTACATATTGATTTGATACTAAGGAAAGAGGCCACAATTTGCTTAAGAATGACCCCAGTACTGTGTTCAAAAGATCAAAAGTCTGTCATTTTTTAAGCTATACACTTACTTCATATGACATTTTTTTTTTGGTGAAGAAATCCTCTTTCACACAGTTACATGGCTGTAGGGATTTACAAGTTCAGACATGTTTATTGAAGTATAAATATATGGAAAATTCCTCAAATCTCATGCACAAAGCACAATATATGGCTGTTCTGCTGCACTCTAGCTGTCTCCTTCAGATTATGTTTGCTACCTAAATGTCAAACATTTTGTCCCACTATAATTAAAATTAGTAAAATTAGGACAGTATTCTCAATCATTTACTGAAAGTTTCCTTCCAATTGGTTCAAATTCTGCCCCATATATGAGGCAAACCCATCACAGCTGCCCAAAGGAAAATGTGCTCTAGAGGGACACTGAAACTACATTTCCATACCTAGACTGTGGAGAGGCTGTCAATACACAAGAGGTGTTGGCTGCAAGGCACAAAATGGCACTCATAGCCATTAAAATGCAGTCTGGAATATGCAGGCTAGGAATCAATATATGTGACACACATGTATACATCAGTGTTTAAAAGGTACAGTATAATGCCATGCCACTAAAAAGGCCTTTTCACTTACCAGAAAAAACAAAGTTGTCCAGTTCAAGATCTGTTTGATTTTAATATTTCAATATCTTTTAAAATTATTCCAATATACTTCTTCAAAGTTTTACAATATCTGAAGTTAATTCATTTCCTATGCAAAAATAATGATGTGGAGTGTTGAACAGTATGCATTTCTCTAGTTTCACTATTTACATTAATTCTTCATTATTCATGATAGTTTATGGTATATTGAGTAGTATCAATATTTTGCAAGACTACAGTTGTATTACTTCCATAAAATATCCCACAAGGTATACCGAATGATATAAGAATGTCATCAAAATGAATGTAGGAATACAAAGTCCAACCTCAGCCATATTTGGTACAGTGAGTCCTCCTTTAGAAATTAAAAATTTACTTACATTCATGACTGTTCACAGAAGTGTAAAAAGAATAACCCTGTATAAAAACTGGTCAATATTTGATGAATTTTGATAGGGTTTGACATGCTTTTTCATTACACTTTTACCAATGTCACCATAAATTTAAGTATTTTACCTCAAGCCAAATATGCACACTGCTAGTAAACCTGACTGACATTCCCATATTTACTGGTGATTGATGTTGTTCACAACTCTGTACAGAAAACCAAACTTAAACATACTTTGGAGGGTCACCAAGATGGCAGAATGAATGTTACAGTTAGCATGGAACTTCTACAAAAGTGCCACAAAATACAACAAAAAGGCATTTTGTAATACTGATACACATGTGGTACAGTGCACTACACATCAACCTGTGTTTCCAATCAAACATGAGCCCCACTGAAAAAATTTACCCCACAAATAAGGAAAGTTTATTTTTATCATCAAGCAAATTGAAGTTTAACACAGGCATAAAAATGTGAAATGCTGGTTACTTAACATTTTAACATTTTTATGTTGATATCCAAACAGGCCAACCTGCTTTCTGCTTCTTGCATGTTCATTTCCTTTCATCTAACATGACTCTATTGTCAAAAGATTTTTCCAACAACTCTTTATTTTTGTGAATTATGAAACACTGGTCCCAAAAGCATTCAGAATATTTACATGGCTACATTCCAGAACCTCTTATGAGTATTGCCAAATTGATTACATTTCCAATTGTGGGCTGAGGGGGGGGGGGGGGAGTAGAATATGTCCCTTCGCATTTCCTGCCTGTGATAGAAGGTGACAAATAAAGGCAAGGACTTGTACAATATCTGAACTGTATTTGAAACCAAACTTGAACCATATTTGAAACTGTATTTTAAAATTACCTTTTCATCTTGTTGACACAATATAACAGACTCATATTGGTGTTTCATTGAAAGAATAGCCCGGAGTCAAATTTAAGTTTGATATGTTAAAGAGGAACATATTCTAAGCATTTTGGGTGGAAGTTCCACTCCTTTCCCATGTTTGATTCTTGAGATATTAACAGTTGAAGTTGACACATTTTCTGTACAGAGTGAACTTTAAGCAAACAAGTGTGATGTCATGGATCAACATTGTTGGCTAATGTTTTCTTTTTCTTTAACTTTCATCCTTTTAGCTTGACCTTAAATTGATAAGGGATGTTACCTTGACCAAAAAGCATGTAATTTTTTTCAAACTCCATTACTCAGGATGCACTAATGGTGTCAATATATCAAAGTTTTGTTGCACAAAATTGTGGAAGTTCCACTCCTTTCCCATGTTTGATTCTTGAGATATTAACAGTTGAAGTTGACACATTTTCTGTACAGAGAGAACTTTAAGCAAACAAGTGTGATGTCATGGATCAACATTGTTGGCTTATGTTTTCTTTTTCTTTAACTTTCATCCTTTTAGCTTGACCTTAAATTGATAAGGGATGTTACCTTGACCAAAAAGCATGTAATTTTTTTCAAACTCCATTACTCAGGATGCACTAATGGTGTCAATATATCAAAGTTTTGTTGCACAAAATTGATGGTAAATTATAAATGGAAACAAAACATTGGCCAAAAATGTGAATCCTTTATCACGTCTGCTTGCTTCAAGTTCATTCTATACAGAAAATTTGGCACATTCAGTTGCTTATATCTCAAAGACCGAACATGGGAAATAAACAAAAATTTCACCAGAATGCTTAGAATATGTTTCCCTTTAACATATCAAAAATAAATTTGGGTCTAGACTATTCTTTTAAATCTATTCTAACTAATGAACCACATTTCCAAGATTTCAGCTTACCCATCATTTATATCAGTGTACCATCTTCCATCCTGCCCTTTACTTAAACCATCTTTCTTCTCTTCTGTCGTACTTGCTGCTTCTAATTTCTGCCTCTCCTTAAAAATTGAGAGAAATCAATTACGCACATAAATTCACAATTGGTGTATATAAAGCAAGGGAAATATTGCATTTAAACTGCTCCAAAACAGAGTAGAAAGAAAATGGCTCTATTTTTTATCAAACCATCCAGTCTCAAAAATAAACCCAAGAAAAAACATTTTCCTCAAAATATTAAGCACAAGGAGAGTTATGGAAGTTGCATCATTTGAAAAGTTGAAATTTTGGGAAAGTCTAGAAATCCACATTGCTGGCAAACCAGTGTATAAAAAGCAGCCACTTAAAAGATGGCAAACATGAACGATTAAATTATTTCCAACAACAAATAACCAGATTTCCATCTGTGGGAAAGTTATTCCTTGAAAGTAAGGCTAATACTGCATTATTTCAAATAAAATATCACTCTCTGTAAACAAATATCAGTTTAAAAGGATAATATTTGTAAGTGAAGCAAATGCAATATTTCCCTCTCAATGTGTCTCTCATCAGTGTAGTTACCGCAGAAAATGTGCAATGCCATGTCACATGGTCTGTATAAATCATATGATTTAAAGGATCATACTTCTTTACTAAAACATGTCTACAATGGGAGCTGTGATTGGGGTAGATTTAAAAGGGTAACATAAGAGATAGTAACTTAAGTGGGGTTTTATCCTCAAAAGATGTGCATTGCAAATTTATAGTGCTTGCAGGACTTGATTTTCATGGTATACGGATTGTCCACGACAACTAAAATTTTATATGGACAACCAAAAGTGAAAAGCTGGTTGTTCAATGGACAACCATTTTCTCTCAGAATGAGTTAAAAAGCAGCTTGCTTTTATCTGATTGAAGGAATATACTGCAAACTGATAAACTCTTTCAACTTTTTCCATCATACAATATGTCAAACTTGAAGTGTGTTTGTCTCTTTAACATGCCATCGTTTTTATTCTTCAAGAACAAAAATGCATGCACACAATTACTGTTTTGTAATTGTGGGAAAAATTTTCTGGACAACCAAATGTCCTTGTGGACAACTAGAAGTATTAAAATGGTTGCCCAAAGGACAACCATCAATTTTCTGAAAATCGAAGCCTGGCTTGCAAACCAGTGAACAAAAGCAGCCACTTCAATGATGGTAAACATGAATAATAAACTGGTTTTAAAGGGCAATTATCATCATTCCTGACAATCCCAATTCTCCCAAATGTTCAATTTGTAGCTCCTCATGTTAATGTATTATAAAGCACCTTCTTGTGCAGTTAAAAACCTATTTTATTGCCTAAGGTCATGTTTTCTGGTGAGCATACAGGGCTATGTGTAAATTAAGCAGTGCCACTCTCTTTCTTTTTAGTAAACAAGCAAGTGAGCCATAACTGGAGAAAAGGCTGTGGTCAGCTCCACTTAAACCAATTGGTTAGAAACTGGGCTGAAGAACTACATGTAACTAGCTCTTTGTGGAATGTAAGGTACTCTGCATCTTTCCAATTTTCTTAAGGCTTTAATATAGACAATGATCTATCTTTCGATGACCTGTACATGCCATGACAATCCTAAAAATGAGAGGCAATGCTTGTAAGTAATTATGTTGTCACCAAATTTTCTGTAGTTGCCTAATTCAATTAATATAATTATATCACTAGCAAAAAGCTTTAATTGCACTGCAGAGGCAATTTTTCTTTTTATTCATTACCACTAAAACACTTCCTTTGGAACAGTGACCACATTAAACTGCTATACAGCTTTTCCTTTTTACTTGATTTTCTTTTCTTTATTTTTTTTATTTTATTTTCATAAAATATAAGGAACCAGATCAAAAATCTTAACATATTTTTGGTTCTTTCACTTCCATCTTTTGATATGATGTCATCCTACATAATGTTATGTTCACACTTCACTCTGCACTTAATGAATACAATTGTTTATAAAATGTATATAATTCTTCTTTTCACAACAAGTAGAAATTAAACCTAAAACTTTAAAGTTTGTTACCCTTTTCTTCTTGTAAGCTTCCTGTTGTTCCAATATTTTTGGTATTATCCTTGAATTCAATTCTTGCACTGCTTTTATTCTTTCTGATTTCTCAACTTCTATTCCATCCAATCTCTTCTCCAGACACAAAGAAATTAAGAAATACAAACATTCACAAATGTATTAATGTCACATATTTTGCCAAATTCAGATTCAATTCAGATTCAAATTCAAGAGTCAAGGGAACTTTCATTAATACAACTGTAGTTACAACATTATTACTTGAGAATCACAAGTTAAGTATTTAACTATTAAAACTAATAGCACTCTTCAGATAGCAATACAATTTACAGACAAATCCAATTGCAGCAAAATAAAATTAAAAATGATGAAGCAACCTTGCCATGGCCCCCAACTACACACCCATTTATGGAATAAAAAATTCTCATTTTATGAAATATGCAATGTTAAATGGAAATGTTGGCTTCACCTTCAGTTTTGGCAAAGTAGCAATGACATATTCTCTAAAACCTTCATAATCTGCACAGGGGTTACCAGTAAGAAAGCTGAAAATGAAGCAAAAAAGGCATTGAAATTTAAACTGCAGTTATGAAACAAAGCTACCAACTTTAAAAGTAGAATGGCAATTGGTTTATGTTTCTGTTTTGAAGTACCTGTGTGTAAAATCCCTCCGTTGAAATTTTAAGTCACTCAAATATTAGTGAAGCTCACTCAAGAAGAATAAAATTTACTCCAAAAATAGTGAAGATTCACTAAGTAATTCTCAACAAGAAAGCTTCAGAAGAGCTTACTAAATTAGCCATTTGGAAGGTCACTTCATGTTTTGCATCCAGAAGCCAAACAGAGAATGAAAAAAATAAACTTAGCAGGGAAGAAGAAGCTTTACACAACAGAAGAGGTGCCCTCTCTGTGGAACCTCTTTGACTTGATAATTTGCATATATAGAGGAATCTGAACAGTAAAGTGATTGTCTGATTCAGTTAGGCATAACTGGGGTCCATCAGCTTTTATCTTTCATATTCTTTGCTTAACTGTATCATGGATGATTGTACACCAAAATACTCCTTGATTTCCTCAATTTCACTGAATATGAGGGTTTAGAATTGTACCTAGGCAATTAAATTACGACAATTGAAGGACTGAAGGGCCCCACTACTGCATGTCATAATTTAAAGACAGTCACTTTAAAAATACTACAACTAGTCTAATTACATTTATTTTTTACAAATAAAGACTTCAGAGAAACTAAATTGCGGTATTTGTAGTCTCAAATTAATCTATTAGTATACACACTCGAATTTAGAAATAATGTAAAGCTTTTTTACCTCTCATAATGCATGAAATTAAAGCTAGGGCAAGCGTTTTTTAGTAAGACTGATTGGCAAGTTATTTTCTATTTGAAACTTGTTGCTAACCAACATTTTTCACCTTCAAACCTGTGACAGAATGAACAATTTTATATCAAAACACATTTAATCAAACTGAATAAAGAGATACAAACTTACAGTTCCTCAAAATGGACCAATCCCTGAAGACATTCTATGCTGGTAAGTTCACCAATAAAGTTGACTGTTAAATCAAGTTTCTTCAATGATTCACATCCTTCAAATACAAAGAAATATGAAGAAATAAAAGAGACGTATGACACGTTAATAAAGTAATGATTTAAAGGCAGACTTCATTTTAGTAGAGGAGAGGCCAGACATTTCACAAAAGCCATACCTGAAGAACCCTTCTGTAGAAGACAGCCTCAACAGGTTTAATAGGTTTAAATGTGTACAAAAAGTAATAGGAAAAATATGAGCAGCAGGTTTCAACAAGATTTCAACAGGTACCAACAGGAACATGTTAGCATCATATGTGTTTCCTTTTGATAACTGATGACTTTCACAAGGTAACTGTAAAACTGCTGCTTCACACTTGTTAACCCTTTACACCATGGTTTGGATCCTTTTGGACCCATACGGAGAGCAAGGCTGTCACCCATCTTTACTGTTTCACGCAGAGCTCGAAACTGCGAGTAGCTACCCGAAAATTCGGATACAACAACGAGGGAGACAATAGTTCAACGTCACGGGGTCAATCACCTACGGAAGCTGATGTGGGCGTGCTATGTCCGCTTTTCCGCCCACTCCCGAGGCGCGCAAATATGCCCCGACTGGAGCACAACGGTAAAGGGTTAATACATGTTGAGTTAGTTATATGGAGTTACTACATGTTTAAACCTTTTAGAATTTTTACATGCTCCAACAGGAACTTTCTCTTGGGTAATAGAGATATCACAATATGTGTGTATTCAAGGACACCTAATAAAGATTTTTATTGCAATGTTTTTAAGCTGTGAAAGCAAAATCCCCTTCACTGACATGATCAAATTGTTTCTGGTTGTTTTTTTAAGAATGAATCAGTAAACTAAACATGTAGGGACATATACTGTCTTTCCCCAACATTGGTATTGAGTTATAACCCCAGTCACAACTTGCAAGATTGCCTGACTTAAAATTCTGGCCAAACCTCCCTACAGAAATAAAACAAGGAACTGTATAAGAACTAAATTTGAGTAACTAAAATTAGTGTGGTTGAATTGACTTGTAACAAGAAAGAGTGACTTGATTACAACTCTGCCTGCTTATTTAAGGAATTCAGATATGGCAAATCATGTATTGGGGCATGTAATTAAAGCAAATATTCTGCACCCTCATGGTAATGGGCAATCAGGAGAAATATTTAAACAATTGTATTAAATACTCACTTTCTAAATTTTCAATTTTTTCAATATTGTTCAAAGCCAGGTTCAAGTATTCCAACTTTTTCAATCGACCAACATTTTCTGAAATGAAAATTGAGATAAAATAGAGAAACTTTCCCTTTGCATCTCTTCACTAAGATAAGCTACACATACTATGCATACTGCTGATGACTGCACTAAGATAAGCTACACATACCATGCATACTGCTGATCACTGCACTAAGATAAGCTACACATACCATGCATACTGCTGATTCCCTGACAACTGTAGACAATACATCAATCAGAAAACTATAAAACATTTTAAAGTCACCAATTTTGTTACTTCCTTCATAACACTGTAATCAAGTTTGACAACTCCTTGCCATATGGAGTTATGAGAAACACACACCAAACTGAACTACCATGATATACATATTCTCTCTAAAGATCTGCAGGAACATACCAGACTTGTCTATTGGCAATTGTCCAACCTATAGCCTATGGCCTATGGGTATCTATTTCTTTACTTGGGCTAGAAAACTCTCACCAACACTTATATTTTAATTGCATGGTTCTCTAATGAAATGTATAGTACTGTCCTCTCCTATTTTTGTGCAGTGTATGCATATATACACCACTAAGTCAAAATCGCAGTGGGCCTGTCCAACTGCACAAATTACTGTAGGGTTGACAGTAATCCTTTAGGGCAGATTATACCACAACGGCACAACCTCATTCACCACAAAGGGAGATTAAAGCCACTGATTTCAAAACTCTACTTACAATATTATACTGTAAGCAAATTTTGTTGCCACATGGCATTCTGGGAAACAAATGAGAAACACACTAAGAGTTAAACCTAAAGTTCCCCTGTGTTTGTGCAGTGCATGCATACCACAGACTTCCTATACATGGATAGAGCATACTGTACGGCACACTGTCGCTACTGTAGTGTGAGAAAAAGCACACCAAAATGGCCGTCTACTATGGTTTTGTGTGAAAGCTTGGACTTGCTCAAGTATATCACCATATTTTGAAAGAAAGTTGAAATATTTTTGAAATATGGCAAGCTAAGGTAAAAATCACTTCTTCTATTGCAGGAATATGATATTGGTTCCCATTCAAGTTTAACTTTTGCTTGAAATATTACAGAGTGGTCCTCAAATCCCGCGATTTATATGTTTGCAGTGGCCATCTTGGTGCACCTTTTTCGTCACAGTCGGTGGCAACCAGCTACGGATAGGACATACACGTTACATGCCATGTCCATGTATATAAGTCCATGATGCATACACAGCACCACTAACAGAAAATCTATTAGGTGTGGCCAAAACTAGCCACAGCTTTTCTCTACAGCAGATTACAATACAAATTCTTCCACCAAATCAGCAGTCGATATTTAGTCTGTGAAATAACATTAGAACCATTCCTTCATTTGTAATGGGTTAAAAACCAAAATGCAAAAATGCATTGAGGTTTCGATGATACATACATGCTATTTTCAATAAAATGCTAGATTTCTTGTAACAACTGGTGACCCAAAATAACCTTTGTCTCCACCTGTAAGTAACTGGTTTTTCTTTTAACCAAAACATTTCTCTATTCAAAAAGCCAAATTTCATACTGTGCCTTAAGATATTCTGCAAACAAGGTTTTCAGAGTCTGATGTCAAGTGATACCATATAACCATTGACCTCCACCAAAAACAACAGGTACTGTACAGTACTTTCAACTCACCATAACACATCCACATACTAATTTGCAAATCCATCCAAGTTTCCTACCTTGAGATATCCCATTTTGAAAAGTTTTTCAAAGTTTGACCGATCATGACCCCAGATGTCCTTTCAGCTCCACCAAAAAAAACCTTATACAGACCATCTTCTCACCATAATTCATTCACACACTAATTGTGAAATCCATCCACCTTTTGTACCTTGAACTATCCTAAACAAGTTTTTCTGAGTTTGACCCCAAATGACCTTTCACCTCTACCAAAATCAATAGGGTTCTTCCTTACATCTTAACGCATCAACATATCAAGTTTGAAATCAATCCAAGCTTCCTTCCTTGAGATATAGTGTAAACAAGTAGTTCGGGGTTTAACCCCATGTGACCCCAAATGACCTTTGACCTCCACGAAAATAAATCGGGTTCTTTCTTACATCATAACACATCAACCTACCAAGATTGAAATTGATCCAAGTTTCCTACCATGATGTATCATGTAAACAAGGATTTCAGGGTTTGACCCCATGTGACCCCAAATGACCTTTGACCTCCACGAAAATATATCGGGTTCTTCCTTACATCATAACGCATCAACATATCAAGTTTGAAATTAATCCAATTTTCTACCATGAGATATCATGTAAACAAGGATTTCAGGTTTTGACCCCACGTGACCCCAAATGACCTTTGACCTCCACCAAAATCAATAGGGTTCTTCCTTACATCATAACACATCAACACATCAAGTTTGAAATTAATCCAAGTTTTCTACCATGAGATATCGTGTAAACAAGGATTTCGGGGTCTGACCCCACGTGACCCCAAATGACCTTTGACCTCCACCAAAATCAATAGGGTTGTTCCTTACATCATAACACATCAACCTACCAAGATTGAAATTGATCCAAGTTTCCTACCATGATGTATCATGTAAACAAGGATTTCAGGGTTTGACCCCATGTGACCCCAAATGACCTTTGACCTCCACCAAAATCAATAGGGTTCTTCCTTACATCATAACGCATCAACACATCAAGTTTGAAATTAATCCAAGTTTGTTACCATGAGATATCGTGTAAACAAGGATTTCGGGGTTTGACCCCACGTGACCCCAAATGACCTTTGACCTCCACCAAAATCAATAGGGTTGTTCCTTACATCATAACGCATCAATATATCAAGTTTGAAATTAATCCAAGTTTCCTGTCTTGAGATATTGTGTAAACAAGGATTTTGGTTTTTGACCCCCTGTGACCTCAGATGACCTTTGACCTCGACCAAAATGAATAGGGTTCTTCCTCTTAATATGGGGTATCTGTGTACCAAGTTTGAGAACTGTCAGATCTTCCCTTCTCAAGATATCGTGTAAACAAGCAAAGTGTCACAAACACACACACATACGCACATACACACATACATACACACACACACACGCACCCACACACATACATACACACACACGCCATCATGAATGCATAGGTTTCTCTTTTCATCGAAACCAAAAATGATTCAAGAATGTCTCAAGTAAATTGAAATTTTTGAAGACATGTTATACTGTAGGTGGAGGAATGTTAAATTAACCCCAATGATCTTGAGCATTTGGAAATGTGCAGACAAATTATCATATTCCCATATTGGGAACAGCTTTTCTAAAGAGGCAAATTAAATAACAAACCATTGTTAGGGTCTGTCTGGGATATATTCAGAGATTTATGTATTGTGAAGCATACATCACTGAGCTACTATTCCCAAAATCATAACTGTAAACTATTAGACAGTGGGCCATAGGTCAAATATATGCTTCTAAATTGGGTTCCGTGACCCACCTCAGAGGGTGGGCATGAAAAGGGTGAATTTTCATGTCAAATGATGTTACAAATGACATATATTTGTTCACAGTCACAAATGTTGCACATTACCGAGAAATGGGGCATTAAAGTTAGAAGCACGTGAAGGGCGCCCTCTAATTTAATCATCTAGTAATAACTCCAATTGTGTTACTCCGATTGACATGAATTTTGGCAGGATTGTTCAGAATGTTCATAGCTAGACGCTCAAATAAAAAACGTAGACTTCTAAACAGCGCCCTCTATTAAAATGTTCATTCATGTGTTTGGGAATATAAGCTCTTGAGTGTATTTGTGGGCTAATTTTGTTTGTTAACAAATTGTGTTTCAAAGGACTTACAGGGCTCAAAATATTATACATAAGTACAGTCAAAAGTACATTTCCCAGGGAGCAAACAACAAAGTTCAGTTTGAAGAGTGCCCTCTATCCAATACATCTTCCTGTCTCCCTATGGGCTGGGGGTTGTTGAATATACCCATGGTATTTCCCGCCTGTCGTAAGAGGCGACTGAAGGGACACCAAATTTGGCTTAAACCATACATGAAAATAAATTTAAACTTTGAACTGTTCATTGAGTTGACTGACACTATGTGACACATTTGTGTTGGTGTGTCGTTTAATCTCATCTTATTTGTGTAACATGCTTGCTCTTTTGAGAAATTGCCCTGGACATTTTGGGTGGATGCGCCCTGTTTGCCAAGGTGTTTCTTGATTGGATGTTGCCATTGTATTGTGTCAATTGTGTTCTTTATAAGGGTTAGGGATCAGGTCAGGCATTAGAGCTATCATTAGCCCGTTAGGAAATTTCTTGTTAAACAGTGCGCACCTCCCCTCCATTTTTGTTATGAGGACTATTTAAGAGAAGATAAAGAATTTTTTTCGACTCACTAAAACAGGAGTGTATCTACGTTGTAACACCTTAACAGTTGGAAAACTCCTCTTTTTCAGCTTTTACTGCTCTCCTGCTTCTGACAACACTGGTTCAGGTCGACCGTGAACCCACTGGTTTCTTTCCATTTCAAATAAAATAATTGGAAACAGACAATAGAAACTTGTTTGACCTTTTTCAATGGGCATTGTCCGGTCTACATTGTGGGCTACTGGCCTGAACCTGTACGCTCCAGGGCTGAATCGGGTAGCAAAAAATCGGAACCCAGTACCTGTTTTCATTACCCGATTAGGTAGCAGGTACTAGACTCATAAAGGGGAAGCAAAAGCAGTCACCTCAACTTGAAGTAATGTAGTAGACTGTGCTGTTTTACAATTGGAGTCATGTGACAACATTATTTCCCTTCAGTGTGTGATTTACTGCTTGATTTACCCTGAATATACAATACTGAAGTCTGAAAATATGATGAAAGATACTTCTAAGAGAAATTAGAAGGAAACTGTCATGTTTAGGTGTTGTTTCAAATTATGTTTGGGGGAGCTGCTCTTTAACCTCTGAAGTTTGTAGCTTTCACAGCCAACCAGCACATTTATATGGTTAACTGAATGTGAACACAATTGACACGATAAACAAATTTTTATAAATCGGCCGGGTTCCCATCTCAGCCCCTGTACAAACTATTCTACACACGTGTTATGTCGTGTGAACTACAACAGGTTGTTCACGCAAATTTACCAACCGGCTACAAGTAACAAGTGTAATGTCCGTAAGGCATATTTACTGAAATATGGCTGTGGACCTATGAACAGCGAGAGCAGCTGCCGCAGAAAAGTTAGTGTGCATATTTCAAAAGTCTCTGCATATTTTAAACTTTGACTAATCTGTCAACGTGGAAGCCCAAGGCCTCCTGCGTTTGTGGTCCTCATGCTCTACACTGCCCTTGCATATTTCCTAGAGTGAATGGAGCAATATCATTTCTTTAAACTTAACCTCAATCCTGAACTGATCATCTCTTTTCACTAAGTTTAAGATTTCAACAGAAATTACTGAAGATGTATACGTAGTCCTAATTGTCCCGGAAAAGAATTTCCCACACAGTCCTGCAGTACTGTACTTATTTTGTTAACTCGGTACAAAAGTTTTAAAGTGTACCTCATGTCAAAAAAATCAAAAATATATTAGTAAAGGGCATGGAAAATGAATTCTAACTGTCAAACTCCCATCTTCATAGAACATTCCTGTGCTGGGATGTAAAATGTTGACATATATCCGCTTAAAACAAATCGGTTCATTGCACAATAATTTGTGACTTACTCTGTTGTACAACTCATTACCTGCTTTGTTTCTCTTTAAAATTAACAATGTTTTAAAAATCTTGAACACTGCCTGTTTTCTTTCATAACATCTTGCATGGAGAGGGCTTAATTTATTACATCACCTCATAAGAGTAACAGTTCTATGACACCTTGGTACAAGGTGCAGTAAGTTTTAGAAAAAAACAAAGAAATACAAAGAC
This sequence comes from Holothuria scabra, assembly GCA_037179385.1. Classification (NCBI taxonomy): domain Eukaryota; kingdom Metazoa; phylum Echinodermata; class Holothuroidea; order Aspidochirotida; family Holothuriidae; genus Holothuria; species Holothuria scabra. The sequence continues at coordinate 9,121,707 of CM074191.1, forward strand.
TGTAATTTGAGTAGTAGAACAATGACATCACAAATTGTTGAGCAATGTACCATTTTAAATTGAGTGAATAAACTTCAACATTTTATATCTCAGTTCAGGAATGTCCTATGAAGATGGAAGTTGGACAGTTAGAATTCATTTTTCATGGGTCTTAAAAATTTATTTTTGAATGTGAGACTTCCAATGGAGATAATTTACTAAAAGAGAGCAACAGCAGATTCTGAAAGATCCTAGGGACAATTTTGGTAACATATTTTTTTGCCCTCTGGAATTTTTTCAAGGGCTGATTTTGTTAGTTTGTACGGTGAATCACCCAATGACCAGTGTTTTTTGAGTGCTAGTCTACGGTGCCTCTGCAATAACTGTGTCTGCTGTACATGATTTGGTTTTTGAAATAGGAACTCCACAGGAAATGGTAAAAAGGAGAGCTGCCAATTAAGTTTATGGTATTCAGGCATCTCCAGTTATACTGAAGATGCTGAAATCATTGTTGGGGAAAGTGGTGGCCTGAACGCAGACAACAATCACTGGTTCTAAAACTAAGAGATTATAAAAACAACTAATTGCCACTTGTGCCACTGAAGTTCTTGTCACTTAATCACTCAGAGAGAAAATGGGATGAATTATAGTTCTTTCAACATGCCATACCTATTCTACACTAGCCTATAGATAGGTTTATTTTTAAATTAAACACCACAGAAACACTTTTTAAATCACTTTTCCATGCAGTTATTGAAACACAAGTCTGATGCCTTTATGAATTTTCTCAAAGACATCTCAGGTATTGCCACAGTTTAAGTTAATGGTGGAAATCACTGGTCACAAAATTTGTCAAAAATTATGTAAAAGGAATAGCAAACCTGGTACTGAGTTGAAAAAATACTTCTTTCTTCACATAATTCAAATCAGATTTTGATAATAAAATCTTTCAACTTATTTTCAGAAAATTCCTATGTAAGCCTACAATTTGCAACATCAAAATCATTACTGCAAGGCATTCACCATGTAGAGTTATACATTTCAGTTTTTTTCTGAATATGACTCAGTCTATTTGTTCGTATTTTGAACACATTTGGATTTATTGTAGCCTAGCCAACAGTAAGTTTGAAATTTCTAAATTTCTACCTCAATTGGTGACAGATAAATGTAATGTTGCACTTGCAGTCACAAATCGTCTGTGGGGCTGGAGGCACATCAGTCCACAGTCTGCTGGCTGATCATCATGGAAAGATACTACGTACATACAGTATACCTCAGCAATATTACTATGGGCTTAAAATTACAAAATTAGGTTATGCACCTCATAAATTTTGACTGGTCTGATTCATGCTAATGTGTATTTCATTCTAGATACGCAACTAATATGCATAGATTATTAACATACCGGTGGGAATGTGTACTTACAGTGTTCATAATTTTTTATTTGCACAAGCTAAGCTATTTTTGTTTTTTGTTTTTTAGATGATTTTTCAAACTGCCTTAATCTTGTTATTAAGATTTTCACACTGTTGTGTGCTAAAAAAACACACATTGTTGTTCAATTGTGACATCAACCAAAGCTGTATGGTTACTTCATACACACCACACATTGGCACAATGGCAAAAACCATTCTGCAGCAGCACACAAAGTTGTTCTGTGGCTCACTGGTTTGTTTTTCCTACTCCATTACTTATGCTGAGCACCAAGCATAATGGCAGTAGGTTCCATTTTTAAAGTCGTCTTTGATATAACCAAGTCAGGATTCTAACCCCAGAGCTTCCCGCTGCAAGTCATGATCACATGTTCTTATGACTAGGCCATGCAGTTGTTTGGTCTTCCCATTTATCAGTCACTACTCAAATCTAAAATTAGGCCTAAATCAGAATGACATTAGATATAGGATGTTAAACTGAGAAAAGACACTGAAAGGGCCATTTCTGCTATCTGAGAAGTATGTTTTTGCCAAATTGTTGTATATGCCTCAAGCCAGCAGAGCTGACTAGGCCTAACTATACTTAGGCCTAGGCCTAGGCCTAGAGACTATGTAAGCCTGGGGGTCTAAGCTAGGTCTGGGCCTAGGTATTTTCAAGATTTATGCCCCACACTCACATCTTTCTACCTACATCCCTGATCACCAACGTCAGTCTCTGTGCTGTCCAACAACTTCCCTATTTTTCAGGATGTTGTCAGTAAACCTTGAGTAGCGGGTCCCTGTAGAATCCACAATTAACGGGTGTAACGTTAGCGTTTAACGTTACTAGCCTAACGTTATTTAACGTTAGCGCAATCCTGTTGTTGACCGGGGAATTTTCTTTCTATTACAGCATGTTCACCCTCTAAATCTTTCCATTTTCCACACATTCAAAGAACGTCGACCGCGTTGTCTCTGAAAATAGTTTCACTGCATTTACTTTAGGGGAAGCACAATAAAACATCGAAGGTTTATTCGTCGGTATTTTCATCTGTTGTGGAGGCGGCCATTTTGAAAGTAGAAGTGTTCTTCGAAATGGTCTACGTTTCCACGTATAAAAATACTGGGTCTTCAAATAAACTTCTAATTTTTTTTAAATGATCTAATTATTCTTTGAATGCCTCCTAAAGTAAAACATAGGCACAATTTTTGACTACTATTGCGCTAAAACAGATAAATTATCTTTAAAATGGTCAATCACATTTCTTTCACCGGAAAAGAATTTTCAATATTGCTTGAGAGTGGAAAACGTGAACTACCCCGCCAAAAGAATGGACGAGGTTAACTATTCAACCATCGATGATATTTTCATAATTAGCTTACAATCAAATGTGCAAGAGTTAATCTTGTGAAAAGATACCAAAATTCTTTTAATTTTTTGTGAAAATTTTGAGACTCTTTTCATCCCCACCCTCGTTACTGGGTCACGGAATGAAACGATAAAGGCACACAGATTGTAGTCTATATGTTTTGCAGACAAACTTTAGCATTAACATTTTGGTCAAATAAGTTTTGGGTAAGTTCATGTTTCCAAAGGTTTCATCAGCACCCTGCAAATAAAGATGTTAAGGCAATGAAAACTTGAAAATAATCTTTAAATATACAAACCAATTTTGGGTATGAGGTTACTCTGAAGATAAAGAATTTTCAAGTCTCGGCACCATTTATCAATGAACTCAATTCTGTTAAAGAAGGAAAGCATAAAAACTTTGAAAATAAGAAATTGCAACAATGGACATTTTTTAGTGCATAGTTAGTTAAATAGAGTTTTACGGCCCAGTTTCCAACCTACAGGTTCAAGTCGAGCCAACAAATTAAGCATATAAACATGACACAACTGTATACCATGGCTGTATACTGACCTGACCTGAACTGTGATTCTAGAGATTGCAAACATAATACAGAGAGATTATAACACATGTATAACAAAGTCTTATGTACTGTAAGGAAGAAAATTGTATGGGGATATTTAGTACAATTTTGATTAATTTATATCTGTGTGTGTGAGATAGATGTGATTTGTGTTTATGTGAGGCAAGGGGCAGGAGGTGCTGGTGGTCAAAATTTAATTCAAAACCAAACTGTATGACCATTTTCTAAACATTGTTACTTCATTTGTCAAACTTTCTTGCATTGACCACAATGTCAAGGTTTCATCCAAGTAAATGCATTGCTAAAATGTCATAGGACCAACAACTGAAACTTCAGTAATACTAGCTTCCAGGTAATTTTCAAAACAGGCTAGAGGAATACCTGGCTAGAGGCCACACACAAGGAGGTCCCCAAAATCTTCAAAAAGGAGATTTAGATTCCATGACACAGATGTAAGCTACAAGGCAAGGACATCACCTGCATTAATACTGTACCCAAGCCATTTCACAACTCGGTGAATCATTACTTCACGCTAAGTTCAACACGACAAAGACACAAACAACGTCATATCATTGCAAATGAGGTCCATGTCATGAAATCTAAAACTCCCTAATGTCACACTCTTTTCAGGTTATATACCGGCAGAAGACAATATCCAGAGGCCCCTGTCTGTAGAGGCACCACAAAATAGGCTATACAGTAATAGTTTCAGCATTTGCACTGAGAACTTGGAATACACCCTCAACTTGAAAACATTTCTGGGAAAATCTAAAACATTTCTGCCACTGAGTTATTTTGAATACCTTTCTGTCTGACTTATGATAAAATTCTCCACAGAGTTAGTGTGTATTAACAGATCACTAGCAACCATGTTTACACTCAAACAGGTTGTTACGTTACAAATATCAACTTATATACCCCTTAGGCCTTCAAAGTCAAAAAATCATTACACAACACATCTGTTTTCCAAAGTCCACTTGAAGAGGTAGAAAAAAGTATGTGATATATGTTTTTGAAGGGGTCAATGCATTACTCACTGGTTTAAATACAGCATCTTCAGTCACAAAGCCAATCCATAAAGTACATGCACATTCACACTACAATCATGACCATACAGGACAGGGGGTGAGGGAGGTCTACAGTCCCCAATAGGCCAAAACCTTTCTTAATGGGGCAGAATTCAGTGACTCAGTCAGGCAGAGATTATGTCCTGGTTGGGGATCTGGAGTAAGGCAAAATCTCACAGCCCCCCCCCCTGAGAGAGAGTCCCATAAGGCCATGGCTACAAAGTTTGCCAAACCCAAGTCCTCAAGTCCTAAGATGCAAGATTTCTAGTGTACCACCATGGCTCTGTTATTTGACAAAACAAACTCTTCAACATGTCAGCACAGAAACAGCAGATATACACTCCTCATGTGAAATATATCAGATTTATAAAATGCAACTCTGCACTGCTAGAGTGTCCAGATATTTCTTTTGATTCCCTTGACAACATCCAACCCTTTTTCAGATAACTACCACTAATAACTACCCCTAGCATTCCATGCCAACATGGACAATTATAATCTAGATTAATTTTCCAGAAGTACACTCCCTCCCTACTACCATTGGAGGGAGATTGAACTGTTTGTATAAAATAAGCAATAATCAAATCCTGACATTACTTACACTTCTTTGCCTTACATACAGTAGAAGGTAGAAGGTAACAATTACCTTTCAATATCTTGCTGATGTAAAGATACCTCTTCCAAAGTAGAAATCTCCAAGTTATTATGCTCTGCTCTCTTACGAATCAGTGTTTCTGTGACTTATCAATAAAAGAAGCACAAAAAGATAAGTCACAATAGAAGCAAAAAAAATATTAACCAAATTACTTACATTGATCCTCTTTAAGATTTCAGGGTAAATTTGAATCTTAGATGAAAACAAATTTTTGTACCATGGTTTAAGATATTTATTACACTTACAGAATAAAGCAGTGGTTTACATTGGTATAAACTGAGGTCAGGGGGGTGCCCCCACCCTCAATGAAATACTGAAATGGAACAAAACAATTTGACTCAAATTGATGGAAAATTTCCCAGCAGATTGCATCTGAGGGTACAGTACTTAAATACTGAAAAATTTCTTAAAGGGGAGGAGATATAATCTTTCTCCTTTTAATCCCTTCCCAAACTGCCAATTAGGTCTTGACATTGGCCACCTTTGTGACAAAAATCACGCCAAGCCAGTGGTGCATTATCTGATCATTGCAAAAGTTCTGTTTTCCAGTTTCTTTCTATTGTATCATACTGTTAAACTTTGTGAATTAGCCTACCTGTCTCCAAAAGGATCACTCTTTGCCAGATGTTGACAAATTCATTGAATATCTTTTATTATTTTAGGATAAATTTATTCAATACAAATCAATGCCCCAATTACATTTTCTTCATATTTATTTAGCCAAGTGGCATGCCATAGTGTGCAAATGGACTGAATACTCACTTCTGACCATACTGAAGATACAGTATGTTTTGCAATCCACTGTTATTTGCCAACCATCAATCTCTGTATGAATGATTGGTATCTCCCATAAAGTGGTCTAATTCACTCTGTAAATGTAAACAGAACAAACAAAGTTCCAGTAAAAACAATAACTGTATGATAGGCCTACTACAAACTCAAATTCATCAACAACTTTTAATCAGAGATCGAGTAAAGGACAGCACTCTTAACCCCAAACTACAATAAAACAGGGGATATAGTTACAATACACTGTACATGCTCAATTGTTACTACAGTTCTCTTTGGTTGATCACCAAAGTCCAAAAGATAAAGAGTTCAGTAGCTAATATATTACACATGTATATTACTGTACACTTTATGTGCTTGTGTAGACCTATTTCCAAACAGCAATTACAAAGGATTGTGGGATATAGTTTTGGTGTTTGTCATTTTTGTCAATGGCATTTTACTGTGGTGGAAATGGATTCACACCCAAAACTCTATCCCACTATTCATTGTAATTGCTATCTGGAAATAGGTCTACAGTATGCAGAGGGAGAATTTGGATTTACACATTATGGCTTTCAATGTGTATGCCAGGAACCTTTTATTTTAGTAAGCTTGCTGGTGTTGTCTTACACTCCTTGTGCATATTCTGTACAGTGAGTTGTTTGTTTGTTTTCTTTGATCCTCCCTTCTGGGAACTCGGCAACGCGTCAATGAGGGGTAATGATGCCAAGCTGGCAATGCCAGTTCCATGAGACAAACTCACAGTTTAACATCTATGTTTAGAGGGGGATAGCAGAGCAAATGGCAGACATGGATGGTGGTGATACTCACATGCTATGAATGTCATCCTTTGTGGCAGCAGAACACAAAAGAGTAAATGTGGTATTCATGATGCATAAATTTTCTAGATAATGCCATGATGTACCTATTTCTTCCAGTTTCTGGTCAACTAAAGGAGTAAGAATGACACAGGTTTGTGACCATTTGCAATCAGGAAAATTCTTGCAAAAGTTTGTTCTTTGATCTATGGTGACCCACATAATTTTTGACCTTCACCAGAAACAATTATGTAGGCTCTGTCCCTTCCAAGATGATTTCAGTGATCAAAATATATTTAAGTGCTCCTACTGCTGTGAAATTTATAACAGTTATGACCTTCCAGTTAAAAAAATGAGTGTTTATTGGGTTGAGCCATACCATGAAAACATTGGTACTGGTATTGTAAAACACACAGAATAGGTATTGAAGCAGTACCGGTTCTCAACTCCCAGATAGGGAAGGAACCTTAGCCACACATGGCCCCCATGTTATCCTGCACATTAATGCATCTGGGTGTTTGACTGAGTCAATTACCATGCAGGAACCTCTGCTCTAAATGTTTATGTACAGTATCCTACAGTTGGCCTAAATATTTTAATCATCCACACATCTCCTCACGGTTATTTTTGTCAGTGAATATAATGAGTATTACTGGTAATTTTTTCAAGTATCGTTTTAGCATGGCTTCAGTTAGCATGCATGTATTGGGGATTCCAGTACTGTACGAGGTTTTTCATTTTAAGTGAACCAATTCCAGGGTACTGCTGAATTCCGGTCCCTTTATGCTCCTGTCCCACTTTCATGGTTTGGGTCCTGGCTTGCTACGGTTATGAACCATGGTGAAACCGGTGTGTTTTGACTTCAGTGGGTGCCTCTCTGAGTGTGACGAGGCAGATTGTTCAGGGGCACCCGCCCTGATACCTGACCTAATTTTGGCTAGCATTGCTTCCTGTGTGTGCCGCAATTTGAATATGTTGCCATCTCTACAGTGTGTGCATAGAGCGAAAGTTTATCAGTGCCGTGGGCCACATGGTGAATGATAACTGTGGCCTTTTTGTAGCATAACCATAGCATATCCGTATCGTAACATAGGCACCTTGACACACCTGCAGCTTATCCGTAGCCTATCCATACCCTACGGGGAAGGGTGTAACTGGAGGGGGTAAATTTTAGAAGTGTTAACATGCAAAACAGTGGTTTTGGCAAATCAGTTAAGAAAATTTCACTAAGTTAGCTCCAAAAAAATTCAGTATGGTACTGAATTTTTTTGCGGTAACCTTAAACTATATTGTATTGAGAGATTTGCCAAAATACTGTAGTGAGATACTCACAAACGCATAAAATACTAAAACCTCTCCTGATCCCAATATTCAATTGTTATTATTGTCGTAAATTTTAGTGGGGTTCTGGTACAGTTTGCAAACTTTAAAGGGCAGGAGCAGTCATCCCATATTGAAGAAGTGTAGTATCTGACTGTCCAGTTTCATGATTGGCTGTTGAGAGTCATGTGACAATGTTTTTTCTCTTCGAATGTGAAATTTACTGGAAATAACTGCTTGGTTTACCTTGAATATGCTAAAGTTAAGTCTTAAAAGGTAATGAAAAATACTTTACAGAGAAATGAGTTGAAAACTGTGTTTAGCTTTTTCTTCAAAAAAACAACTTCTGAAAACAGCTTCTCTGCTTAATTGCCATCCACTTCTGTGAAACTGATTTGCAGATAAATACCATTTGGACATATTTGTATACAAGAATTTTGGGGAATTTTTTGGAAAATAGCTGTTCTTAAAAAGTCATGTAAGGCAAGATATTTAAATTCGGAGGAATGTTATTTTCTGTCATCCATTTAAAAAGAGACTGGTTTAAGAAATAAGGGAATGTCAAGGCTAATACTGTATTTCATCATTGTTGCACTTTATGAACAAATTTTAGGACCATAGTGAAATTACGGAAAATTTGAAGGGAAATTTGGAGAGAGTTGAATACTGGTGCCATAATCTTTATCTGCTACCCAGTATTCAATCCCCCCGTACCTTTATGGAACCAAAGATGTTGTGAATTAAATCCAGTAGGATTTTCTGGTCATTTTTCAAAGAAGTCACTAATGTTTAGTTATTTAGCATAGTTCTGTAAAAATATTCTAGGTCTTTTAGAAAATATTGCAGAATCAATAATTTTGCACTGAAATGTGTGTTATTTGCCCCTACTGACTGAATTTGCAAACGGATATAACAGTGAGGTGATATTTCCCTCTAAACTTCATCAAAAAGTTGTTCAAGAATCAAATACTGAACAAAAGTAATGAAGGTAATTTATATTTCCATGCTGTTAACATTTTATCTAAATTGTACTTTATTTTTTGGGGGTATTATGATCAGGGTTTGAATACTGAACCCCAAAATTGAATACTAGTGACAAGGGGTTGAATATTGGGTAGGCAAATCCAAACTTTTAAGATGAGCTATTTCTGAAAGAAAAGACTAAATCGAATATTTTTTGATGGTAACATGTTAGCCATCATAATATCTAACAAAAACATTTTGAGCCATATGATTCCACTTTACCTGGGAGGAAAAATTTCAAGAAATTCCTTAAAGGGTTGAATACTGGTTCCTCTACCCTAACCCCCAATGTTGGCATTCATTTTTGCTATGGAACCCTGCATTGCATGACATTAATACACTACTTACGCAGTTGATTGTGCTCTGAGATACAATTTACTGAATTTGCAATTATTGTTAAGCTGAATTATTTGTTAATTTGTGTGGTTTTCTAACTAAGAATGCTTCAGAGATTTGAAATGCAGGTTTTTCAGAGTGCTGGGCAGGTCAGTGGGTTTGAGTGTTCAAATGCGGGTCAAACCAGCGAAATGCGGGTCAACTGGGATAGGGCTCAACTGATAATCGGATCGGACATCGGATCGGGCCGATATTCGCCACCATCGGTAAAATATCGGATCGGCATTATTCAGCTAAATTCACTTGCCGATGTTTACCAATATTCCGTATCCTGAAAACTTTGCAAAAATTTCAAAGGAACTCTTTACTGCGTGGTCTTGCGCCACCATATACAAGCCATTTCCTACGCCTTAACTGCAAGAAGTTTCTTTTTTTCTGAAAGTCCTTCCCCTCTCTGGCGCAGAGTCAAGGAACGTAACCTCATGTTTTATACTGCAGATACTTAATGACACTCTGTGAATCCTCATTACAGGATAAGTAAAACTTAGTAATAACAAGCCAGCAAAGTTGTTATTCCGTATGTAATATTTTACAAATTTCAGTTGCATTTTCCCTTCACTTTTGTCCCATAGTTTTTTGATGGCAGTTTCATACATTCCTTATGCTCAAATAAAGAACAAACCTGCAATACATGAACTGCATGATTAAATTTCTTTCAAGAGTTACTCCGTTGTTGTTACAAACTTTGCTCCGCCTTTTTTATGCTGGAATGATCCAATATTGGCATGGGTAAGACCTAGTGTTTGCACGTGGTATTAAAAAAAAGTTTCAAAAAATGGTCCCGATCGCAACAGCCCTCAGGATTGGTGATTACCCATTTTTTTCTTAAGTCCTCCCGATTCTCTGGTGAAGAGTTTTTTGGGGAAGACAAGCAATACTCCCGAAGATGAGTAAAGTAGACGTATAGCAACGCTTTGTCCATGCTCCTTTGGGTACTGTATATGCATGAGAAATTAACAACTGTATCGGAGAGGTATCGATCACGTTCACAAGTTCAAATCAAACCGACAGATGTTAGAAATATGACAGAAAAAAACCCTTCTAAGAAAATCAATACTTCTTTACACCTTTGCTTTTTTCATATTTTAATTTTTAAACGTTTTTGGACTCAAAAAGCAATCCTGCTAACTCCACTTCGAAGCTGTTTGTGTTACTTCTTTCAAAACAAAGTTAAAAATATCTACCGATCCCAGCATTTGTTTACAGTATTCTCTATCACGTCCGAAAATGACGTCATTTGTGTTAAATTTGCATCTAGCGTACACGTGTGCCAACACCCACGCGCTATCGTGGCCTTATTAGCAAGTCGCGTACCTGGGAGTACTACATAGGTTCATTCATAACCGCCCTCCCGTTCAGGTCGGGACACCCTTCAAACTCCTGTCGAAAGGAAACTCTCCATCACACGTGTGTAAACGGCGATATTTTGGGGCTCACAAGATAATGAAATTTTGCTTAGATCGTTATTTTTCCCAAACAATTTTAGTGTTGGTAGTTACATCCTTGTATTTCATACATAACACGAGGTTAATTTGCTTCGTGGCGAAGAAACAAACCAACAATCCCCGTGTCTTAAATTATCGTCAATATTTACGAAATCATTGCAGTCATATCTTGGCGCTAAACATATAGTGGAAAAGTGTTCGTTTGCATAATATTGACACAATAAACCATTATATCGGCCAATTTAAGGCTCGATTTTATTTGAAGGTTTGGTTTTCATTTCGGTATACTCGAGGTAGCGTCCCATATTGTGTATTTTAGAAAATCGCCGTTAGTATTACAGTACGCAGGGAAGGGTTTAGACAGAGTTGTTACAGATTCTTGCAGAATATACGGCACGCGGTACATCTTGTCTGCAAGTTTCTACATAAAAAAGAACTGACTTGCAGTGTTGGCGCGCCCGTTGCTACGGTATGAATTACTGTAGCTTGCATGCAGATTTTAAAGTTAGTGTACGTTGTAGCATACACTGATCTGAGAAGCAACACTACTGTCAGACTGTACATCAGCATGATCGGCCCTCGCACTGGTGAAAAATTCAGCTTAATTAAATAGAGTACAACCAACATTCAAACTCAAATATAATTTCATGTGATCAGTTCATTCACAGTCTCATACTAATTTGCAAATTATTAGACATTTTAAAGATGACTTTAAATAGGAGTAAATGCGCGGGCAATGTACATAAAAAGGCACTGCTTATAGTTACAACAAGGAAATCTAGACCTACTAGTAAACGGGGAAAAATTGTGGGCCTAAACGCATAGATACGGCGGGGTGACGAAAATATCGGATCGGATATCGGCCGATGTTGGGGAAAAAACATCGGACATCGGATCGGCAGTGAAAAACCACATCGGTTAGGCCCTAAACTGGGAGGTATGGGGATGTGCTACTGACATTCTGCGGTTGTACTACAGTGCCAACCGTTGTGCTTCGATGATTTACATTTAGCCTACCTACGATCGAAAATTTTTGAACATGTCGAAAATTGAGCTAGCCTAGGCTGGGCCTAGCCTACAGCAAAAACTAGGCTATGGAATTGTGATAGTGGATCCCAAACGCAACTGTCTATGGTTTCACTAAGGACTGTCACAAATGAGAACCGTGGCCTTCCAGGATGTTGCAGCATGAAAATGGGACAGTGGCATTGGGCCTAGGCTACTGTAGTAATCAGTATGCTTCCATACTGGAAAGTAGGCCTAGCCTAGGGCCTTTCACAGAATGATCTTTGGCATACGGAAATGGAGGCCAGCAAATTTGGCGTACCTGGCTGCCACAGGGAAAATTACAACAGTTGGCATACAATTGCAACAATTGGTGTGGCCTATAATTCCAAACACCACCACCTTGGCGTGATTCTTTGGCGTATGGCAAATGTACTTTCCGGTGTGGGTATGTTTTGGTTAGGGAAGGGCCAAGTCTAGTCCTACATTAGTATCAGCTTAACTAGTCTTGTAGCCGGTTCCACGAAAAATGTAATTGCTCGAGGCTGTTCAGCTGTTGCTACGTACTGTACGTTTTACGTCATTGAACTTGTCATTGGCAAATGTACTTACGAAGCATAATTGTCTCATTCTTTGGGGCGGTCACTTAGTTTGTAGTTTGGTTTCAGTGATTTATTTTCGAATCAGCATTTACATGTATTCGTCTCAGTTGCGATGGAGTTTACCGTACCAGTTTTACTCAGTAGAAGTTAGCGTTCGGGGCCAATTTGGCATTCAGCGCGCAGTCACTATGCCAACAACTGGCATGGTAAAAAGCGACCAGTCTGGAGCAAGCACAGGATTCAGCCTCACATTGGGCCTCACATTTGTCCTCAAATCATGAAGCTAGCACATAATTCAGCCTCACATTCGAAATCTTAATGTGACACTGTATTTGGGCTCGGATCTGAAAGCTATCAGAGGATCGAGTCGGCGAAGAAAGACCCAATCCTGTGCTGGGCGAATGTGAGACCGCATCCTGAGCTTACTTCGGGATGTGAGGCTGAATCAGTGTTTTAGGTGAATGTACCCTGAATCCTGCGCTAGAGGAATGTGAGTCACATCCTCTCAGTATATGTATTATGATACTTGTATGTGAAAAACAAATAAATGAAATGAAATGAAACAATGGACCGTTATCGGACTGCATGAGATGCTACTGATGATAACTACATCGGTGAAACTGAAGGGAACGGCGCTCAAGATTTTGGGGAAATTTTTGAAAATTTTTCGAACTGACTGTGCTAGCTGTATGGTGCTAAAGTTAACTGAGTGAGAAAAGCCTAGGACCCGCGTACGTTACTTAATCTACTTGGAAAGTCGACATTCATAGGCACAGTCAGAAAAAAAAAGGGTTCTAGACCGAGTATGAGAAAATTCCAACTGGAATTTTAGATTTTCGAACTGTCGTCGCTCTATCTGACGAACCGTATTGCTTGTCCTCTATTCAGTTCAATTCAATTTATTTCTCATAATACTTTTCACATCAACAAGATTAAGTTCAACAAAATTTATACACATACATTTGATGAACACTAGAAAAAAGAAAACAATACTGTTCATCAAAGCTAGTGACCATGAGAAAATCGAAAAAAAAAACCAGTCGGGGGAAAAGGGAATAATATGACTTGTCTGAATACAAGAAAAACACGCAAATGAATTAAATAGAGCTTGTAAAGCTTATAAATGATAACAGTTTAAGAGTGAGTGTTTCAAGTCCCTTTGAAAAGAGTGAAGACAAGTAGTGGATCTTACTTCCAAGGAAATGTTATGCCATACATAATAACAATAATTTTGTGAAAGTAATTTACTGTGCAGAGAATTATATGAAGTGATACAAAGAACAGATTATTATTACAGGTATTCATCGTCATTTCAGTTGAATCTGGTGGTTTTATGACATGATGCATTCGGTAATAAATTATGACAGTATTTATACACAACTCCCATGCAATACATATGAATATCTTTAACTTTCTACATTCGTATACGTGCTCCCATAATTACGAGCCTGAGCACTGATTTGAGCAGGAAGCTGCTATTAGCAGCTCCCTGATTTGAGTCAGTTCTTAGCAAACTTCTAACTGATCTTGACCTTGCACTTCATCACGGCCATTTGGACTCTTTCTCTCATTGGCGACAGGTCGAGCAGTAACTTTTTGCCCGACTCCAGATCATCCCCAACCAGGGTATTAGGTCACTAACTGAATTCAAACTAAAGTGAAGACCTCAACTGCACTTCATCATAGCCGTTAGGGACTCTTTCACTCAGGGTCGGAGGGGCGGGGTAATAACTTTTTGCCCGACACTAGGGCCCCAACCAGCTGGACAATGGGTCTGTGGGCCAACTGAGGCACCATTTTCGGTCCGATTCATCTAGCAACTTGAAGGTTTTGGATTAATAAGCAATGGCGGGGGCGAATGTCAAAATGGGGTGACTAAGGGCAAAGCATGATGAAGTGGAAAACCCTAGAGCAGCGCGAAACCAAACCCTAAGCTGAACGTTTCTGGGGGTGGGAATCCAGTCTTGTCAAATTATCTCCAATGAATGAAAATTTAAGTCTCAGGAGAGGGGAGGCCTTTAGTCCTACATAAGGGCTATTTATTTTCGGTCAACCAAACTCCTTCAAGTTACTGACTTAACTTCAACTAGTTGAGATACAGGCAAGTGGGGTCAGGGCAAGGACAAAATCTGCCAATAGACACGTTTCTAAATAGCTGTTACAAGGAATTGTGGGATAGAATGTTGGTGTGCATTATTTTTTACTACAGTAAAATGTTATTGACAAAAATTATGCATACATAAAACCTTTCCCACAATCCTTTTTTATTGTTATTTGGAAAAAGGTCAATATAGGGGACAGCTCCGTCCACACTTAATTCATGGCATGGGCTTCGATTATGGAGGGCAGGGGGACATGTCCCCCACTGAGTGGATGTGGCACTTACTCCAAACACACACACATACACACACACCCACACACATACACACACGCACACACGCACACGCACACACACCCACACGCACACGCACACACACGCACACACACACTTTTTGTGACTTTAAACTTTAAAGTTTGGTTTTACCAAAAATACTATACATGTAGGTTATGAAAGATGTGCTCTACTTCCGATTACGATCGATTTCTGTATCACTAATTACACCTTTATACTTTGCAAATCCCAAAATTTTCCCTAGTTTCGCGCGCTTGCAGTCTCATTGATGTTCTTTTCTTCACTTGCATATCAAACATATACTATTTATCTTTTCCTATAATTATGTCAATTGTTCGGGTGCATAGGGCGGCAGGTGTGGTTTTGATCAAGGAGCACAATTCGGAATTTGAAAAAGAATGGTCCCCTACCATATTTTAATGAAATTGGTATTCTTAAGTGAATGACCAGCCTAGCTGGCAGGCTTAATTTTAAATGTCTCGTATTTAGACCATTATTAGAGAAGTAAAATCAAGCTGAATTTTGCTAGCTTAAAGACTTCAATCTGGAATTAAAGATACACCTCCATCTTTTGTTTGCATATAGTGCATGATGAGGTGTCGTTCTAAACTTCGAAAGGACATATTTTAATGTTTTTTGTATCAACAATCTTACAGTAACACCAGTGGGTACCATCCCCTGCGGTCTGAGGTTTCTTGCAGTAGATTGAAGTGTGCTTTGATCAGTTTATGGGTTTTACTTTCTTTCATCAAAAATGGTTCCGTTCTATTAGAACTTTTGTACAAATTCTTCTCAAATTCACAATTTTCGTTGTGATTCTATTTACTTATAGAGTATACATAGGCGACGGAGGCGGGGCAGTGCCACCCCCCCCCCATAATTTTTTGGGGGGATGTTAGGGGCATAGCCCCCCAATAACCGAAATTCGCAAAATAAATTTTTCAAAAGTTAACAAGTTTAAGTTGCTTTTATTACATTTTTCGGCTACTCTTTGGCTCAAATATTACTTTTGAAAGTGCAAAAGTTGCAAAACTTCCAGGGCTTCGCCCCTGGACCCTCACATTAACGATGACCTGTTCGAGAGTTTATTTTTGCCCTTCAAACAGTTGCAGGGTATTCTGCAATTGTGTCCCACTCTGAATTTTGGAATAAATTCAGGTAGACTTGACAAGCTTCATATTTTCGGTCTCTCGACCTTTTACTCGTCGGGTTTCTGGATGGATAATTTTCTTACAGATCTGAAGTGGCTAAAATTTGCTACCTTGCTAGCACCTGACATGTTTCTACCTCCTGTAAGGATTTTTTTCAATTCCTGGGAATGCACAAAATCGTTCTAAAATCATACTTGGTCAGTGAAGGTCGGCGGTTTCGTCGGGAGGTCTAAAAAATAATAAAAAAAATAATAATAATAAAACCCCACAAGGACTGAAGTTATGGACGGACCATCTAGAACATATTTTTGTTTTGAAATGTCATTTTAATACATATGGGAATCGATTTTAAATCACTTCTTTAATCTGTTCAGCCTCATTCTACGTACCTTATCAAGGGAGCTGCTAAAAGCAGCTTCCTGCTTGTCCTATCTATTCCCCCGTCGGGGAAGGACGACAATTTTTCTGGCAGGCCTAAACATGAAAAACGAAAAGGACTGAAGTTACTGGATGGATGACCATGATTTTTTTCTTTTTGAACAATTTTTCCTTTTGTAACGCCATTTTAATGCATATCTAAATCGGTTTTAGCCACTTCTTAATTACTAGCTCTTCAATCCCTCATCCCATCTTTAATCCGTAAGCGCAAGGTCATGCCTCCGTCTGGGATGGGCTACCCACCCCATGTTGTTGAGAAAATCTAATTTTGTCGGGGAGTCTTCATCTACAGACTTACGATAAAATATGTGGGTCTGTAGCCACTCGGACGACCTTGATTTTTCATTTTAGAAGACCATATCCTTCAAGGAAACTCACAATTCCGAATTCTCCTTACAAAAACGGACGGGAGGTTGTTCATGTGCGTGCAGTACCCAATGGTCTGCCTTCTGGCCTGCCCGGACGGACAGCCGAATTCTTACAAAGGTAATGAATATCGGCCATGTCGTTTTCAGCTACACATAATGATAATCAGTGGTGTGAGAAAATCTCCCCACAATTAGTCTGACTGAGAATTTATTTGAAGCCACCTTGTAACGTGCCATATTTTCTAATACGTTGGGAGTTAAACCATGTATAGTCTGGAGTTCGGGCAGTCACGCAGTGGCCTAGCCCCTCCCCCCCCCCACTTTCTTTAGACCCCCCAGATTTTTTGGGTCCTGATAAAGTAATTGAAAAAAATAAAATGTTTGAACGAAAATAAACTTTTTTAAGTATTTCCTTCGAAACACTAAATAAGTAAAGTGTACCAATTAAAAAAACATGGAAGAATGTGTGTAAAAGACATTTTGTGCGCACGTATGAAATCAAGTAATAACTTCAAAATGCCTACTTTCACTAAATTAGATACCGTTTGTGATCTGCACTGTCGTTTTTTGCATTTCACATCGAAGATGAAACGAAAGTCTCGACGACAAACTTTAATGTGACTTTGTTAGGTTAAGACCCTTTCTGCCTTTCGGATGGCTGACTGATTTACTGAAAATAAGGCAACCGTACACTGGAGACCACTCTTACACGACCATTCCTATACTTTATCATACACAAAATATGCCGTAAGCAGCAGGTAAGGGTAAGGTCCTGCCTTCGGATAATTCTTCCCTTCCATCCTTAACAAGTAGGCCTATGTCGTGCCTCACTCCTGCCCATGACAAGTGCTACTGTAGGACGATATTTTTCGACAAGTCCTCTTTTCACTGGTTGGCACTGGCGTCCGGGGGATTTTTAAAATTTCCACAAGGTCCTGATTTCAT
Organism: Holothuria scabra; assembly: GCA_037179385.1. NCBI lineage: Eukaryota > Metazoa > Echinodermata > Holothuroidea > Aspidochirotida > Holothuriidae > Holothuria > Holothuria scabra. The sequence goes on from CM074191.1 coordinate 9,139,426, forward strand.
GTGTTTCCCACATGATCCATACTTCTGTTTTGCGGTTCAATTATTTTGAGAGATTTATTCGTAGTATTTTAATTTTGACCACGTAATGAACCGATGAACAAATTTTGCACCATTTTGCTCATTGCTTCTGTGGTAGTATGTATGTCTCTTGTAAAATCTCTACAAAAACTAGAAATTTTTTGATATTTTTCATGCTCCCCCAAAACGGAAAATCCTAAAACTTAGGCCTATAATCTGTTCAAAGTTTTGCCAAACATAGAACCATTTTACATCTAGGAAATCTAACGCAAAGAAAGTTTCTCAGAGGGGGACACAACTGCTTTTGGTTTTCCTGTTAAAGGGTAAGGTACTGTCTTAAGTAAGCTGAAATCCATTCAAATATTGCCGCATTTGCGGCTGGGTACAAACAGTTTAAAACACGTGAGAAGTGCCGTTCCATGCCATCTGCAGTGGAGGGGTTTTAAAGCCCAAAATTTTCTTTTAAGCTCCGCGCCAACCTGATGGTGGGGCTCCGCTTAGATTCAAATATTGCCGCATTTGCGAACTACGTCCTTCTTACAATTTTTTCCCAAGGGAAAGGGAGATACCGGTTCCCTTTAGTCTCATCCCCCAGGTCACAGATCAGTATTGTCCAGTTTTGGGGTCAATAAAAAGTGTTTGTATTACTATTTTTCATAGATTGATTTTTTTATTCTCATTATTTGAGAAGTCGCAGACATGAGGATGGGTACATCCAGCTTAAAACACATGGGAAGTGCCGCTTTCGGCCATCTGGAAGGGTATTTAAAGCCCAAAATTTTCTTTTACGCTCCACGCCAACTGATGGTGGCGCTCCGCTTAGATAACCTTAACCTTGCCGTGCCTGACCCTCGGAGGTACCAGCCTCCCCACCCCCACTTGTTATCTAGGCCCCCAAAAAGTCCATCCTGGCTACGCCACTGCAGTCACGTTAAAAAATTCATCTATTTAGTGGACCTTGCAATTGAATTCAACGAAAATTCTTAATGCAGTCAAAAACATTATAGTATGTTTTAATTCCGTTGCATATAGTCCCCCCCCCCCCCCCCCGAAAAGAGACAAGATCATTACATCTAATTTCAGCAGCACCCTTTATCTAGTACGTTCCTCATCATTAGCAAGTTTGGGTTTTTTTCTATTAAAGTGAAACTTTCCTTTTAAAGAAAGTCTCGAAATAAAAACTGCTTCATTTCTAGCTACAAGTCTGGGAAATGCCATTCCGGCTATCTTAGTGGTTAGATTTTTTAAGAATTTTCTGTACGCTCAGCAAAGATAGTGCTTTAGTCGAACAGATAATTGAACAGAACAATGCATGTTTGTAAATTATTCTTCGTTTCGGGCAGTATTATGAAGTGAAAATAATTTTATTGCGAAAGAAATCTGAAAGAAAGGGCTTCTTTAATTCTAGTTACGGGCCCAGGAAATGCCATTTCCTGCTTTCCGGGGGTTCTCAATTTTTAAAAAAAAATCTGTGTGCTCGACTTAGATAATCTTTCGGGCAGTATTATATTTTTTCGGACAAAAAACAATTCTGCCCCCTTCCAACGTGACACGCTCCTGAACACTAAATGACAATAAAAAAAATATATACTTCAAATATATGCGAAGCGAAATTTTTTCCTCAGGAGAATGCTCCAATATGCTCCGAGGCATGGGCGTCCGCAACGCCGGGGGTGCCCCCCCTTGGAAAATCAAACTTTTGAAAAAATTAATTAAAAATGAAAATTAAAAAATTAAAAATAAATCATCAAAATATCTTCGCTCACAGCGCCAGTTTCTACTCGTGAAAAATGCGGACATTTGACCGGGAATAGCACAAGAGAACATGATATGCTGAATAGTGTAAACGTAATTTGGGGACCACCATTCGTGAGATCTATTGAAAATCTGTAATTGTAAAAACTTTGCCAAAATTGTACTAGTTGTCAGGTATGTAGTATGCATATGGCATCCGACTATTGATGAATGCGTTGGTCTTGGTTTGGTCCCGTGCTGATCTCAAATGGCGACGCGCGGATGTAACTGGGATATACAAGGTGAATATGGGAGGGGGCTTTGATTCATAATTGGGTAACGGATATACGTAGGCCTATATAGGCTCTTTGACAGTTGTACGTTTTATCGTGAATAGGCATGCAAGGCCGTGACCGAGAGGCAGATTTCTATTCAACAATTTTTTTAAATTGAAAAATTCTAAAAATAAAAAAATTGCAGACATGAAATTCCTGTTTCACGACTGGGTACATGCAGCTTAGAACACTCGCCGAGTGTCGTTTCCGACCATCTGGAGGTTTTGTAATGCCCAAAATTTTCTTGTTCGCTCCGCGCCAACTGATGGTGTCGCTCCACTTAGATAGTGTACACAATTCAATCATCCATGAATGACTTTGCCCCGCACCCCCCCCCCCCCCTTTGTAAAAATTTCTGCGGACGCCCATGCTTCGAGGGCCTAAATCTGCATAATGATATTCAGTAACCTCAAAATGAGAACGTCAGATTCTTCCATAAAACCCCCAAACTGTCATAAAATTACAATTTTTCTCCAATATAAGCTTTAGATTGTTAAAAGTGGCAAAATTTTGCAATTTCAATGGATACTCCGTAAAATAAATAACCAAAGCCAACTCTGTTAATCACCTGGCATGGCCTAATTTTGCTCCTGAAAGACATATCATTTAATAAAAGAAACCAAAATTTTCATTATAACCTTACCAAAAAACAAATTTTCTTCCATTAAATTCCAAAAATTTTTCATTTTAATAAGCTCTTAATTTTCGAAGATTCGCTCAAAAAGGGAAAGACTTTCCGAGCAAATTCTAGCCTCGTCTCGAAGCCTTAGTTCGTAGGTCTTGTACGATTCAAAGCGTAACTCCCCAAAAATTGCAACTGTCGCCCATAACGCTTTTGATTTTCCCTTATGAAGGACAGATTCTTCAATAAACACCCAAATTTTTTTTCTAGTACCAACAAAAGCCAAATTTCTTTAAAAAGTTTTAATTTTCACTTCAAATAAACTGCAGAGCCTGTTGTAAAGTATTTGTTAAAAAGAAAGCCTAAAATTTCGGGGCGCTCCGCCCGCCTCGACTTGAAATTTTGCCAAGTCACGTCCCACCGGGGCATAACATCTCCTTTGTCGGAGCCTTGATATTCTGGCCCCCTTGTCTGGGGGCTTGTCCTCCCCCCCCCCTCCCCCTGACGGGCAAATCCTTGCGCCACCCCTGGAACCAGTAGGTTGAAAACCGGGTCGTGAAACAACTATCAATCTATAACAACATAGCACACTACGGGCCGCATGCATTGTCAGTGGACGGGCAATTGTTCCAATGGCAACGGGCACATGATATGACTGCTACGCGTACGGTACACTGATCTACATACCTGGATGTAAGGTAGTGACGAAAATTTGAAGCAACAGAGCTACCATATTGTGTGTGGGAAACGCGAAGTGCAACAGCGCCACTCTCCACACAGTTGGATAGCCAATTTGATATGATGGCTTGATAATTTGACGTTTTGGCTTGAAATAAGACCAGAAATGTTTGGAATGTGCTCATTTTCAACAGAAATTGTTGATTACTTTAAAAACTCAGCAACCCTTTTTTGAGCGCAAAACTTTAACTTGTGCAGTTCGTGGTGTATTAAAGATCAAGGCTTGACTGAGAGGCTAGGGCGTCTGAGTCAGTCCTCTTAAGTTCACAGTGGCAACTAAGTGCAAGTCCATGGTGGGGTCGAGTCTCACCCTATAAACTCAAGCCCACATAGTCGCCTACCCAAAATCACCCCTAAAAAGTCTCCCCTGACAACCCTACCCCTTACTAGTTCATACCGGCCCTGTGACTTCAAATCTTTTATGAATGGAAAGTAGTGAATGGGGTGACTGCCCTTATTCTCCGACACCCCTATGTTCCGACACCCCTATGTTCCGATAATCTCTATATCCATCAACATCGAGTTGTCGGAACAAAGGGATTTTCAGCCTGTATTGGAATTATTGGATAGTCGGAATTTTATGGGTGTCGGAATATAGGGCTGTAACCAACTGAATTAAGTCTCACTCCAGAGGTTGAAGTCAATAAACTACTGACGCGACGTAATCAACTCTTTCTCAGAAATTCTGTTGAATATTTCACTGTCCAAGTGAAGAGAGGTCTGCAGTTATTAAATGTTGCGGCTAGTCGAATGCATTGTGGTGAAAATTGTGTATCGATCAGGCGCGGATCTAAGGGTTTTTTTACAGCCTCAGTCCCCCCCCCCTTTTTCGCCACATTAACATATGGAAAATTAGCACTACAGAGCACTAATCCTTCAGGCTGTTTTCTCTTGAGTCATCCCCCTCCCAAGTTTTTTTTTGGAATGTCTGGTTCCGTGCATGTATATGGCGCAGTGGGGGCAATGCAGCCACTCAAGCCGACCTCTACAAAATTATCCCTGAAAAGTCGCCTGCTTGGCCAAACTTGGCCGCCCTTAACAAAGCTGTCCCTAACAAATTCACCCCATTCCTGATAAAGTCGACGATCCCTAAAGAAAAATTAAAAATGAAATCGTTCTCCCAAACATGGGTAGTAAACCTACTGGGTCCCTTATGGGTAAGGCCCCTGTGGACTGGGTTTGCAGAATATATGTCCACATAATTCCCCCCGCCTGTCGTAAGAGGCGACTAAACTGAACAGGGGGATTTGTACCGCATGTGACCAATATGACACTATATATTTATAACACATTTGTGTTGGGGTGTTGTTAAATCTTATCTAACTAACCCTATGGCTAAGCCCATATGGGGGCAGTTTACGGAGCTTGGTAAGGGCCCTATATGGGCAGTCCACATGCACGAGGGATATTAAGGGATTGAAATTGACCCATATTCCCACACACACTATCAGTTGTTTGTATGACTGCTTCGAACTAGTTTCTCATGTGCCTGCGTCATTTGGATTCACTTAAAGGCCTCGTCCTCTCACCCCAAACGGGCCACTACTCCTTACTTTCTCACTTAAAGGCCCAATTTTCTCATCTTAAACAGTACCAATTCTCCTAACCTTCTTAATTAAGCAACTCCCACAATTGTCTAAAATTTACCCTCATCCAGACACAATCTCATTTTATGATGCTTCAGGGTGAATATAGAAAGCTCAATGTGTGTAATCAAAACACAATATCAGAACAGTTCGTGCTGTAATATAAGTGTTGGTACGCTGCATTGTTTGAATTAGCAGTCAATCAAAAAGCTGAGCCAATTGAGAGTTTCTGTTACCCTACACTAGAAGTGAAGTTTGGGGTGAGAGGATTGCCCTTTAAGCCTCTACCACAATTGTCTGAAATTGGATGCTTCTTCATCCAGTACAATCTCAGTTTATTGCTTTAATGTGAGTATAGAAAAACTGAATTCACTCTCAATACACTCATGCTGTGTAGTATAAGCTTTGGTACTCTGCATTGTTTGAATTAGCTGTCAATCAAAGAGCTGAGCCAATTGAGAATTTCGGTACACCCGTACCAAAATTGTAGTTTGGGGTGTGAGGTTTGAGGCTGCCTATGGTTCTCTTATCTTAAAATCCCGGGTACAAAACCATCATAAGGTTCCTTAGGGGCTATGAAATGGGTTTCGTACAATTCCCCGTGAGAATCATTTAAAATGGTTATTTTGGGGGGAGCGGGGAAGTCTTTGGAAAAAATAGAACAGTTTAATCCAAGTCGTAGTAGGCGACGGACTTAACCTCCGGGAAACCTGGCGTTTCCGGCATTAGAGGACTTTTTGGTCAGACTTTGTTAGTACGCGATTTTGTGAGGAGTGACTATATAACTATAGGTGTCTTAAAGGGGAAGTTTAAGCAAAAATTTAATTTTGGTATATGTGAAAGAGGAACAAAATCTACACAGAGTGACGAAAGTTCTATTCAAATCGGACTTTTATTTTTTGAGATATCAATAATTGAAGTCAGTAGATTTGTGTTTAAAAGTGAATTTGAGGGCAACAGAGCTATATCACTTCCTCACATTGACAAGGAATGCTTTGTTTCCCTTTGAAGTTACCAGACTGTTGTGCTGACCTTGAAAATAATAGGAGTATGACCTCCCCGTGGGGATGCAAAATTTGTAAAATTCTCATGCCATTTATGCAATCACATTTTAATAATATGTGATTGTTGAAGAGAAAATCCAGTATAAATTTTAAAGAAAAACAAAATACTGCCCATTAATGTGGGGATTTGATGTCATATGTGCTTGCTTCAAGTTCACTGTTTGTTGAACATGTGAAAACTTTACATGTTCTTATCTTGAGAACCCCACATCAATCGGATTTCAATGCAAATTTCACAAAAATGCTCAGAATAAGCACCCCTCTAACAAACCAGATCCTGTTGTGACCTTAAACCCTTCTTTTAATTTGTTACTAGGAGGCTGTGTAGAGGAAACTTCAATCGTGGGAGACTTTGCTGGGGTGCCTTGTCAGTTAAAGCATTGAAGTACTCCAATTTACCGTAGGCCTAACATGAAACCAGCACAGGCGTCACTTGCAATCTGTTGCTGCATTATTGAAACTAAAAGTAAAAGCAGCACATGATCTAGTCCTTACATTTCTGTTGTTTTCAAATTTAGGTTGCATACAATGTATACATTTCATTCAGGAAGTCAAGTTTAATAGTTTGTCAGTTGTCACTCAGTGCACATAATCAGTGAAGTTTGTGCCGCAACTGAATGTTTTTGCCACATGCAAAAAGGCCACCACGAAATGTCAGTTACGTTCACGCCTTACATCCACTTTTCTATACATCCAAGCATTTAGATCAGTGGTAGGTATTTGCAATCTCGGGATCGGGACTGTGTTGACTCGGCTAGCTGTGTATGACACAGCTTGAATACAACTGTGAAGTTTCGATTAAAAAAAAAAAATATCGAGGCAGGTTCATCAAAGTCGTCACAGTTTTGCTGACTGTTGTCCGAACGATAAACTCCTTTGCCAAAAGGGGCGATCTACCAACCAATCATCGGTGAAGACTGCTAAGCTATCATTAAGTAGTTTAAACGTTGGCTAACTTTGGCTAGCAAAGTTCCAAGTAACGCTACGCTATAGTAGTATAGGCCCTATCCTATCCTAACGTTAGTTCTCGTACCATTACTGCATTGCTAATCTGTGACATTGGCAAGTCTAATGTTGTTACAGTATGTGTACCAATAACGCGAAACCTACGTAATGAAAGAGACGTAGTCGAAACGTGCTCAGACCAAAATTCCCCTGTCCTTTTATATGGTAGGCCCGAAATGCCCCTGCATAACAAGTTCGTAGGCCCTATGTCCAATTGAAAGTTGCATGTAAGTTGGCAGATCTTCCCAGCAGTCTCATGGAGGGGATCATTAGTCACCCTAAGCCCGTAGAATTTATAAGGCTAATACTTAATAGTACCCATTCTCTGAGGGCCTGACCGACCTCACGGCATGTACGTGGTGTACTAGTGAATTAACTGGATGTCGCACCATATTTTGAAAGAAGAAGAAGAAGGCAGTAACATTAGGCCTAACGTAAAAGATGGAAACATGAGACTGAGAGATGAATTAGAAAAAGGAATACAGGTGAAAGGATGGGTTTAGGAATAGTGTATTCAAGTATGACAATTGCTTTCATGAATTAAATTGTAATTGATGTCTGTTTAGAAACAACAAGAATCGATATGAGTCTATTGTTATAGGATGTTACATGTACTATAGGCCTATAGGCTATAGGGAAAATATAGCACTAAGGCTGGATAATTGACGTAAGTTGACGTAACAACAAGTTTTGTATTCTCTTATTAATACAGAAAATCATAGAGGTAAGAAAGTTTTGATGCATATGCTTCATGTAAAAGAAATTTATTTATGATCAATTACGTACAACAGGTACAAAACTTTATCCTAAGCAGCTTTTGTTTTTGATGTTAAGAACATTTCACAAGACATAATATACATTTAAGTTCTTACCAAATTTTCCAACAACTATCATACCAACAAAACTAAACAACTCACACAGTTTATTTTACAACATACAACGGGTACATTTTGACACTGGGGCATTTTGACCCAAGGACGTCTTGACCAACAGCGGGAAAGTTTTCGTACAAGGTTGTTTTGGTGTGGGGACGTTTCGACTGGTAAGCCATTAGGCCTACCTAGGCAAGGCCTATTTCACTATCATTTGAAAAGAAATATATCTAGTTGTATCAAAGGAAAGCTCAAATACCCCAAAAAGTATAACATAACAGCCCCATAAGATGCCATGTAGGCTTATCCAAAAACCCCCAGAAAACAAAAAGCAAACCACCAACACCTAGCCCTACAGGAACAAGCCCAGAAAGATTAGATTCTACCACAGTCATGGAAACACTTGTCAATGTTTACTTTAAAGCTGTGGATACTAATTGGGTTTCCGTACCTGGAAGCCAGACTACACTTTTTTTGTGCGTGGGAAATGTGTACAAGAAATGCAAAACATGCGTGGGTCTGAAAAACCAGCATACCAAAACATGTATGCAGTGCCGCAAGTACAGTATGCCACATGTACAGGTATGTGTATATACTGTACAGTTGAATTCCCCGAGCTATGCTACGAAAAAGAAATCTTGTGTGGCATACCAGCAGTCTTTATGTACAGCATGTCATACCACAGGTGTTCCCAGCACATACATACACTATAAAGCATAGACTATGTGTATGTACAGTACCGGCGCAGGATCTGGATCTTGATCTGGAAAAATACTGCACAACACTCCTGTTGGAGTCAAACGTGCAGGGTTGAGTGTGCGCATTGTTACGAGACGACATCAACCAGATTGAATCCACGGACGAGCAAGTGGAGAGTTCTAGAAAGTGCTAGCATCGGTGTTGTCTGAGTCTCGAGCATATTCAACGGGTAACCCCGGAGAACATTCGCACAGTTACTGGAAACTACTGTATGATGTAATGGCCTAATAATAGCCAACCTGTGATAATGGGTTACTGAGCCCAGAACATTCGCTGTTTGTTTTGTACGAGATCAAACAAGACGTTTCCATAAGAGTGAGTTCCAGACTTTTCTGGAAGAACTACCAGGCGTATAAAAAGTCATGCAAGAACTGTGACAGGGGGAGAAGAGAACAGAAGATACACAGATAATATAGAGACCAGACGCCTGCTTCGCCGCTTAACGTTGTAATTGTGTCGCCATTTACCGATCACTATAGTCTTCATCCTGCCTTCGCAGAACCGAGTCCTACGCTGAGCTGCTGTACAATCGACGCTAACAACACTACCCCTTGGACAAAGAGTGATACCTTAAGCTGTAAAAGATTGTAAGTAGATTTAAGATTAATTGTTGTAAATTTAAGGAAGTAAGAGGTGAATAATAATTAAGTCGTTGATTTTAATCTCGCTCTTCTGTGGTCTTTCGCTGTTATTGGTTTGAATTGCGACCAAGCCGTAACAGCATGTAGTTAGTCTTCCCGTCTGAGGATCCTCAAGGCTGCGCTCTTGAACTGCTTGGGGTCCTCGAGATCTGTAATGTTCTGGGGGAGTAGGTTCCAGTCTCTGACGGTCCGAGGAAAGAAACTGTATTTGTAGCAGTCCTTATTGGTTGGTATATTTGTAAAGCTATTAGTATGGTGATGCCTGGAGGGCCGCCGGACCAGTTGTAGGTTGTTGATTGGCAAGGCTAGGAGGCCCAATCTGGCTTTGTGAAGAATTGCTAACCTGCTGGCAGTACGCCTGTGTTTGAGACTATCCCACCCTAGGTCATTAACATTTCAGTCACACTACTATGGGGGGAATAGTCATTATAATTTATAAACAAACCTACAGTAGCAGCCCTACGTTGAATTTGCTCAACCATATTGGCAGGGTTCGATTTATAATTTTTTTCTACATGCACTGGTGCATGTAGGTCAAAAAATTTACATGCACAGCAAAATTTCTACATGCACCAAATAATCTGAAAATTTAAAGAAAAGACTACGAGAAAAACACCTTAAACACCTTGCTATACTGTAGGCCTAGGAAGGGTCTAAAAGCACAATTTGCATTTTTCTGTTTTGAGTAAAAACAAATGTGCAGATTTTTATTGAACCCTTTTCTTACGTAGCATATGTTCCACCAGCCTGTTCCATCAGCAAAACTGATCCTTGCATGCCGCGAGCAATGTCAGTGGGCCTTAAGTCAAATTTTTCCCTTACCTCACTGTGTGAATTAAAGGGTCGTAGGAGCCAGGATTAGGGCCAGCTCAAAAATTTTAGGGGAGTATTCCCCCTTGGTTTAAAGTTTTGAATCTTGGGGTGGGGGGGGCAGGGATACTCGAGCAAAGTCAAATCTTGGAAAAAAAATGACACATGCCTTCCTGGGCATAAACCAAGAGTGTTGTAACACATGCATACCCCCACCCCCATCTCTTCCTACTGCATGTAGCTATATGTCAGTAATTCCAGGTAAACCAGTTTGACCTTTTGACCATTTACTAGTAATCGTCACAATTTCACAACCAAACCTTGTCTATCAGCACTGATTCTGAAGGAAAGCTCATGTTTTCTGCATAGACAAGGTATATTTAGCAGAGCTAAGCTTGAAGATGCATTGGGCCGAAACAAGGCAGCAAAAGACCTTACCCAAATAAGCACAGGCTATATACTGTAGATGAGGTCCCAAACCTAGAGTTTGCATCAGCTATCGCCAAATAATCCATTATAAACTACAGCTAAATTTTACACAATCTTTAAGTTAGTCAACTCTTTTTTAAGGTTGATTATAAGGTTTCGCCAGTTTAACATACAGCTGAAATTCTGGCATTGTGGTTTAAAAAGTTCAAGTCTCCGATCATCCAAGTCCTTTCAAATTTCAATACCACTGTGGTACACACTGAATGTGAAAGGCTGCAGTCTCAGAAGCAAACCACATCATGAAAATTACAGGATGCCAAAATTATGTTATTGGCATTTATCTCTCGAAACATGAGTGAGACACGTGTAAAATACTTAAAATTTACCCTTACCAACATTTTCAAAACTTTTACAACGCTACTTTTGATGTGCCATACTTTTTTCTTTAGAGCTGCTGACACCAGCTCACACGCCATCCTAACATAATGTCTATATGAATACTTGGAAAGCCTAGCCTGTAATGTTAAAAGTTACCTTCAAGTTGAAAGCAGCCACATGCAACATTACTTGGAGAAGTACATGTGTGGAGTGATGATCGTTGACACTGATGTTGCGGTACGAAAGGAGACACGCTAAAAAATTTTGGTGAAATGTCTGCTTGTCTAACTGACAGTATGCAAGAAATAACGATGCAAGGAACAGTTGGGACAGCTGTATTAGGATTACTTTGTGCTGCAACTTGACTTGTAACTTAGATTTGACCATGAGGTTTGTAGGCTAGGTCTGAAGTCTACATGCATGAAGTGCATGTAAGCCTGCACAGTTACATGCACAAAGGATATTCTACAGGCACCCGTGCACCCGGGTAAATCGAACCCTGCTTATTGGATAGGGAAATGCTGTATCGATCTGTCACACCCCGAGTTGACCTTCAACTTGATGGAAGTTGATCAACTAGTAGAATCTTTTCAGTCTCAACTCTGAGTCAACTCTAATCAACAACCCCTCCTCCTTCCTGATATTTCCTTTGAAGTTCCGCCCATTGTTAGTCAATGTTGTACTCTCTTTTCACGTACAACATTGAGGCACAAAGCACTGGGAAATTTCAATAGGGAGGCTGGCCGATCGATAGTGAGGGGATTATCAGTCTTTCATTGAAAATAGTATATAGTTGTACAGTGTACTGTTGTGTAAAGTTGAGTGCAGAACATCGTTTCATGAGTGACTGCTGTCCGCACAGAAACATAATTGTCTGGAATGTGCATATTACGCTACGGCATTGATTCTACAGAGAGGCTTCATACAGCCATATGACTATGAATAACTTTTTTAGAATAGAAAGTCCCTCACCGCAAAATTACATTCAATCAAGTGTTCGACCAATCACCTGTTAAGTAATCGGCATAGGGCCGATTATTCCATTGTCGGTAAATAAACTGGAAAAAGGGGCTAAAATATACTTGAAACTTGCTCTTGGTTTCGTGAAAAATTCCCGTAATTACTCAATCCTTTAACTTCCCGCCAAAACGGGATGCATTAATAATTAAAAACGTGTAAATTTTACCCTCGAGATGGGAGTGATCGTTTGATATTTTCAGCTAAAACCTGCAATTTTATTTAGAATTGCATTCAAGATGTATTCCTTGCATTCTCGCAGAAAGCACTGCGTAAGTTGCTGTAAAAACTGTGCTACAAAAAACACATGGTACAGACTATCGAGTTGCAGTGTTTTGCTGTTTTTTCAAATCCCCAAGCTTAGCATGTTATCCGTGCACATGTTGTACACGTAGCACCTAGGATCTTGTGCATTTCAGTGGTTATTAATATTGCATAAATTAAGCCATTCCCAGCATTCCGTCCGAAATGTTATTCACAGTGGGACTTAAGCAATGCTGTCATACCATGTCATTGCAAACGTAAACAAAGATGCACGTGATCTCTGGCAGCAAACTTCTTGGCCCACGCATGTCCATTTTTACCACCAAACAAGGCGTCGTATTTTTCTCGGTGACATCATATCGATACGGTCCATTGCAAAATTTTAAATTGGCCATTGCATCGTGATTGGTTCAATTACATTGATTCTAGCCAGCCAATCACAACTCGCGCCTTCGCCCTTTGGGATTTAGTGTGTGAAAATGCTCGGTCTCAAGACAAATTTTCCCATCCAGTTTGTGTTGCGAAGATTGCACTTCACTAGCATATACAGACGGCTAGTGCAGCCGGGCAAGCCCCATGCTAAATTCACCAAGAAAAGACATCACAAATCTCTGCAAACATGGATTTTTGGGGGATCTGACTTAAGTGCATTTCAGTTGCAGATTCTTTCCAAACAAGACGTAAGTTTTGGACAAGAACTGCAAAAATTATATGGGGATATTTATATCAGAAAGGAACCATAAGAAACGTTAATCGGGTGCAATTGTTTTGCTGCCAAGAACTGCTAAGATTGTCATGATTTTTCTACATCGGGTTTGTTAAAGCAGGATAGTAGCTACAGTACATTTACGCAACTGCAACCCAGTCCAGTAAAATAATGCAAATGTTCCTACATGAATGGGGGATGAAAAATAGACTGCAAACAATTCTAGAGTAGTAATGGTTGTATCTACACTTTTGAAGTGAAAATATAACGATATTCTGTTCGTGAAACGAACTTAACTATTCCTTATAATTTCCATCCTGAACTGGTTATGGTAATACGATATGCACGAAGCAAGGGGCGCCTACTACAGCGACAACTTTTAGTCAATTAACCTTTTCTCAAAGTGTGCTTTCACTCGGTGCGAGATCAGAGTAACGATCCGGAAGCTGAGGTAAGTCCGGCTTTCAAATGCAAATTCTACGTAGCTGACTTTCTGTTTAGCTTTATTGGTAGAAGGAAAAATGAAATTAAAGATTTTTTTTTCATTTATTAACACGGGCACTCTTGCCCGAACCTGGAGTAAATTCACTGTGTTCATTTCCAGTGACGCTCAGCTTGTCTTATTACACTGTGTCCAAACTCTAAAAACAATAATGGCAAGGGCGACCTGTCATATTTTCAACTAGAAAATCTATGAGTTATTCACTTCATGTTTTGAAATAGTTCTATTTCTCTAATAGCTAATTTATTTCCTCTTTCACACTGAAGAAACTCCCTGCAAGATCATAATTTTCCAGTCAAGAAGCTTACCATTTTCATTTTTAACCACCATCACGTATGGCACTGCCAGTAAGCTCAAGCAGACTTGAGCAGTATAGTACATACAGAATATGTATAAATAAGCTACTTGCTACTACGTACTTTATTGATCATACGGCAGACAGGTTATTGTTCTCTCTTCACTTATCCACACACCTTTCTTGCTCAAATAAACTTGACTTTTAAGTTAAAAATCCTTTTAAGATACAATAGGACTTCCTCTGCTGGACACAAAGGAGACTAGACACACTGATGAATGAATCGACTAGTAGAGGATTAGGGGCCAGACTCGGCAGACATGATTGACATGTTACCATGGTCCTATTGAAATTAACAATGAAAAAAGTAGTTGATCAACTGCAGTTGGTCAACCATCGTCAAACTAGCGTTGGTGAGTTGAAAGCGTGACAGATAGAGCACCGATACTGTAGATGGATACTGCTGAGAACGCCAGTGCTGCATGGTAGGCTATGCCATGTACATATGGAACGTAGGCTAGACAGGTCTTTTGCATTAAGTTACGGCACAATTGCATGGGGAAAAAACTTAAAATGGGTAAAAGATGAGCGCAGGTTTCACTAAAAACTGCAGAAGTGCACAGGCAGAAAAACAAGGCAGTTTGGCTGCACTGAGAATTGGTTCCCCGTGCATGCCAAACTTTACAGTCTGGCCAGGAAGTTGCATTTGCATTCACCTGCATGTAACCCTAGGCTATAACACTAACTCAGTATTACTATGCATCCTTGAAACGTTGCAGAAGACCTATTGGGCATAGAAGCAACAGAAAAATTGAGAGGAAACTAGCAACGGGGGAGACAACACCTAAATGTATGCAGATTCTGTGCCTCTTCTTCACCATCAGACAGCGTATTCCAAAAGGAGAAGGCAACCAAAGAATTTTACACCTATCAGCTAGCAGAGACCACAATTCTAACACATTTTCTGAAAAAAGCTAATTGAATCAATACTTACATACTCCTACTGTAATGTGTACACAGTCTTTACCAATCATTTGATAGTTGTGAAGTTGTGGATCTTTGACCTGCTGACAAAATTGATATCCTATGTTTAGCAAAGGTGGGACCTAAAATGTTGAGTTAAGGTGAATTTTTGCATTGAGGATTGTTTATTAGTCCTCATTTTTGGAATGGACTGGTTAAATGTTCTGTGAAAAATTTGTGGGATAAAATGGAATAAAGTTTGCAACCCATCATTATTGAGTTTTGTATATTTTGTCATTATTTTTAAGGAAATTTCACAAACTTTAGCAGAATTTTATCATTGAAGGTTGTTTATTTGTCCTCATTGTTCAAATGAACTGTTTAAATGTTCTTCCAAAAATTTGGGAAGGAAAATTTAATGTATTTTCCTTTTGTCAAACGCATAACATTACTGTAAAACTAACTTCTGACATATTTTCAGAGAAATTTGAGACATTTTTGACATTTTCCCTAGTCCCATGTAAAAAAGTACATTAATGAGCCCTAGCACTAGTGTTCTGGGTTCAAATCCTCCTACCCATTTTGCTGCTTTCGTCTTCTTTCTTTTACAGCATGCAACTTCTGTTTGCACTAGCACACAACCTATTACACCATCATAAGGAAAGAAAAACAGTCTTTTTCTTCAATTTATAGCCCACACCTCTAAGATTGAAGACCCCTTTTTTAGGTTGTGAGTCATTAAAAATAAATAGTGTAACTCCAGACACAGATTCTAAAATTGGTACCAGAGTCATCAGTGCAAATTGGTTGCAAATGCATAATTAAATGTAGACACTGAGGGTTGCCTCATAAAAGCTCAAAAAGCCTGTAAATTTCATGGCAAGGTATAGGGGAATAGTACAGTACATGCTGTACATGAAGCAATGTAGAAGTAATATATAACATTAGTTCAAAGTAACTGCTCGGATTATGTTTTGTTTGTTAATTTTGACAATGATTGATCAAAGTTTGAATTTTCATACCACTGACACTGAAGGGTTTGCAATTTATAAGCCAGTTGAAGCAGCTTTTGTTTAATGACCACAGCTACTGTACTAATTTTCTTTTCTCCTCTACACCTGTGAAAAGAAAGGATATTATTTTATGACATTATATTTATTGCTATCTACCCCTGATTTTTTTTTCCAGATTTTCTAATTTCTACAAATTATAAAGAAGATGGAGGACCAAGCTGATACTGGTTTAGATAAGACAAAAGAAGAGGGAGGAGTTGAACAAAGTGCATCAGGACCAAAACCTTTTGATAGCAGTTTGTTTAATAACCCATCAAATGACACCGCAACTACTGAATTTCTTGTGCAGTCTGAA
This sequence comes from Holothuria scabra, assembly GCA_037179385.1. Lineage (NCBI taxonomy): Eukaryota > Metazoa > Echinodermata > Holothuroidea > Aspidochirotida > Holothuriidae > Holothuria > Holothuria scabra. The sequence continues at coordinate 9,155,532 of CM074191.1, forward strand.
AGGGAAGTTGTTGAAGAGTTTAAAGAAGAAAAACAAAATGTTGCCATTGACCTTGATGATGAAAGGTCTGACAATTTGAATAAAGAAGTGTGTCATAATGTCTCCCTCACTGAAGGAAAAGAAATCTCAGATGCTTTGGAGGCTCAACATTTGTCAAGACCATCACAAATTGCACTTCAAGATGAACAAGGAAAGTTACAGGAGATGGAAGTTTTGCCGGATCAGCAATCAAGCTTGAAAGAGGTAACAAAAGAAGACAAACTCATTGATGATGAAAGTAAAGGGCCAGTGAATGAAGCATTAAATCAATTAGAAACTCAAAAGGAAGAAGAAACTGGTAAAATTGCACAAGTGTCTCCAGACAGGGACCGAATATATGAAGCTGAGCAGAGTGTACAGCCTTCTAATGGTGAGAACCTTTCCAATGTTATTCATCACTCTGCAGTAACTTTTAAAGATGATTTTTCGTGGGAGGGGGATGATCCCTTCCTGTCAGCTATTAATATGAGTGAAGCAGACAGACGTCGGGATGCCTGGTTACCAAGTGAAACCACAGCCAAAGTACTATCAAGCCGATCTGTGTTACAAGGAACAGACTACTCCAGCAGACCAGATTTGACGATGCCAGGCATCTCTTTTGATGAAGCACAGGTTAGTTTCAACAGATTTTATGGTAGTGCTAGTTCCATATCTTAATTTGCAAAATACTATATGCAAGGTAATAGACTGTTTCAGGGCTGTGGATGTAAGAAATGAGTGCAAAACCATTCAGTGTTACAGTTCTATACCATACCTACATTAGAGTGTTGGAGCACAATGCAAAAAATGTTCATTAGCCCAGTTTACATAGAAAATGCTTTGGATGAAGTGTAAGCTGAGAAAACAACTGAGGTAATAAATTGTGTGGATACCTTGCATCAGCTGAGAATCTCCCCCAGCTTCACCCCCCCCCCCACCTTGCTATGACATGAACATTAACGAAGGTACACAAAAATTACAAAGTGTTCATCAAGGAAAATATTCAAGTGGGTTTACAATTACCCCCTTTCCAAATTGTCTATGTTTGCAACCAAAATTGAGTTTGAACAAAGCAGTGGTTGTATTGATCTTCTCTCATGTATGAACAGTGGATCATTTTCTTTGTTTTCAAATGTGTTACTAACCTGGATCTGGATCTGGAAAAATACTGCACAACACTCCTGGTGGAGTCAAACGTGCAGGGTTGAGTGTGCGTATGTAGTTAGTCGTCCCGTCTGAGGATCCTCAAGGCTGCGCTCTTGAATTGCTTGGGTCCTCGAGATCTGTAATGTTCTGGGGGAGTAGGTTCCAGTCTCTGACGGTCCGAGGAAAGAAACTGTATTTGTAGCAGTCCTTATTGGTTGGTATATTTGTAAAGCTATTAGAATGGTGATGCCTGGAGGGCCGCCGGACCGGTTGTAGGTTGTTGATTGGCAAGGCTAGGAGGCCCAATCTGGCTTTGTGAAGAATTGCTAGCCTGTTGGCAGTACGCCTGTTTTTGAGACTATCCCACCCTAGGTCATTTAGCATTTCAGTCACACTACTATGGGGGAATAGTCATTATAAACAAACCTAGCAGCCCTACGTTGAATTTGCTCAACCTTATTGGATAGGGAAGTGGTGTAGGGATCCCAAACAGAAGATGAATACTCCAATAAAGGCCTAACAAGTGTGAGATAGGCATTAGCTTTGACACTCCTAGGGCAGGAGTATAAATTTCTTTTAATAAAAGCCAAAGACCTATTTGCTGGCCAGTGATACGATTAATATGTCTATTCCAGGTAAGGGTATTAGAGATGTCAACTCCCAGATAAGTGTGGCAATCGGCAGACTCCAGGGTATCGTTATCTAGAGTATAATTAAAAAACTTGGGTTTACTTGAGTGAGTAATCCTCATAGAAAAGCACTTCTTGGTATTAAAGTGCATTTGCCATTCATTTTTGCCACTCAGAGAGAGGTGTTCAGATCATTTTGGAGTTGAACCTGGTCAAGATTATTCTTTATCTGTCTATAAATTACACAGTCGTCAGCACAAAGTCTTACTTCAGAAGAGATATTATCGGGCAGGTCATTAATATAAACTAAAAACAAGAGGGGACCCAAGACTGTACCTTGGGAACACCAGAGATAACGTCCACCCAATCAGAAAAATCACCACTCACTACGACTCTCTGCTTCGGGACTTAAGAAAATTAGCAATCCAGTTAAGGGTGTTGCCTCTAATACCATAGTTTTGTAATTTACAAAGCAGACGGTTATGAGGAACCGTATCAAAAGCCTTAGAAAAATCCATGATAATCATGTCAGTCTGGGATCTAAGATCTAGAGACTGCTCTAGGTCATTGGTTGTTAAGATCAATTGAGATTCACAAGAATGGCGTTGTCTGAAGCCATGCTGCCTGTTCGTGATAACTGAGTGGTTATCAAAGTGATGCATAATATGAGAATGTATAATGTGTTCCAGGACCTTGCAACAAATCGAGGTAAGAGAGACCGGCCTATAGTTTGAGGCTAGGGAACGGTCACCTTTTTTAAAGATAGGACTAACATTGGCACATAACCAAGAGGGAGGTAAATGACCAGTGTCCAGTGATTTTTGAAAAATGGAGCAGAGGTCAGGAGCAACCTCCTCAGCGGCCAATTTCAGAACATGAGCCGGTATACCGTCAGGACCTGAAGCTTTGTTTGGGTTCAACTCCTTGAGCAACTTCACAACACCATCTAAGGATATCTCAATATCAGACATGGTGGGTATGGTCGCTTCAACTGGAGGTAAGGTGACATTCTCACGGGTGAAAACCTTTTGGAACTGCTCATTTAAGATGTTAGCCTTCTGCATGTTGTCGAGACCAATATCCCATCAGATTTCAGGAAGGGATACCAACACTATCACATCTAAGGTTTTAATAAAGGACCAGAAACGTTTAGGTGAATCAGTACAAACTGTGTTGACATAATTTCTGTAGCGGCTCTTGTTGTTTTGTGAGTAAAGCTTTACGTTGGGTTTTGAAATTTTCAAAAGAGGATGGAGTTCGCGTCTTACGCCATGTGTTATAAGCCCTTTGTTTCCTATTTAATAGTCGTTTAATAGTCTTATCAATCCAGGGGTTTGGTTCCTCTTTCTAACAACCCGAGCTGGAACATAGACATCCATTACCTCTTTGATTTTGTTCTCAAGGGCAGAGTACATGACCTGCACAGAGCACTCACGTTTAACCAGGTCAGAGCTGAACTTACTAAGCTCTGCCTTGATTCCACTGACATCAGCTTTGTGAAAGCTATACACTTTCCTAGGCTTTTGTTTAGTTGTTTTAGGCCTAGTGCTTATCATAATCAAAGGGATACCATCATGGTCAGATATGCCAGGGATCAGGGCAGACCTATCCACTAGAGTAGGATTAGATGTCAAGAAAATATCCAAGATGTTGTTTACTCTAGTAGGCTCACTTACCATTTGGTCAAGACCAAAATCATTGCATATGTCAAGCATACATTTGGATAAAGCAGGATACTGTGAGCCTGGTTGGACAGACCTAGTGAACCAATCAACATCAGGTAGATTAAAGTCCCTGCAAGATAGATCTGTCCATGCTTATCCTCACTGACCTTAACCAGAGAAGCACGGAGCTGGTCAAGGTAGTCTGTTGAGTTGCCATATTTATGTGAGCGGTAAAAAGACCCTATAAGTATTTGTTTGGCACCTTGGATTTCGAGAGAAACCCAGACTACCTCACAATCCGAATCAAGGTCAGGTCTATAGGTAGCAAGGAGGTCTTCTTTAGTGGTGATAAGGACGCCCCCTTTAGACTGACCATAATTTCTGTCTTTTCTAAAAACAGTATAATTACCAGGAAACAATTCATTACTGGTGACAGAGCTATTTAAGTGAGTTTCAGTACCTATAATCACGTCAGGGTTATTTTCATCAGTGCAAGCATTTAAGTCTGCAACCTTATTACGAATGCCTTGAAAATTAATAACAAGGACTTTTAAACTATTCCTAATCGGTTTAGAATTGGGTCTACGTTCAGGTCGAAATTTATTGGTGACTGGGGAGGACGACAACAGAGGCGAAGTTGGCGGGTCGCTGGTAATACTGTGAGCACCAGGAGAAAGACAGGCAAAACTATTCGATAATTCAGGGTCAGAATTGCTAAAGAGTGAACTTGAAAAGTTGGGAATACCACATTGGCAGCAAATCCAAGAAACGTTACTATTAGCTGCAATGCCCTGGTAGATGGCAGAGTTCATGCTCATGCAATTAACATGATACCAGCCTTGGCACTGGTCACAACAGACAGCTCGCTGACCCCATTTGGCGGCTTTGCCGCACAAGACACATGGAAACTTGGGTGTGTATGGGCCAGGATTGGGGTGCAGGTCCCCAGAGAGCATGATAACCAAGATAGACAAATAAGACATAGTAACCACAAGGCTTAGGGGATATTTAGCTTCTTATACGGACTTAAAAATTTTGTAACATTTTGTGCTTTACAATGAGGCAATCTACATGCATTCAAATTCTCGTATCATTTCATTATTGAGGAATACTGTATGGTTGTTCAAAGAAATACAAACGAGAGATCTTTAATGTAAGGCTATAATGTCTCTTGTACAAGGCGTAAGGTTCATCTGCTGATATCTTAAGAATTGCACATTAGATTTCAACTCAGATTTCAATGGAAATTCAAGCTATACCCTTCATTATCTGTGCCTTCAATGTACCCCTTTTTGCCTTGGTTTTATCACTGAACAAAGTGAAAAATAACTGTTACTTACAGTATGCTCTGCACATTTATTCTATTACTTTTTGAGATTAAAATACAGTGTAGGGAGCATAGCTTTCTACAGTAGTCCCCAGCAGTATTGTGCTCCTTCGGAATGTTCTGAACAGCCCAGTGACCACAAACAGTCCACTGGGCAAGTTTATGAGACTTCCATGTGGACCCATGAACTTGCCCAATGGACTGCTTTTTTCTGCTGTTCAGAATATTCAGTAGGAGCACAATGGGTAGTGTAGTAATCTGCTTACTGCTCGGGACTTTTCTGCTCCTTAATCATGGGATTTAGAAATTACACCAGTTATGTAATCAGTAGATTTATGGAGGAAATCAAATATTATTCAACAATTCAATTTTAAAATTGTAATTATCTTTTACAGACAGACCCTCTAAAGGAACTTCTTATCAAATATCAACATGAAGCAGAAGCAAGTAAGAGGAATGTCTTGACATTGGACCAAGTGACCAGGGATGTTGAAGGACTGAAAAAGTTGGTGGTAAGGAACATTTATTTTTTTAAATTCACCCTTTATCCATGTCCATTAATGGACTACAGTACCTGTGCATGAATAAAGTTTGGAAGCTTAGCAAATGATATTGAGTGTGCAAGAAAGAACCGGTTCCGAAATATTGCTGTGCTTCACAGTATACAGGAAAATAATGAATTTGGGTCATTCCATAAATGTGGAGGCCAATGGTTTTTTGCACTGCTTAAACTTTCATGCATGGATAATTTTGTTAGCAAAGAAGATATAATAACTTTTTTGCCTTTATATTGTGAAACTTAACATGAAATCTTGCTGAAAGCCTTACATTTGATGAAATTGATTTACACTATCAGCAAAGCAGCATTCTCACCAAAAATATCTTTCAAATGCAGCGTTTTTGTCCAAAATTTCTGTGACACAAAAACCATAATATATTTCTGTGGGTGTTTCCATCTGTTTAAGTGAATTTTCTTACTTTAGAGGTCAGAGTTACTTTTAGATGAACTAATTTTGATATAAATCACAGCTTTCTTTTCTTACCAAGTGGGAAGATACTGTAGGGTGCCCTCAAACATAAGATTTCTCGTGTAACATTTGGTGTCTCACAGTTTCTGTTATGCGTGAAATCAATATTATCTTGTAAAACAGAAAGAAAACTTGCTGTGTTTTTTGCATTTCTGGACATTCTAACAAGTTCTTTGCCAAGTATTAATAAAAATCATCAGTTAGAGGGAAATGCAAAAAAACACCCAAAATATAACCATGTTAAGTTTGGAAAATTAAATTTGGTGTCTCACATTTTTGTTACTATGTGACATTTCAAAGTTGTCATATTCAAAACTGATTTGATTTGAAGTTCTGATTTTCATCTGAAGTTTTCCTGTCATAGGTTTATTTGATATTTAGGTACCAGTTTTGTCCTGTGTGTATAAATTGGTCTGAGGGAGGATAGAACCTTTGGTGTCCACTTGAGAAACCATTACACATGAAATGTCTAAATATTTCCTGCGTAAAATTGAAATGAAACTTCAATGCGGTGTTTAATGATGTGTCATGTGTTAAATGATGAACAAGCTATTGGTAAAAAATGATTATTGGGTATTAAAAGGGTTTATTTAGTGGTATAGTGTGAAAAGAAATTTTTGGTGTGTCTGTTACACGTGAAATCCAGTTTTCAACAGTGTGCACAGTGTTAAATAGGTGCAAATGATCTTTTCTCTCCTGAGGTAATATACTTTAGCATCTTCAAGAACCTCAACAAAGATTAAGCCAGAAAAGATTCCATTAACATAAGACAGATGACTTTGTACATTCTAGGCCTGAAATATGCATGTCACAAAGTGGCCTCCATATTTACAGAATTACTCATTTACACTGCAGTTGCTAAACAGAAAACCAAGTTGATCCTTGTCACCTCCCTTGTGTATATAAAGCCTTTGTCATTTCTATATTCATATACTGTCTTGTTTAACAGTACAAATAAGCAGTGGACAATCCTTCACATATGGTGGACAATTGTAGGATATGGTGTATGATCCTTCACATATGGTGGACTAGCTTTCGCATATGGTGGACTATCTTTCGCATATGGTGGACGATCTTTCGCATATGGTGGATGATCTTTCACATATGGTGGACTATATTTCGCATATGGTGGACAATCTTTCATGCGTATTGTTTCTATGTTTTGTAATTGACAAACAGCATTAAAACTGTTCCACTGTTCGTCAATAACACTGTACTTCACTTTGGCTTCTAGCTGGATTTATATTTCTTGATCATTAGGTTGGAATAATGTTCCTTTCAAAATGTTTAAATGTTTCACACCTACAGAAGATTTTCATTTAATGATGCATGGGGGCGTACTGTACTGTGCACTCAGATGATCATTTGATTACAATGTAGATTTTGTACTATTTCCTAGTGGGGGTCATACTGTACTGTAAGAAATGTACAGTAAGAAGAATGTCCAACATAAGAAGGTACTGTACTCTTTATGGGTAATGTGGTGAAATTTTCATTGAACTGCACAAACTCCACATTCCCCATGGGGAGGTCCTATGGCTAGGCATAGCAAAAGAATCAAAGCAGTCTTGTCTTTTCCAAATAGCCTGTATATACTGTAAGGAAGTGATGTAACCCCTGCTTGCCTTGAGCTCACTTTCCATCACAATCTGCAAATGTACTAGCAGCAACTTTACTTGCTGATATCTCAAGGTGGACAGTATGTACTGATTTGAATGGAAGTTTCACAAAATTGTGTTGATGAACTTGGTGTACTTTTCTCCTCAACATATGAAAATTATTCAATGATTCACTTGAACTATTCCTTTGAGAAATTGCCTCTTATTTAAGCTTTTAAGCTGTTGTAAGATACAGTAGTAAAATATCTCAGCTGTTTGTAGACAGTAAAACATCTTAACTATTTCTTTCTAGAATCAAGGCTGTTTGAGGTCAGCTGTTCAGTTGACTGGGCTGTTACTGACATCTGTTGGTCAAGGAAAAGGTCAAGCTGGTATGCCATCTCAGAACACTGCTGAATCATTACAGGTAGCTATATCAGTTTAAAATAGATGTTCGAATACGGTGTCAACTAGATCAAGGTTAAGTTTACATACAGTTTCAAATACATTAATTAAAGTTCAATTTATTTTCAAATACAGTTGAAATGCTTTGCAAGTCCTTTCCTTTAGTCTCCTTGTATGACTGGGGGATATACTGCAGGCTGTATGAGATTCAAAAGCAGAAACTACGTATCAAAATATAACATGGAAATTGGCTTTATGCTGTGTGTTATCTAGAACAAAAAATTGTACCAAATTTGTGATAATATTGGCAGATTTGACAAGTTTCCTTGAAAAGATTTCCTCTACACTATGAGCTTGTTGCATGATGAGTAAGGGCCTGTCTCCAATTCCTCCCCTGGTTTCCCGACGGGCAGAACTCCAAGCCATTGTTCAGCTTGTTCACTCTTCAGTGAATACAGCCCAGTCCACACACAGCTTAATGAGCTAGCAGGAGAGCTGTGACGTTTGCACTAACAAAAGCTTTCCTTAGTAACTGCTTTGAGTGGCAGACTGGTATGAAAAGAAGTAGCTCTCCACGCGTGGTTGAATTCAGTGAAAGAGCTATTGTGTGCGTGCAGAGAGTTTACTGAACTTGGGGACTGAGCTAAGCTTTGATCTTCTCTCTAAGTGAATATCATCAGCCTGTCAGCATGGACCTATCCCACACACAGTACGATTTAACACACGTAAACTTTCCATAAATACTTCAAAGATTTTCACGTCACACTACTTCACATTCGGTTGGAAAAGTGGAAAAAATTGTTTGGTGGCCTTCCGTCTGTGCGGATTACATTGAGTTAGTCTGAAATGCGCATAACCGATACGATTTTGAGAACAAAATACAGTGCCCCCTCCGTTCCCTTCAATTTTCTTTTTGTCAAACTGCTCTTAATGAAACTGTGAATTCCCGAGTGCGCAGAGTGAAATGAACGTTAAATAATCTAGCTTCTACGTCAATGCCACAAATATCATAATTTTACGGCTTCTCGGCCAAGACGGTATTGTAATCGTAGCTAAATAAACAGCAGTATATAATACGTATCCCATCGGCGTAAAAATCCGTTCGATGCTTGCTGCCGTAATTATTAGGGCTTGCTAGTCGGCTCGTGACTAGCAGTGAAAGTTATAAAATCTGTGGGTCAAACTTTCATGCACGGCTCATCGGGAACACATTACTGTGTAAATCTCACAGTTCAAGGCATGTTTTTATTTCGTGCTAAATAGCATGCATGTTTTACAATAAAAAAAACACCCAACGTGACTCCTGCACACTATGAGGTAACAACTGCAGCATTAGCGGTTCAAGCAACGATCGAAAAATCCTGTACTGTACCTCCGTTTACCATACTAGGTTCTTGCTATGTTCTTCATAGCCTAATGTATGGGGTTTGCACACAAAGCAGGACCTACACATACAATGACTTCACATTGCCTTCGTCGTGGTTTGACTTGAGCTAATGTGTGCAGATCACGGACAAGTATCAATTGTTTGCTTATGTTACGGCCATGTACATGTACCAACCGTACAGTTTTACTTCGAAATCAACAGATTTGTTCATTGCATGACAACTTTGTGTTCACAGAAAAAAAGGGTTAAATTAACGTTCGGTGTACTTTCATGACACTGCTTGTGTCAGTTGATTCATTGGGTGTAATTATTTACGGCGGCATCTTTGACACCGGCCCCAATTATGGACTCCAAGTAAACAGCAACCAAACGTCCAATTAGACCGCCAAATGTTTAGATTTTGAAGGTTAATCAAAAAGTGACATACTAAAGTCGAATATCCTGCCGCAATACATCGATCAAATTTCAAGCATCATACACGTATCAGTGGGCGGGGTGCAGTGAGTGGGGCATTCGCCCAACAAATTTGGGGAAAAAACAGCTGGTCCATTCAGGCAAAACATGGTAAATGTTGCCATTATTTGGGCAAAATTTGCCCCCCCCCCCCAAAAAAAAAAATACACCCCACCCCCGAACGCCTATGTCAAGCATCACTGTTGGGAGTTGAGACCAACGGGATTACTCTTAATGGCAATTAGAAAGCGCCGATATATTCTAAAACATCAGTTATTCAATTTACATTCCATGGATCATAATCACAAGATCTCGGAAAAAGTCCCAAGCAAAGCTGTAAGGCGGAAGGACCGCCACCCACTGTTATGTTCACTTCCGGGTATAGGTCTACGTAGAATGTGTACCCAAGGTACAGCAACATAGCCTAACAGTGCGTTCACCTGTTAGGCTGCAACTTAATTAAGGATAGTACCACACTATTTCTGTCATGACGAAAATGTTCTAAACATGGTTTTTGGAGAAAATATGCACTCTATGATAAGCGCATCGATTCTTTAACGAATGCTTAAAGCTTTAAACTAATGTTCCACATGATCGATCATTGGTATGTGCGCAAAATATCAGTTTTCAAGCAATTTAATTGTATCAAAATGGCGACCCCGTTTGCGGTAGTTTATGTCGTTCCCATTGGAATGTCAAACCTGCGGAGCGAGACTCCGTCGTTTGATTTGTTGCTCAATTAGGTTTGAAACCAACTATGACAAAAAAGTTGCGATGGCGACGTAGAAGTTGTAGGAGCCAACTGCCTCTACGTACTTTTGCAACGTGTAAATTACATGGACTGTGAAGTGCTAAACATTCTAACTCAGGATTAAATGATCTACATAATGTGATACAGGCAATAAACAAAGTATTTTTGATGAACACATTTTGTTTTTTCTTTTTTAGTGCGGCAGGATTTTGAAAAGTTTTATAACCGTGGTATTTTGGCAGTAGAAAAGGATCGTTCATTTTAGGAACGTACGTACATGATCCTAAAAATTGCAGTTTCATGCTTTGCAAAAGTCGTTCTTCAAAACTTTCCAAAACTCGGGGATATTGTGATTACTCAAGGACCGGGCAGGGGAGCGGCATGCAGACTGTACTGCAAGCAGCTAAAGCTGTCGCACGTTTGCGCTTTTGAGCGACACGTTGTCTTACGGACTGCGATATGCACAGTATTTGCTTGGAGTCTAATCACACTAGCTAATTAACCTTCGCGAATGTCGCGGTGTTTGGGTGGAAGAGATGACCTCAGTATTATTCATTTATTTTAATAATTTCGAGACCATTATTGGTGTAATGGAAGTGTAAATCGTTTACTTCAAAATGCAAAGGAATGACCCTTGTAAGCCCAGTATAGAATAAAGACAAAAGACACAGTTGAGCAATATTTATTTCTTTAAAATATCCCTGTGGATGAAACTGTTGTTAGCACGATGACGAACACACCGGGGATCAGTATCATCAGACTAAGCCCCGAATGCGGTCTCTCTTACACGAAAAAAGACATCCATTCAATGAAACATACTCGAGAAAAATAAAAGGAAACTTCTCAAAATACATGCAAACGAGTAGGCGCATTAACATACTTAGCTTCGGAGGCAACACTGCCTGAAACTGTGTCCCAAATGAGGCACAGTTAATCAATAATCCATTGAAGGTTTTCTGGGCAGCTCCTTTTGTTATCGTAACAAAAGGACATGGCAACCATTGCTGAAAGATAAGCCTTTTACTGCCCACAGAGTCACTGAAGTGTAGTCTTAAGCCACTCCCCTTTTGCATATGCTGTGGCTGTGAAGTGGAGAGCAAGCCACACACTTGATATACACTCTGAATAGACCCATTGTTGTGCTCGCCCTCCAGTTCCCGTCAGTAAGATATGTATACAACCCCTAACATAGTATGAAGACTTTTGTTTGCCTATTTTCATGACCAGGCAGGATTTAGAGAAAAAAGTCCATTTTTAAGGACCCAACTAACACTGTCGTGCAACAGGCTGAAGTTCAGACAAGAGTTTTCTTCCATGGGTTTAATTTGTGAAGGTTGTAATATAGGAGCAGACCTGACCTCCTCCCTATGGTGTTGAGGTTCCCCAAAAATTGATACTGGAAGTAACTTAGATTCCAAGCATTCCCTTGCTTAAATTTCTCACTGAAGGTATGCAGTCACCATGTAATTAATATGGAAGAAAATGTAGTATTCCAACCAAATTAGATGCACGGTAGGATTTTTACCCCTTTTTATCTCATCGCTCCGTGAGGAGGATGAGATATTATAGTCACTTTGCCTATGGGGCTATATATGGCAATGCCAGCTTAAATTGCAATGGTTACCATGGTAACGGTAAATTTTCCCGGTTTACTAGTCTAAAGGTCTAACCCATGGTGAGGTACCCTGGGGTGACTGAACGTCCAGGGATGAGAGAGGGGTCAAAACCTGTCCGTGTGTGTTGGTGGGTGAGTGCGTGTGTGGGTGTGTGTGTGTGTCCAATCTTGTTTTCCTAATATCTTGTAAACGGCTGGCCCGTTTTCTTCAAACTTGGTGGGATGGTACCTTAGGTGGAACAATTGCATTTTACAACCGGAAGTGAAGGTCAAATGTTACAGGTCAAAGGTCAAATTTAGTGAAATCGACATTTTCTGCTATATTTCCAAAACAAAATGTTCTCCAGACACGAAACTTCTCACATATCATGACTGCATCTAGACCTGCCAAAATATGTGATTTCCATAGCAGCAGAGGTCAAAGGTCAAGTGGTAGAGTGGAACAAAAAATTTTCAGGTGATAATTTGTTCGTAAAACAACCTTTTTGTCTTTTCAACTCCTGCTAGTGGACTGGACCGATTCTTTTCAAAATTGGTATGTGGGTACCCCAGGGTGGGAACTTACGTCTCCTAGACCCTTGGAAGTAAAGGTCAGAGGTCAAAGGTCACATTTTGCAAAAAAACACTTTTTTTTACCATTTTGTACTAAAACTTCAAAAGAAAACCTTCATTTTACATGAAACTTCACAAGTATAATAGGGTAGACTAGTTCTACCAAAAAATGTAGTTTCCATGGCAACCAAGGTCAAAGGTCACGTGACAGGGGGTCAAATACTTTTTTTGTATTCACTTTAACTCCTAACGGAAGCATCCCACAGATCTGGAAGTTTAAGTGTAATAGCCTAGGCATGTTAAGTTGTACAGATATGTGTGGTTGTCATGGCAACCAAGGACGTAGTTCACGTTACAGATTGTCAAAGGTTAAAGTGGGCATGACACGGCCATAAAAACTTTTGTGTATTGCAAGATTAGATACAGCATTTTACAAATATCATCTCACACCCCATTAAAAGCCCGTACAATTCGGCATAAATTATATTCGAAGGAAAACTGCGTTCGAAATTCAATTTCGAAAAATACCTCAACAGCTCACCTGACTTATATGACGCAATTTGCGGCACAAACCCTGCCCTACGGCGTGCATCTAGATGTGGAACTAATGTAACGCTCGGTAAAGTTATCTTATCTTAGCAACCTCATGAAAACGATTGCATCACAATACAGAGTCCAACATACAGAGGGAAAGGCGCGGACCATGTTGGGGATTCAGAGCAAATCATTGGCCAATATGTTCGCGTGTATATGCGCGCGGGTAAAAATAGTTCTGTTTTTGTGCAAGAAAGACGCGGTTCGGACGCTATAGAGAACAGCTATGAATATGTATGGCCAGACCACAACAAGCACGTCCCCACAACGAGCGCGTCTTTACTGTATGAGCTGTTTGGTGAAGATGCTATTGCGAATACTAAGCAGTAAACGTGCAATGCACAATTCACAATTTAGTCAGTGGCCACGCTCACTGCTATCGTAGCACCGGTGTTTGCAATTATGTATGCGCTAACACGCGCTACCGTGCACGATTCGATGATTGTGAGCTCTCTGGTACAGTGTTGCTAACCGTGCCTCCATTGCCGTCACCATTTTTGAGACGCGTTCACTTATGTTTTTTCGCTTTCGAATTTCAAATGGGCTGAGCCTGGCCTGTAATTGGGAATTCAAAACGTCGTATTTCGGTATTTATGGATATCATTTAGTAGGGAAATCTTTCACTTTTTGTCAAGGTGTACCCAAAGAACAGTTACTGAGGAACTTACTTTGGCCATGTCATGCTCACTTTAATGTTTTGTAACTAGCCTATTTTTCATCAATTAACATAAATAAGCTAGACTCCTAGGTAAGAACTTCGTAGTAGCAGTCTCGTCTTCACAACTCAAATTCTTTTTTTCACTAGCATGTATGCTGCAGTGAGATTTTTATGTTCCTGCTCGCACTTCATTTTGATAGCCCTTATATCTAGAGTGTTCTCATATGATCTATGCAGACAGTTTTTTTCACTCCAAAGTTGCTGTAACTGTTAGGAGTTAAAGTCAAACCTAGGGCTAGACTTGAAATCTGAAGCTGGTTAACGGTATGTAGGCTAGGTCTGGGGCTAGACCTACGCCATTCATAGGCTTGAGTTATAACCCAAGATATGAAACTGTGGGTGACTAACATTAGGTTAGGCATAGGGCTAATTTTCTTACATATTAGTGCCCTTAAAACATGGCGGTTCTGAAGCATCACCAAAAAAAAAAAAAAAAAAACGTACGTGACAATTTCCTTGCCACGGGCTGGGATTTGCCTCAGGCCAGTATGCAGAAAAGGTTTGTGCATCGGTTGAAAATCTTCTAACGCCACACGTTCAACATCGCGCACACGCCTAGTTTTTAATTGAGACATACTCAATGTGCATCAGCTCGACACACATGAAGTTTGCCGTCGCGTCAAAATGGAGGGTACACCCAGCCAGTGCCTGAATAATGACAGTTACGCACTTGTCTAAAGCATCCTCGAAAGTGTCTTACTTTTATAATCGTTGCGTCCATATCCGTATCAGTTAAGTGTAACAGTCAAGCCCGCTTTTTTTTTCATAGTGTTGCAAGGGGATAACAACATCTTAAAAAATAAATTTGTTCCAAAATTTAGATAGGCCTACTGGATTGAAAGAGCAAGCGTTACAAAGATTGGGTAGCCTATTTCTCCAGTTCTTCCATAATCTGGTGTCAGAATTTAAATATCCAAATGATGTTTTTTTGGAATAAGGGGTGTGCCTATAGTTCAAAGAACTAGATTGGTCTGTGCCATATTCTTTCCCCTCGCTATCTTACAAAAAAAAACTTTCATCCCTTGGAAAAAAAAAAAAATCGCTTCCCTTGGACTTCAAATAGGAATTTCAAAGGATTGTGGCATGGAGTTTTAGTACATGGTAATTTTGTCAATGACATTCTGCTGTAGCATAAAAACAGCACAGATAAAACTTCTAGCACATAAATAGGTCAAGTTCTGTAACCAACTTGCGCACATGATAGCGATGAGATATGCAACTCCGTGGATTGCCCTCTTGTTTTCACTTCTGGAACGCATTTCTAGTACATCAAATTTGGCATGAGGTTTTTGTAGCTAAAATCCCCAAAGGAGCTTGATAGAATTAAGTCCCGCGTTTACTAGCGATGAGATCAGCAACTCCGCGGATTGCCCTCTTGTTTGTTCTTTTTCTGTCTTTTTTGTTGTAAGTCTGAAGCAATTGTATTTAGTTTGCAGCATAAGCAAAACATAAGCCATCTAAAACAGTGTACTGTATATTCCAGGTGACCACCCTGAAATCAATTTGAGAAAAAGTTGACTCTGCATTGTCTCTATGCTTGCCATGAGCAGGTGGGTTCTATGGGTGGGGTATATAATTCCAATGTTTGGCAATCTAGATTGTGAAACATTGTAAGAGAAACAATTCTGATATTAATTCAGCTCAACGGTTCGAATCCAACAGCTGCAAGTATTACAATTACGACTTCTTCAATCAAATTTCTGATGGTATTTGGGATAAAAATTTCACTTTATTTCATGTGAATGCTAGATCATTAGGCTGCAATTTTAATCAGCTTTTAACCACCCTGGGATCAATTAGGCATGCATTTTCTATAATTGGCATTAGTGAAACATGGTTCAATAATTCTAATACTTTACACACACTTTTCAATATCACTGGCTATAGTCTGGTACACGCATCTAGGCAGGGACGTGGTGGGGGTGTAGCTTTATATGTAAATCTCAAACTGAATTATAAAATCCTTACAGACTTAAGTATATTTAGGGAAAATATTTTTGAATCTCTTTTCATTGAAATTCAAACTGCTTTTTCGTCAGTCATTGTAGGGGTGATTTATTGTCCAAATGGAATCGGCGAAAGTGCATTTGAAATCTTCTCTGATTTATTCTTGTCTTTAAGTCATCAAAATAAGTGTTGTTTTCTTATGGGAGATTTTAATTGTAATCTTTTAAACGTGTCTGGCTATACTCGAAATCAATTTCTAAATCTTGTTTATTCTTACTCATACCGTCCACTTATAAGCCTGCCAACACGAATAACATCGCATTCTGCAACAGTCCTTGATGTAATATTTACAAATAATTTATCAATGTCGTCCATTTCGGGTATAATCATAGATGATATATCTGATCATTTCCCAGTCTTTACTCTAGCTGACATGTCGGTCACTAAAACGGAAAACAAATCCTTTCTTAAAAGGAATTTCAATCAAGCCAATGTGACATTATTTCGCTCAAAAATTGAAAATGAAACTTGGACGGAGGTTTACAATTCAGTTGATGTCAATACCGCCTTTTGTAATTTTAGCAATATATTCTGTAGTCATTTAGATAGCTCTATTCCTTGCAAAGTTCGTAGTAATAAAACAAATAGATCCCAAAATAACAATGACTGGATGACTCCTGCCATTCTTAATTCGTGTCGTACAAAAAACCGTTTGTATAAAAAATATCTCCGAAGTGGGTCTATCAACAATTTAAACGATTATAAACGTTTCCGTAATCGTCTTACTTCAGTTATCAGATTAGCCAAAAAATCATATTATACAAACCTGTTCAATAACAACAAAAATGATATTAAAGGTACTTGGCGCTCAATTAACACCTTGTTATATGGTCAGAGTACCGAATCTACACCCGAAAAAATTAGGCATAATGGTGATTATATATCTGATCCTTTTGAAGTTAGTAACACTTTCAATGATTTTTTTACTGACCTTGGGTCTGCCACTCATCAAAAGATACCACAGGTCAATGTCCACTTCCAGTCCTATTTACATAATCCTGTCACTGATTCTTTTTTTGTAAATCCTGCAACAAGAGAAGAGGTTCTCAAAATAATTTTATCTCTTAAATCCTCCGCTGCTGGTTATGACGGAATCACCGCTAGTATTATGAAACTTGTTGCCCATTCTTTGTCTATTCCTCTCGCCTATCTTTTTAATTTTTCTGTTGAGAAAGGTCATGTTCCCAATTCCTTAAAAATTGCACGTGTTGTTCCGGTCTTTAAATACGGTGATAAAGATTGTGTTAATCAGTATAGACCTATTTCTGTCCTCCCATGCTTCTCAAAAGTAATTGAAAAACTTATGTTCTCAAGATTATATTCTTATCTTGAGAAACGTAAATTAATTTACGACTATCAATTTGGTTTTCGTCCTGGCCATTCCACTGTACATGCTATTTTACACTTTACCAATAAAGTAATGGAAGCCTTCGAAAAGAATCATTTTGCTTCTGGCATATTTCTTGATCTTTCGAAAGCATTTGATACTCTTGACCATAATATTTTACTTAATAAGCTTGAGTACTACGGCGTCCGTGGTAATGTCCTGGACTGGTTTAGAAGCTACCTGACTGATCGTCATCAGTTTGTGGTTATTAATAACATTAAATCGGTCCCTAAGTCAATTACATATGGTGTCCCTCAAGGATCTATATTAGGGCCATTGCTTTTTATTATTTATGTCAACGACCTTCATACAGCCAGTGATACTTTCAGTTTAACCTCATATGCTGATGATACAAGCCTCTTTCATTCTAGCTATGACATTAAAGATCTGATACGTAATATTCAAAATGATTTTGTCTATATACAAAACTGGTTTTATGCAAACAAATTATTACTCAATGTAAAGAAGACTACTGCTATTGTATTCCGTTCACCATCCAAGTATCTCAGTGCAGACATAGACTGTGTCCACCTTTGTGGTGTTAAAGTTATTTTTTGTGATGCTACCAAATTTCTCGGCGTTTATATTGATAAGAATCTTACATGGAAAAATCACATCCAGCATGTATGTATGAAAGTCTCACAAGGTGTTGGAGTTTTAAACGGGCTTCGAGGACTGTTACCTCGCAGAATCATGGTTACCTTATATAATACCCTTATCCTTCCGTACTTTACTTATTGTAATGTCATTTGGGGTAGCACATATACTTCTAGAATTCAACCTCTTTTCATTCTTCAAAAGCGAGCTCTGCGCCACATTTGTAATGAATTCCATCTGCAATATACAAAACCTCTCTTTGCCAATCTCAATATCCTTAATATTTATGATATTAATCGTTATTATACTGGTATTTTCATATTCAACTGGTTAAGTGATTCACTCCCGTCAACATTTAAAACTTACTTTGAATTGCGTACTGGCACATATTCCTACCCCTGTCGACATCGAAACCACATAGCAATACCTTTTTTTAGACTTAGATCCTCCCAGTTTGGGATTCGGTTTAATGGTCCCAAATTATGGAACTCGGTTCCCAATGATATTCAAGAGTGTAAACTTTTAAGTACATTTAAGAAGCAATTAAAAGATCATTTTATCACCAACTACCTCTGAATAATTTTAATTCTTTGCTATCTGTTCCATTTATTTGTGTTTTTGTGTTTCTTTTTCTGTATTATATATGTGTTTTGTAGTAATTGTTTTCTGTTAATTTAAGTCTCTGTAAAGGGGTGTCAACGTACATAACCTCCGTGGAGCTTCTTGTTGTCACTCCTCAGTCTCTTCAGTACCCTGTACATACAAATAATTCATAACATATTTCTTTATATAAAAGACTGAAATAAAGTTCTATGAAATTGAAATTGAAAATTGAATTCTAGGCCTTGAATTTTGAGAAGTGTGAGTGCGATCGCACACCATCACTCACTGCAAATCACCCTCAGGAGTGTGATTTATTACACACCCAGATGAAGATTGAGAGTTCATAGAAATTTATTATCATTTCTTCAAACACCTACCACATGTCTTAAAGGTAAAGAGCAATCCCCCAAAACTTATTTTAAAGAAAAAGGTAAAGTAACACAGTTTTCATCTTATTTCACTTCAAATTATCTTTCATTACATTTTATGACCTTACTTTTGTATACTGATGGTAAACCAAGTAGTTATTTCCAGTAAATTTCTCATTTGAAGAGAAAAAACATTGTCACATTACTTCCAACAGCCAATCGTGAAACTGGACAGGCTACTACACTACTTCAATTTGGGATGATTGCTCTTGCCCTTTAATTCTCTGAGGAGTGTAATTTGTAGCACACCTGGAGAATCTAAAACATGGGGCATGCAATTCAGAAGGCATACAGTATTATAGAGTATAGGTGAAATCAACTGTTATTGAAGTTAAACATCTGTTTTACTTTTTCTCTTTATGTGTCTATTCTTTCATTGCATTTAAAGTCATGCACTATACCCTTCTTTTCTTTTGTCCTATGCTAAGATTTGGTTTATTCGATTGGCATTGCTGGTGAAACTGCGACAGTACACTACAGCTGACCAGGAAAGTCAACCATTCAAAGACCTTGATAAACCGGATCTATACTATCAGTATTACCCTGCGTTATACCCAGGCAGAAGAGGTACATATGGTATATTATGATACATCATCAGGGTCAGTGTACTTCTAGGGTTCAGTAGGAAAAATGGAAAAGCCTGGAATTTTTTAAACTCTTGAAAATTTGGTACTTGGTCTGGAAAATTTGCTGCATGGTCTTGAAATTAAAAATCTCATACATTTATTAATTGCAGTCACGTTTGGTATGTTTGAATTCTGGGTAAAAGAGTGAAAATACAGGCAATTTTGTTTTTTCTTTAATGTACAGTAATTTTTTATTTTTCAGTACTCCCTTGAAAATGTCTGGCATGTTAGTCTGAGAAAAGTCTGCAAAAGTTATGAATTTCAGTATTTGAAAAGTTCAAGAACATGTGTCTCAGCTATAAACCTTGTCAAATTCTACCCCAAATATTTGACAAATACATTGGCTTGATGCTAGCCAGTACTCAACACCCTTCAGCCTGCATCGACTGTGGTTAATACCCATACATGTTCAATTAATCCTGTACAAAATTATTGAGACACTTCTGTACCTGATGTTTAGTTTTAGCATGCCTTCCCCTCCACCACTAAATTCAATTATTAGATAAAAAAGGTGTGATTTTCATTACACAAGTATTTTTTAGGGGAGAGTCATTTATTTAAGTAGCCAGTATGGGCAGGTGGTTGCAGGAAATACATTAGTGACTTGGCCATAATTGACAGTTAGATAAATGACTCTGCCCTTACCTTCCAAATCAACACTGAGGTTGGTTGCACAGATTTGTTTGGGTTAATAAGTTAGTTTGTTAGATGGAGTTAAACAACACACAACACAAATGTGTTGTGCAAAGTGTCAACCAGATAAAAAAGGCAATGTAATGTTGGAGTTAGTGTTAATTGTAAAATGCGAAGATGGGTAACGGTAAAGAAACATCAAAAATGTCATATT
Source organism: Holothuria scabra (assembly GCA_037179385.1). Classification (NCBI taxonomy): domain Eukaryota; kingdom Metazoa; phylum Echinodermata; class Holothuroidea; order Aspidochirotida; family Holothuriidae; genus Holothuria; species Holothuria scabra. The sequence continues at coordinate 9,175,912 of CM074191.1, forward strand.
ACTGTAGGTAGGTCGGTAGGTAAAGTTCAAGTCTATCTGAATCATCATCCTCTTCTGTGTATACATATATTCGTCCCACAGACTTGTATGTGTGGACAAGGCATGTAACATATATTTCCTATCCGTATTCCTGCAATACGTGAAGTGATTTTGACCTTAGCTTGCCATATTCCGAAAATATTTCAACTTTCTTGCAAAGTCTGTTGATTTGCTTGAGCAAGTCCAAACTTTCACACAAAACCATAGCAGACATCCATCTTGGTACGCTTTTTCTCACACGTACGGTAGCGACAATCTACAGTGCAGTATGCTCTGTCCATGTATAGGAAGTCTGTGATTTGTCCCTTCTTGTTGAACATGGTGCAGTCATCCCCTTTTATGACAGGTTGGGAACACCTGGCCATATTATACAACCCTAGCCTTTGGGGGGGTAAGTTTGTCCAGACTGCAGCTCTAAGGTTTATCATGTAATGCTGTAAGGCACAGTAGTTTCACTTGAAAATGCATTCAAGTGATTTTTAAATGTAAGAGGGTGGTGTGATGTGTAAATAACCATAACGCAACTGATTCAAATGGCTTCGGAGATAGAATTTCCAGTGGTTTTGGTGGCCCTTCTGCTTAGATGGTCTTTTCCCAATTTTAAGTGGAGCAGATGGCAGAGAGTGACCTCAAAATTTGTCCTGCTTTTGTAACTTGTATATCTATACACAGAGGAGAAATATATAATATTTATATATTTATATATTATATATTATAAATTTATTTGCCATTTACCCAGGGCCCAGAATGATGAGTGCTGCCTCATGTGTCAACACCACATAGCAGAGAAACTTCTGATTTAGATAGGTACTACCATCTCATGATCTAGCAACTTAAAAGGTTTTGTCTCTGCAGATCATTGATGTTATCCATGGTTACACGTAAACCCTCTCTTAGGCCAGCAGAGTTAGGACTTCACTTAACCCCTAAAACAAAAAACATGCCTATGTCAATGTAGACAGTGTATTTCCTATAATATATAGACATATGTCAATATGTAACCCCTCCCCCCCCCCCTCAGGACCCTGGAATCATTAAACCCTGGCAACTCACCTGATTTAAGCAATTCAACTCCACTCTGGTTGGCCAGCGATGAGATGTAAAATCACTAATGTTCAAAGGCATGAATTTGCTTCTCTGTCTGTTGCCTCAAGCAATATATATTCAGTATGGACAACTTTGTCTCCGTCTTTGAGATGCATAGAACAGTACTACGCAGGTGTTCTTACCACAGGTAAACTCAAGGAGATGCTCAAAGTTCATTGTTTTACTGTCTGGGGTACAATTCGAGAACCTTTAAAGGATCTCATATCACACTTAAAGATCCTTTGCAGCTTTTTGTGATGATGTTCACTTAAACTCCTTTCATTTCATACTGTGTCTTTGTACACTTCCTTTCACTTTTACTATAGTTTAATACTTTGCACTCACACGTTTGTTTTTGCTTTGTAGGATCCATGGTTCCATTTAGCTTTCGTGTTCTTGTGGCTGAATTGCCCCAGTTTATTGGTCAGCATCAGGACAGTATGACTCGTCTTTATTCTCTCTTGACCACTTGCCAAAAGGTAAGCTCTAAAGCAAAATCCTGCAAAATTTATTCTTTTATTCACTGTCCCTTGAAGATGTGTTGTATTTTTGATTGGACCCTTGGGGATTACCATCCCTATTGGAGACTCACTTTGTTGTCTGATCTGACATATATGCCTCACCCAACCAATGTGGAATCTACTCCATTCTTTGATTTTAATTTGGCCCCCTTTTTGTATTTTCATCATGTTATGCATCTATCAGCAATATGCAGAGTGCTTATGTACTGTACTTAATCATTCATTCATCCAGGCTGTCATAAATCTTTTGATTTAAAATAGATTGAAGCAGTAAGGCTACTATTAAATCATACACCAGTACGATTCAAACATTCAGAATCAGTGGTGCTGCCTAAGGGGTGGGGGACATGTGGTTTACTTCAGTCCTGTTTTGACCAAAAAAATAAGTTTTCTTGGAAACTCATTTAGGCAAAATATATACAGTATGGTCAGAAAGTCTGGCACATTTTTTAATTAATTGATGTGAGTCTGAAATTCATTGACCCACAGCTTTGATCAACTAGTTTTCTCCATTGTGAACTTCAATTAGAGTATGGTCAGTTATGTCAGTCCCGGATGCCCCCTAGTTTTAAACGCATTTACCCATTCATCATGTCCCTTATTCTCTTTGTGTCCTTTAGAAGAATTTCTTTTGTATCATTTAATGGATCATCAACAAATGTAAAAACTAGTGGTACTACAATTTCTTGGGATCTGGGAGGTATTTTCAGTCAAAAAATTTTGGGTGCACCCTGCACAGGGTGCTCAGTGTTGATAGTCTTACCACAGGTTTGAGTGTTGGGGTTGGGGCTAAATGCACAGACTTGGTCATATTTTTGTGACATATGCAACTGTAGCCTTGAAGTAATAAATCTGGGCTCAAGGATCAAACTCTCAGCTTCATGTGTACCACAACATATTGTAACAGAGAAGCTTTGTATTCAGGGACAGTGCTACCCATGACCTGAAATTCCAGAGCTCTGCAGACTACTGACCTCTACATCCATGATTACACTGAGCAGCTGTCTTTGTAGGACTTTTAGTATTTGATCTGAAGAAATTTTTGTTGCAGCATCAAATATTGCACTAATTTGCATCTAGACACTGGTAAAAAAAAAATCTGCTGGGGAGAGGGTGTCCAGGCACCATAAACCGCTTCCTGAGGACAGATCCATATGTGTCTTTTCTGAAGCAAATGATTTTCGTGTTGGTTGGAAGTCAGCAATTTTAGCTTCATGCCTGTCAGTACCTGGCAATCTTAGTGCAGGTTAGGCCCAACCTGATCAGATCACTTTACAAGTCACCATTATCACACTCAGCAAGTTTTGATATGCCGTTCTGAATATGTTTTGTTGTTGTATACAATGTTAAGAAGAAAATGCGCTTTGCCCATGGACTACACCAGAAGTAAGGAGATAGATTATGGGTTCTTCAAGTTCAGCTTTAATTTTATTTACTATACATAGATGAAATATAGCAAAAGAAGCTCTTGTTCTCTTTTTGGAGAGTACAGGTTTTAACTTATTTCATAAGAACAATGTATGAAAGAAAGCTCATAAATTAATCACTTACCAAAGCTGGTAATTTAGCTTAAGTATTGTGTCACAATATTATTTTCTCCTTTGTTGACAGATTGTTACCAATCTAACTGGAGGTTTTGATGAATATGGAGACAAATGTGGGTTATCAGATGAATACTTGAATGGTAAGATAATTTTTCGTGTACTTATCCCTCCATGAGGAAAAATTGCCTTTGTTAAAATTAGTCCTTGCTACCACAGATTACATGGAAAAACTGATGTTAAGCACATTGTTTTCCCTAGTTAATGTGTGAAGCAAAGCCAGTGTTTATCATAAAGCTTAGACAGACATCTGTTCGAGCAGTATTGTGATCCCCTACCATGTGTTTGGTCAAGCCTTTTGAGCATCCACCTCTCACGCAAAAGGCCTGGGTTAGATTTCCATTTCAAGTCATACCAAAGACTCTAAAAATGGAACACTTGAGGGCTGCTGAGTGTTGATCCCCTGCATGAGCAATGGAGTAGTGAAAACAAGCCAGTGAGCCACAACTGGAAAAAAAGGCCATGGCTGGCTTGACTTGAACCAATAGGTTGTAAAACTGGGCTGTAAAACCCCATCTAATGAACTAACCCTACCATTGTTCATCCTTTCTGTCCACAATATCTGTCCACAATTGCCTTTAATGCTCTTAAGTGCTTACTAATTGACATCTTTTAACCAAACATAGACACATTGGTTGTTGAACATTGGGCTTCTTGTCATGATCAAGGAGCTGAGGTCAAAGGTCATCTAGTGATCCTTAAAGTCTATCATGTGAATCTTCAGAACACATATCCTCTCACAAATAGTGCTGTGTATCCTCAAGAGTTGGTCATGATATCTCTTACATAGTAATACAAGGATTTGTGTTGCAAGGGTCATACAAAGTCATTAGAGATCAAAATATTTTGAAATGCCATTTTCTCCCAAGTACATTTCACAAGTGTCTTCAAAATTGCTGAGAATCGTAACTTCTCCAATTTGGGATGAAGAAGAATTGTGATACCTTCCTTGTGCCACCCCTTTCATGCTGCTAGAATCGGATAGGACATTTTAGCCATATATTACCTGAGAAAAAGGCATTTTCACAGGTGAAGCTTATTTCTACAATTGCATCAGTTAATCCCTTTTACAAACAACCTTGCTCTATTGGCCAAACAGTATTTAAAAGGGTACAAACCCCTTTAACTTTACTGATCTCAAGACACCTGAACAGGAAGTTCTCTGATAGATTCTGGGTTAAGAGTGGTCAACTAGAGATGGCTAAAACTTGCTATTTGTTTCTAGCATGTTACTTTTACCAGTTTCACAAAATCAGTTACTACATAGTTTTCCTAGTACCACACTTCTTCAAGATAGTCTGTGTACAAGATGTCAGTCCTGTGAAGCTGTTTTTAAGTTAGTTTAAAGGGAGCTGTTGAATATATATTTTGAAAACTGTATGTACCCCTCTGCTTTGGGGGCAATAATTTTAAGAGGTTAAGCACAGCTGCCATGTCTACAGTCCATGGTACAGCATTATCATTTGATGGACAAGACAGTCTTTTGGGCTCTTCTCAAGAAAAGTTGAAAGACATGAATATGTTGTCTCTAGGTGCATGGTGTTAAGAGTTATATCAAATGTGAAAGGTCAAGGTCATTTGAAGTTTACTGTGCTTTACCCTTTTTTTTTGGGGGGGGGAGGGGGGCTGGGAATTCATAATCTCTTGTGGCAATGAATCTTTCTAATCATTCAAATGTTACATATTTCATAAACATTTTTCTTTTCACAGCCTCCCTCCTTTTGTGGAAGCACAGGACAAATCGAGTACAGTACTCCATTGGAAACTGTCTCCTTGCTTTGAAGGTTTGAGTTTTAGGTTGATTTTAAATTTTTAAACTATTGCAGGGATTTAAAGTGGCATTTCATGTATAAAGTCATAGAATTAAATTATTGCATTGTGTGTCTCTCATGGTTCATAGCTGTCATGCACTTAATCTTAAAAATGGAACCTACTGTCTATCGATGCTTAGCATTAATAATGTAGTAAGAAAAACAAACCAAATGAGTCACATCTGGAAAAAAAGTGCTGTGCTGACCCAACTTTAACCAGTTGGTTAGAAAATGAGCAAGTCCATCTGACTAACTCGTTCTTACAAATGGACAATAATGAATTGTATGTTGCTATAGTCATATCATTTGTGTACAATTTAATGAACTAATATCTAAACTATGTGTGGATACTACATCAGTGACAGTGAACTGTGTGAAGGTGATAGATGACTTTATCATGGAGAAAATGCTTTACAGCAATAAAAACATGAGTAGTGGTGATCATGCACTTTATTTGAGGTTAGTTAGTTAGTTAGTTAGATGGAGTTTAACAGCCCAATTTCCAACCAATCGGTTCAAGTCTAGCCAGCTACAGCCTTTTATCCATTCAATTGTGGCTCACTGGCATGTTTTCCCTACTCTGTTGCTTATGCAGAGCATCACGCACAACAGCAGTAAGTTCCATTTTTAGAGTCTTTGGTGTGACATGACCTGGGAATAGAACCTGTTCCTTCCATGTCTGAGGCAGATTCTCTTACCGTTAGACCAAGCACACATTCCTTCATTTGTGGTGCCATCAGGCCAACATGCCACACCTCTGAAGCTATTTCTACCTGCCTCCAGAATTATTGTATTTATATAAATTGTTTCTGTGACCGACTGCATGTTCAAATGGTTAGAGCATCCGACAAGCAGTCAGGAGGTTTGGAGTCAGAGCTCTGGCTGGGTTAAATAGAAGACTTTACAATGGAACCTACAGCCATTGTGCTTGGTGCTCAGCATAATAAACAATGGTGTAGGGAAAAGAGCCAGTGAGCCACAACTGGAAAGAAATGCCATGTCCAGCCTAACTTAAACCAATTGGTCAGTACCTGAGCCTTAAATCTCCATTTACTTATCATAAATCTCTAGAGCTAATCTTTTGATGCTACCAAGTGATGACCACATATTTGTCAGCCATTACATGTTGGGACTACCAGCCTTGAAATTCCTGATTCCTGTTTTTACCTGTCCCATAAATTTCTTCAGGCAATCTAAAAACCGTAAAACAGGTTTTGAATCAGAGGAAGCTATCATGATGGTTACAGCCTGGGAGATGAAACAAATGAGAAGATAAATGCTAATGACTACCAGCAATGGCATATAAATTTCTTCATCATTTGGCTTTTTGGCATCATATTATAAGACGATGGTGGTAATTTCCATAAAATTTGAGATCATTTAAGGTTTTTTCCCTTTTTTGGTTCCTTGCGGTAGCAAAGGAACCTATGTAGTCAGGTTGGTGTGTGTGTATATGTGTGAGCTTGTAAACGATACCTTGCCGGGTACAGGCTGCCTGCGAGAGCTGAAGCCTAGCACGTCTTTCCTCGCTCACGCGGAGCTCATTACTGGCGTAGCTACCCAAAAATTCGGACACTGCAATGGGCTCTGTCACGTGATATGCAAGAGCCCGCCCTTGCTCACGGCATTTATGTGCCGTGTGACTTAAAAGGCGAAAGGGGAATTCCGACCATTTCCTTACGGGGAACAGTTCTGTGTACCCCGTATGGCATTGAATACGGGTATGTCCTGTGTGTGCGTGTGTGACATTTGTTTCGGTACACGCTAACTCAACAAGGGAAGGTTGGATGGAACTGGGATTTGGTGCATAGATTGGTTATAGGGAGAAGGTGTACCCTATTCTTTTTGGTGGAGGTCAAAGGTCATTTGGGGTCACCATAGGTCAAAAACTAAAAACCTTCTCAACACAATATTTCAAGGTAGGAATCTTGGATAGATGCCATACTTGGTGCGTTTTTGGTTCCTTGCGGTAGCAAAGGAACCTATGTAGTCAGGTTGGCGTGTGTGTGTGTGTGCGTGTGTGTGTGTGTGTGTGTGTGTGTGTGTGTGTGACACTTGCTTCGGTACGCTCTAACTCAACAAGGGAAGGTTGGATGGAACTTGGATTTGGTACATAGATTCGTCATAGGGAGAAGGTGTGCCCTATCGTTTTTGGTGGAGGTCAAAGGTCATTTGGGGTCACCAGAGGTCAAAAACTAAAAACCTCAACAGGATATTTCTAGTTAGGAAACTTGGATAGATGTCATACTTGGTGTGTGGATGTGTTATGGTGTAAGGATGAAATTGGATATGTTCTGTGAAGGTCAAAGGGTCGTCTGAGGTCAACAGGGGTCAAACACCGAAAAATGGTTTAACACAGTATTTTAAGGTAGAAAGGACAGATTTCAAAGCAATATGTGTTTGGTTAAGGTCAAAGGTCATCAAGGTCACTGGAGGTCAACTGCTGGAAATGTTATTTAGAAAATCTTGTAAGCTAGATAAAGATAGTTTCAATAGATTTTTTATCTCACCTGGTTTTGCATGCTTACACACCCAAACACCTTAGAAATTTGTCCTTTATGTTCGTTCAGTAATGATTCCTTTGGGTTGTACACATATCTTGGATCATTCAAAGTTTTAAGAGGGCAATAACTGAAATCTGTAGATTTCACTGAGCACAGGTCACTCTGCATTAAACTGGTCTCTCTGCCAGTGGAAGCAATGCATGGATTCTGCAATATGTCTCTTTAATACTGCTGTGCTCTGTGGGGTAACCACATCCTCATTCTATTATCACACTTCATTAATCACTTGCTTTCTGTGTGACTGCTGAATAAACCCTGTTTTCTGTGTAGAGGTAGCAAACAGGACAAGTGGTAGATTGTTTTAAAGTAACAGCAAGTTTTATTTCAGAGCAGGTAAAAATAACTTGTGAGAGAAATACAACCTTTGGGGTGTTTTTCTCTCTCTGACCACATTGTGTATCATTTATTGGTGATAATATCAAATTTGATTATAAGCATAAATACATATGGAAATGAGGTAGTGTTTTTGAAGGATTACCAAGCATTACAAAAGTTGAATGTCAGTAAGGCCACAGAAATTTAATCTTTGATTTCATGTAAAATTAGTTCTAAAATACCACTTGTGAAGATGTTACAAACATTGAGTACAGTATGAACTTTTGCTTAGCTCTATTTCACAGACTGGCTGTACAGTTCTCATAATATCCGGCAAGGAACCACAGTGCCCATTGGGCTCTTGTTGTGTTATGACGTAAGGATGAAATCAAATATGTTTGGTGAAGGTCAAGGGGTCATCTGGGGTCACCAGGGGTCAAACACTGAAAAACATTTTAACACAGTATTTTAAGGTTGAAAGGACAGATTTCAAATCAATCTGTGTTTGGTTAAGGTCAAAGGTCATCAAGGTCACTGGAGGTCAACCACTGGAAATGTTATTTAAAAGATCTTGTGAGCTAGAAAAAGATAGCTTCAATAGATTTTTTATCTCACCTGGTTTTGCATGCTTACACACCCAAACACTTTAGAAATTTGGCTTTTACATTCGTTCAGTAAAGATTCCTTCAGGTTGTAAACAGATTTTGGATCATTCAAAGTTGTAAGAGGGCATTAACTAAAATCTGTAGAAGAATAAATACATATGGAAATGAAGAAATGGTTTTGAAGCATCACCAAGCATTATATAAGTTGAATGTAAGTAAGGCCACAAAAATTTAATCATTGATTTCATGTAATATTAGTACTAAAATACTCCTTGTGAAGATGTTACAAACATTGAGTATGAGCTTTTGCTTAGCTCTATTTGGAGACTGGCTATACAGTTCTTATAATATCCAGCAAGGAACCACAGTGTCCATTGGGCTCTTGTTTTTTGAAGGGGGGGGGGGGGAGGGAGAGAGGTGTAAGTGGTTATTAAATTTTGAAAGTTAAATGAAGTCCCTCCGCATATGTTGCATCCATTGAGCTGTCCATTGCCTGCTGTTGAAAAAAATGCCCATTGTTGGTTTAGTGAAAAGTTCAGCAGTGATTTTCTTTTTCTCAATTTAGGATTACTATCAGTCAATCAAAGTATTTGAATCTCTTGCCTCTGAAGACATCACAAACAGTCAGAAAATAAGATCCCTTATTGGAAGAATTTACTTGCAGGTAGGGTGCATGGTCTTTCCTTTGGAATATGTTTGTTCTCATTCTTGCTTTTACGTACTCACTTCTCAGCAACAAGGTTATAGATATGCTATAAATATTATTCAAATTTTTGTAATGATAATGTGTAAGATTTTGTCAGGGTTTGGAAAGTCAGATACCTGGAAAAGTAATGAAGAGTGGGAAATAATTTCAAGGCATGAAAAACTTTGAAAATTCAGGGACAAATGTTGTGAAGTCATAGAAGAGTCAAAGAAATTTTCACAAAGGGGCATTGTTACATTCTCAATGTGGAACACCACAATATATTCTCCATTTTAAATATCAAAATTAATTGTTCTTGCCACTTCATTTTGGATGTAATTTAATGTAAGATGTGACGAGGAAGGTCATGGAAATTCTTTATTTGGTCATGGAAAAGTCATGGAAAATCATGGAACTTGACTTCCCAAAAAGTGCAGGAACCCTGCTTTAGTGTATGTTTAATTTAAAGGTCACAGTAATTGTTTAATGTGTTGGTATGCAGTTGTTCAAACTACTGAAATGTAATTATTTTTCAGAGTTACTCTTTTGTAGATCTTTGCTGTTTTTCTGATTTAAGAGAGCATTGTGGACTGATGGCTAAGGTGTAGGAGTTGCTATCCAAGGGTTGCTAATTCCAGTCCTGCTGTATTTGTAATTATGCTTTCTTTTTGGGAAAGATGCTTTATTTCTATTGGTTCTCTCCAGCCAGGTGTTAAATTGGTATCTTTGAGGTAGCTTTTATCAACTTAGTGCTGATATAGCTGCAGCCTACTCTACTAGAGGGATCCTATTGCTCTAGGATGAATTGCTGTTGAACAGGGATATTTGTGTGAAGTGATTTGAGCACAGAGTCATTGGTGAAGATGTGCCATGTACAAAAAACAGATATTGTTTCTAACATAAAGTTGGATTCTCACTGACATTAATGAATGTATGAAATGGTGAATTATGTACAGTTTTGTAATCAAAGCTGCAGTGATGGCATTGCTACAGACTTGCCCGCTGAGCCAGCCATACACCAGTATAGTTCACTATGCAATAGACCACCTATACATCATAGTATATATTGATATAGTACCACAATCTTGTCGTTGCAGCTTGGTGACCTGAAATCTGCTCAAGAATTATTTAACCATTTAGAACATGAATCCAGACCAGATGATGAAATTGGAAGGATCCAAAATCTCATGAACAAGTGAGTTTCCTGTTTCATTCAAATTTTCAGATAAGATTTAAAAAGATGACATTTTTAGTGAGGATGTAGTTTAATTGGGCCAGTGGGTATCCATCCTACACCTGAGAGTGTTTTAAATTACCCATAAGGGGTCATTTCAAAACTCACCGCTGCGGTGAGCACCGGCCAACGGAGTTGCCGCCGATGTCATGAATATTCTAAATGACGCAACTGTGCAAGCTCCGAAGTATCCCGAAAATTAAGTAGCAGCCAACTGAGGGGCTTTTGTCCACTTGCACAAAAGAACGTCTGCACTGAATAGAACGGCTTATCATGCAATGAATAAGTCCTCTCAACTTACGCCTATTGTGTTCAGTAAGACTTAATCCGGTTTTGCTATGCAATTAAGCCTGTTGAAGTTCAAGTGTATTTCCTTTTTATACAAAGGGAATAAATCATTGTAATTTCACGTTTTGACTCACTTGTTTCACGTCCTTGTTCAGTTTGTATTGTACTGTCATCGCTATGCAGTTTATTACCGCTGAAAAAAGATATTCAGTTTAAAATATGTCCAGGCGCTACTACGAAATTATCGAACATGAGACTTAGATGCATGGGCGGGACAGCTATCTCAATGTGCCCCGGTATGTTATGACGAGGGCTAGGAGTATACAAGTGCTGCCACTGTACTGCTGCAAGTTTCTTTGAGCCTATCATGTTCTTCTCTATGTAAAACATGTCTCAGCTTGTTTGCCTTGCAAAGCACAGAAACAGAATTTGGAGCAAGATAATACCGGCTGCGATTTTAGCTTTGGCTTAAAGGCATGAGTTTTTTCAAATATATACTGAACATAGCACTGAATACTGTCATTTCTGCCGTGGAGCAGGGTATTATTGCTGGACATCAACGTGTTTCATACCCTTTTCGATACATCTCGAACCTATCTCGCATGGAATAGAAAAGAAACTTTGGGGTTGTTGAAATTGTTTGACACACTTGTAAGTGATACTACAGGCCTCTGAGCATTAGAAATGTCAGTATTGCACATGCAATATTTGAACCGACGGAAGAATTGGATTTGGTGGGAATGTGGATTACCCCTTTCTAACAATATTTTCATTTCTTTTTCGGGGGGGGGGGGGGTTCGATTGCAGTATGACCGGGACCAAGGTCTGATGTATTGTTATCGCATCTTGTTATCTGTACTAGGCTGTGTCTTCTGTATAGCCGAAGGATGCACAACATGGAAGTTGGAATATAGTTGGTTTAATTTTAACTCTGTTTTGGAGGGATAAGGCCCTTTGAATTCCTTCTTTCATTTCATATCTTCGTCCTTCCCAGCTGGAAAGTTTAGTAATAATTTAAGACTTTGTTGAGCATTAGATTAGGCCTATATATGCAGAAGTTTGAACCAACTGGGGTCTACCCAAAGTTCCCGGGGTTCAATGTTCATTATGTTCCCATGGTTCGATGTTCCCCGTTTTCGTATACCTCTGTCTGATTTGATGTTGTTTACTAGGTTCATTATTCCCAGGGTTCAATGTTCCCAAAAGTAACGATTTTCCCAAGATTCAGAAACACTGAACCTCGGTAACGGCAAACCTTGGGAACATTGACATAACCCCCGAACCAACCCCCTAAAGACTGTAAAGTCATGACAATATGTTGCAATGGCACCATCTAACACTAATATATATGGGAGAATTTTGTAAGTTTTCACCTGCTGCAGATACCGGCCCGCTAGTAAAAGATGCTACTGCATGTTTTATATCATGTTCTAGAACAATAAAATATTGGTAGGAGCTTAAGAGTAACAGTAAGAAAGAAAACATTCACCGCCGCACAGCTAAATTTCCCAGTAAGGATATTACAGAGAAACATACCAGTATGTGTAGGATAGGTTTACAATGTACATATGTGCTACACGTTAGGCAATGGCAAAAGTGTCAAGACATGCTGAAGAAAATTACATCGTAGAGATAAGCTTTACACCTAAAGCTCACAAAAGTATTGCAGATTGTCGTATGAGGTTCTTTTACACATGCCTTGTAAATATTTTTGATGTTCTTGGCCTAGTGGATTTTTCTTGACCCCCTTCATTAGGCCTACTCGACCCTGCAATGTGAAAGGAATGTACTGTTGACTAGCACAAACATATGCAGAAAGTACTAGCACACTTCCTCAAACGAACCATACCCTTTCGACGTAAATTTCTCAGTGTTAGGGAGCTAGACCCTTTGAGTTTTTAATTTTTCCTAATGTCAAGAATTGTCAGAATATCGTCAATCATTTATTTAATTTTTCACATATATCAATTCATATGGCAAACTTATTTTACGAGGTTCCATTGTCGAAATTTGCCAGATCCTCGAGGTAGCTGTACACCCTGAAGTTGCATTGAATTTTTGCCCAGGCGGCCGATGTTTTTGTGCGGGCGGGTATAAATTTAAGAGCGGGCGCTACTTTAGCTTTTCAGATTTAGCTGGTGGAGAACACTAGAATCATGTCAAAATATTTGAGAAATAGCTTATTGCTTGATCAAATATTTCAGTTCGACCGATCATCTGTTACATAATCGGCAGCGGGCCGATAATTCCATGATCGGTATAAGTTTTTGGCATTAGTAAAATTCTGCCATTCAACCGATCATACCACAGATTGTTTGCAAACTTTAAAAGTGGTTCAAATTTGCTTGAAACTTGCTGTTAATTTCGTTATAATTCCCGAAGATATACAGTCCTTTAGGGTTCCCGCCAAAAAGGCATCCATTGATAAGCACAAATATTATTTCACCCGTACCACTGGGGTGATACAGAAGTAGTTCATTGGTTACTTTCTCCTGCTGTCCTACACCCCTGTATTATTATTTGCAATTATTATTTGTGTTCAACTGATTTGCTGCAACTCTCGGCGGTACAAATAGACCCTGGGCCACTGGATCAAATTCAACTTAAAAATAGATTTTCGTGATCACCGTTCAGGGAGGGATGCATGCCTATGAAACTATGAAACACTTTGCAAACGCTTAATCACGAAGTGATACAAAAATCTTTGTAATATAGCAACTGGGGCCCTCTTTGTCCCTAAAATGCCCATTAAGTTCCCTTATCCGGATTAAGCCCACCCCCACCCAAAAGAAAAATCTTGTCTCTAGAACTGTCCCTGGAAATACCAAACTAAGCCCCGCTGATATGTATTACTGAACAAACTAATTAACTAACGCTGGAATAAATTTATGTTGGTCGACCTACGTAATTATTTACACTTCATTTTTATTGTTTAATATTTATTTACCGGTATCGTATGTTGGCTATGTTTATTTGAATATTACAGGTTGATACCGCGTACTGTTGCGGGAAAATAATAACTATACAGGAAAAAAGGAAAAAAGAAACGGTACCTTGGTGTAACACAGAACCACAGTGAGACAAAACTCTCGCACTAAAAACATATCGGTAATAGCAATCCACTATCACCGGGCCTCGCAAAATATTTTGTGAACAAGTTATATTATACAGCTAGAGAATGCAAGCTTCCATGAAAATCACACATGATGGGATGGGGGGATAGGATGCATTACACTGTAATAGCTGACTCTCAGGGGTTATAAACGCTGTGTTTGGCATTAACAAGGACCTGCGATGAAGGCCTTCATTGAGTTACATGTACCGCTCAGTGTTATGTGCAATGCTACCGATAGTGTTTTCGCCGTTTCACTCAATGTTCACCCTCCAAATACTTTCACTCTGTAATACAACTCAGAAAAGTGCCCACTTTATTGGTTAAGGCATTTGTAGCCTTGAAGGCTTATAGCATGTCGTATCTGGAGGTTCTCTTCATGCCCGACTTAGCGCAGTCAATGTGCTTAGTCTGTAGTTTAATCACCGCTTGTCATTACGTGTAGTGACTGCGTAATGAACCTTTCGTATAGTCTGCCACGAAGGCAAATAGGTGAGCCTAAAGTATGGTTCGGCATTAGAAATTAAGTTTCTAAAATCATTGGTGTTAATTAAGGTACCAGATTTGAGAGTGTGAAAAGATACTGGTTTTTCTGTGTAATTCTTTTACGTAAATCCTACAAAGATGGAGCCTTCCCGTTTTGGCGGTCACGAAACTGCACAATTTTAAGGTTTGACCACCCGTCTAAAACTGTTCTTCACAAACAACAACAGCAGTACCGACTACCAAGCAGCCCAGTTTGATCGTATTTTTAAGTCTCCAAGCTTACAATACATATATCTGTGCATGTTTTGAACATAGCAACCAGACACAAAGAAAATTCGGTGATCATTATCCGGCATGAATTAAGCCATGCATTCTCTTCTCTGCATACCTTTCGTTATTTACGGTAGGTCTTTTGCAATGTTGTCATGTGACGTCATTGCAAACGAAAACAGTGAAGCATGTGATCTCGTACAGTGAACTTTTTCGCACACGCACGTAGTAGACTTACGTGAGTATCCGTTTTTTACCGCCAAAAAGGGATGCGTGTTTTGCTGAGTGACATCATGTGGATAAGATCCAATGCTAAATTTAAATTGCCCCAGCATCGTGATTGGTTCAATTGGGTTGATGCTTATCAGCCAATCACAACTTGCGCCATCGCCTATGCAATTTGGTGTGTGAAAATCCCAGGCCCCGAAACGAATTTCCCATTGAGTTTGTGTTACGACGATCGCACTTCGTAAGTTCATATATGCTAGCACCGTCGGTCAAAAGAGCCGGCCGATCTGCGTGCTATTAATCAAGACATGGCTAATCTCGAATCTGTATTGGTGAGCCCATTGCCGATTATCGTATTCCACCTTTTGTATTTTAGTGAATTTCTTTTCAAATATGGATTAATGTGATCGATGTAAATGATTTTCAGTTTCGTTCAAGTAAAAAGCAGCTGCAATAAAAATGCTTTAAACCATTGCCTGACAGTCCAAAATGTAATTTAACCAGCTAGAAATACAGCAGTGATCAATACAGTGTCACTGTACTAAAGGCCGAAGCCACAAATTCCTTGAACCTGCTCGAACGAACCTGCAACCAACGAATACACGTTCAGACCACACTGTAGCAAACTGCATACAACATGTATGCAGCACTCATCTGCATAGATACATTACATTACTACATGCCAAGCCGATGAATTCCTTCTTGTCGAAACGCAAACGGCGTCGGGTTTTGCATCCCAAGGGTGCAAGTTTTATTTGTTATTCTTATTGTATAACATAGTTTAGGTAACATTCAACATGGAAGTTTACGTGAAGCAGGAACGGTCAAGCTTTAGTAGGACTTTTCTGCAGTTAAAATTTTTAAGTTTTATTTTAGTCACTGGTAAATTGCTGCTAATTTAGGCCGAATCCAGTTCTAACATACTAAGTGATTGCCACAACGCTCTATTGATTGTTTCTGCTACTAGTAAACTTGTCCCATTGTTACTCTAAATCGGATTAAGTTCAAGCTGAAGTCTGTGGTGGAATATTCGGAAGGGCTCGTGAACGAGCACTTGGTCTCTTCTCTGATAATGAGACACGCATGAGTGCACACCTGCCGTGCTCTACTGCAGCACACTGCTGCGGCGAGTTTTGAAAAGACCCCTAAAACTATAATGACCTGCAGGATAAACCTACAATTTATTATGACCAATTAAGTTTCTCAAGATTTACCATGAACTACTTTTCTGCATGAATTAGTCAAGGTTTTACACCTCAGTTTGTGACCAACTACTTCTCTGTGACCTTAAATACATTCAAAATGAACCCAGAGCAGCTCTAAAACACTTTGGATGATTCTATGTTCCACCTACTTTAATTCAGTGAGGATTATTTCTTTAAGATCTCCAGTCTTTCTTACTTCTTCTTTCCCATATAAGTGTTGTTTACCAGCATTTTGATTGCTAAAGCTGCAACAGGGCTAGGGAGATCATTTCTGTGAAGTGGTAAATATCCATTTTCTCTTTTTCAAGTACAGAAAAGGGTTCATTTCCTGAAAATATCTTTATCTCCCAACTTTTTGTTTTGTTTTAATTCATGAAATTATGTGGAGAGTGCTTGTGACAATTTATATTGTTTTTACTTGCAGGGGATTCCTTCGAATGGCACAAAATATGTACCCAGATGCACATATACAGTTTAGTGAAGTTTTAAAGATCAACCAAGCCCACTTCACAGTAAGTAAATCACCTTGCAGGGACAGATTTAGAGGGGAACTAACCCAGTGTGACCCCCCCCCCCTCCAAAAAAAACGCTCATTCATTTCTATTCATTTCATAGATGGGACATATTGCCTTCTCGTTTGCACATCATGTTGTACAGTCTTAAATTGTTCCAAAATAATAGATTATTTCAAGGTACACAGTTTCATATTTTGGGATAAAGTGCAAAGATGTGGATATCTGTGGTCTAAACTGCAGGATGTACAAGGCAGGTCAGCCTTTTATGTTATCAAATGCAAATTTTGTTTGCAATTTTACTCAAATTTAATGGTATACATGGAAATAAGAATAGCTTGTTTCACAGTTAAAGAGTTAAATATTTTTAGTCTCTAGAATCTATCTCACAGTTAAACAGCATCAGTAGAGCAACAGTTAAACAGCATCAGTAGAGCAACAGTTAAACAGCATCAGTAGAGCAACAGTTAAACAGCATCAGTAGAGCAACAGTTAAACAGCATCAGTAGAGCAACAGTTAAACAGCATCAGTAGAGCAACAGTTAAACAGCATCAGTAGAGCAACAGTTAAACAGCATCAGTAGATCAACAGTTAAACAGCATCAGTAGAGCAACAGTTAAACAGCATCAGTAGAGCAACAGTTAAACAGCATCAGTAGAGCAACAGTTAAACAGCATCAGTAGAGCAACAGTTAAACAGCATCAGTAGAGCAACAGTTAAACAGCATCAGTAGAGCAACAGTTAAACAGCATCAGTAGATCAACAGTTAAACAGCATCAGTAGAGCAACAGTTAAACAGCATCAGTAGAGCAACAGTTAAACAGCATCAGTAGAGCAACAGTTAAACAGCATCAGTAGAGCAACAGTTAAACAGCATCAGTAGAGCAACAGTTAAACAGCATCAGTAGAGCAACAGTTAAACAGCATCAGTAGAGCAACAGTTAAACAGCATCAGTAGAGCAACAGTTAAACAGCATCAGTAGAGCAACAGTTAAACAGCATCAGTAGAGCAACAGTTAAACAGCATCAGTAGAGCAACAGTTAAACAGCATCAGTAGAGCAACAGTTAAACAGCATCAGTAGAGCAACAGTTAAACAGCATCAGTAGAGCAACAGTTAAACAGCATCAGTAGAGCAACAGTTAAACAGCATCAGTAGAGCAACAGTTAAACAGCATCAGTAGAGCAACAGTTGAGACTTGAAATGTCAATTGTTTCATATTTTCTTTGGATGGCAGTAATAACAATATATTTCATACTGGTAAAACCCCCTTAGCTACTTTTCAAATTTGGTACCCGTCATAGCAGGAACTTGGCAGAAATGGATGGATTAAGATGGATTAAGTCAAGTTCAATGGAGTATTGTGTGTGCATTGATCCATGAAGCTGCTCAGGAAATGTCCAGTGACTGGTACAACATAGGTGTTGTGATTGTATTCTTCTATGACACTAAACACAAAAGCAGTGATGGCTGTCAGGATTTATCTTTTTTTCTTGGGTACTTCAAATTTTTCAAATAAGCTAAGGGTAGGTTCCTCTCATGTTTACAGCTCTTTGAAAATGATAGAGACATGTATGAAGTAATTTCAAATATTGTTGCATTTGTTTGCAGGCCATTAACAACATCTCTGTGTGTCTACTATACATGGGAAAGCTGAAAAGTGCATTGACATTATTAGAAAATCTGGTAAATCAAGATCCTGAGAAGTACCTGGATGAGTCTATACTGTTTAACTTGTGTACATTGTATGAACTTGAGTCATCCAAGAGTGCTACCAAAAAACAAAATTTACTTTGTTTAGCTGCAAAATACAGAGGTGATGGATTTAGTACAAGTTGTTTAAAGATAGCTTGAACATGTTTGACATGTGTATCAGATTTGTAACTATGTGGAATAAATTGTTTCTGTGACGTGTTACTAAAGCAAAACAGGCCTTAAAGGACAGTTGTTTTATGATGCTGAGAACCACCAATATGGGAGAAGCTCATGGCTTATGAATAACAACCAACTTTGCAGTGGTTAGCTAACCAACTAGTCATTATGGATAAATAGTGGTTCCTTTTGAAAGACAATTCAGATGGAAAAGAATAGATTGCTCTTGGATAAAAAACCAAAACTTCTTTGACTGGGCTGCAGGTCAAAGATAAAGACAAATTCAGAGAGCAAGTGATGGTCTCATTTCAGTTGGCCATAACTGGGGTCTATCAACTTTTAATCTTTCAGTTTCCTTGCTCACTTGTATCATGAATGGTTGTACACTAAACTGTATCTTGATTCCTTCAATTTTACTTAAAAAGAGGGTTTGATATTCATGTACACAATACACAATTTCCAAGGTGGTGTTTCCTTGCACACTTTACATTATGTCCAGTAGTACCATGGAATGTCGAAAAAGAAACGATTATAATTTTGATGGAATTTCATCAAGATCTTTTGTGGCAGAGGGTCTCCCTACCAGTGGCAGAGCATCCCTACAGCTAGGGATATATGGCAAGGGGATCCTCCTGTCCTCTCCATAGCAGACCAAAACTGCCTGCCAAATGCTGTTTCTAGGTTTGTAAGTGTCCTATCAGTCCAAATACCTGTATGCTAGATCTGCCACTGGGTCATACCTGAATGGGTCAGGCTCACATTTGATGATGATGGAGTGTTCGTCTTATCACTTGAATGTGCTTTGTTTTGAATGCTTCACATTGGATTCACACTTGGATTGTAAGACGGGGTTTAGTGGTAAATGAAGAAAATGACTACACATCAACACAAACTCTGCATGTTTTATCACAATATATGTTATAAATGTGGTGGAAAGTTGTATACAACTTTCCACCACATTTATAACATATATTGTGATACATTTTTGTATATAACTTAAAAAGTCAGTAAGGAGTTAACAGTGTATCTCTTGGCATAGTCTCTGACATTTTTTTCAATTACTTAGCAAAATTTACAGTTGCTTTGGGTTACAATCAGTGCTAACGACAGCATAGGACATATATGGTTAGTCAATATTTACCTGAACATGTCATCCCTTTAACTGGTTCATGGTGACTTCTGGGGGGATTTTTAAAATTTACTAGAATGTAAGAGTTGCATCTACTGCTTACATGATTTGAGAGGTTTTCCTGGATTTTCTTGAAATATTGAACCATTTTTGGTTTCCATGAAAAGAGAAACCTATGCATTCATGGTGGCGTGTGTGTGTATGTTTGTGTGTATGTGCATGTGTGCGTGAGCTTGTGAACGATACCTTGCTGGTATAGGCCGCTCACGAGAGCGAAGCCTTGCACGTCTTTCCTCGCTCACGTGGAGCTCGTAACTGGCGTAGCTACCCGAAAATTGGGACACTGCGATGAGCTCTGTCACGTGATATGCAAGCGCCCGCCCTCGCTGGCGGTATTCACGTGCCGCATGACATAAACGGCTAAAAGGGAATTCCGACCGTTTCCTTAAGGGGAACAGTTCCATGTACCCCATAAGGCATTGAATACGGGTATGCCCTGTATGTGTGTGTGTTTGTGACACTTTGCTTGTTTACACAATATCTTGAGAAGGGAAGATCTGAGAGTTCTCAAACTTGGTACACAGATACCCCATACTGAGAGCAAGAACCCTATTTACTTTGGTTGAGGTCAAAGGTCATTTTGGGTCACAGGGGGTCAAAAACTGAAATCCTTGTGTACACAATATCTCAAGATAGGAAACTCGGGTTAATTTCAAACTTGATATGTTGATGCGTTATGATGTAAGGAAGTACCCTATTGATTTTGGTGGAGGTCAAAGGTCATTTGGGGTCACGTGGGGTCAAAACCCGAAACCCTTGTTTAAATGATATATCATGGTAGGAAACTTGGATTTATTTCAAACTTCATATGTTGATGCATTATGATGTAAGAAAGAATTGATTTAGAGGGAAGTCAAAGGTCATTTGGGGTCACTTGGGGTCAAACCCCACAATCCTTGTTTTCACGATATCTCATGGTAGGAAACTTGGATTCATTTCAAACTTGATATGGTGATGCGTTATGATGTAAGAAAAAACCCAATTAATTTTGGTGGAGGTCAAAGGTCATTTGGGGTCACATGAGGTCCAACCCTGAAATCCTTGTTTACATGATACATCATGGAAAGAAGCTTAGATTGATTTCAAACTTGATTTGTTGATGCGTTATGATGTAAGGAAGAACTCTTTTGATTTTGGTAGAGGTCAAAGATCATTTGGGGTCATAGGGGTCAAACTCAGAAAACCTTGCTTACACTATATCTCAAGGTAGGAAACTCGGATTCATTTCAAACTTGATATATTGATGCGTTATGATGTAAGCAGCTTGTTTGCAGAATATCTTGAAGCACAGTATGAAATTTGGCTTTTTGAATATATAGCAATGTTTTGGTTAAACAAAAAACAGTTACTAACAGGTGTAATCAAAGGTCACTTTGGGTCACCAGTTGTTACAAGAAATGTAGCATTTTATTGAAAAGAGCATGTATGTATCATCGCAACCTCAATATATTTTTGCACTGTGGTGCATATAAATGCCCGTAAATCGCCCGAAATTTCCTATTCTCTCCCCATAGACCCATCATCCCCCAGACCACCAGTCACTCTCCTTTTCAGAATATAAATATGGTAACCCTACATATGGGTTAATTTGGTATCAGAATTTCAGATACGGTACATGCTAGTATATCAGTATAACATTATATACTGTAGTGTGAAACGCAGCAATTGTTACAATGTTAGAATACAGTATATCGGTTCACCATGGAACTCTACACCCCACATGTTGACAGTGTGTTAATATTGTAATTAGAATAGAGTTAATGTATTGAAATAATTTAAAAGGGGGTCATTGGGTTGATAGGCAAAACTTAATGGTGTTAAGAGGTACTATGTCTCATGAAACTGGCACACTGCCAGCTTGACATTAGTAACCCTTATGGGGCATTGCTGAGTTCCTGCAAGGGAGGATCCGAAGAAAAACAAGGAACTACCACATGGCAATATTTATAGTCAGCAGCATTAGTCAAGTCTGGTTTATATTCAATAGCTTCAAAAAGAGTAGACATTTTTAATGTTGTGGTGTCTTGACTTGTAATGGTTTTTTCTGTAATTTGAAGTGTCTGGTCACAAATCTTTGGAAACTGAATTGAGCTGTTAATTACTCAGTCATTAATCAGTTATTTGAATGAACGATATGGGGATTGTCCAAGTATGACCATTTGCCATTTGTATGTGAAGAAAACTTAAAAACTTTGGAAAGATATTTTTTATTTCATGAACTATCTCCCATGTTTGGTCTAACGCCAAAAGCATCCACCTCTCATGTGGACGGCCCGGGTTCTATTCCCAGATTGAGTCATACTAAAGACTCTAAAAGTAGAACTCTCTGGTGTTGTGTGTGATCTTCTGTCTAAGAAATGGGGTAGGAAAAAAAGCCAGTGAGCCACAACTGGAAAAAAGGGGGTGACTGGCTCGACTTGAACCAATAGGTTGGAAACTGGGCCGTAAAACTCAAACTAACAAGAAATTCATAAACTGTCTCAATGAGCTGTTTTAAGAGCAATTAACAAGTGACTTGTGTGAACATCTGATTGGTTGAAGAATCATATCAGTTGTTTGCATTTGTCAGTGTTACTTGCAATTATGTGTATTCTTCCAACAGAAGGCTTACTTTTCTCCTTTGAGATATCATATGCATAAGGTTTATTACAAAGAGATGTGCTAACTTGGACCATGGAAGTACTACCTCTGTGTACTTCCATGCTTGGATATTGGCTGTTTGAAGTCCTGTGAGAATTGTTAATCTTAAGAAAATTACCCAAACTGCCTAGAAGTCATTGAAATTTGTAATTAAACACATCAATGTTGTGATACTGTACCACAGGGTCTATCCGATGTTCCTGGGGTTCAATGTTCCAAAGGTTCAATGTTCCCCGTTTTCATATACCTCTGTGATTTGATGAGGTTTACAGGGTTTGTTATTCCAGAGGTACGATGTTCCTAGAAGTGCAGATGTTCCCAAGATTCAGGAACATTGAACCTCGGGAACAGTGAACCTTGGGAACATTGACATACTGTACTGTAGCCTCCTGTACCACTGTGTGCCACTTAAAAATATGTGATACCATAGTATTAATGTGACATACTTCGTTTGGGTCGTGCAATGTTTCTTTGTTTTCTTTGGTGACTGTCTATTCTACATGCATAAAATATTGTACTTTCTTTAAAGTTAAATAAAGCACACCTCCAGTGGTGGAAGAAACAAACCAGAATGCAAAAATGCATTGAGGTTTCGATGATATATAAATTTTCCATTTCAAATAATGCCATCACGCACCATTATCTTCACAGTCAAGTGTTACACTAGCATGTTCAAAAAATAATTTTGTTATTCCAGATGACTTTTGACCTCCATTAAAGACATATATAGACAGACAAACATGCCGACAGAGAGAGAGAGACAGCTATCTTGAAAGATCACATTTAAAAAGGTTTCAGACTTTGATCCCCCAGCTGACCCCAGATGACCTTTGACCTCTGCCAAAAAACAAGATGAAACCATGCTCTGACCATACGGCATCCATCCACATATACCTAATATGAAGTTTATTCAAGTTTCTTAGATTGAGATATGGTGTTAACAAGATTTTCAGACTTTGACCCTCTGTGACCCCAGATGACCTTTGACCTCCACCAAAAACAACAGGGACCATCTCCTGACTATAACGCATCCATATACCCAAATATGAAATCTATCCAAGCTTCCTATCTTGAGATATCGTGTTAACCAGATTTCCAGACTTGGACCCCCACTGACCCCAGATGACCTTTGACCTATGAGAAAAACAAAAGCAACCATCTCCTGACCATAACGCATCCACATACCAATTATGAAATCTATCCAAGTTTCCTACCTTGAGATATAGCGTTAACAATGTTTTCAGACTTTGACCCCTAGTGACCCCAGATGACCTTTCACCTCCACCCAAAAACAGAAGGGTTCTTCCTCTCAATATGGTGCATCTATGTACTAAGTTCAAAAACTGTCAGACATTTCTATCTTTAGATATTGTGTTGACAAGCAACGTGTCACAAACACACACACACCCACGCATACATACATACACACGAACGCCATTATGATCCCATTGGTTTCTCTTATCATCGAAACCAAAAATAAAAAAGAAAGCATTCACCACTGCACAGCTTTCCCAGTTACTAGTTAGGATATTGCAGATAAACATCGTATGTATAGGAATAGGTTCACAATGTACATAGGCTAGCCTAGGCCTATGTGCTATAGCTACCTTAGGCAATGGCAAAAGTGCCAAGACATGCTGAAGAAAATTATATCGTAGAGAAAAACTTTAAGCCTTAAGCTCACAAAAGTATTGCACATTGTTGTATGAGGGACTATTACACACGCCTTGACAATATTTTAGATGTTCTTGGCCACATGGATTTTTATTGGCCCTTTTCTGTACTCGATCCTGCTTTGTGAAAGGAATGTAGGCTACTGCTGACTAGCACAAACGTATGCAGAAAGTACTAACGTTAGCTCACTTGCTGAATCAAACCATACATTTTGGGCTTAAATTTCTCAGTTAAGGGAGGTAGACACTTGGTGTTTTCAATTTTTCCAAAAGCCAAGAATTGACACTGTAGAATATCGTTAATTTATTTACCTTTTTCCCCTTTTATAATGGCGAACTTTTTTCCGAGATTCCATTGTAGAAATTTGCGAGATCCTTTAGCTAAGCTGTACACACTGAGAAAGTATGGGCGGCCATCAGGGCAAAAAAGACAACACCGCGAAACAGAAAAGACAAATGTGAAACGGAAAAATAAACAACGCCGAAAGGAACAATCAAACGTCTAAAGAAAAAGACAAACATCAAAAGGAGAAAACAAACCCCGAAAGGAAAAGACAGAGGCAAAAGGAAAAGTTAAAATCCAAAAGGAAAAGACTAACGTAAAAGTGGAAAACAACAAACGTCAAAAGGAGAAGACAACGCCGAAAGGAAAGGACAACGCCGGAAGGAAAGGACAAATGCAAAAGGAAAAGTTAAAACCCCAAAGGAAAAGACTGACGTAAAAGTGGAAAACAACAAATGCCAAAAGGAGAAGACAACGCCGAAAGGAAAGAACAACGCCGGAAGGAAAGGACAAATGCAAAAGGAAAAGTTAAAACCCCAAAGGAAAAGACTGACGTAAAAGTGGAAAACAACAAATGCCAAAAGGAGAAGACAACGCCGAAAGGAAAGAACAACGCCGGAAGGAAAGGACAAATGCAAAAGGAAAAGTTAAAACCCAAAAGGAAAAGACTAACATAAAAGTGGAAAACAACAAATGCCAAAAGGAGAAGACAACGCCCAATGGGAAGAACAACGCCGGAAGGAAAGGACAAATGCAAAAGGAAAAGTTAAAACCCAAAAGGAAAAGACTAACATAAAAGTGGAAAACAACAAACCTCAAAAGGAGAAGACAGCGCCGAAAGGAAAGGACAACGCCGGAAGGAACGGTCAAACGCCGAAAGGAAAAGACAAACAGGCGAAAAAGACAACACAGCAAAACAGGAAAGACAAACGCTAAAAGGCAAGATGAAAGTCAAAATAAAGACAAAAGTCAAAAGAAAAAGACAAAGTCTAACAGAAGCGTACGAAGGGGGGGGGGGCATTGGGCCATGCCTCCCCCCTCACGGATGCCAAGGTCCTTAAAATACGTAGCCATACTTTAGTAACACAGATTTTAATTCAAAAGATAGCATGTGTGGCACCAGAGCATGTAGGAACACCCAATTTCTCAAAAATTTTCAAAGGGAGGGGATTGTCTCTGCAAGGCCCCTCAGTGTTGCCATTTTTGTTCTTCTTCTTTTTCTCTTAATTCCTAAAAATAGCAAAATTTTGTCAAATTCCAAATTTAACTAAAAAATCCAGCTGGTGGCACCGATTAACTCTAAGGACACCTACCTTTTTAAAGAATGTTCAAAAGGGAGCGGCCCATCCCTTTCCCTTCCTGCATAGACGGGTACGAGACGGGGACAGGGAGGGGAGGGTGTTCAGGTGCGTTGAGAAATAGTTTGCCATTTATCACGCAAGAGGAGATGCTAAGGGTAAGATCATTAACAGACGGAAGTTCGAGCAGTCACAGAAAGTTTCATCAATTTAGCGGATCTTTATTTAACCAAGAGTAACAATAGAGAAGCATTAGCATATTTTCAATTCCGTTGTATAATTTCCCCGGAGAGAATTAAGACAATTTAATGTAATAGCGGTAGTACATTTTACCTGGTAATTTTTTGATCACTTAGCATGCTCCTGATTTTATTCTCATTGCAAACAAAAGCTAAATATAAAGACTGCATGTTTAGATTCTCTTTACAAGAATAGAAACTCAATTTTCGGCCATCTGAGGGGTCGCGGTTATTTCCTACTGGTTGCGCTCCACTAAGATAGTCATTCGGGCAAAATTATATTTTTGTGGTCAAAGTAGCTCTTAACAACTCTCTGATCACTTTGCAGTTTGCGGACATATTTTGAAGTGATCGTTTTTATTGCAAACGACAAAAGAAGATAGAGACTTGTTAGATTCTTCATATAAGTCTGGTAAATGCTATTTCCGGCCATCTGAGTGGTCTGACTTTTCGAAATTTCTCTTAGCTCCGCGCCAACCAGTGGTGGCGTCCCGCTTAGATAATATTTTATATTTATGGCAGAATAAAGTTTTGTGGCCAAGAAAAAACTCAAACTAAAATGCTCCCGTTCGCCTATACCGATTGATGCTCTTTTTTTACTCCTAGAAGTATGCAAACTTAATGACAAGTTTTACTTTGAAAGGTAGCGTAAAGGGCATAAGATTGCATGTAAAGACGGTTTCAGTTTTATCCTCATGAACCACCACAATTCTTTTAACACTGTTCCTGTCAAAGTCGAAAATCTTGCACTATTTTGCATCTAAGCTCCTTGAAAAGGCCAAAAATTTTCCCGTCCTCTTGGCCAGCGATCACTCATACTGCATGTCCCCCCCTTCATAGAAATCCTGTGTACGTCACTGAAGTCAAAAGGAAAAGACGACCGTCGACAGAAAAAGGCAAACGCCAATGAAAAAGTCTACAAATATTAAAAGAGAAGGTCGAGCGCAGGAAATTCCCTGAGCTGGAAAAGAAAACCTCAAGAAAGACTTAGCCAGTCACACTGTTCGGTGTGTTTATTGTCAGTTCCTAACAAATATTAAAGGTTATTGTGTTAATGGTCCACTTAAAAGTTACATATGCAGCCTAACTTTAACACTGTGCACACTGTGACCTAGTATAACTTTAAGCCTAACGTCAGTTCGCTCGAATAGAATGCTTGTGCATACAGTAATTCCACATTTCAGGATTAATTTCACAAAGTGAGAATAAACTTCATCAAATCCGGTGATCATTTCCCACAGTTCACCGGTTTTCAGATCTAGTAACTGTCGGATGTGTAAAGATACGTTTCTCATTATAACTTGAAGCATCTCAGATATTTCCTGAACTGTTTAAAATTGCCAAAATCTCTCATTTTTGTGGAGAGCTTTTCGGGTAGGTGGAAGCACTGTTTCATGACACCCAGTGTGGGTTAATACCACGGACTTCCTATACATGGACGGTGTCACGGACTTCCTATACATGGACAGAGCATACCTACGGCAGATTGTCGCTATCGTAGCGTGAGAAAAAGCGCACCAAGATGCCTGTCTGCTATGGTTTCGTGTGACAGTTTGGACTTGCTCAAGTATATCAACATATTTTGCAAGAAAGTTGAAATATTTTTGAAATATGGCAAGGTTAGGTAAAAATCACTTCACCTTTTGCAGGAATATGATATTTTTCCTCATTCAAGTTAAAATTTTGTTTTAAATATCACAGCGTCGTCGTCAAATCACGCAAATTATAGCCTCATGAAGGCCATCTTGGTGCGCCTATTTGGCCAGTCGGTGGCGACCATCTACGGATAGGACACGTTACATGCTCTGTCCATGTATTTAAGTCCGTGGACAGAGTATACTGCAAGTTAGAAAGTCTCGCCGGGTACGTGTGAGTATAGGCGTAGCGAGATGGCTGTCTGCTATGGTTTTGTGTGTGAAAGTTCAGCCTTGCTAAAGTAGTTAGAATCAACAGATTTTGCAAGAAATTTGAAATATTTTCGGAATAACGCAAGGTAGGTCAATATCACTACATGTACTGCAGGAAAATGATATTGTTTCTCATTCAAGTTAAACTTCTGTTTAAAATATTACAGAGTTGTCTTCAAATCATACCAATTATAGATTCACGGCGGCTATCTTGGTGCCCTTTTTATCCCAGTCGGTGGCGACATTCTACAGATAGGACATACGCGTTACATGCTCTGCCTATGTATATAGGAAGTCAGTGGTTAGTACTCACTCTCTCTTCTCCATTTGATGTTCTCTTGTCCTTTTGACGTTACTTTGTCTTTTCCTTTGCTCGTTGTCTTTGTCACATTGTGTTATTCGATCGTTTCCACTTCACTTTTGCCTTTTCCTTTGACTTTGGTTTTATTTTCTACACGGTTGTCATTTTCTTTTGTCTCGTGTATTTTCCTTTCGGCGTTTGTGTTTTTTTTCTGTGATTGTCCTTTCCTTTTGACTTTGTCTTTTCTTTTTGACATTGTCTTTTCCTTTTAGCGTTCACTTTCCCGTTTTACTGTGTTGTATTTTTTGCCTGTTTATCTTTTCCTTCTGGCGTTTGACCTTTCCTTCCGGCGCTGTCCTTTCCTTTCGGCGTTGTCCTTTCCTTTCGGCGTTGTCTTCTCCTTTTGGCGTTTGTTGTTTTCCACTTTTACGTTAGTCTTTTCCTTTTGGGTTTTAACTTTTCCTTTTGCCTCTGTCTTTTCCTTTCGGGGTTTGTCTTCCCCTTTTGACGTTTGTCTTTTTCTTTAGACGTTTGAATGTTCCCTCCGGCGTTGTTTTTTCCTTTTGGGTTTTAACTTTTCTGTTTCGCGGTGTTGTCTTTTTTGCCCTGATGGCCGCCCATAAGAAAGCAGTGAATGTGCCGCGAGTAGTTGTTGTGATTGCGCTTAAAGTATGTGATCGATCATTGGTGTATGGAACAATCACAATTTCCACAAAAATTTCCTGTTGAAGTTCACCTTGTCTTCTTGGCAGGTGTCGAATGTGCACTTCTCCTTCGTTATTAGGTAGTGCAAAATATTGAAGCAGTTGCCAAACACGTCCGCCAAGCAAGCTATATTTCAGCATGCATCTGCTCAAATCTTATGCCATCCACATGTGTTCAAACTGCTAATTTTAGCTTTAGGCTTAGTGCAAGAGAATTTTGGGCGGGGCAGCCAATGTTTTTGTTTTTGTGCCAGGGAGGGGGTGGGGAGGGGGGAACTCTTCAGATTTTATCCTGGTTGTGCACCTGTGGTCAAAAACAGCTAGTGGAGAACACTGTTACCTAAAAATGACATTCATTCCAAGTTTCCTATCTCAAGATGTCGTAATAGTTAGGTTTTCGGATTTGACCACTGGTGACCCCAAATGTACTTTGACCCCCACCAAAAGTTATATGGTTCGTCCCTTGACAATACTGCATCTATGTACCAAGTATGACATTCATCTAAGTTTTCTATCTCAAGAAATAGTGATAACGATGTTTTCGGATTTTGACCCCTGGCGACCCCACATGACCTTTGACCCCCACCAAAAACAGCAGGTTTATTCTCTTGATAATAATGCATCTAGATACTAAGTATGACATTCATCCAAGCTTTCTACCTCAAGATATCGCGTTTACAAGGTTTTCGGGGTCTGACCCCTGGTGACCCCATACGACCGTTGACCCCCAACAAAAACAATAGGGTTCTTCCTCCCACTGTGGAGCATCTATGTACCAAGTATGGCATTCATCCAAGTTTCCAATCTCAAGATATCGTGTTAACGAGGTTTTCGGGGTCTGACCCCTGTTGACCCCAAATGACCTTTGACCCCCACCAAAAGCAATAGGGTTCTTCCTCTGACAATAACGCACCTACATACCAAGTATGACATTCATCCAAGATTTCTACCTCAAGATATCATGTTAACAAGGTTTTCAGAGTTTGACCCCTGGTGACCCCATATGACCTTTGACCCCCACCAAAAACAATAGGGTTCTTCCTCTCACTATGGGGCATCCATGTACCAAGTTTGAAAACATTCAGACCTTCCCTTCTTGAGATATCGTGTTAACAAGCAAAGTGTCACAAACACACACACACACACACATACAAGCATGCGCCACTTTAGGTGGACTCTGTCACAGAACCTACCTAGGTGGACTTCTGCTTCCCATGAAGCAGAAGTCCCAAAATTTTTCACAGTAATATTGTGAAGCATACTCATGCTATACACTCCACTTTAAATACTAAAAGTACCTTACTATTTTAATTATTAGGGATTATACAACCTGGTTTAAGTGGACTTACACCTGAAAAGTTGGTTAAGTAAGAACACATGTATGTGGACTTTACATGGTAACAATACTATGTTGACATTCAAGTGTAACAGTCAGAAGTGGACATCTCAGTGTAACAATTGTAAGTGGACTTCCTGGGTGTGATATCTTGATGTGGACACCTAAGTGTAGGAACCACAGGTGGACATCTGAGTGTTGGAACCACAGGTGGACATCTGAGTGTTGGAACCACAGGTGGACATCTGAGTGTAATAACCACAGGTGGACATCTGAGTGTAGCAAGCACTAGTGGACATTTGTTTGTAGCAGCCACATGTGGCCTTCCCCCCATACACACACACACAAGTGGACTTCTTTATTTCCATGATGGAAATGAGCTCCACAGACTGAAACCTTACCCGTTTTCTAACAAATCTACTTTTTGTTGAGAGGGAAAAGGTACGATGATTTAGGTGTGGATCAGGAAAAATGGCAAGGAGCTCTCTCTGCTGGCTAAAATTGCTTACACAAAGTACTGTATTATTAGCTCCACATATGCAGGATTTGCTTCTTTTGTTAATCAAAACAAACCTTAAATAATGCTGAACCAGCTTTGCAGTCAAGAGAAAACAAAAGAATGAGATTGGTTAACGTCATAAACATTTTATTTGAAAATTTCACATATCATATACAGTGTAAAACACTCCAACAGTGTAAAACACTCCAACAACAGCAACAATAAACAAAAAAATTTTCTGGAACATTTGATCAACTGGGTAAAATATTAAAAATTAGCTGAAGTAGTTAAAATGAGAGGATAAAGAGGTGTCCTCTACTGTTTAAATGCCTTAATACAACTACTATTTAAACAAAGAAAGTTTGACAACATAAACATAAAGGAACTTCATTCAATTCAACATAACTATTTCTAGCTGTTCCATATAAATATTTACCCCCATCATTATTTAGCAAGTGATGGGGATTGCAATTATGAACAAGAAAAGTGTAATGAAGGAACCTGTTTTTAAGGCCCATGATCTTCTTTCAATACAAATGAATTCATTGAACTAATCTAACAACAGTCACTCAGTAGAGAATTGAGGTGGCTTTAGACAATATATCTGGTAGTTCAATTGAAATATTCATTTACCTGTCTTTTTAATGACAGCACACTCAACAATTTGAATATGGCACAATGAGGTGCTACTTGCACTGGCTACAAACTTCTCTCTGTACAGTATTTCAAGATTCTTATGAATCTACAAAGCTACAGAATTGTTAGAGTTCCTTATTTCAACTTGTGAGCTCAGTTTATTTTCACATTGAAACTATAATGAAAATTTAGAAATAATAACATATGAAAAAAGAAAATATACAGTATTGAATCTTTTGAGAATGATACAGTAGTTATGGGATAATGTCTATAGTCCCCCATCTCATTAGACCGGTCTCATTGGTCCCATAACCCTAACCCTTAAACCTAAATACTAATCCTAAACCCTAACCGGGGGGGACTAATGAGACGAATTATGCTAAATGGGGGACCGATGAGACGGGGGACCAATGAGATGGGGGACTATACAACGGACCCTGTATTTATAGAGTATTTCTCTATATCTCTATGTTATTTTTGCCATCATGCCTATGGTAATTGATGTTATCAATGCTTTCAATCTTTGGCAGCTGCAGTAATGATAATAAAGTATATCAACTACAGGAGGAATTTTATACCCGATTATTTCACTGATTTGGTGAATCAAATTTGTGGGTTGAGCTAAAAATGACACTAAATTTTGAACTATAGGTAGGTAGAACTAAAAGAACCACAAAGCATGGCACTACCATCTGAATTGGAGAAAAAACTTTGGCTGAAAAATTGTACCAATCCAATTAGTCTCAGATAAGCTGAGGAGGAAATCCTGTATACTGATAATTAGACCCAAGGTGTATTCAAATCTTTTGTCTGGCATTCACAATTTACACTTCATATCCTCTGCAGTCTCACTAACATCTACTCTTGGATAAAATAGAACATATTTGATACTGAAAACTTACAGACGGCCATTGAGTGAAATTTAAAATACAAAATTCAAAACACCTAGTATTAATCTACATGAAGGGATGCTGATGGTATGAAGTCATGCAAATAAGTACAGGGTCATTTTTAAGACATACTGCAGATGGGAGCCATCGACTCCTCCAGTCCTGGGCTACTGGGGGAGGGAGATATGGGCCCTCCAAACTCAGAGAGAGACACTCAGTGAGCTCCTTTTTCTCCCATGAGCTCCTTTTGCCCCCCACTATATGGGTCCCTTTTTCTCAAAATTTTGTTTTCAAATGTGGAAACCAATTTCACATGCAGGCGGAAGGATAGAGGGCTACAGGGGAAGCTTAAACTACCCCAAGAAGTCCAAACCATTTTTTTGTTAAATGAAAATGAATTCAAGTCACAGTCTGCAACAAAAGTAGGAGTTAAGGACAAACTGCACTTTCCCTGTCACACTAGCAATCAGAAAGTGCACAAGTTTGATTAGACTTTTGTGTATTAATTTGGAACAGATAAAACCGTATTTTTAAATTCTCAATGTTAAGTACAAGGGTATTATTACATCCAAGAAAATCCACCTGGAGGTTACTTGCTATGCTTGAGAAGGTTAATTTCCAGCAATCTAGGGGGAATTTGTGCCCCAAAATTTTCTGGACTGCTTCTTGCCAAGTGATAGCAGTAATCTGCTTTGGTTTTCCCCATAATTAATAATTAATAATAATAAGTCTTATATAGCGCAGAATCCAGAGAAAAACGACGCTCAATGCGCTTTGCAGATGCTGAAAAAGTAGAGAAGTTAGAAACATTGCGAGTAAAGGAAGGTTTTGAGGGACCGTTTAAACTGGTCAAGAGAATCTAAAGACCTGAGCTTCAGCGGAAGCAAATTCCAAAGGCAGGGCGCGGCGTGGTGGAACGATCCGCAAAGGTCTTAGTA
Source organism: Holothuria scabra (assembly GCA_037179385.1). NCBI lineage: Eukaryota > Metazoa > Echinodermata > Holothuroidea > Aspidochirotida > Holothuriidae > Holothuria > Holothuria scabra. Next base: position 9,208,880 of record CM074191.1, read on the forward strand.
CCAGAAGCCGGAACGTTTAACTTGAAGAGATAGCACAATCGGGAAGATCTAATCCTAGTTGTAGGATGTATGACATCAGATATATAGGCTGGTGTACCAAGTTTAAGACCTTGAAAGGCTAGGAGGAGTAATTTGTAGTTCACGCGCTGTTTAACAGGCAACCAGTGTAGCTCATTCAAAAGCGGAGTAATGTGAGAGTGACGGTTTGCCCTGAGGACAATTCTAGCAGCAGTATTGTGGATAGTTTGAAGCCTAGAGAAATGATTGGAGCATACACTGAACAGTAAAGAGTTAGCATAATCAAGGCGGCTGGAAATGACTGCATGAATGAGTTTCTCGGTGGCTGACTTATCAAGATAATTGTGAAGGCCTAATGTCTAATGTGGTACATAGTAGTCTTACACAGATAATTTACATGATAATCCATGGATAGATGACAATTCATACACACACCGAGATTACGTACAACAGACTTTGTGCTAACAGTATTACCACCAACATGCAGTGACACCGACTCGAGACCTGGGTTGGCTACCACAGGGCTTCTGAAAATAATTACTTCAGTTTTGTCATCATTTAGCTGGAGAAAATTTCTACACATCCACAACCTAACATCACGAATACACGCCTCCACCTTTGTAACAGCATAGTCAAGGTCAGTAAGGTGGAAAGTGATATACACATGTGTATCATCGGCGTAAAACACATACTTAAATATGATGGGAACCTATCAATTTATTACCAAGAGCCAATGTGTATAAAGTAAAAAGGAAAGGGCCCAGAATTGACCCTTGGGGTACCCCATGGCCGAGCACATGGGTACTGGAGCTATAGTCTGAGATATGTACAGTAGATGGTCTGTGACCAGTGCCCTAAGTACGATTTAAACCAATCGAGCACTGTTCCACGTACATTGAACTCAGTGTCCAACTTGTGTAGTAATAACTCATGGTCGACTGTGTCGAACGCTGCAGACAGATTACGTAATACCAATAAAACACATTTCCTATTGTCGAGAGCAGAGAGAATATCACTTTTAACCTTAAGCAGGGCCGACTCTGCATGTACTAAAACCAGGGCAAACTGAAATGGGTCTAAGCAGTTATTGCGTTCAATATGAGATGAAAGCTGACTTAAAACAGTCCCCCTCTGCCACCAGTTAAAAATCATGGGTCTTCACCACTGATGAAAACTCCCACCTAAGTTTAGGCAAGGTTTCCAACTATGAAACCACTTCATTCATGGACAACATAAATATGTAACACATGCAGTAAACTTATAAGCCACAGAAGCCCATTTCTAGCTATCTGGACAGGTTATTTTCTGCAAAACTTTTTCATACTAAATATGCACCATCTAATTGTTACCCTCTACTTACAAAAGGCCCTACCTAAGTACCATTCCTATATTGTCTGATTAGCTATGATCCTACACTATATCATTTAAATGGAAGTGAAATAAAAAAGAGTGCACCATATTTTACATATTGCCAAGGGTATGTGTGGTACATCTTTGGCATTTTACAAGGAAATAAAAGAAACCCTTCATTAATAAGCAACAATTCCATACAGAAGGGGCAAATTATTTTGTAATTAGAATGACTGGCAATGTTGAAGTGACAGACAAAAATCAACAAGATGCACTTCAAGATGTAGAAGACAACATGAAACAATGTGCTTAGCTCCTAAAGTTTACCGGACCCTGGGTGAAGTACAAAGGAAAGAGATTTGTGATGTTCAATAGTTTAACAATTTTAGTGACATCATAACCAAAGAGATTTAGTTAAGAAGTTTTTCTCATGTCAAAGTATTAGCTCTATGCATAAAGCTTCTATTCTTGGCAATGAAGTCTTTAACCTGACATCTTTGATATGAACTGTCTGTGTTACTGTGAAACCTGGTTGAACATGTAGATGGTAGTATATAAGTATTATAGTGAAATAATGTAAGTAACTCTCTTTCAATCCTCAGAATAATTTTTTCTTTGTTTTTTCATTGAAGGTCTGCTGAAATGTCAAGTCTTGGGCAATGAAACAATTCTGACACCACAACTTAGAAAATCTTAATGCTCCCCTGATTTGGCAATGATATTTCTCACAGCATCTTTCACATTTTTCCAAGATCTATCAGATTCAGTGGATTTGCTCATCACTCTTTCAATGTCAGCTTTTCTTGGAACAGTTTTGCTTTTGATGAATTGACCAAAGTCTTCCCAGAATGCTTTCTTTTCTTGAGATGTCCATGCCACTCGATGGTACTGTAATTAAAAGAGAATATAATGATTCTCTAGGTATTAAAATTGTAAAACTGACTAGAGCTACGATCTTCTGATAAATGAAATGGATGATGCAAGTTTCTGCTGGATGAGGAGGGGGAGAATGCAGTGGGATGGGCGCAAACAACAGTCCACAAAGGGAGGTGTCATGTTGCTTAAAGAATGCTGCACATAAATTTATTGGCATGGAAATGTTTTGCCTTCTTTTGATACAAATTTGAAAATTTGGTGCTTCAGTTGAAGAGCATATTAAAAATTTGGATTATTGGTCAACTTCTTTTTTAAAATACTCAAGTTTTATTACAGTTTCAACATAAATTTGAGATTTTCAAAGATGAATCTGCCCTCCCAAAGAGTAAAACCAAATTGGCCAATGAGGCAACTCATTGTTTTCTTTATCGTGCCTATAAAAATTCTACATAAAACTGGTAAACTCTGTGTCAAGACAATTGGGAGACAATTTTCAGCCCCTTCAGCTTAAAGCACTAAAATGAGATCAAGCACAATTGTTTTATACGTAAATTTATGTATGCAAATTGTTAATTTACATGAAAAGTACAGTACCTGTGCTTTCCAAGTCTTCCCTTTTCTTTGATTTCCTGCCATCTTCCTCTTTGTCTCTTTCCAAACTGGCTTCACTTCTTCTGTTTCATCCTCTTCTTCTTCTACATTGGGTGTTTCTATTGGGCATTACAAAAGTTATGTGATTTATTTAGAATTCCTCTGCATTTTAGAAACAGTATGGATAGAAGACACTGGTATAATCCACATAGCAATATCAGCTGATTTCAGAAACAAACCTTTTATAACTGTATTCATGGACAGCTGGTTCAAAAACTAAGCCTTGTCCTGTACAAAATAAGACTAAGTACTGTAGGACCTTTCACACTCTTTTCTGTTTGGGTAATTACCCAAATCCTGCTGTCAACAATGTATCAAATCATTACAAGTTGCAACAATTTTTTTAAGCGTGATCTATTTTATTCCTTCCATTCACTCACTTATCAAATCTGAAAAGTCACATTTGTCCAGAAAATGTGAAGATTTGTGAAGATCTGTAATACCCTTAAGCCCCAGAATAACATTGAAATTAAACCTCAAAACAATTCTTATGACTTCATTTCCTAATATCAACATGTTCCCTATCCACATGAATCTATTGTTGTCTGTTAACATTATTAGCAAATGTATTGCACACAAAACCATTCAAATTTATGTTACATATGTTATGTGAACACCAAGATAATACATGTTTACATATAGAAACACTGCATACTGTATACTTTTTGGTGAATAGTGTTGTTGTGAGTTGTATGACGAAGGGCATGCCAGCATTCATGTACTGTTACAGCAAACAAGTGTGGACATCATCAAAAGACATCACACCTGCAATGTCAATTCTATACTTACCAGTTAGCATGGACCTAACTGTAAAAGACATTTGCATATGAACTGCTTCCATTTAACACAGTGTTATGTGACATCATTAGGCTATTCATTGTTATGTATGGACAAGTCACAGTCAATGAAAAAAGTTCAAATGATTCTTTGCCAACATTTAAGATTTACTGCTCAAGTAGGAGAAAATCACAACCTGACATGCTGTTACTGCTTTAATTAACTAAAATCATGTATATTGCAATTGCCCTGGACACAGTGACTGTGGTCACAGTCTCTCCTTGACACTACCTGGGTGTCCTAATTTTACTCTGACTGCCTTTAATTTCTTTTTAAACCTTGTTTTATTTAACATCTGAAATGCACATTTGAAGTGTTCAAGATATCCGTATATGCCTTCACTTTGAGCAACTGGACGTCACCATATATAGTTAGTTTTTGTGTATGCTATTGTATTATAGTTCAATCCCTTCTCCACCCTAATCTCAAAAAAAAAAAAAAAAAAAGAAAAGAGGAATACTGTAACATCACTGTGCCAATGATACTATCATTCTACTAGAACAAAGCTTTCTTCAGGAAAATAAGTATTTAAGTGTCCCTGATTTTTTCTGTTTTGCATTTGCTCCTTAACACTGCACAATTTGTCAACATTTTGGTCAAACAGTAATTCATCATGTTTGCATTGAACATTCTGATGCAGAACCACATACCATTCACATTTACTGATCCTTCTGAAGTCTTTAAAAGTCTTTACATTGTTGTGTAGAGAAAGGCAGAAAATCAGAAAGGGGAAAAGATTGACTGGCAGACAAATACAGTGGGGAGGCTGGAAGACAGGCACCGATCTATGACAGATGTTTTGTGTACAGTTTTACCAAACTTTCACCTTTGAAGTTGTTATGTTTGAATATAAGGTAAACTGAAAGTGATGAAAAATTCTGCTTGAATTTGACCTGAGTACAGATACTTCCACAAACTCTTTGTTTTTGGGGATCTAAGATCAAGCCCCAATAATTACATCCTAATTGCCTTTGTATTTCATTATTGGCTGCAATAACCATCTGGCAAAAACCAATAACACAGCCAGAATCCCTAACAGAGGGTAACACCCTACCTACCACATCTGTCTGCATTTTAAGTAAAAAGGGGGGGGGGGGCAATATAGACATCAATGAACACATTATGCTTTACGTTTCCTCGCATCTTTGTTGGTATTAACATTTGATTTCACCTTATGTACGTGTGTGTGTGTGTATATATATATATATATATATATATATATATATAGTAGATCGAAGTTGGTAGATCGAAGTTAGAATGTGTAGGTCGAAAGTGTTGTAGTAATAAATTCGATCATGAATTTTATACCGATCCAAGATAGAGTATAAATTGTTATCAGAGAAGGAACCGTTGAAGAAAAACACCAGAGAGAAAAATTGAGCCGCATGGGGGACCGAACCCACCATCCTCCGCTTTCCGGGCAGAGTCTATGACCACTACGCTAGAACAGCTCGTGATTCACAGAAGCGACAACAGGCTATAAATATATCAGTAAGTCCTGAAATATCACAAAGGATACTTGGAAGTGAGATAAACAAAATTTGTGAAATCTGGATGTACAGTAGTTTAAAAATAAGTTTGGGACAACTGCTCTTACCCTTTGAATATCAACATTTTGTGACAATGTGTATATGATATATGACATACTTTGCAGCCTTTACTCTGTACACAGTAAGACACATCTCTGTGGATATCAAAATGAAGCTTGTTTTAATAGCAAATTAAAAAAGCAGCATAGTGGTGGGCAGGTAAAGTAAAATATTAGATGGGTATACAGTACCAAGAGTGTTAACTACACAGACAGGGCTCCAAACAGAGTATAAAAGAATTTTTGGAAAAATATTTATAGGATTTTTTCTCCAGAAATATAGGAATATACAGGAATAAATATACCGTTTTATAACAATCAAAAGGGAGACGGTGCAAAACCTGTCAAAATTTTTCAGGGCAAATCTTGAACCATTTAGTTTGAACCTTGCCGAACAGCTTCCAATCCACTCTTTTGGTCAAAGTAGTGCTGTTCTCAAAATGACATTAGAGTGGTTAATTTCCTAAACTTCTAGAAATCCTGAAGAAACACCTACATGAAATATTTTGACTAAAGTAGGCTAACCCCGGGGCTGTATCCTGGGCAAAATCTCTAGGGTACAGTGCATGGCACTATTTGAAAAACACCATGTGACCTGTCTACAGAAACTTAATTATCCCTGCCAGCACACCATATTGGGTCCCATTTGGGGCCAAATTGGGCTCCCGATTGGGGCCAAATCAGTTTTGTCAGTGGGCTCTCATTAGGCCCCAATTGGGCTAACTTAGCCCAATTAAGCCCCACTCTGTGCCAACTTGGCCCCAAAGAGTTTACAGCATCCTTCCCATCTTTCTGGCAAACCCAGTTGGGGCCCAATTGGGACCTGATGACAATACCAACCTCAGCCCAAGCCCAACTAAGCCCAAGCTTCCCAAGTGAAACCCACTTGGGGCCCAACGGGGCTTGCCTGCTGAGAACATGGGAGGACCATTCCATTTTCATGTTCTGGGTATCATTGTGAATGGCTGGGGTATGCTGAGGGAAAGGGCACATTAAGGCCTTGCTTAGGATCAAAACTGTACTTTGTTGGCATGCTTTATGTTAAAAATCATCATTATTTAGTGGTACAATATCATTCAAATTTTGTGGCTGCAAAAAAGGCAAGAGGCACTATCTATAATGTTTATATGCAAAAAAGGGAAATTTGGGTGGTAAACGGTTGGGTACATCACAAAGTATATTACCCCCACCAACTAAAATGAAAAATAAGATGGAAAAAAATTGTTTTTTCCTCATGACGGTACACTACATTTTTAAAGTAAATTAAATCTCTCACCAGCCCCTCCCTCGTATGAGCTACTTGAGGAAGACAAATCTTTATTTGAGTGCAGCGCAAATCTGACACACCAGCATACTGATCAGACAAATTTAACTGATACTACTGTACTTTCATGTAGCTTGAAAAATAAAATGGCATCCCACTAATTTCAAAGCACTTAAGACGAAAATTTAGAAATTTCCTTTGCCTTTGTACAGATTTCCGACAATCCTTGACAAAAATACATGGGACAACCCCGCTCCCCTTATTAATGTTAAAGTTTCAGGACATCTTGTGCTGCCACAACATTGAATGGGGGAGTGAGGGATGGTGATCCGTTCATTTTTTGTTTTGCTTGTTTTGTCCCATCATTTTTGTCAAGGATTGTAGTTTGAAATATCCAATGCCCAAAACCTTCTGTTGCCCCTATGAATTCCCAATTTTACTCATTGGACAGGAAGGTTCTCTAATGTTGACCCAAAATTTTGCAACTTTCTTTACAAAGACTGAATTCTCTGCTATAAGACTTTGAACTTTTCACACACTGCCCTTGTATGTGATGCTCCGCATAAGCAATGGATCAGAGAAAACAAGCCAGTGAGCCACAACTGGAAAAAGGCCATGGCTGGCTCAACTTGAACCAATAACTTGGAAACTGGGCCCTAAAACTCTAATTCACACATTTAAAAAAACCACAGTTGTTTTGGCTTGTTTGTGCCCAGATTGTTTTCCATTCCACTTTCCTCTGATGACTTTTTATGATCTTTGTCTGGGCATTTGGTTGCTAACCCTCTTATCAAGCCAATCCTGCCACCACCACTGATGTTCAGAATATCATACTGCACACTACAAAGATTTTAGACAAAATTAGAGGGCAAGCAGGAAGATCATCTTATTTAAGTGAGGTGAGGTTCTTTCCAAGCCTTCTGTCAGGGCTGAAATTCCTGGGGGCAGCAGAGGGTGCCCACTAGAAAAATAGCTCTCCTCAGAAAGTAGGGAAAACCACAAAAGTCTTAACGCTTTGGAATATACCTCACCTTCCAAAAATTATTCATCCTCCCCAGTTCCCAAGCTAATTCATTCCCCCTCCTTAAGTATCTTCTCTGGCTACAGAAACTGATTCTTTTGCAGCTCTAACAGTTGCAGATTGTCTTGAAACAGAGTGAATGCTCATGACTACATCCAGACTCATCCAGACTGCCCAATATTCTTCTCTCAGACATGATGAAACAATTTACAAACACTGACATTGTAATGCTATTAAATGTTTAATTACTGACATGTTATGTAGCTTTTGTTTTTAATCATTTTCTTCTCTACCCTTCCTTTTTCATCAATCCTGCCAATCATGGAAATGACATTTTTCATAAGATATAAACAGTGCATATCATAGATTAAATATGCCTTTAAAACTGTGCTAAAAAACAGTAAAGTACTTACCAGCATAGTCATTAACAGTTTTCACTTCCAGCTATGGTGGATCCTTCTCAGACTCTAACCACTCCAAAAAATTTTCTCTTGAATTTTGATCTGTCCTCTGCCTCTGTTCATAAATTCAAAACAAGTTAGAAGTTACAAGGAGAAGTTCTTTAAACTTAATTTTTATATGAAAAAAAGAGGAACCAAATCTACACAGCGTGGTAAAATTTCCATAACTGAACATGTATTTCTCAAGATATCAGTAAATGAAGTAACTTGATTTGTGTTCCAAAGTGAGCTTGAGGGCAACAGAGGTCACATCACTTCCTCACATTGACAAGGAATACTATACTGCTTGGGTGACTTTGAAGTAATAGGAATAAGATCTCCCTATGGCGAAACCCTCTAACATATCTAAACTTGATGTGACCTTAACCCCTTCTTTTAACTAGTTTGTTCATACTTGCAGGCAAGTACAAATCAAAGCCACATACTGGGGACTAGAAAAACTATGCTCCCTAAATGCATGGTGCCTATAGTTACAAATAAAATTTGAAACCTACAATGACATCTTACAAACATTAGACCTTTGTTTTGCTCTCAGTCTCCTCAGCAACAGAAGTGGCATCATTCTAGGCATCACATCACATCGAAGAATGAGCACCCTCCCATTAAGTTCTTGAATACAGTCATTATCTCACTATTGCTGCTGCAATATACCACATCAATTTAAGCACATCATTTCATTGTCAGGTTAGATATAACCAAATACTTCCACATAAGTTCCATGCTCTCTAAAACAAATCAACCTCTGATTTGAAAAAGAGGGGACCTTTCAAAGCAGAAACTATAGACTTACCAAAGAACAACCCATTGTGAGTTCCTTCAAACCTGCAATAGAAACAGCAGATGAAGTGTTAAGTTTGTGCCTTACCCACTTTGTATGCTGCAATATATGACTGTATAGTAACTTCAGAAAATTGACAGCAACAATGTCCTGTATGAACAAACCATCTAAATAATTTTAATTGTACTCTTTCTGTAATAACTACATTGTTGCCATTTACAGCATTACCAATGGTTGATATGCTTTCATTTATTACTGCAGCTTCTAGGTATACTTCATCAATTATGTTGTTATTAAAAGCCTTTTATACCCTTATGCAGTTATGCAGCTTAATACCTGTAGTTGAGGTTGCCCTTGGCATCGATCTTCACAGATGTTTCATGGCTACCACCTCACAGAAAATTGCTCTGACATCTGCATTGTACTTTATAGCTATTGGAGGGGTGCATCATCCCCCCCCCCCCCAGTGTCAAAGATGGCATCATTTAGCATATGGTCTTGTACTGTACCACCTCACAAACTCTATATCCCAAGTGTATTTATGCTTGAAATTAGTGGAAGATACTTGACATAAACTCTACATTAGGCTGAAGTAAATTACCTGAGGCAAATTGTACCATACATGATGCAGTTAAATATTAAATGGGGATTTACCACTTTTTCAGATAGGCTTGTTTCATATGAGAAATATTTAAAAAAAATTAAGTCCACTTTCAAACTAGTAACAACATTACAATTAAACAAGTAACAATATTCAAGGACATGATAATGCACAATATAAGCACATTTACTTTATTGAATGTACCACTGATTAGCTAGATAAACTATATTGCAGAAGTACAAATGCAGGCTTGGGCCTATAGCTACCAACTGAGATGTAATACCACTGAAGTTAAGAGACTTTGCAATGCTACTAATAAATTGCAAGGTCCCTACTATCAAGTTTGGTCTTGGGGGGGGGGGGAGCTAGTATGAGGCTGTATGTTAAGATTGATGAACCCTCACAATTATTGTTCCCTTCGAGGTTCTCTACCCAGCAAATAATATCAAAGCACAATCTCTCTAGACTGCATTTGATACCAATGATAGAGCCATATTATTCTGAAACTACCCTTTCCCAGCCTCACTTACATAAGGACCATTTGTTCATTATCATGCTTGTTCTTCTTCTCAGATAAATGTTGGACTACTGGTACAAATATCTATATACACATCCAAAAACTTAATTTACTCTTGCATTATTTAAACCCCTTTACGTGTTAATCCTGAAGGTACATAGGGGACACCTATTTTCAAAAGAACCTTTCTACTGTACATACAGTATACAAAGTTGTATTATTTACACGAGAACAAAAAAAAAAAGCTGTCAGGAAAGGCATCTTAACAAATTATACCAACAAAACTCTCAATGTTGAGATTGTAGTCACTAATTGCTCAAATTGTCTCAATGTAATTTCATTGACTGCAGTTCAGTAAGCAGGTTCAAGCATGTACACAGCTTTTACCAAATTTGTGCATAGATAAATATGATACTTGAACAGTGTTCCATGTCTAATTCATCCATCCCAGCTAGTGTGCTGTCTGTGTCAAAAAACAGGTATATATATGTAGGGTCCAACAAATTGTTCACAATTCTGAACTTAAACCAGGTTAAAAGCATTAAAATTTTTCAGTTTGGACTTTGTTCTTTTCATTGTATTCATCTCAGCTAATATACTATTAGACTATTAAACTTAAATTTACTCAAGTGGTAAATTTGTGGTCACCATACAGTTTTGAAATTCAGTAATTCATTTCACCAAGTTCACCACATTAATGCAACAGTTTTCATATCTGCTTGTCTGTGTTCATATGCCTCAATGGGAATGGCACGTACAGGAAAGAGGATAGGCTAAGGCTACTGTAGGATAGGCTAAGGCTAGGCTACAATAGTACATGCAAGCCTATCAGCCTTTACTGCACAAAGCTGGGTGTATGCATATATACATTAATTAGGCCTAAGCTAAATCTGTGAACATAACAAAGCAGATAACTTTCTCATATAAAGTGGGTAAATTCTCTAAATTAGTACAATTACCTTAAAGCTAAAGATAAGCTTGGATAAGTGCTCTTACCTGTGTAGTTACTCCAACAGTTCACCAAAATATCTGCAGCTGCGGGAGGGGCCATGGTAGCTAAGCTGGTAAATGGCTGATGTCCACAGAAGCCCTTTCAAGCGTTAACCACATATATACAGTACAGCAAGCATTAACCACACATATACAGTACAGTATGTCCACAGAAGATGAAACATGACAAGGACTGAGTTTATACACTTACACCCTTTACACATAAGTGGGGGCAGTAGAGCACATTGATGACACACTCTTCACTTTTTGACCTTGCTAAGTGGACTTGTGTAGAAATATTTTTAAAATGTTTTTTGAGAAACAACAACAATTTTAAGAGGACTTTACTTATGTGGACAGGTGTATGTCCACACAAATTTTTGTGTCCACACAGGAAGCTCTGGTGACATGCCAATGTCCACCTTGTAAGGCCCATGCTTACACATACATCCACACACACACACACACACACACACGCACATACACACATACAAAATTCAGGAACATTGAACCTCGGGAACAGTGAACCTTGGGAACATTGACATACTGTACTGTAGCCTCCTGTACCACTGTGTGCCACTTAAAAATATGTGATACCATAGTATTAATGTGACATACTTCGTTTGGGTCGTGCAATGTTTCTTTGTTTTCTTTGGTGACTGTCTATTCTACATGCATAAAATATTGTACTTTCTTTAAAGTTAAATAAAGCACACCTCCAGTGGTGGAAGAAACAAAAAACCAGTACTGTGGCTAATTTAATTGCAATTTATTTCTCTCCACATGTCCATCAGTATTACAACTCATTTTATCAAATGTGTCTCATTTTATTTTAATGCCCATGTCAGCATAACAAAAGTATTACAGGTAAAGGACAATGAACCACAACTTTACTGTAGTAGAATTACCAAGAAATAATCTATTTAGCTGAATATGTAAATACAATGGACAACTGGAGGGCTGCCTGCTGAATCAGGCAGACTTTAATGCTTTCATTGGGCAGAGATTATGTATTAGGGAAATCTGGGTTTGGGCAATAAGTCCCCCCCCCCCCCGAGGGAAACAGTCCTGTAGGGTCATGGCTAAATAACTATCATAGTCAGATGTCCTCTCTCTTCAACATTAGAATAGGTCTATCTAGAAAGGACACACAATTATTTCATATCTTAATTTCCCCTTTATATTTAACAAGGCATTGCATTTATAGTTGAATATGTCAATAGAATATTGTCAATCTCTTCACAATGGGGGAAAATGGTTTTAAACCCTAAAAGTCAACCAAAAAAGGTACACATAAATTACCAAAGCAGCATTATACCTGCCTATTACCTGCATTTTGACTGTTAAACAACTGAAGCATTCTACTAGAGGACTAGTGCCCTTTCCATCCCAATTTAGATGGTTGCAAAACCTTTTGGCATGATAACAAAAGTAAAGGTATCATACATGTTATGTATGGGAATGTCATTACCTTCAATTAGGTGTGATAAGAACTGGAAATGGTTCGAGAGTAATTTGAGGCATAAAATTATTTCACAACATCAAGGTCATACAAGAAAAAAAACAACATGAAACTCAGTAAAGGAGACCAAAAGACAGATAAAGAATGGCTCCATTATGATCTACAATATTTGACAATTTTGAAACAAAGGAAGTAAAAGTTACCTATAAAACCATGCATGTGGCATCTCCACATCAATTACAACAAATCCTGTAGGCCATGTGAGGATGATGCCACAGAACAACTGTATTAACCATCATATCTGGCAACAAATTTGGAATGTCGGTCAACAAAGAGATTTTTCCCTCATTTTTACTCTATTTTATGGACTTCTCAGAGTTGACTGTCGGGTACTGGGTGACATGAGTTTCTTCAGAACAATGCATGTTGTAGCAGTACAGCAATTTTTGAAGCCATTGTACAACTCCCATAATCTGCTTTTGCTTCCCTTTGAAATGAAAAATGTTTAAATGACCTCAAAAGCTTCCTCTTATCTCGTACAGCAGTTTACAGAGAGAGGGTTTGTACTATCAACTCATCCCAATTACAGTGGAAAGTTATCACATTGGCATAAGCGTAAGCCTTGAATGAAATTCTTAAACTAGTCATGTTTCAGTCTTCCTCTGCACAAAGGTTCATAGTAAGTACCTTCCACAGAGCACTGACATATACTTGGCATTTTGATGTCAAGGGTAGTCAAGGCAACTGCAAAATTATGCCAAAAATCCTTGGTTTTTCAAGAAAAACAGTCTCCAAAAAAGACCACTGAAATACCAGCACAGCAGGTACAGTTATTGAACAGCAGCTGTCTTGAAAACAATTTAATTTAAAATTCATGACAAAAAGCACTCTGGTACCTGTACTTTAAATTAGCAAAACCAAAATCTCTGAAACTGTAACAGCTGCTGTCCAAACTTGTGACAAATGAAAATCCACCAAGCTTTATCACTTGGGTGAAATCTTTGCATAACATCTGGCACCCCAAACAACAGTTTTACTGGTAGTCCACAGAACTGGCACAGCTCTTTGATGGACATCAAATTCATGAAATGCAGAACAGCTCATATAAAACATCATGTACTGAAAGTGCTTTTTTACACATTAGGAACTTGTATGCTCACCAGGGGTATGCCCAAATGCAACAAACTACAGTAGGATTGTCTCTGGATAAGGATGATTTAAGGAGAATTACGAGACCTGTAGAACGTAGAAAGAAGTGAGTGTGGTTTGCAAGAATTTAAAACTTTGAAAACAAGATATCACTGTAAACGGTACATAGCCAACCTTATCAAAGTTGACCTTTGCAAAATTGTTCTAAAATATCTCAACCATTTTGTCCCTTATCATCACTTTAACTAATTTTTCCTGTTTACTATCCAGTCACAAACAATACAAGACCCTGCTGTTACAGTTCTCAGTAGCAAACCTTTAACTACTTTCAAATGACCTCAGGCTTTACATCAACCATACATTAAAGATGCAAACAACTAAACATTGAATACAATTTGATATGATTTGTTGGTTTAATGCAACAATTTTTTGCATTTTTATTTATTTACTTTTTTGGGGGGAGGGTGTGAGGGGACGACAGCTACATAAGTCCCACATCTCAGTGATGCAAACACAGCTTGTAAACCCCAATAAAAAATAGTATACATCCTTTCAAACTCCCTTTTGTATTTGTGACAGTGAAAATTGCCTACATATGTAAATGATACATGGTAGAAACTTAGGGGTGCTAAGCACAGTCTGCAAATGTCAGTCAACATCAATTGTAAATGCATCTTCAAAAATTTAGCTATTCTGCATCAAAATCTGCAAAATTGAATGTTCTTTCAGAGTTTTAAGTAAGGTTTGTGAGATAGTGCATAGGCAGGTCACTGAGGTACATTCCACCTGAAGTCCAAGAGCAAAATTTTACACAGCAGGTATTTCCATAGGTAGGGCTGATGTACATGTTGTTGAATGTATTGGTAGGTTGGTTGTTACACTGAAGCTTTCAACTTACAACCTTATGGTCTTTTTCTGATGGCACTCACTACTTTATTCCAGCTGTGATGGGTCACTGGATTATTTTCCATACTCGATTGCCCCAAATACAGAGCATCACACACGATAGCAAGACTGCATGTTTGGTGTAACAGTAAGCATCCACCTCTCACACGGAGGGCCCGCTCTCGATTCCCAGGTCAAGTCATACCAAAGACTCTAAAAATGGAACCTACTGCCGTTGTGTGTGATGCTCTGCATAAGCAATGGAGTAGGGAAAACAAGCCAGTGAGCCACAACTGGAAAAAAATGCTGGGCAGGCTTGACTTGAACCAATAGAGTGGAAACTGGGCCATAAAACTCCATCTAACTAACACAAACAATAGCAGTAAGTTCCCTTTTTAAAGTCTTTGGTATGACTTAAACTAGGAACCAAATCCAAGCTTACCATTAGATCAAACATGTAGTTGAATAAAAGGATGACAGTAATGGACCATGATTGAAAATGAATTCAAATTGCTTTAGACAAAACAAAAAAATTTTTGGTGGTAATCTATACCATTGCACATGAATTATTGAGTTCAAACTGCTTTACATACAGTAGTCACTATCCCTTCACTTCCAAAATACATTATGTTACAGTATCACAATAAGATTTCAAAAATAAAAAAAAAACAAAAGCCAAAGCCAAAGCCCCTTAATCCCCATGGTTTGCAAGTGTTACAAAAGATGTAAAAATTAATTTGCTTAAAAAACCTGTATTTCAAGTTTGCTTTGTTCACCCACTCACAAAATTGAAGTTACTGGAAAGTAAACACCTATAAAACTTTCACTCTAATTCACACAAGTAAGAGCTACACACTTCAGTGTGTTTGTTTTTTTTTTCACAACGCACTGATAACATGAAGCAAGGCATCTCATTCTCATTCAAGAAATATCTCTTTATTCTACACCTGAGTCAGACACCAGGGTGCTCCAACAAATACTGTGCAAAGGCACTTGAATCTTAAATGCGCAACATAATTCAGACCTTAAGTTTTGAAGTGTGTGAGTACCATCACACATAATCACTCAACTCAAATCGCTCCAAGTAGTGAGACTTTTTGCACACCTACAGACCTTATATACTTCTATTTAAGGTTTTAAAACAGTACACTTACCACACTTCCTAACTTTCTGAGGAGTGTGATTTGTAGCAAACCTGGGTGATCTAATATTCAAGGCCTGATGGAATGCCTGATCATTCCATCAGTTAAAAAAGTAGTGGAAAATGTATACCTTAGGGTGATCCATCTCTTCATGTCAAAATGAAACACTCTGTAAGACAGGCCATTACTTCATTTTCCTCCCATATACAGAATTGTTCTCAAGCCTCGAGCACCCTTTACGAGACTGCGTAAATAGTACAGGTAACCCAGTTTCAATATACTTACTACATAACTCAGGTCTACTCCATTCATCACACTGCTTGGTATTTATGAGGTTGATCCACCATCATATACTTTATCAAAGGCACTGAGTTCATTCTGTTCTGTGTTTGTAGACTTCTTCTTTTCACATGGGGTGGTGGTACTGCTGGATTCACACGTGCTGGGGGTACTGATGGATTCACAATGACAACTTTCCTCCATCTCTTGTCGACCTTCCTCTTTAATCGGTGGAAGACTGGAAACAGAGGATACAATCTCTCTATTGCTCTGGGGTTTGGTATATCGACGCCCCCTCCTCTTACCTTGTACCTTTACATAATTTCCAGGGACAAGTCCAACACGGGTACCATCAACACTTGCTAGAAGCCAACCTCTGACATTTGGCTGAAGCTCTGAAGGAAAAGATACAAAGGTATCATTTATCAATCTGTGTAAGGTGTGCACTTGTTTGCTAATCTAACACAGTGTTACTGAACATGACATGTATTAAAGTCTGACATGCACACTTTTCACTGCATGAAGTGTTAAAATGTTCAATTTGGTCAATTTTCATAATGATCTTGTATCATTAGAGAAGCATAAGGGCTCCAAATAAGATTCAAAAGGAGCATACAGCACACAGCCAAAATGAGCAAAATGGCTATTGGTCCATGTTCCTACAATGGGACACTTTTGAGGAGACCACAACCATCACAAAGGGCCCGATAGCTGTTGGTTACAGTGCTGTTGGTTATTTCGAGCCCTGAACCATCATGTTTAATGGGTGTCAGGTAAAGTCCATGGTCCCTAAACTTTACCTACTCGTTCTTTTTTAATGTTACCATAAAAAACCAGACACATGTACCAGTCACAGTTTATCAGCAGAGGATTTTCTCATTCAACAATAAAGTTTACACATTGCTTCAGCTTTTAATTTTCCACAATACCTTTACAAAATGTTTATCCATTGCAAGCCTTGAGTTTCAGATTTTCCAGGTGTGCTACAAATCACACTCCACAAGAAATCAAGGAGTTTGGTACAGGGGGTGTGCTGTTTCAATTTATTTGACTTTAATAGCTCTATCTCAGATCACGTTCTTTACCTAGGTGTGCAGAAATTAGTTTCTCACAATGATTTCAGGTGAGTGATGGCATTTGATTGCACTGGCACTACAAAATTCAAGGCCTGTCACAGAATGAAGATACCACACTGTACCTTTAGGGGCCAAATTGAGCAAATCTCCAGCTCTGAAGGAGACCTCATCCATCTTATCTGAGTCAAAGTCATACTCAGCCCTTGCTACAACATGATCTTCTTCACCACTTGCCCATTCTGGTATATCTGGGAGAAGGACAAACATATTCTTTTTGAAGAAAATTGATACATGGACATGAAACAGAGAGTACAATAGAGTGTATGAGAACTGCCAATCACATCCCCACAGCTGAGTAATATCAAACATCAATTTCTTGTATTGTTGGTAAATTATGCAAGCACTGCACAGTAATTAAAAGTACAGAATGATGGGCAGTTTTGAGGACTTGAAGGAATAAAGGGCAAAAAGCTACACAGTCTGGGCTTTTAATCATGATCAAATGGGTGCTATTTATTGGGTACTATTTGTTCTGTATTCTGTACTGAGCAACAGATACAGTACAGTACTCCACTGTAGTATGCTGAAGTACTGTACAGTACTTCCATGAAGGAAATGACATATATTGTAACCAAACACACTAGCATCCTGTGGGGATTCCAGTAAAGGGGTGTAACACCAAGAATTTAATGAATGTATTAATACTTAATACTTTTACAAACATTTTAAAAATGAAATTGATTCATTCGGGTTGGTGCATATTTTTCAGTGGAGCAAGGTCTAGTTTCTTACTGTATCAATTTACCAAATAAATGCAAACAACAAACATGGATTGTACTGTTACATATACAGAATAACCTTGGGAAACAGTACTTTGCACTCATTAGGATACTGTACAGTAATGTAACCACAGATGGGACTGCATCATACAGCACAGATCTTCAGACAAAGTTTAGAGAACTTTGCAGTACACTGTAGAAGTATTTTTCAGTTCGTATGGTCTGACTCTTCATGTTTACATGTAGTCTGTGAATTGTACAGTGCTTACTACTGTACATATCTACAGTGCAACTGTGCAACTGTACTGTACATGACTTCAAAGAAGATTGCAGCAAGTTACTGAACTACATTCTGGATTAAATCCAAAATGCATGAATTCACACAAAACCTTTAACTACAGTGTATGTCATTGCCTGAGAACTCCTACCCCCAACAACAGTGAATGTAACAAAGCTGTAATACTGTAGTTACAGTATGCAATAATATTAAAATCCAGTATTAGTCAGTCAATCAATTACAATACATACAGTTAGAAGGTACTATCTGTGTAAGTAGTTCCAACAGAGCAGCCTCAATCAAGCCCATTTATTTAGTGTTTTTGACTTTCATTTTGGTCAAAAAATCATTTTACAGTTAGTTGGATTTTGTTTGCGATACTGTAAGCCACTCTGAACTGTTCCTGTCATGCATTGCCCTCTGTACTATAAAATGTACAGTACTGTATCAAGTACTGTACATTGTAGTAAGAAAAGTTACCAATTATTGTTAAGGTGACATTTGTTGTAAACCATGCACACGTTCTCATACTACAGTACATACAGTAGACTCGCCAGGAATGATTCCGGCATGACCACATTCATGTTAATTCACATGGCTCTCGTAAAATAAGGTACAGGTACATGTATGTATACTGTACTGTAGTTCAAGAACTGGAGAAGTCATCCAAAGTCCCAGATAACAGGCAAGTTATGGCCACAGAAAATCAACATAGCACAAATGTTTCTTTAAAATATTGAATGCAAGTGTACTGTACAGTACCCAAGACCTTGGGTGGAGTTCATAAATTGGAACAGTAAGTACTGCAAGTTTGAAGGGATGCTGACCCTTCGTCCAAGTTATACTAGGGTGAAAAAGTAGACAAAAACTTGCTTTAAGGCCCCTAAAAATCGCAATAAGGATTTTAAATGTGGCTGTATCTGTTTAATTTCAAACATTGCTGCAAAAGTGTTCTCTTCTTATATAATAATGAACTAAAATTGGTACTGAATTGCATTTATTTCAATCTTTAGGGAAATGAAATAGGAATTTTATCTTCCGTCTGGAAATGGGAGGTTGTTGTCAAGGGGAAGGGGCAAGTCCTCCTTGAAAGAAATTCTGAGTCACCCATTCAGAACACTAAGAGAATTACATTTTATGAAAAAGTTTTTCAGCAAAGTAGTCTATTTTTTTCTCACAGTGCTCTGCATTTTCAGCCAGTCCAACTTAAAGACCCAATTCTCTCACCCCAAACAGCACCAATTCTCCGAACCTTCTTACTGAAGCCCCTCCCACAATTGTCTGATATTCATCCTCATCCAGACTCAATCTCAGTTTGTTGCTTCAGGGTGAGTATAAAAAAGCTCAATGTGCATAATCAAAACACTCTCAATACAGTTTATGCTGTGTAATATAAGCTTTGGCTCTCTGCATTGTTTAAATTAGCTGTCAATCAAAGATCTGAACTAATTGAGAATTTGGGTACCCAGGTACCTAAATTGTAGTTTGGGGTGAGAGGTTTGGCCCTTTAAGCTTGTTTTCGCATTTTTCATGAAACCAGACAGCTTTACCCTACCACAAGCTGAAACTGAACAGAACAAATGTGAAAATGTGAAATTGTTCCAAATCAGCAACAGGGTATGTTCATTGCATTGCTGACATACAGTAAGGCCAACCATGTTTCCAGTGAATTATTGAAATAAAACATTACCTTCTACAGCTCCTTCAACTGAACATAAAAGTTTCCATATGACGTAAGGACCACCAACAACTACAGCAAAGAACATAAAAATAGGCCATGATGGGGCGGATTTTCCTCCACTCTTTGTAGACGAACCATAAACATCAACAGCATTTTTTTCTGCTTCCTTCCATATTTCCTCAGCAAAACCTGGTTCTCTCAGTCTGATCAACTCTAAAAGTCGGCGGTACATGTATCTCAAAAATCGGAAAATGGCTAAGGCTGATAAAATTCTTGCCATGTTGACCTTCAGTCTTGAAAAATGATCAGCCACTCCCAATACTGCTCTAAAACAGTTATGAACTGTCTGATATGTTGATTCCAACATCATACTTACAGAGGCAAAGGCTTGGACAATACTCTCAATAGACTGAAAGGCAGGCCGACTGTTTTCTTCTGCTTGTCGCAGAAACTGACTATACCCCTCTTGCACTCCAAAGTTATTATAACCAGTACCATATCTGCTTCCATAGAGACTACTGCCGTAACCATAGGGTGAGTACATACTTCCAAAGTTTGAAGAGTATGGTGAGTTGTAGCCATAAGAATTAAATCCTCCATATGAGCCACTGAATCTGTTATATGAAGACATATATGATGAGTTGAGTGGTCCATTTCGAGATGGCAAAGCAGGGGAAGTCCTTTCCATTTGATCAAAGCCCCTGTCCATTGGTTGAAAACGAGATACACCTCTGTGCATGACAACAACAAAAAAATGAGAAACAGGAATGTTTAAAAAATATTCTATTGCTTCACATTGACAAACAGTACAATAAAAGTTACGGGGGAAACGGGCCAAAGGGTCCCTGACTCCCTGCACTGAATCACAGGGTCCAAAAGTTTATTTGTAGTGACTATAGGCCCCACTGAATTACAGCAGTATATGGACTCAGCTCCACCAAATTCAGATGTACAGTTAGCACATTTAGAAGAGCCAAAAAAATTTCATCTCAGCCTATATTGTCTTGCACAGTCTTGACAGGAGTTTCCTTTTCTAGACAAAAAGGTCCTCCCTATCTACTGGCAGTATCCAATTTATACCACTGATGCTTCCAGCATAATGTACGGAAAACAAGCAAGTGAGCCACAACTGGAAAAAGGCTGTGGACGGCTCGACTTAAACCAATTGGTTAGAAACTGGGTTGTAAAACTCCATCCAACTACTGTTCTGTAAGTAACCCACATCATATTGCAATAGAAGCTCCAATTGGT
Source organism: Holothuria scabra (assembly GCA_037179385.1). Classification (NCBI taxonomy): domain Eukaryota; kingdom Metazoa; phylum Echinodermata; class Holothuroidea; order Aspidochirotida; family Holothuriidae; genus Holothuria; species Holothuria scabra. Next base: position 9,229,813 of record CM074191.1, read on the forward strand.
TTGTGTAAACAATGCTTTCAATGGGGTTTGCCTCATCACCACCCTTAATTAACACTGAGCACCAAAACTGACAGAGTTCTGAGTGTAAAATTTTACTAAGCACCATTATGACAAGCATTTACGCTTGCTAGTGATTAGTGAAAAGTACATACCAAGTTTTACTCTGCAGACAATCACAATTTGATTTCTGATATGATTTAGATGACTTTTGACCTCCACCAAAGATAAGACTCAGGGTTCATAGCCTTGTTTGTGACTGAGGTCAACAGTAATTGAGAAAAGTAGTGAACAAAATTGAAGTTTTATTGCATCAAAGGTCTCATTGCACTGCAAACATTCATATTATCTGCACTTGCAGTAGTGTACCATAAGTTTGTCAGTTAAACACATTCTGTGCAGGTAACAATCAATTGCATTACAAATTAAAGAATGTTTTGAACTCTCCATATGCTTCTTATTGCGTACCATTCACTGGTTGAACTGGTATCAGATGAAAGACATAGTTTACTGATCATGGTTGATGAAGTGGTAACCATGAAGGCCTACAGTAATTATTGTAGCATCAATAGGACTATTAATCACTCCAAACTACTGCTGTACCCAGGACAGCCAATAAAACAAATGTAGTTTGTTCCTGTAAAAAACTGTGATTCTAGAAGAAAATAAATGGAAAATTTTGAACAAATGTACTGTACAGAACGTGTAAAGTACTTAGCAACACATCCTACAGTATAGACACAGTTTTCCTTGTTTTCCCCAAATCCTATGCCCTCATAAATCAATGTTTTCCTCCAAAATATACGTATACCCCAAATTTCAAGAATCTCAACACTTGTCCAGGACTGTACAGTAGATGGAAACTTCTCAAACTGGCTGGTTTTTTAACCGTTTTTCCAATGCCAAATTCAGGAAAATGTGGATTACCGGAAGATTGTTCTTTTAAGGGACGATCACTTGTTCTTTATATTGTAATTCTTCAGTGTTGCCCTGATTGTCCAATGCATGCATTTTACCATTTCCAAGCTACTGTAAGTCCATAATATATCATATTACAAGGAATCATCCGTTGTGTAAAATTGACGCAGAAGTATAAATAACTGTGTTTCATTGTGTGATTATTATACACATACATTTTCCTCCATGGGGGGAAGACTTAATTATAACAGCTTGTCATATGATCGTAATGTAAATAACTTTCTCACTTGAAATTTTACGCAGGCAACATTTGTAAATAGTTTGTCATTAAACTTAAACATTACTGTACATGTATATATGTGAAAGATGGAATAAAGTTCTTCTTACAAACTGTATGGCTTGTCTAAACCTACTGTATACAGTATTGTACAGTACCTGTACATTACAGGGCTGGAATTAAACCACGGCCACGACGGCCATGGCCGTCGTGCCCAAGGGGATGGCCATGGTGCCCTACAAAAACAGCCACTTCTCACGGCCACGGCCACGGCTCACGTGCCCGCAAGTACATGGCCGTTGTGCCTTCCCATCTGAATGAAAAAATTTCATCAGGATTCAAATAAAATATCCTAAATACCACAACAAAAAGGATACTAAATGAACTCGATACGCAACTTGCACGATCGAATCAGACTGCTGGAAACTTGCCCTTAGTTTCTTAAAACTCTCGTTAACTCAATCCTTTAACTTCCCGCCAAAACGGGGTGCATTGATAACCACAAACGTACAATTTTACCCCCGCCATGGAAGTGATCGTTTGATATTTTCCGCTATAACCCTGTAGTATTACATGGAATTAGATTTACAATTGCTTGCAATCCGTTTTCCTTGCTTTCTCACAGAAAGCGCCGCGTAAGTTGTTTTTATACAAACTGTTCTGCACAAAACACATTGTACAGACAACAGACCATCGAGCTGCAGTGTTTCACATGTTTCAAATCCCCACGCTTAGCATACATATCTGTGCACGTTTTGTACACGTAGCTCCTAGAATCTTGTGAAGTTCCGTGGTTACTTTCTTGCATAAATTAAGTCATTTCTAGCATTCCTTCCATAATGTTAATTACAGTAGGACTTAAGCAATGTTGTCGTGCGACGTCATTGCAAACAAAAATGGTGATGCACTTGGTCTCATGCAGCAAAATTCTTGGCCCACGCCTGCAGTAGACTTTCGTGCATGTCCGTTTTTTCCGCCAAACAAGGCATCATGTTTTGCTTGGTGACATCATATGTATAGAATCCATTTCAAAATTTAAATTGGTCCCTGCATCGTGATTGGTTCAATTGCATTGATTCTAGCCAGCCAATCACAACTCGCGCCTTCGCCTATGTGATTTAGTGTGTGAAAATACTCGGTCTCGAGACAAGCTTCCCCGTTGAGTTTGTGTTACGACGATCGCACTTCCCATGCTTATATAGCCCGCTATCGCAGCAGGGCGAGCCCCGTGCCAAATTCACCATGAAACGGTATCACAAATCTCTGCGTACGTGGATTTTGGGGGGATCTGACTTACGTGCATTTCAGTTGTAGATTCTTTTTAAACAAGACGTAAGTTTTGGACAAGAACTGCTTAAAATATACGGGGATATTTATATCCGAAAGGAACCATAAGATACGTTAACCGGGTGCAATTGTTGGCTGCCCAGAACTGCTAAGATTATCATGAACTGAATGATTGTTCTACATGGGGTTCGTTAAAGCAGGAGAGTAGCTACATTACATGATGCCACTACTACCCAGTGCAGTAAAAAAAATGCAAATATTCCGACATGATTGGGGGATGAAAAACAGAATAAGCATGATGTTGGCCTAAGAACTAAATTATTAAAGAGCATGTGACATCGACTGCAAACAAATCTGCAGTACTGTATTAACGGTGACTTGTATCTCCACTTCTGAAGTGAAAATATTACGCCTACAAAAGTGATACCGATGAACCAAAACCAATGAACCAAAACTTTTGAAGCAGAAATTACGGTGATATAAAGCCAATGTTAACGCTATCAGTACATCAAAATTAATATGAATGTGAGTTTTAGTGCCAATATTTTGGCATCAACTTACAGAAGTTGTGTTGACTAATTTGCCTCAAAAGTGTCACCATTTTGCGTCTAGGGACTTGCGTACGTCCCAAAATTTCCAGGGGGACACCCCCTCCCCTCATACCCCTCCCTTAGGCTGGGGATCCACTCATGGACGCATTAGATGCGCGACGTTGAATTCTAAATCCAGGGAAAACACTGGTATACCGCTGTGCTGTGCAACACTCCGATAAAAACACCCCCTCCAAAAATGGCCTTGGTGCCCTGCCATTCAAATTATTGGCCTTGGTGCCCTACCTGATGGCCGTGGTGCCCTCCAAAATTAATGAATGACCAAGGCCAAATGGCCGTGCCCTCCTCCAAACTTAATTCCAGCCCTGTATTATCAAACTCTGGGGGAGGATTTTGCATTGAATTTCATTACACATTGAAGACTGACACTGCTGCAATTCATACTCAACCCTGTACATCTGACATTACTGTTTATATAAGTATATGTGCAAGAACACAATACTGGCATAAAAACATAACATTCCTTACTTTTGTTGGGCTTAAATGTTACTGTAACTCATAATTTCATGATCCATTTGTTATGCTGTGATTTGGTAATATGCTGGTCTATACTTATAATGAAACATGTTTGTCTTTTCTTTTGTATTCTGTATTGGACGGCTACAAAATGTTAACTTTAGTTACGAAGACACCAAAACTTGCACCAAATCATATTTATGCACCTAAAATCTAGTCAATAATGTAATTTGATGTGATTTGCTTATGAATATGTTGGAATAGAAATTTACCATGTTTATAAACTACTCTTCCCTAACATTTTACTATGGGTGGCTGACCAGGAAAGTTTAAATGCAAATCTAATGTTGGTTACGAGGACACCAAAAGTAGGACAAAATAGTGTCTTATGTATAAACTAACGTTAGATTTGGTGCATACATGGTCAGGGATGCAAAATGTGAGGATCTTTAGTCAAGATACTGTATATTAATATATCATTGTTACTTGTAATATGAACAAATTAACAGTTAAACTAATTTCAGTCTTTTAACTTTACTTTTGATACCTAATTCTATTTTGGTGTCTTAATGTAACTAACGAAACATTACAACCAGTTTTTGTGACATACAAAATTTTGTCATCCAACAAACATGACGCTTTACATTTTGATGACATTTCCCAGCACATTTATCAACAATTTGCAGCAATTAAATCATTAATCATTCTTATCTTTTGCTTTAGACCCAAATGTCCCACTTTTGTAAGCCAGTATTGTGTTCTTACACATATAATTGGGAAACCGCGAAAACCTGTTGCCTACTGATCAGAACTCCCCTTGAACCTGTACCAGAAATATTACAAACACAGTACATGGCAGAATGCACCCATGGCTGAATCTACTGTGCAGTGTAGTAGATTGTATTACCAATGGCAGGGACATGCAAAACCTACGGTATGGCAGTAAGCTTACTGTGTATCAATGCCATGGCAGAAAGATGTCCACTACAACAGGACCCAGGGAGTCCGCCTGAAACAAAAGAGTAAAGGGATTAACAATATTACTGCTATAAAATCCTGGGTCCAAATTGATGCCATCCTAATGTAGGCTTAAGTTACAAGTGGGTTCAAGGGGACCTTGCTCAAGGCCCATATGAGGTGCAATTTGAAGAGCTTTAAAGGCCAAGTTCAAACATTGCTGCAGAAGTGTCCTCTTTAAAGTAAGAAACGAAGAAACTGATTATTTCAAATTTTTGCCGAAATGGAAGGTGGGATATTTTACAGTACAGTACATACCTTCTTCTATTCTAAAAAGGACGGGAAGACATGTCCCCCTCCCCCCAAGACACAGGGACCATGCAGGCCTACAGTATGACATACAGTACAACATGCAGTATGGAACATGTAGGTTAAATTATATGACTGGCAGTCAAATCATTGCCTTCCGCAGGAAAATTGCCCTGAAAACAAAGTCACCCTTTAAAAAAGGAACCTGCTGCCGTTGTGCGTGATGTTCAGAATAAGCAATGGAATAGGGAAAACACGCCAGTGAGCAACAACTGGAAAAAAAGGCTGTAGCCAGCTCGACTTGAACCAACAGGTTGAAAACTGGGCCGTAAAACTCTTATCAAACTAACTGACAAAACACCCTTCCTTGAAGAGACCGTGTGCATCACTGTTTTCGTTTGCAATGACGTTGTATGACAACATTGCATCAGTCCTACTGTAAATAACATTACAGAAGGAATGCTGGGAATGGCTTAATTTATGCAAGATAATAACCACCAAACTTCACAAGATTATACAGGTAGGTGCTTAGTGTACAAAATGTGCACAGATATGTATGCAAAGCTTTGGAATTTGAATAAACAGTGAAACACTGCAGCTAGATATAGTAGTCTGTACTATGTGTTTTGTGCAGAACAGTTTGTACAGCAACTTACACGGCTATGGCAAGCGAAATGTCCAATAATTAGAAAAACCGAGTTTTTCGATCGAAAAACCAAGTTTATCGGTCGAAAAACCAAGATTATCGGTCGAAAAACCAAGTTTATCGGTCGAAAAACCAAAATTATCTCCATATCTTGGTCTTTCGGTCGAAAAACTTGGATTTTCAAAATAACTTGGCTTATCGGTCGAAAAACTTGGATTTTGAGTCGAAAATCCAAGTTTTTCGATCTATCTGGTATATCGAAAGATAAACTTGGTTCTTCGAAGCCGAATGTCCAATAATTAGAAAAACCAAGTTTTTCGATGGAAAAACCAAGTTTTTCGATTGAAAAACCAAGTTTATTGGTCGAAAATCCAAAATTATCGGTCGAAAAACCAAGTTTATCGGTCGAAAAACCAAGTTTATCGGTCGAAAAACCAAGTTTATCGGTCGAAAAACAAAGTTTGTCAATGCAAAACGTCCAATAATTAGGAAAACCAAGTTCATCGGTAGAAAAACCAAGTTTTGCGATTGTTTCGAAAAACCCGGTTTTTCGATTACCATGGTGATTTGCAGGTTCTACTTTCTGTGACCACGACATGCGACTCCTTCAAATTGATGGGCTATGTAACAACATGCATGCAGCTCAGTACGTACGTACAGTACATACTGAACCAAGTTTATCGGCAAAACACATGGTTTCGACTGATAAACTTGGTTTTTCAACCGATAATCTTGGTTTTTCGACTGCTAATCTTGGTTTTTCGACCGCTAATCTTGGTCTTCTTGACCGATAAACTTGGTTTTTCGACCGATAAACTTGGTTTTTCGATCGAAAAACTTGTTTTTCTAGTTATTGGACATTTCGCTTGCCATACACGGCGCTTTCTGCAAGACAGCAAGGAATACAACTTGAATGCAATTCTAAATCTGATTCCAGGTAATACTAAAGGGTTATAGAAGAAAATATGAAACTATCATTCCCATGCCAGGGGTTACTGTAAATTCAACCTTTGTGATTATCAATACATCCCGTTTTGGCGGGAAGTTAAAGGATTGAGTATTTACGGGAATTTTAATGAACTTAAGCAAGTTTCAACTTTCAAGTATATTTAGCCCCCTTTTTTCAAGTTTGCAAATAATTGTTGGTAATCATCTGTTGAATGGTAGAATTTTACCGATGCTGATTTTTACCGATAATGGAATAATCGGCCCGATGCCGATTACTCAGATGATCAGTCCAACACTAGTGACTGGGTTAGTTGCTTGTTTTGGGGGAAGTCTGGACTGCAAGACATCTTATGGGGCCTTCGTCCTTGAACAGAACAGTGCACTAACACTTAACGCTAGGACCTACTCCCTCAACTCAAGAGTTATTTTTGTCCCAACATTCAACTTTCTTGACCGGTCTTTTTTCAAGTGGAAGCAAGCAAGAAGGTGAAATTTGGAGGTTAAAAGTGTCAGCAACACAAAGTCAATTACAGGACTAAAGTAAGCAGTCTGCCTGCAATGGCTTGCTGATGCAGTCAAATGTTCAAGGAATAATGTTGATGTAGTTAAAATTTCCGACATTGGTTGATTCCTGTTATTAAGTCATTTCGGGACATTATTGGTCAAAAACTTTTAAAGTCGGACTGACTGAAAACTCGTATTTCCTGTTCCACCCGAAGGTGTTTCAGAAGGCCTGAAGGGCCGGAAAAAATGAGTCAATAGAACACCAACACCCATGGGTGTCCGCTCAACTCGGACCCTGAGACAACTCGGCCCAGACATCTTGGCCCCTGGAAAACTCGGCCCCTGAGACATCTCGGCCCCTGGGACAACTCTGCCCCTGGACAACTCAGCCACCGAGACATCTCTGCCACTATTGACATGCTGTATTAAGTGAATTGTGAGATTCTGTTCTTGAGGAAATTTGCACAGCTTAACCTTCAGCTTTAAGACATTGCTCAAAGTAAACCTAATTTCAAAGAAAATATAAGTGAAAATTTTTGAAAATGAATCACATTTCTTACTGTTTCTTAATTTTTTTTAATTTGACAACATTGCTATTCAATGTCATTCCAAACATCTCTTTGAAGGGGCCGGAAAGCTTGGTACTCAGTATGTACAGTCCTAATTGCTTCTCAGCCTTTTGCTAAGAGTGCTAAGACACTGGCACTTAATATTGGAAAATCCGCATCTTTGTTATATTTTCCGACATCACTTGTCATAGCCTTTGAGAGGGCACCCTTGAAACTAAAAAATACTTGGTTAATTCTAGGCCTAAAAGCGACAGTTAACTGGAAACAACTTACAAGGAGAATGAAGATTGCTCCCTCGATTCTCTCATCGAGGCGCTCTAAAAGAGGAAAAATTCTATCAAATTAAGACCAGGACAAACTAAAAAGTCCACCCACTGATGAAGCTCAACATCTAAAAACTAAGAGCATAAACATGTCCAGTTACAGGTTTTAGAAAACTATCAAAGCAGTACTTCAAAGTATCTGCGGTCTTTAATCCCACCCCACAGTACAAAGAAGATACAGGTCTGTCTAATTACAAGACAGAATATCCGTTATAAACGCATAAAAATTCAAAATTGAAACAAGGGACTGTATGTGCAGTAGCAGATAATGCCACCGCCTACCCATTTCCATTGATTTATTGAACAGTTTATCTTGAAACACAAGAACTTGACAATTAACTTGTGTTAGGCTTGGTAGCGTAGCCTTAAACACCTTTTATACTGTCCATGTACAGTATGTAGGCTGTCGGTGGGGTAGGGTGGGAGTAGAAGTTTAATAAATGGGTGAAGATATTGCATAGCAGTTACTGAAATCTTCTTGTTTTTATTCCTACAAATATATTTTTTCTGAAAACAGAAAGAAGTAGCTCTAGCTTAATTTATATTGAAGAAAAGTCAAGACCAAATATATGAGAGTAAAAGCAAACAATTGATTTTAAAAGCAAGCAAATTGTTAAGGTCCCCAAACTGTACTGCACTGTTGATAGGAAGAGTGGCAAATCGTGATTCTGATTGGGCATAAATCAAACCTTATACAAATAAAAAACATGAGTCATTTAATTGAGAAATTTTGCATATGCTTTTCTTGAAATGTGTATGATTAATTAAATATAGTTCATGTGCAGTTTCAGATTTTCACAGTTTAAATTAAGACACTATTTTCACAGGAACAAAGTAAAATGGTCAAATTGTTCAATAAACGGAGGAAAATAGGACGCTTTGGTGCAGTTGAGAACCTTTTCTGCCAAAAGACTGTAGCAGGTCCCTCACTGGCATTGGTCTAAAAAAATGAGGGATATTTAGCTGAAATTCACAGGGCCAAAGACACTGGGAAGTGCAATTTCCAATAATCTGAGAGGAATATTTAGCCAAAATTTTCTCTGTACGCAATGCACCAACCAATGGTGGTGCTCCGCTTAGATAGTGTTATTTGTGCTAGCCCCCACATACCAACCTTTGCCCCCCCCCCCCCCAAATGAAAAAGTGGTTACGCCACTGTAGGGGCCTGATCCCTAAGCAGTAAACATTCAGAATTCCTAATATTATAGTTACCATTATCCAACTCCCATAGCCCCACATTATGTTAAAGGAAGGCCGAAGGGATACCTTCCAAGCGTTTGTCCTGACGTTGAAAGACAAGACTTGGGCTAGGCTACTTATTTATATAAGTTAATGGCTAGGCCTAGCTAACGTTAGACATAGACTAACGTTAGGCCTGGGCCAAGGCCTAAACCTAGCCTAAGTTAAGCCTCCATGCTAGTCTAACGTTAGACGCAATTAACTTACACATCACTGTTCGTACAGCAACTTGGTAACGGTTCTCTGTTATTTTGACCAGCTCTTTCCCATGGTTTCTGGGGAGCAGCCATGTCGCTCTACTTTGAGTACGTACGCTTAGGCCTATAGCTTAGCTGTGACAAGAAATAACTTGGATGATAGTTCTATTCGGCTGAAATTCTAGAATCCGGACTTCAAGAAGCACCAATCTGCGATAACACATGAATATGAGTAGCCAATATTATGTAGTTCGTTACATACATTATGTAGGCCTACGTATGTATGCATTTTGATGTTGTGTTGCATATTATCTACGTGTGTACTCCGCTCTAGCACCCTGCTGAAGTCAGCACCGTATTCAGCCAGTTATTAAACGTTTCCTTGAAGTCACAACTTTTTGTCCACCACATCTCCGAGCCTCAACGCCGCCAAGTAATTCGCTGCCAACTGACTCGGTCACGTAGGCTACTTATTGTCTACAAGGGTCATATTCAAATGAAAATGGGTTGAATTATACGAAACAAGAGTATCAAAACCCCATTTGAATATATTTGCAGTTTTACTGTGAACGAATAATTCATCCATAGATGAGATTGGAATCAGATTTGTGGTTATCAAAATATGAGTAGGTAAAGTTACACTAGCACGCCACATATCCCCACATTCATGAACATTCTTTTGAGTTCCTTTAAAATTTGTAGCCAATTCTCTCCTCAGCAATCCTATTTATCAGAATACCGATTGAATAAGTGGGAACTTAAAATTACAAACTTTGCACTTAAGTACTTTATTTCCACGTTTAACAAAGGTCAACAAAATAAGACTGAACAAAAAAAAACTTAAAAACGAAACATATAGTTATTTAGTGTCAATGTGAGAAAGAGGTTACAAGGGTCAAGAGCATGGTTTCCGAACTTATTGGCAAAGCAACATAGAAATTCTATTCACATTTTTTTTTTCTTACTCAGTCTCTTCCAATTAACTTTCATTCTATTTTAGGATTTCAAAATTGCAGTATTCCAGGTGCCAAAGAGTTACTAACAGTAGGTTACAAGAAAAAAATATTGTCACACGATATTCAAGAGCCAATCAAGACAGAGGACAGTCTACTTTACCATGTTGATGTGACTACATTTTCCTTTTAAACCTCTGTTTCCCTCAAATTTAGTTTTGAAACACAAATCTTAGTTTGCTGATATCTTGAGAGTACATTTGAATGGAAGCTCCTCCAAACTGTGTATAGATTTGGTTCCTCTTCATTTAAATATTTTCCCCTTTCGAATGCATTTGTGCCACTACCAATGAGTTACCAAACATTTAAGATGAGGTCATAATCACCGATGATGACTCATTTTAAAATCTATTTGCCATTCAATTTCAGTGCGGGGTGAACTTCGCATCAATACTCTAAAATCAAAAGAGTGAAATGAGTCACTCTCTATATGAAAGTGAAAAGCCTGAGTGTGAATTCACTCTGCTGAAGTTTTGATTCACTCCAAGAAGAGAGTAACTCACTCCAACAGGCCAACACTCCAAGGGGAGTGAAACTCACTCCACTCAGGAAGAGTGACATTCACTCCAGGCAGAGTGGAAATTCACTCTTCCACGGGTAGCCTAGTTCCTGCAATGCTATAAGCACTTCATCAAAAGTGAAACTTTGATCTTTTGGGAATGTCACTCTCTCAAAGAGAATATCACGACTTTCGGAGTGAATTATAACTCTCTAGTGGAGTGAATTTTTTACTCTATTAAAGAGTCAACCTTTTTGATTTTGGAGTGAATATTCATGCAGTGTTTGGACGTCTGTTTTATGTACAAGTTTCGCCTATAGAATTGTAAAACATTAACTAGACCCCGACTCGTAAGTTCAGTTATGTGCAATACAATACTAGTAAGATAAAGATAATTTTTTTGCAAATTACACCTCATCTGGATATTTGTTTGAACAACATTTGATCGATATTCACTGTTTTTGTACAAACTTTTGCCCACAATATGGTAGAATTTATCAAAATTGAACTTTTGACATTTGTTTGTGCCGTATTACTTTGTGTTAATTAGTATAAAGATAGATGAATATTTTGTAATGAAACATTTCATATGAATAACGCCAAACCCAGTTTGTTGTGATAACTAAGCAAGAGTAACCTCAGTCAGGTAGTGACGTTTTTAAAGACACGGTATCGTGGCGGGAAACGGGGGCGATATTTGGACAGCCTTCAAAAAATTTGTTATCCTACCCAAAATCCCGGATGTAGCCCATAGAGACCGTATGATAACAGTTCATACGATTGGGTGGGATAGCGTACTGCTGCATACGGTATGCTTGTTTGTGTGAGCGTTAACAGGCGTACAGTAGTATCTGTGTTAATTTGTATGTAGCAGGGAGTTGTTTTCCTGATACAAGTGAGTGCCTTGCTCAGTGACAACAGAGAGACCCTTGGGAATTTTCCCAATATCTTGGGAATTTTGAATCGTCTCGATCATTCTTTTCCTTCCCACTTTGAAAAAAGAAATATTGAGTGATTGTTTCTTTTTTCTTCTTTTTTAAGTCACTTATTAATTAATTATGAAATATGTGAATAAGTTCTAATAAGAATGCCAAGGTGGCTAATTTGTATTAAATTTCCGGCTCAATTGTTTTGTGTTTTAATCATCAGTTTGCCTTCGATGCTATAGGCTATTATTACTGTACGTAGTTCAACGTTGAGAGGCTATACGTTGTTATTCGAGACGTGATCTTGGGAATTTCTAAAAAGACGAACTGGCCTAGGAAACCTGCATTGAACTTGAGAGATTGGTCGAAGCGAAGGGGCTAGTCTTAGTCTTACGACAGCAAAATGTCTTCCTGTGCAGAACTTCAGAAAGAAAAATCGAAGGACAGCGTTTGCACACGTTGTCACGAGAAGGAGAAATCAAACGAGAAAAATACAGTAGCAAACGAAAGTCGGGGGTTCCCTTTCCCATTCTCACGCGGAATAGGCCATACCTAACGTTAGATCGCCGCAGAAAAAGCAGGTTAATTAATTGGGGAATGGCAAGTCTCTTGTTTATAACGGCGATTTTGCGAAACATCATCTCACAGATCACGTTCAAAGGTAAGTGAAATGTGTTTGTTCAGCCTACTGATAGTAAAAAGTAAACAGGATTCCCGTCTCGTTAGTGATCCACATACCCATCCCACACGCGTTTTAGCATATGTACAGTACAGAGTATGCATAGGCCTAACGTTAGGACAATTTTATTAGTAGCTAGGCTTTTGACGAGCTGGCACAGGTTACAGCAGAAGTGATCAGCACTACATTTACCACTTCATCAAAATCGTAACCCCAGAATAAGCCACACTACTCTTGAAAAATCTGACTAGCCAATGTCCTCAGTTTGCTCATATACATGCCCTATCTTAGTTTACCCTTATGATCTCTCCGAGGGCCTGGTGCGGAGTTTGCACTTTCCCCAATATTGTCTTCTCAAAACTTTCTTATCAAGCATAGACCTACAGTACAATATGCTATCACTAAGATAATCCTAGCTGTTTCATTAGCCTGCAGACCACAGTGACAATGAGTAAGTGCTCAGCTTTGCTGGATCAGTAATTTGCCAAAGATTTGACTGGATGAGAACAGCAGTCTGTAAGCCTGAGCATGTTGGATTTATAATATAAATGAAGATTATCTGGTGCAATCAGGTGAGCAGGATCAAGGCACCATTATCCAGTAATTGATTTCTGTAACTAATTTGCTTATGCTTGAGTGCCCTCAAACTGCATAGTATGTAATTGATACTAGTTATATGAATTGCAAAAAAAGGAAATGAAGGCTTTGATAAGCATTATTCATGTGTGAATGCATTCCAAAACATTAAAAAACTAATGAATGCATTCAAACAGTAACTGAAGGCTTGGTAGACTTCAAAGGAAATTATGAAGGCTTATTCAGAATGCAAGGAAGACTTCATTTGAGGAAGAAAATAAGCATTCCAACTCACTGACAGCTTAATTTAGTCCTTCGAATGCTAAATGATACATTCAGAAGGCATAATGAATGCTTATTGAATGCTAGTAAGCATTCAATAAGGGTGATGAGGGTCCCCATCCAAACGCTAGTAGTGGTTTGCCAAATTGCCAGGTATATGTGGGTAAAAAAAAATTGAAAGGCAACTGCCTTCCTAATGTAAGGTAAGGCCCCATATAGGCCTATAGGCTTTCAAGTACGTACATCATAAATTTCCCCCCATGTGTGGAACAATATAGTATAGAAATTAAGCTAACTACGTCAGTATATAGGCCTTCATCAGTCGCCTAAGAAGACCTGGATCTGCAGATTTTGGGCTCAGTCACAGATCCAGGATTTTGAGAAAGGGGGGAATTAATACACCATCAACAAACCAGACACCGGGGCATTGGGGGTCACCTCCAATAAAAATTTGAATTCTGCTTATATGCTCATATACAATTTGACATAAATAATTACCAAATATTCAACAATTGGTTGTACCTGTATGCAATTGAAAACTGATGCAGATCTCCTTCCCCTCAATCACTGTGCACCACCCCACAACCCCCATCCTCACAAGGGAAATAAGAAATCTGCATTCTAAATTCAGTTCAAGCCAAAGTACTGTAGGGCTACTACCAGTAACCAGTTGGGCTACAGGAATCGATTTTCATGGTTGTCAGAATATCTGGGACAACAAAAATTCCATACGGACAACCAATACATGAAGGGTTGGTTGTCCCATGGACAACCATTTTCCTCTCGGACTGAAAAAGTATACTGCTGATTGATAAATTCTTTTACCTTTTTCGATAATAGTTCCATAACCATATTTCAGACTTGGAGTGTTCCTAGCTGTCTCTCAAACATCACATCTTTTTATTCTTCAAGACCAATAATGCATGAACATCAAGGGCGGATCCAGCCCCTAGCTGAAGGAGGGGCAGTTTGAAAAGGGGGCGCCAACATCATACAGGGGCCGCATGCATACTCTTGAATTTGACCGACCTCATTTCTCAGACCAACTCCCATTGCCACAGTTATATATAGCTATACGGTTCGAAATTCTGGGGACCTTTATTTTTTTTTTTTTTACTTTTCGTGCAGTTTTTACTTTACTTAAAGACTCAGGGGTTGCATTTTTCTTGTATTGAGGGGCTCTAGACTGGTCATAGGGGGGGCAGTTGACCCTACTGGCCCCCCCCCCCCGGATCCGAACTTGATGAACATAATTAGCCTTCTGTTTTGTAATTGTGTGAAAAATATTTTGGACAACCAAATTTCCTTCTGGACAACTAAAATGAGTGAAATGGTTGCCCCAAGACAACACTAAATATTTTAAAAATGGAGGCCTGGGCTATGAGGGGTACTGTAAGGTAGGCTAAGCATAGTACAGCTGTTGTACCTGTACATACAGTATGAAAAGTTGTTTTCCCCAAGATCTAGGCAGGACTGCATATAAATGCTATTTCTGGGTTAGGTTTCCAACCAAGTAGTTCAAGTCAAGCTAGTCTTGACCTTTTTATCTGTTTTGGTTCACAGGCTTGTTTTCCCTACTCTATTGCTTTTGCAAGCACAATGGCAGTAGGTTCCATTTTTAAAGTCTTCAGTGAGACCGGACCCGGAATCTGTATGTTGAGTGTAAATGGAATGCCAAATGCAATAAAAATTAATGCCTGAGCAAAATTTATGTCCTCGGTTATTGACAGTGGCATTACTAGACTTTTTCATCGGGAGAGGGAAAGTGCTGAAGTGGTGGGGCAAACGAAAATGCTCCTACTGTCGCCTATCAAGTGCCACTATTGACCAGCACATTGCGTATAGAGAACACTTTGCCTGAAATGTGTTTCAGATTGCATAAAATGGTACTTCCCAGCTGTTGTTTTTACTACTAAAAAGTGCTGCTTTCAAGAGGTGTTTGTGAAGTTCTTACACATTTTGCCCAATATACTTTTTACATGAGGGGGGTATACAAGAGCCACTGCTGATGCCACTGGTAATCGGTAGGTTGATTTAAAATTCCTTTAGACAGAATAGATTGCAATCCCCCTCCCCCCTTATCCCTTTCTGTTTTAATGGGGACTAGTGTTTACATCATCATCAATCGTCATTATTATGACTCTTATAACGACCAATTTTGACACCACCCATTAATCATTTAGGGACATGTGATTTGAAATCATGGAAGTCTGTAATATGCACTCTTCCCTAAGATAAAATACTGTTTCATATTGCAAATAGTCTTGATTTACTTTTCAGGTGTTCTTCAAAGTACTGTACATGCAGTGGGCCACACATACAGAGCCAAGTGAATGACCAACCCCTCAGTTGCTAGCTGTTACACCCATAGGTGAGTGAAAATAACTGCAAGATGTATTAAAACAAGTCTTTCAATTTCCAAAAGCATGTTTTCCCAGCTAACTTCCAGGTAGTACTTCCATGGTTCACAACACTATAGCACAGAACAGTCTACCTTGTGCTGTGCAGAAGTGCTCGTAACGTTTTCACGGCTTTAATTAGTACCATGAGTGGTGGCTCTATGTTGGGGCAAGAGGGGGCATTTGCCCTCCATAGATTTTGTCCTTGGCCCCCCTCACTCCCCCTCCCTCTGCCCAAATGTTAGCTGGTCAGAAAGGAGTTGGGTTTGGGTTTACTGAAAAGAATTTAAATAACATACCTCTCCAGAGACTACATTTTTCATTCGGAGATACAGTATGCTAAAACCTCAGAGCTTCCAGGGGAGAAGCCTGTTTGATCCTGCCTACTGTAAGAGGTGACGAAAGGGAAAACTAACTTGTACTTGAACTGTACTTGAAATTAAATTTAAACTTTGAACTTTTTATTGAGTTGACTGACACAATACTGTACATGACATGTTCATGTTGGGTATAGTTAAATCTCATCTTTACTATCTAGAAACTTTATACAGTATCTATATTTACTAAAATATTGCACAGTTTATGAGCATTGTTAGGCCTTTATCCAATATCTTGTTTGATAATGATGCAGAGTTGCAGTATCAATTAGTTGTCCACAAAGCCTGAGTGAATATTATTTTCTCCCAATTGCACAATATACCCAGCACTATGGTAATGTTTTGCATGCTCCTTCGATTGCGGTAAAAAAGTTGATTTTCTAACCTCAGTAATCTATTGTTCAACTGAGGTATATCAAGTTTCCAAACCTACTGCTAGAGGTGTATTATTACCACTTCACCGAGCTCCTAGTCCACTTAGGTTGCAAAAAATTTCACAGTTCTTTGGGCAGGATTGTAATCAAAACCCCCTCAATGTGCTCTGCATACTGTGGCTAGGGTTTCTTGACTTGGATTAAATGTCTTTGCATGGAGTATTAATGTCTGTCAATCATCAAATTGTGTAATTGGGCAAGGAGGAAAATCAAATGCAATTTTTTACCGCAACCATTACATCATGGACGTTGCCAACATTTTCAGAATTGTAATTGTAATGTGCTTGATTAGTTTACCTTTACAAATTGGGCTAGTTGCTATATTGATATGATGTGCTCTCTTCCTTGAAGACGAGAGCATTCACCCCAGTATACAGTACAGTAGTGTACAGTAATTTGACTGCCCTGTTTCATGATTGGCTATAGAGTCAAGTAGTACGTGACAATATTCTTTCCTGAAATGTGAAATTTACTTAATTGCTTGGTTTGCCTGAATATCATTATGGAATGAGAAAAAAATTGTGAGATACCTCCTTAAAAACAAGCAATGAGAAGAAAATTGTGAGATACCTACTTAAAAACAAGCCATATATTATCAAATTTACAGTAGTTAGAAGTGTGGTTATAATAATTGAAAACCATGCATCCATACAGTTCATCATGTGCTGCAAACTTGCATCACCAGCTGTAAATATGATATTCCATTGAATTGCAGCATGATCTACTACTGTCAAGGGCCACTATGACATATATTAGAGCCAGTTTGTCCCTCATCAGCAACTACAGGTAATTATGGAAGCCAAACACAGGGAGGATTGCAAATGGCTGTTCAACTTTAAACCAATAGTTATTGCCCAAGACTAGCTGAACTTTCATCGAGTTCAGACAAACGTCATAAATGTCCTATATGCACGATTCCCTTATACAACATGACAGACGGTGTGTGTTTGGTCTAACGGTAGAGCATCCACCTCTCACACGGAAGGCTCACTTCCCAGGTCGAGTCATACCAAAGACTCTAAAAAAGGAACCTACTGCCATTTTGCATGATCGCTGCTCTGTATAAGCAGTGGGGTAGGGAAAACAAGCCAGTGAGCCACAACTGGAAAAAAGGCTGTGGGTGGTTCGACTTGAACCAATAGGTTGGAAACTGGGCCATAAGACTCCATCTAACTACAACATGTATTACAGCCAGGGCTGGAAAAAATATTTATTTTCCAGGAAGGGAGTTGCATTATTTCCCAGGAAGAGAGTAAAAGTTCCCACAATTCTCCCTGCATTTTCATGAAAAGGGAAATTTTCCTCCAGATGTCCAAATTTTCTGGGAAGGAGCTTCTCAGCTTCACAACTCTTTTCACCCATGATTATAGTATTGTAGTACATGCTGTAAGAAGTCACAACATCCGGCATGGTGCCATGCAGTCTCTTTCCAAGGGAATGATGAAATCCTGCATAAGAGGCACAAGCAACCCAAATCTATGGCCAAACCCAGAGATTTGTCTGGTAATTATTTTGAATAAAATGTTATGAAAGAAAAGTTGAAAATTTGGATTTTAAATTCAATGTTCATTTGGGTTTGAAAATTAAATTTCAACTTTTGGGGTTTTTAAAGGACAATTGCATTTCCTTCAAGAATTAGAAGGAAGTACACAATTGGAATGTTACTTGTCACTTTCTGGACAATAAATAACATACCCATCTATGCTCCCTTGAAAAGAATGGAAATTGTTTCCTAAAATGTTTCCCATATACAGTGGGGACCATCCATCATAACTGGGAGATGAATCCCCTGTCGCACCTTGCTCCCCTTAGCACCTCTCTGGCACTCCTGGGGCCCGTTCCACAAAGAGTTACACACGATCTTAAGTTTGATTTACTGTTGGCTTAAGTATGGTGAATCAAACTTAAGATCGTGCATAACTCTTTGTGGAACAGGACCCTGGTTTAACTGAACACTTACGGCAAAATAAATTGCCAAAACACAAAGGGTCATTCAAGATTTTAGTTGTTTTGCCCTCTACCTAAACAAAAAGGGATGGGGGTATTGGATGCCAGTCTTCCCTTGTCTTTCTGCAGTGGAAGTGTGATGTCTTTGTCACAGTGTGGGAGGAGGGTGCAATATTTACTGTAATTGTTCATTGAGTTCTAAAGCTTTGACTATTTTCATGACAGTAAGCATTTCTTCTGGAGTACAGTACCGTAGCTTGACTGTCAGACATGCATCTCTCTTCTACTCACAGTAGTTGTATTTCCTTTTATTTTTTAACCTAGCTAGGCTACTCTCATCATTTCAAAATGGATTTATGAAGTCAGAAGTCCTATGTTTTTTATTATTACTTACTTTATCTATTATTCCAACAACTTAATAAACTACCCAATCTGTTTCTTTGGGTGTTAATTCTGAAAATGCAAGTTTTTTTCTAGTGATAACTGGTTGACCATTTTCAAATGCAGTCACATGCTTGCAAAACATAATTACCTGCTTTTGAAATGTCGGATATTAACATCAAAAAGCTGACCAGGAAAGAAAAAAATCCTTTGTTAAACAGAATTTGTTTTGTAATTTTTTAATGTGCTGTATAGGCTCAGTCCTGGCAGATCTGCAGTTACAGGGTCTTCCCATTTTAACCATACTACTCCAAGGCACATGACTGCTGTTGTCATTTTTCCACATTGAAAGGCAAAAACAGTCATCCCAAACTTATTGTATTTCGAAGCAAAGGCTAAAGCTCACAATTTTCTTTTCACTTCTTTTAATTTCTTAAAAGTATCTTTAATAATTTTTTAGGACTTCAATATTACATATTCTAGGAAAACCAAGCAGTGACTCCCCCAAAAATGGCACATGACCGTGAAGAGCCGATCATGAAACAGGGACGGTGTACTACACTACTTTTAGTTGGGGAGACTGCTCTTGCCCTTTAAGCTTTTCATTAATCATGCTTTGATATCAAAGGGCAGAAAGGAGGATCTGAGATTTCTCTAGATTGAAACAGTATCATTAAATTGCATGGTAGGAACATTTACCATTTGCATTTGGCATGAACATATCCATGGAACAAAAAATACCTTTCCACAAGTTACAAATTTTTTGCCATTTGTCAGTTTGTTAGTTTTTTCTTCATTCATTTATCTTCAAAATATGATGTAAAGGATAAAATGTAGTTTCCAAACTTTGCTAATTGCTCCATTATTGTTGCCTGCTTGGACAAGAGGTGACTTGAAGTACAGGTCTACTGTAAGTGTAGTACAATCTACTTTGTCAACAGTTCAGTTGAAGATTTCCTGGATTGCCACAATGAAAATGACACTGATGAGGCAGAGGCAGACAATATAATGTGGGAGGAAGCAGTCAAGTCTAAACATGAAAGTAGACTATCTAGGTAAATTCACTATGCATTGGTTTCAGTTTCTTTGAAAAGAGAATCCTTGTACCTGATGGAAAAATATCAAGTTTTTGTTACATCTTTTGAATTTCCATTGTGATCTGGATTCTGCTCAAAATATTCCCGGAATGGTAGTATGCCTATCCCCAGTTCCAAGACCTACTGACAGTAATACCAACCTCACCTCTGAAGCTCTGGCCTTGTCCAGTTAATCAAGTTTTGGCACCACAAGTTTGAAAGAAATCTTTTATGAGTAGCTCTCTCTTCAAGAAAGTGAGAAATATGAGAACAATTTCATCTTTTTGGAATTTGTGACAAGGAGAATAAAGAAAAAAATTATAAGTGTTTTTCGTAGTTCCATTTCTAGTTCCAGCTGAGCCTGCTTATTACATTTAATTTGAAGAAGTACCAATGCAGATTACTGAGCAATCCAGAAAAATTTCAAGTAAGCAAGGACAGAGCAAAAATATTTCTGTGGGCATTTCATATATTATTCTGTTTTTTATTTGGCACAGGAGGACCAGCCCAAGGATCCACCCAAAGTTGTCAAGTTCACCTCTGCATATGCTAGTCATGTACAGTGTCACGGTCAACTGGACTGAAGGTTTACACCCTCAGCTACAATTGGGTACAGGCACCTGGTTGATGCTTCCAACCAGCATGATTTTGAGTATCCTGGCAGAAACCAGAAAACCACATCAATACTGGAAAGATTGCTTGCCTTGCTTGCCATGTAATGGTTTACATCACAAAAGCAATTTTTATTGGCCAAATGTGTTTTGTCAACTTTTGTGTATGAAGTTTTGTGAATAGGAAGATGGTGTGATACCTGAACAGTATTGCCAACCAGCTTGTAACTGTATTGAAGCCTTTCATTTATATGTTACAACATCAGCTATACCTGAAACTTTAGGTCTGAATTTTATTCCAGTTTAACAAAAAGCATGAAAGAAATAATGGGACTATCATATCATGCACAATAAAGACAACAAGAATATAGGAACAATTTTTGGTGCACTCAGTGGAGCATGTGTCTTTTGTAAGCTTCAAATGAATCATAAGTTGAAGCAGGGTTCCTACATTTCTGGAAACTAATTTTTCACTTTTCCAGGACCAAATATTAAAAGAATTTGCACAACCTTTTTTTTTTTTTTTTTTTTTGGGGGGGGGGGGGCTGTTACATCAAATTATGAAAATTTGTGAAAATTTCCATGAATTTTTTTGAACTGGAAAACTTTACCAGGCCCTGGAAAATATTTTTTCAAATTTCATGACTTTTTAGGTCTTCAGTGTTGGCAGGAACCCTTCTAAAGGTGTTTAAGTCATTTGTTTAACAGAGATGTTGGTATGCCAAAGGAAGTGGAAGTTTGAAACTGCATGTTCAGGATATTCAGATTGATAATTATAGATTATTTATTTGTAGTAACTGTCAGTGTTGTAACAAGTCACGACTCAAGTCACTTTCTCTCAAAATGATAGAGACTTGATAGAATTCAGGAGTAATATCCCCATTGAAATAGTACAGTGACTTGAGTCACATAAAAGTTTGAAAATTGGTGACTCAAGTCACTAATCTAGTGACTCAATTACAACACTGGTAACTGTACTGTGTAAGAAATACCCATGCATCATGCTGATATCAAATTCAAGAAGGCAGAGTGGCTCATATTCCGGCAGAGAGTGCAGTCTGATTCAACAGGGTTTTGTGTGCTCACTTTGATGATATACCCTTCAAACAGTAGACCAGGATTGTGTCTGCACAATGAAAAGTTTTAAACAGCTGTGGGTGGCTAGAATTAAAAAGGTTGGGAGACCAGGGAGAATGTATGAAGTAGTGAGAGGACTTGGCCTAGCTTGAATATTCTACCTCCAGAAGTAGACCCTAATTCACATTTAAAAGATATCCTGTGAAAAAATGTTTCAAATAAATTTATGTTTAATACGGTGAAGTAGAATGTTGTGATAAAATTCTTAACTCAATTCTTCAGATGCTCAAAATATATGCAAGTAAAGTTATCAGATTTTAAATTCAATTTTTGTGAACTTAGAGCAAGCTTGTGTTACATATCCTACACTTGCACTGATCAAATGTGTTTTCTTAAACTTCTTTTGCAAATGATTGAAATATTTCTTTTCTTAGATTTGAATATGCCATGAGCAAGGGTGCCAGTGGAAAAACCAGCAAAATGGGAAGCTCCTTGCCAGGAATTGTTGAAAATTTGGAAGAATATTTTTTTTTTATAGACGAACATTTAATTTCCAGTGTAAATTTTATTTGTGATGAAAATACACATTTCCTAGCTATCATCATGTTTGGAGCCCTCGCCATGGTTAGTGGGACACAGAAATTTTCCAATCTTGAAATTTTCTATTAATGGGTTAAACCAAATCCCTGTGTTTCATTTTGAATAAAAGCAATTGTAAAATCAGGACTTTATACTGTAAGCATTGCCCATCTGTGCTGAAACATTGACATCACTCCTTGAACAGTACTTCCTTCAGGTTCAGTCATGACATGCTTTGGGTCTATGTTGCCACATTCATGTACCTTATTACCTTATGCCAACCTTATGCCAACATTATGACTTGAATAAAACTTTTGATTACATTTAGTTCAAGCATTGAACAATCCATGAGAACTCTTTAATCAGCTCTCTTCCACTAATTTGGTTTAATCCTACACCTGATCCACAAGCTTGTTTATATGTGATATTGTGCAGTACTTTATGTGCCCCCACCTGAGTGCCATTTAGAAACCAGCCTGGTAGTAAAGGTGCATGCTGGTGCATGCATGGTGCCTCTTAAATTGGAGACTGTGGCACTGCTTCGATGGGTCTCATATATGTCCTAGCATCATCATTGTTTGCTCTTAGTTATGGAGGGACTAGTACATTTAGACGTAAAATGATTTTGCTATGATGCAGAATTAAGTTGTTGCCATAAGCAGGAGAAAATATATTTGTGCAAATTGCATGCATACAGTATGTGCACTTGCTTACTGTACAAACAGCACTGCTACACTTGAAGGGAATGTACTGAGCATATCCACAAAGATAGTTAGGAATAGCACTTTATACATGAAGATCAGTACCAATTGGTTAAATTTTGATATGAATTGAAACAATTACTCCACTCTTATTGATCAATGTTTTTTGGGGACTGGTAGTTGTGTACTCAATCAATGGCATAAAAAAGCCTTCTAGATGCATGGAAGCTAGACAGCAAGGGGGTGCCCAAATTCATTTTTCTTGAAAGCCTCTAGCTCCAATATTCATGGGTGGGGGTTGGGGGGGGTATGGGATAGGAATGAAACCTTGCACACACAAGCTCTGAGGTGTTTGAATTCTCCATGGACCCCTGTGCATTGTCCACCCAGGTCCACCCTACTGCTACCTAGAAGTCCCCAATAAGAATGAAGTTGTATGTAATTGTAGACTTTTGAAACTCAATTCAGCTTTGCTGAACTTCTACTGCTAAGGTGCACTAGGCTGGTGTTCTTGTTTAAATCGGAGAAGGTACTAGAGTGTGTAGAACACAGCTTTTAAAATAGGGCTTCATTGTGATCCTTTTTGAAGTCTGAAAACTATGTAAAAACTTGCTGCCCTTCAGAAAAAAGTGGAATGTGATCTATTGAAAGTTTGACCATACATTTTCTAGGGATGGATTTGTAAACTTCAAAAAGGAAGTGGACTAGTTCTTGTCAGCCTTTCAACCTGCACGACAGTGTGCATGGTAAGTATCACCTCCTCCTTTCTCCCCTCCCCCCCTCATTTTGGTCCAGAATGCTAATGAAATACACTAGGTGCATGCTTGATTCTATATGAGAATGAACGGCTCTTTAATTGCAAACTCAAAATCATCAAAACAGCTTCTGTCATTCTCATTCAAAAGAAATGGTAGGTAGGCTACATCTTTCTACAGGTCCTTGCTCTGGCCAGTGAATGCAATTTACAACACTACCATAACTGCTGTAAACCACTGGAAATAGATTCTTCTACATCCTGTAAATACCCCATCATTTTTCTGATCTACCTCTGTAAGTGAATAGCCTGACCCAACTAGTCTTCAAGGCATATGTAAAGGTATAGGAAATATGTAATTCACTCATATCTCGTAGTAATATTAAATGATTTTTGACAAAATTATAATAATTACTGGAATTCCTAAAAAGTCAATTGACAGAAATATTACATAAAGCAAAAGATGAGAATCAGGTAGAGTACCATATTCTTACTGGAATCTTGTACCAGCTGTTTCACTTTATTGTTTTACACTTAAAATTTCCCATCAACATGCCATAATACATTTCTTGATCAACAAGCATGACAGTGGAAAGCTCATATTTTTTTATAATAGAAGACATTATGATTAATTCCCAAACAAAACAAAACTCTTCTATTTTGCATGTTGTTATGAATTTACTGCAAAAATGATACAAAAACTTGTGTTTTTCTTAAAAAAAGTTTATATTTCAAGTAACATGAAAACTACTGCCATCTTTGTAAATGAAGTTTTTAAAATATAGGAATTCGAGGCTTTCATGCAACTTTCATGATATATCTTGCATGATAGTTTGGGTCTACAAGTACATTTTTTGTCACTGATATCATGATATACAATTCCCATCTCAATGTACTTCTGGGTGGCCTTTCCGCTCCTATACTTGCACTCCTGTCACTGTACCCTAACATGATGACACCGGCGGTCTTCCCCAGTCTCGGAATATTGCATTAAGTAAGTATTGACAGTCATATGAAGCAAGTTTGAATAGTTGAATTCTCTAGGCAATCAGCTTGCAGTGGAGATGTAGTTCTCAAAGCCACCATACAGACCTAGCCTGCACTTTCTTCTTTAAAGATCGAGAAGACATTTTCCTTCCAGCCTAACAAGAAGATAATGGTAGGTTCCCATGCATGAGTTCTGCCATATAGTAGGTATTGTAGGTGTTTTTTTTTTCCAGAAAAGTTGATGCAGTTCCTGCAGTGCTGGTGCCTTCAAGGATACAAAGAAGAGCATAATATAAATAAGTAATATGTCACATGTAGTAATTAAAACAACCTTTTAGTTTCAGTAAACTGTAGAAAATGTTGTACTCTTGAAGGTTAGTTTACTCTGGTATGATATTTTAACTTACTTCATGCTATGTACATAAAGCCATGTTGAAGATTCTTGTGACAGACAGAGGCTACTGAGATGTTACATGAATGACACATAGGCCTGGATTAATATGATGTTTATTTCATATGATGTTAATTAAAATGCAAAATAGTTAGCATATGAAACATGAGAGATGTATGCTAGCTTGTGAAGGAATCATTTTCAAAAAATGTGGATACTCATGTCGATTAGTTATGAGAGAGTAACCTTTGTAATGAGTGACTGCTCTTCCATTGACCAATTCAGAAGATGCAGTAGGGAGCAAATGCTTTCATTACAACAGGCAGTTGCAGGCACCGCAATTGTTCTGATTTATTAAACATGACAGCTACTTGACAGGGTTAGTCTCTTAGCAACAAAAGTTTGTGTGCTTTTTGAGGAGCTAAAGATGTTAGCCATTTTACCAGAACTGGTGGGAACCATCTGGAATGAAGAGATTCACCCTTTAAAGAAGCCTAGCAGTGGCAAACATAGTTTGACAAGAAACTTTGTCATGTGGGGTGGCTAGAACCTTTTTTTTCTAATTTGGAGGGTAAGGGGGGGGGGGGGCTTTAAATGATTGATAGATTTATATTCAGTTACACTTCGGGTATCAGTGGAGAGAAGTTCTAATTGCCACCCCCCATTACCTAGTTAACAGCGGCTGCATGTGTATTCTGTTACATGTACAGCATTTCATTAGGCCATTTAACTGACGACATAGACCTGTTTGAGGGCTATTAAATACCCTGATGTTTTAAAATGAGGTTAGGTAATGGATTATAGCAAGCACCCTGAAAAGTCTTAAAATCTTTGGTCTAGTAAACTAAGTTCTCCTGAGGTCGGGTGTACTGTTTCAGACAACCATCATGGCCAGACTATCCCTAGATGCAACTTGCTGTCACATGTCAATTAAGCATTCAGTGGAAATTGTTGGCATTATTTCAACAGTACTGAGCTGGTTGGATACTGCATTATTATCCTTTGAACATGGTCATCCAATTTATTTCTAATCATACTGTATATAATGCTTTCATCAATTGTCCTAATTTAGGGGTGAAAAGCCAATTGTCGAGCTAGCTAGGCCATCATATGTGATCAGAGTGTAGTCTGAAATCCGTCAATTCACACAAGTCTTTCTAATTGTGGGATATATTTTACTAAAACACTATGTAACTCAATTGTACTAGGACAAAGAGTGTTGTGCTTGAAGTAATTTCATACTGGCAATGACTAAAGTTCTGTCCCTTTCACAGCTGTTTAAGATATATCAGCCTTAATTTGAAGGTGTATCCCGGTAGAAACTACTGCAGCATTAATTATACACTCAATTAAATAACAATTAAGGATCCACATGCAACATGATGGAAGTTGAATTTGTTTCTTGCTTTATTAAGTTGTATCGGACCTTGGGAATTTGTGCCCATAATCTGGGGAAAGTTTCTCCCTTTTTCAATTTTATATGGCATATACACGTACTGTACGTAATACTACACATCGCCAAGCAAAGGATTTTTCGCAGAATTACTGCCAATGTCTACTAATTGCCATCGTATTTGCTCATGTCTCTTTTCCTTACCTTCTCACAGCTTTAAACATCACAAATTACTCCTTAATTAAAGTTGATAAAGCGTTCCCTGGAAGCCGTGCCGTCAATCTCATGTTAATTTTAGGAAAAGTTGCCCTCGCCGACATCTCTTGTTATTGCCGACGATTGTTCGTTGTATGTGGTATTTGCAAATGTCTTGCAGAAATCCACATCACCCGAATGAGTACCGTCTAGTACTTCCATGCTTCAACATCCCTCCGTCGATTCCACGAACCGGAACATTTTTCACGGCCAAGAAGGGTGATGGCGCTGTAACAGTTTTTGATGCGCGAAGGAGAAAAGAACAATTCTAAAAACATGCTGCCGCCCCCGTTTCGCTCCACGATACAGTGTCTTTAAAGCCATTGTAATCTGTGAGATTAAGTATTTAAGGTTCCGAAACTTAGGAACAATGATGCATGTTTTGAATAAAACACTTTGTGAGTAATAACCTCGTTGGGTTGTGAGATATGGCACAACAGGATTGCTAATGTACGCTACACTGTTCATGAATCAGAAATCAACTTATTGAACTATCAGTTGGGAAGTTTACCTCGGGGTCAGCAAAATATATAACTCAAATGACGTCACACAAGTCTGAATTTCAGCTGCTTATGGAAAATAAGGAATACTTGGAAAAAAATGTTTTCTTTTCTTCTGTATACTCACAAGTACGATTAAGAAAACAATGAAAATTACCAGAACAATTTCACAAGCTATCATACTGATACAACACAACTTCGGGCGAAACTGTCGGCCAAACGACCTCCAAAACATCGAGAGATTTTAGGTCACACTTTGTGAACGTTTGGCGAATGGTCACAAACTCGTTCCGAAACCATCCCCATCGTTGCACAACAAGCTCAAGCCAACATATGGGAATGTTTACCTCTAAATCGCGCACAGCAGGATTTTTCGCGGAATCGGTCTGTGGGCTCGCACGCGGAAACCGTATTACGTAATCTAATTTAAAGACTTTTTAGCTTTTTTCCAATTTGATATCAAAATGACGAGGGTTTTCTCTGTCCAATAAAACTGAATCTTAAAAAAGTTTTAGGGAAACATATGTAAATTGTTATATCACTTGATATTATTTGACCAATGATACTAGCAAGAATTATATATGGCAAGTTTGGTTTGCTACTATCGACCGAAAATACCCTTTAATCTGTGTTCCCAATAGGAAAATCATAAAACCACTTCCTTTTTAACTGGAAATTGACGAGCCTTTTTCTCAAGACATTAAAATTAGACTAAGAACAGTTTAAAGGGAACTGGTTAAGGAAATCAAAAGTGAGTGAAATGTGTTA
The DNA here is from genome assembly GCA_037179385.1 of Holothuria scabra. Classification (NCBI taxonomy): domain Eukaryota; kingdom Metazoa; phylum Echinodermata; class Holothuroidea; order Aspidochirotida; family Holothuriidae; genus Holothuria; species Holothuria scabra. The sequence continues at coordinate 9,257,656 of CM074191.1, forward strand.
ATATATTATGTGTTTGGGCAGGAAGGGCTCAGTTTGACGGAAAACGAACCATATTTTCCTAGTGATTCACCCAGTTAAGCGTGTACACGGAACACATATGCACTGAACATTCCCATATGTGCTCAAGTTTAGCCTTGAAGTATATTTTCCCACATAGTTTGACTGATAAATTGTTCAAATTTTCCTGAAGACAGTCAATCACACTTTGTTTATGCTACGAATCTTTCTATGGTACACCTGTAGTCAGGCAGCCATCTCGAAAATACAATGAACTTATACAGCAGTATTGCGACACAAGATACAACACAATTCAATTGGGCGTACACATTCGTATGCAAGTGATGCGAAAGTAGGTACAGTGTACTGCATAGACAAGCAGAATAAGCACTATGATATATACGGAATTTTTAGTGAAGATAGAATGATAACAAGAAGAGTACCACTGTATTTTGTAAGTATCATCTGTCTCTCTCTTTCAAATGACATTTCAACATACACTCTAAAATCAAAAGAGTGAACTTAGTCACTCTTTGATCCAGTGAAAAGTGTAAATTCACTCCAATAGAGTGATAATTCACTCCAAGAGGAGGGAAGTTCACTCCAAAAAGAGTGAAATTCACTAGAGGAAGAGGGAAAATTCCCTCTTCCACGAGTGCCTGCAATGATCGCTCTTTTTTTAAGAGCGATCGCTGTGGGCACTCCATCAAGAGTGAAACTTCGTTCGTTTTAATGGAATTTCACTCTTTTTGGAGGGAACTTCACTCCTCTTGGAGTGAATTATCACTCTAATGGAGTGAATTTACACTTTTCACTCGATCAAAGAGTGACTAAGTTCACTCTTTTGATTTTAGAGTGTATTCGTACCTTGAAATCCGAAAATGTGCAGTTTGAAACTTTGCAAGTGAGTTTTCACTCCTTCGGTCTTCTTGAAAAGGTTATGACGGAGGGATCTAGCCAAAGTTCTCTCCCTGACGATGGCTATCCACTAAAATGAGTTTCTTTTGAATATTAAACTTTGTATTTTCCTTAAACAACCAAAAAATACTCAGTTTCGTAACGCCTAGAACTATTGACATTTTTAACGGGTGTCCGTCTTCGATCTGTGTTGGCTAGCTCGAGTGCGGTCTCCCAGGATGCATTTCACCGCGAGTGCTAAAGGTATAAAAATTGCGTAAAAACGGTCACAAATGGGAGGTCTGTTTCCTAACTGTATCCTTTGAAAAACCTAATTTGACCAAACTATTCACACTATGACACTTTTCTGGACGAAGATGGGATTTGGGGACTTTTATTTCGGGAATAACAATTGGCTAGTGCCTTCAACTAACTTATACTTGTTTCCATAGAGAAATCTAGGGAAGTTCAAAATTGACGAACAGAAATTGTATGTATAACATGCTGTAGTAAAATATATTGAAGTCTTACCATGACTAAATTAAATTATCCGGTTATGATTTGTTTTTTGATAACGCCGTATCAACAGAGATGTGAAAGTTCGATTTTTCAATAACATTTTTCCTACTTTGCTATTTCTTATCGCAAAACACACATAGTATCCAGTGCAAATTACAGCATGGTATTCTCCTCCGATGAAAACCAGCTTGTGGTAATGAAAAAGGTACCAAAGGAAGACGTTGTGAGTTTTACATTGGCTTTTTGGTTGCGAACAACAAGCAAAGATTCCCATATATTAATGCACGGTTTGGAAGCTATCGACCAGCGTGTGTTACCATACATTACTTTGGCTTATCCCAACCATCTGACAATAATTATCCAAGGGTAAGTTTGAAACATAGGAGACATTATTCAGAAACATTACATTTTTCAAAATGGATTTTCCCCCTGTATCTAGGCAGCTCTTTGCAAAACTTTTGGAAACTTACCTTTGATAAGATTATAGCTCAATGCGTCACTGTCATCTGGACTAGCTCTTTGTCGCACATGCGACAAGTAGTCAGATAATATTTTTGACATTCTCTGAGACAATGACAAACGTCTTGTCACACATGTGAAAAATAGATTATTGACAACGGCGATATTGACATGAATCTTGAAGGGAAAAAATATCTCATCAGTAAAAATGATGTCAAAACGCAAATTTTGAAAATCCGTTTTGAAATTAGAATTTGTTCAGATCATGCTAAAATTTGAAACCTAAGAAGCCCAGAAAAAGTGTAAAAACTATTTTTGCTAGGCGTTCAAAACAAGATGGTTACCTTCCTACCTCGAGATATTAAATGGTTACAAGAAGACTGTAAATAAATCAGATATATGCAATGTTAAACACTGCAGAGACATGGGAAAATGTTAAGTAGTGCTAAAATATACAAGTTAGAAATTATTTCCATTGCTACACATTTGACTAATGAAAACTGATGTAATATGTGCCACAAACAAATTCTTGCTCCTTTCAGGAAATCCTTTAAATCGGGTGTATCTGTCAACGATAAGGCCTGGCATCATATTGCATTGACCTTTGACCATACCACATCTCTTCTTCATCTGTTCGTTGATGGAATAATTGTTTTTACTCGTTTTGAGTCCATCATCGATCCTGTTTTTCCTGCAAATGGCGTCTTCATCATTGGCAACTCAAAGAACATATGTAAGCAAATCAAAATGCAATATCTGATATTTCTCTCTTATCTTTTTTTACTGGGATAACCACACGTGTGACAAAAGTAGTTGTAACAGAACAATGTACCAACTTAAAGCAATTTGCCGAAGACAATATTCATTGACTACGCAGTCAAATTGCAACTGCTCGAAAAGAGCTTCCCTTCCTTCTCTTACATTTTATGCATGACGTTTGGTGACGTCATAAGGATTTGAATACTAATTAGCTAAAAGTCGTGACTTTTAAAGTCAATTATCTCAGAAACTAGGAACCAAAAAATCGTCAAAACCGTGAAAATCAATTAATAAGATGTAAATAAAATACTTTCGGTGCCTGGTTCTGGGTGAACTTACGGGTAAAAGTGAGGATTTTAGTCCATTTTATGAAACGTCTAAAATGGGTTTCAAATGCTCTGCAAAATCGTTCAGCATTTATTCGATGTTGTTTTAAACTACTCAGTTTTCACTTCAATAGAAAGAAAATCTTGTTTTCTATCTATTGGTACCGTTTTTGCACTATAAAATATTCTCAATGAGTCAGGTACTCGGTAAATTCCACGACGAATCGATTGTAGCGCCCAGAGTATATAAACAGTATAGTAGGCCTACTTTCGCGAAATGAACGTTAAAGGTCGTCCTACATGTAAAACGTTACAACAGCAGCCTAATTCATCCCCACCAGTATTGTTCCCATTTCGGAGAAAATGGTGTGATACTTGCTCCTCCGACATTTTTGCAACAAATTGTTTGTTTTAATGCCATTTACAAATTAAACTAATCAGTAGTGTTGCACTGGTATTGAATGTGATATGCCTGTATACACATACAAAATGTCATAGTGATCATAGCAACTACACTAATAAGCTCTACATACAGAGCAAAACTGCATCTTGTTTGCACTAAAACAGTGAAAATCACCTCACTTTAAAAAAAAAAGTTGGGCTGACAAAAAAGCTGGTTTAAAATCTTTATACTAGGAAACTGTATCAACTTCAATGTTCATTCTTTGAAAAAAAATAATAAATTCTATGCATCATGTAGTACATCACTCATGCAGTCAGCATATTGAGGAAGAAACTGAATGAAAGACCTTTCTAAAAGGGCCTGCTTAGACAGGAAGGGCCTTGCAGAAAAAATCATCAGTACAATGTTTAGCAATTAGTGCTTTTGATTTTTATCATTAACTCTGGGTAAAATTGAAAAATACTGAAGGCAATTAAAGGCAAATACCAATAAGGTTGCAATGGAATGAATATGTCCAGCTGAGGTTTAGCAAATGTGATTTCTTACTGTGAATTCCTTGTGAATTTCTTTTCACATGAATACTGGTCCTAAAAATTACATGATGATGGCTGAACTGCTAGGATAATAATTCATCACTATCCTGTCCTCTTGAGAGAGGACGGAATGTTCCAATCATTGCTATACTGCCTAGGCCAGTTTGATATGCCTAGTAGTAGCTCAAACAGTTAGTAACAGTACAGTCTGTTTTTTGTGCAGGAAACTACCTAAATGTTGCCCAATATGATTCTCCTTTATGTGACCTCCTTTCTTTTTTTTGTTTTGTTTTGAAGGAACGCTTTATTTCAACCTTCAAATACAAATAAGCAAACAAGTATGTACAGAATTTTAAGCAATAAAACCTCCTTAATGATCAAAAATAAATAAAATTATGTAACAAATCTAGGAATGAACTAACAGTTATCACTTCATTGGGTGCCACATTGATGAGAACCCATTTTAAAACAAAGTTGGGTATACTAGAGTGTGACAAAACTAGATGCCAGTGAACATATCATGGATGTCATAATCAATGTCTGTTAATCAGTAATAGGCTTACTGTAATGCAGTTTAGCATCACATTGAGGTGAGCTTTGGGACAATTCAAGTCAGCCAGTGTAAGATTGAGTTTGAGGGGTGGGAACTTGTTACTAAATAAAAAGTGATATAGCTGGCCTATGCATTTTATATGTTTTTGAATGATGTAAGCTTATGAAGGATTAGAAATTGTATAAATTACAAAGCCGGCTCTATAGCCTATGTGACTTTATAGAAATAAATGACTTGAACTATATTACAGTGTGACAGTATACCACTATACTGTAGGTCTATTATGGAAAATGTTGAAAAGGAGTGAGTTTTTCTGTTTGCGGCACAGAAACTATCAGGTAAGAAAGAATAATAACCCGTGAATATGTCCAGACTGAAGCTGAACCCTCTAAATTTAGGGTGTGTTTAATCCAGGCTGACTTGGTCATGGTTCACACACCCCGGCCTGCAGTCCCAATCCCAGGTTTATTTTACAACTAGCCTAGTCTAAGTTACATGCAAGCCCCCCACTTGCCAGCATTGCACTGAATGTTACTGAATATGCCATGAAAACTGAAGCTTCATACTTTGTAGACTGCAAGTCTGCAAACAACACTGGAAGTTTTTTAAAATTGTAAATGCAATGGGTACCTGTCCTGCAAATCCCACAATATAGTCGTTAATTATTTTGTTATGGTCGACGTTTTGTGAGCCGTATTGGAATAGTACTAACAGTAACGTTATAGGATATATAACGTTGGCTGTGTACCAGTACCATATGTATAGTACATACTACATACATATTGTATGGTAAATGTCCCTTCAGGTTTAGCAGTTGTTTACAAAACAATTTATAAATTAAACTACGTAATTTTGGTATCAACAGCAAGCCTATACTATAATCTTCAAACGTCGATACAAAAATATCGTTTTACATCCCTCAATGAGTCAGGTACTCGCAAAGTTTGAGGTCCTAATTTGAGACATAAGAATCGACTGCCTCTTTTTGGGGACGTATTTTTGCAGTATACGTTTGAAAAAACTTAAAAAATCTTTGATTTCTAAGAGAAGGAAAGGTCAAAAAGTCCACTTACCGTGTTGTTGTATCCAATTATACGCCTACTTATATATAATTCAACACGTAGGGGGTGACCCCTTGTCAGTCACAGTTCCGCGAAATCTCATTTGCGCAGACTTTCAAGAAGGCGGGAATGCTAGAGAACTGGTCACGTGACTTCATTAACTGTACAGCTGCGTGTATACTGTACGGAATATGGTGAAATCAATTTCTCTATCAGGGGTTACATCCTTTATTCCAATACCATACAGCTTTCGAAAGTTACTTCTTGAAATGCAGTTTATAATGGGAAATCTGTGATTTCATCGCGGTACAACAAGTTAACATTGCATTCAATTTATTTATAATTTTCATGCCGCTGAATGAAATATTAAGAAACATTGTTTGTTATACCCTACCTCTGGTATACTGTCATGCTATATCTTGCAGACTTCAAGCAATGACATTGAAACATTCCAACAGTATCAAATTTAAAGGACACACAGGATGTTCAGTAATAAAGAAAACGAGAGGAAGCTCAGTGTGTGCCCACCTTACAAAAAATTCCGAGGCTTTCTTGAGAAGCGTATGTATTTTCGAACAAAGATATCTCATCTATAATGTGAGCTATCCTGTGATAGGAAGTCAGGTTTATCGCAACAGGATTCGGAGGACCTGGTCTGGGAATTTTTTTGAAAATTTTATGACGCCCTCGTGACAAGCCACCTGCTGGAATATACCTGATATATAGGCATGAATTACAATATGTCAGAACTTAGTGTAGCTTTAATAACATTAATCGTAAGGTAGCGCTTACATGTTTACCCCGTTAACAATATTGTAAACCTTCACTGCAAGCGACTCTACAGGTTTTCGTGTAAAACATGTAAATAAGTGCACTTGTCGTCAGTGGCGGAGCTAGCGATTTTGATCAAAGGGGGCGAAAATGGCTTTCAGGGGCGCTGCTTTATGAAAGATAGATACCGAGTGAGCCTTCAACCTATAGGCCAGCATATAAGCCAACTTAGATGGTCCAAAATGTCTCGCACTACAGAGCTTGCGTACAAAAAATCGAATAATTTAAAATTAAGAATAAAGTTATTCACAGCTGCAGTTCAGGGTGCCCACCTCAGTTTTAGGTGTTGTGTAATGTGTTGCATGTGGGGGTTATACCAGTCTCTGCATAGGATCACAAACTTATCTCTCTGCATTTAACATTTTCTTAGGTGCCCGTGTTAAGAATCTTTGCATTTCTCAGTGGCTGGTTCGTTTGGGTTATAGCATTCCACAGATGCATTATAATATATCACATTGTGCCGATGGGTTCTTCCCTGCTGTACTTTGATTATCAGGTTTAGGGACTGGTATGTGCAAATAGGCCTACCCAAGCTCAAGTCTCTTTAGATACTTCTGTACTCAATACATTACATGTCGTACCTTCAATTTCAGTGAAATGGGGGGGGGGTAGGCTGTTCACTATCTGATGTCACCTAGTCGGTGGAATGCTTTATTTTTCGGGAATATCACCCATCATGTAAATATATGCATCATTTAAACAAAAGCTTTTAATTCCGCTCTTCTGGAGGAATGTGAGTCGTTCTCAAAATGACATTTTAGCCGCTCGGTGTTTTATAAACCGACTAGAGCGGTTTCTGTTCTTGACTCTATACGGCAGAAAGTTTAACAGTGGTGGGATTTGTAATGAGAGTTAGTAATGCAGCTAAGAGCGCGTCTAACAAAATATCGTTGAACCTTTCCTCTGTTTCTATCGACTCTGGGTCTGGAAAACCCTTCAATTAGAAAGCAAATCTTTCAGATTTGGTGCCATTTCATTGGCAACAATCAGATAATCGGGAGACAGACGGAGAAGTTGCTGATCACCATGCAGATAGAACTCGGAGATTTATTAAAGCTCGCTTTTAGGTGCCATACTTGGATGAAGGTTGTTTTGAAAACGAGTGGTGGTGGTGTTTTAATTTTCTCAAAATATAGAGGACACGCCCTGTGTTAAGAGGCAAAGCAGTTAGTGGCTGAGGCGATCTTTTTAGACAAGTATAGTTGCTAGTGAGAAATTTCCCTGTTAAGGTATTCCCTTTTCTAGGAAATCAATTTCTGTGCTGCATATAGTTTAGCATATTTAGGCAAATCCCTTTTTATGAAGCCTTTGAATGTGTCATGTGGGTATGCAGATCAACTAACGAGGTGTATTGAAAAGTTTCAGTGAGCGCACGGCATTGATTTTAGTGTGACGGAGGCCGCTTGACTAAAGCTTTCACCTCTTAGTAGATGCTATAATCTAGGTAGGTTACCTCAGTTTCGGAGATTCCTGTTGCCAGTTACAGAGAAAAATGAATTTTATCCTTTATTAACCCCTTACCTCGAAAGTTCAGGTGCCGCTCTTAAACTTTAAAGGGAACACTGAGAAAAGTCGTTGTTTTTGTTTTAAGTCTTTGTTTTGAAAGATGTAGCAGAGTCTCGTTTTGCATATCAGGTCTTTCATTGACAAATCAGTAAATTGCTATGTTTCGGCTTTTAGGCCTACGGCATTTTCATGAACTTTAAAAGCTGAAAAGGGCGTCGGTATTACATTTGAGTCCGTCAGGGGGCGTATGGCAGCTTCGCCACTGTTTGTCGTAACAATGAGCTAAAGAGAAAATGTTGTTTTACTACAGTAGCTCTAGGAATGATTTTGGTGTCTAAACCAACTAGTTATAGTAAAGGTAATCATATTTTATTCCTTTAAGCGAGCGATGACAGGTACCTGGAAACATTTAACGGTAAAATCAGCGGTCTAAACCTTTGGAATGAAGCTATGAACAAGTCTACCGTACAGGAGTACTCTAAGACGTGTTTTGCTGGTGTACCTGGTAGCGTCATTGTAATGGATGATCTTCTTGAAAGCCAACTGGGTGAAATTTGGATTGAAGAACCGTCAACGTGTGACCGTACGTATGAATTTAGAAATAGCTAACTCTTTCTTCCGTGAAACTGCAGTTATATTCGGAATCAGCTGTGACCAAGAAATGGTTAGAATGGATAATGTCCACGTTCGACTATAGGACACCTTTTCATACACTAGGCTACCATGGTTGAATGCACAAGGGTTTTAAAACTGTTGTCGCCCTTTTAATTTTATGGTTTGCTTCTAGTGATGGCGCTACGGGAGGGGGACAAAAGGGGCCGGGGAATTAGCCCTTGCTCCTCCACTTGCCCCTAAGTTAGGTAAATTAGGGGTTGGGTTAACCAAAACATTTACCGCAACTGAGATTTCAGTTTCCATCCAGAATTAGGCTGAAACCTGAGATCCTTCCCGGGACTCCTCCCCCTCACCCCCTATACCATGAACAGGTGCTTTGACTTAACGCTGCCCCCGAAAATTTTTGCATCCAACAATTTCCTTCGCCCTTAGTCCCCCCCCCCCCCCATATTGACATTCTGGCCCCGTCACTATTTGTTCCTGAAGTAGATCAAACACCTACAGCATATAAAAATAAAAAACATAGGACTTAAAGTTTTTGAGCTGCGCATATTAATTGACCTTAAAACAGAATACATGAAGCTTCACTCAAAACCTTATCAGCGTGTATAGAGAATGTCTCTTCAATTGAATGTTGTGACATATTCATTTTTGACAGTTTTTCCACATCTGAGGAAATAAAACACTTGGTTATGGTTACATTTTAGCAGTCTTTCAGAAACGAAAACAGAAAAATATGTCCAGCATATCAATGCAAAGAAATCTCTACACACCACACAATGTCTTGTCCAGTGAGGCATAACAGTGGCATGCAATTTTTATCTTCGAATTCCAAAGCTACCTTATCTTTCGGTCACCATTTGATTACCATCTCTAAAGGTGGATATACTAACGTTTATTACACTTCACATTATGAGGGAAAATATCAGACAAACTTTTGGTCACCGTTAAATCCAACATCCGGAAATGATTTGTTAGGAAGACCATTTTGCATATCAAATCCTTGCTCTTAATATTGGGTACATTTTACTAGTAGAAGGGTCATCCCAGATATCCTATTTTACACTTCACCTTAATTTAAAACCTCTAATTTTAGCTACAAATGATTGTGCCAGCTATCCATGTGCAAATGGTGGCGAATGTATCGATGGGTTCCAAGAGTTTATATGCATGTGTAAAAGCGGGTTCGTCGGTCGAACATGCGATGTCAACTATAACGAATGCTCAGAAAATGACTGTGAAAACAACGGTACTTGTGTTGACGGAGTGGACTCGTTCACATGTGAATGCACAGCAGGATTTACGGGATCGGTGTGCGAAACCGACATAGGTGAGTAACCTCTACGAGAATATATAAACGATGATAGGGCAATTAGATGCAGTAACTCAAGAATGAAGTAAAGGCTTTTGAAAAACACCTCATTACTATAATACCATTTTATATTATGTAATAATTCTTTTGCATTGCTTATAACACTGATATAGTTGATGGAGGGTGGAGTGAGTGGTCTTCCTGGAGCCAATGCAGTAAGCCGTGCAACAGAGGTACCCAAAGAAGGACCAGAGATTGCACTAACCCCAAGCCAGAAAATGGCGGTACACCTTGCGGGCCTAACGACTCGGAGATGAAAAATTGTAACGTTCAACCATGTCCAGGTAAGAAATAGGCCCTGGCTGGTACCAAGAGGGCCTTGTATGTGTCCTGAAAGATTAACCTCTCTCGGAGCTCTGAAGTTTGTCGTCGTGGCAGTTGAAGAATTATTTGACTCTGTGGGTGATTAACATTATTTTAACACTGTTATTATTAAATAGACCGAAAATTTTTTCAAGGTGTGCCACTCACTTGGTCGTCTTTCCTCTCCAATTGACTAAGAACCTGTGTGTTTTTGATGCTATTAGCTGGAGTACATTGAATAACCATTTATGTACTGTGACTTGTGTTCTTCGGGCTTCCGTGTTTATAGTCGACGTTAAAAAGTGTGACATTCTCTCGGTGTTGCCGCAAGTGAAAACCATAGTCAGTAACTATTTTCGAGCCCCAGTGGAAAATAATTAGATTTAAAGGGACTGGCCATTGCCTATAGTGGTGTCGAAAACGTGTTATGTATATCGTTAAAATTTTGTACCGAAAAAAACCTAGGTATAAACCGTTTGATGGCTTCAACTTATTGCGAAACAATTAACTAGATACCTTTGGGGTAAATCACGTTAAGGGAGAGATAAATTTCCACAAAGGGTCATTTTACGAGAATTTATCTGAAAATTCTTGCCAAATATTTCATAAAATTTCATGATCTTTTCAATCTTTGTTTGGAAATGCTAGTTTGCAAGAAATTTGTTCGACCGAAATATGGGTATTCAAGGTGCAGAACATCATCAAGTGGTGAAACTACTTGCAGTATCCACTGCCATAGCGGGTACGCATTTTCGTTACCTCCTCTAAGAGCATACAAGTGCGGAAATTCAACAGACTATATTTGGACTCACGAATCAATTACCAATCCTCGACTTCGCGTGCCAGGTTGTTCAAGTAAGTAGCAAAAATAACTCCCTCCAGTTTTCAAGAAAAATCACTTAAAAGTGAAAATTAACAAGTTACAGACTTTGTGGACTTTCGGTATGTCAATGGTAAGACAACGTAAACATGATTGCTTGTTTATTGCCGACATTAAATCAAATCACTGCCCCCATTCATTAGATTAAATCATTAAATGTGTAACTGTATTAGACAATCAGGTCACAGTTTTAAATGTTGGAATTTAATCATTTACCGCTGAAATGAAAATGATTTCATGCTAACATGAAGCAGATTTAATCAGAGATCCGTTTAAGAAGGATATGCAACAAAAATTGCTTTCAAACAATACGTACTTGAAAACGGTGCACGCCACTATTTGACTGACAGGCCTCTTTGGTTCACCTGTTGTGACTGTGTCTTTTTTAATGACGACCTCTACCATTCTTTTTCAAGTACTGTATTCCATAAGCAAAGGTTATTGTCTTCATATTCTTTGAGTTTTAGGTTTGTTTCCGCCAATGACGAAGCGAATAATTAAAAATTCTATTTAAAATTCCATTTAAATGTAAATGATGAATACAAGCATTTATTCAATTTAATGCTTTGTTTATGTAATTAATTCTGACACCAGTTCGTTTAAATGTCTTCTTTAAATTGCATAAATGTCGGCATTAAATTAATTTAATGTCAGCATTAAATGATTTACTGCAAAAGTTTAAAACTGCGTCCTGATTAGCTATACAGAGACTTACTTAATTCGATTCAACATTTACCTACGTAGCAAGTTGTCAGGCATATTCGTTGTTCCATCATTGATGCTGAGGAGCTGAGAGAAGATAGTTTGCTCCGCGGGGTAATTTAAAAATAAATATTTATGACCACTATGGCCACACACATATACGGTCATGTCATTATCAAGGAATGCAATTGACATTTGAGATTCACGATTCACTAATATATATTTGTCAGTTGAGTATTCACCATACCATAATGAAATATAAACCAAGGAGAAACTTTCTCGTGTTACATTGAAACAAATAAGATCACCCCTTCTCAGTTAAACTATTAGTGAACGCTAAGTTTGTTTCAATATATCGCATCTTGATACCTTCATCTCAAACTATACCATGACAAGTTGGCCACATCCCCAAACTTTAACTCTTCATCTCATTAAATGAATCTTTTATACTGGTATCAAAACTTTTCGGTCGCAGCGTACAACCGAGTACAAATGGCCCGGTCCTGCGGGTGGGGGTCAAGGGGGCCAAGCCCCAGAAAGCTCTGGGTTGTAGCATATCTCTGGATAAAAATTAAGTATCATAAGATGCATGTTATTTATTTATTTTGGTAAACCTAAATCCTAACTGTACTACCTTGGGGAAAGTGGGGTTAAAGACAGAATCTGAGGGGACAAACCTCCTCTCATCCCCGTAGCCCCTGTGCTCATTTTCTAAGTGGGGTACATCGTGTTGCCAACTCTGTAAATTTTGAAATTAATTAGTGCCAATCAGTTATGCCTATAATAATAATTTCCTCAGTGTTATCGGTTTCCGTAGGCCATTGACCCCGTGACCTTAAACTATTGTCTCTCTTTCTTGTTGTTGTGGCCAAATTTTCGGGTAGCTACTCGCGGTTTCGAGCTCCGCGTGAAACAGTAAAGACGTGTGAAAGTCGAGCTCTCCGCATGGGTCCAAAAGGACCCAAACAACGGCAAAGGGTCAACCAGTTATCACTTATAGGTAAATTTCCAAAAGATAATACCTCACCCCACGGGAGTAAGCGTTTCACCGCAATTTATGGATATTCATTAGATAAACTTGTGTCACCTATCCATTTGGGTTTTTTTTTTCACTCTGAAAGGGTTAACAAAGCCAAGGGGATTCCAAGTTCGGGTGAAAACAACTTACAAGAATCTGCAATGCTCTTCCATGAGTGGTTCTAGATTAAGGGAAGTCAATAACCACATCGCTCAGACAGCAACAGCTGTAAGTCAACGAGAAGGATGTGTCCAAAGGAAAGAATGTCAGTTAGTAGATTTACGCACAAGTGGGTGTGTCCCACATATTACAAAAAGAAATCTAGCGTTGGGACGAAGTAAAAGAAGTGCTGATAATGTGACTGTGTCAATGACTTTCTTCCAAGCTGTTAATGTTTCTGGAGACAACTTTACAAGTAACGATGACAGTAAGTTTTTTTAGATTTTGATTTTGATTTTAGATTTTGAGCTAAGCCTTATAGAAAATGAGTACTCCGTGATTACATTAAATTGTAATGCGATCAATATCTGGGACAGTGATGTAATCTCACAATGTATCTTTTGAGATTTAACATGCGAAGCAATTGTCTAAAATAAAAAAATATTCGGTCGATTCACAAAAACAGGAGATTTACTTTCTTTTAAGAGAATAGTCATTTGAACCGGAAAAAGTGACTTATTTAAACAGAAAAGAAATATTTCTTTGCTTTGCGGGTGAACTTTGGCCTTTCTTAATTAAGCATGAAGAGGTGAAATGTATTTGCATAATAATTTATTGAGCCAACCACCAAAGATGTGTGGTGATGTGTATATTAATTCTGTATGATGATATACACCTGCAGTAAGTATGTTACTGCACATACAGAACTTTTTTCCAGAATTACATTTATGTGTCTTTCCAAAACAAGCACAGATTTTAAAATTAGGATCAAACGCTGTAATTAGTTCTTTTCAATTTTTGTTTGAAAAACAGTCATGACCCAAGAGAGTGCACAGAGAGCCTTCTCCAATCTTCTTCAGAGCCTGACGACAAGTGTACTCAATCATGTCGACGACGGTTCATATCTTATCTCTGCCGGAGGACATTTGTACAACCCTGAATATGATGAAGAGATTCGTGACGTCATATGCGCTGAGGGTCAGATTACTCCTGACAACGAAACCTTGTGCTGTAAGTATATTAAGAGCTTCCAGGAGTTCTCTGTCAATAACAGGTGGGATAGATTCGGAATCACTTTACTTCACTGACTCAACTTGCCCACTCGATCGAATTTTGGGAAGTTTCAAGATACAGAAAATTAGTTTAGCCTACCTAAGTCATTACTCTTATAACTTGACGCTCTTAGAATTATTTCGTACCCGGAAAGCTGTCTGCACATTCCAGTAAATGCTCCACTGGAAGCTACGGGACTTCGTGTAAAGTGTGATCGTAAGCTCTTCAAGTTAAGTTCCACGAGACCTTAGGTCCGCGAGACCGAAATTGAAAAAGGTCCGCGAGCCTCCCGGTGTTTACTCCAGGCGCCCAACCGTGATCCAATGGAGGCAGGTTCCTCATATTCTGAGGAAGAACCTCGGAAAGCTGCTTTCGGAAATCCGGCATGAGGCATCCGGTATCGCTGCTCGTAAACTTCCTCTGCCTCTTTGAGAGGATCACCTCCGTGTGGAATCAAGGGTAAGATCCCGCCGTTGTCCCCAGTCTGTTGACTGTGAGAACGGATCCGTGGATACCTGCCTGTCCAATAGGGTTTCAGTTTACGGTCCGTGAAGGAGATTGTTTCGGTCGGTGAGATAATAGTCGCCGGGGCCTGAGAGCCTTGGTCCGCGCGGCTTGGAGTCGAAGCCAAAGAAATAGATGAAGAAGGGGCCGAGTTGGCCTTATTGGAGCCCTGACGAGTGGGAACAGATTTGGACTTCGAGCCCCCTTTAAGCAAGGTTTTCGCCATGGACCCCCATCTCTTCTGCTGGCTTGAAACCTTATGTGCGGGGATTGCAGGCGTTCGGTCTCGTGGACTTTCGGTGTCGCGGGCCTTCGGTCTCGCGGGCGGTAACCTTCCGATACTTGCAGCAGGTAGTAATTGGAAAGTCGGCCACGGACGACAAACGTATGCTAGTAAAAAGAAGTTAAGTTATTACATATCTCTTCTCCTTTTCAGTACCTTGCGCAGCAGGAACATTTAAAACAGACACATACTGTCTACCATGTGAAGAAGGCTTCTTTCAACCAGAGGAAGGACAAACTAGTTGCCAGCCGTGTCCTGAGGGGAAAGTCAGCCCAGTGATAGGAGCGGTGTCAATCGACGAATGTGATCTAGAAGACGTTTCCGAGCCCGAAGTTTAATTTCCAACATGGGAAATCTACTTCTGAAATGTTGTTTTTCACTATTGTAGTTCTTTTTAAGATATTTTTCTTACTTCAATGACGAATGTGAATCAGGTAGCGAGTAAGGAAATGAAGAATTGAAAAGCTAACAAATTGTAATGCAATTAAGAGTACTTATGAAGAGCTGACCACTCAACCGATGAGGTTAAATTCAAAATGTAGTTATTAATAGAAATGAAAATTACATTATGATAAAACCATAATAAAGATAAAATCTTAGTGTATCATGTTTATCATAAGTCCAACTTAAAAAAAGTCATACATATAGTTGGGATATTTAATTTTCATGGTTTAAAAATAACAAATCATAATCAATTCAATTTCAGGGAAGTTATATTAGGCTTATCAACTGGTGTTACTTTATCATTCTCACTTATAAATGTCCTATTTTCAATAGACTTGAAATGCAATAAATTTGGTTTCTTTCTTCATTTACTGGACACAAACGTCTCCCCAGTTACTGGTTGCTTGTTTGTAAGTGGCCTTCAATAGACTGCTTTCACATACGTAATCGACCCCGCCCCTTTCACTGGCAAAACCTGTTTTAGTAGTGATAGCTGAGAACCAGCTGACAACCTACTTGTGACTGTTGCTTTGAAACACTGCTGATTCTTGCCCGGCAGTGGGTGTGGCTTATCAATTGTTACGTAACGCGAGAGCACTCTGTAGCTCCCAACTCATGCCCCAAGTCTTTCCTGAATTCCTATGCAATTGTAGTAAACCCGCAAAGAATGTACACATGGTCGGCCCTTATGGGGAAATCTAAAGGCACGCACCCGTCCCCAAGGAACAAAAATTGAATCGGTTATACTTCGAAATGATACATTTTAGCAAAAGCAATAAAAAATGACAATTTCTGTTCAAAATACTTCATACTAGAAAATTTCAAATTTGTGACGTCACAAATTTGAGGAATTTCGGCCAAAATAATGCGTTAATTAATGTCCAAACACACGCGGTCTACGTCTAAAGTAAAAACCAATTTTCTCCCCCCTGGTACCTATTACACAAAGCTCACAAAAACACATTTGGTGGTTTCACGTGGTTAGTCTCTGTTATACCTAAATTTGAAAGGTAAATGCTTTCAAAAAGGTATGCAAATGATGTGTATTAGTGTCGAAATGACAAATCGAACTTAGGCAGCACTTGAAACACAACCCCAAACATTACTTAAAACGTAAACCCTAAAAGACAGCATGAGCCCACATGCGCTAGGTATGAACATAAGTTTTCATATGATTCCTATACCGCGAATCAGAGTCGTGGATGCCGCGGATAAGTATTGTCTATTAAATTTTCCGTAACAAGCATGCACGATTTTAGCACAACATGTTTAGTTTGAAAACGGTAATTCAAATCATGAATCTCGTAAAAGTGCAATGAATATTATGCTGGATTCTGGATCACGTCACAAAATACCCTTATCTTAACTTCGATTGCTGAATGACTCAATACACCGTCGACCAGTCGAAAATGCGAACGTTTTCGTTATTCTATCGATGATGTGACCTCATCGGAAGTGTATCAAATCGGTTCGCAAACAAAGTTACGACTAGTAGTATAATCTGTGACTCATCCAAAATCGGGCATGGATTTTATTGCATTCTCAAGAGACGACAGGTCATCTTTAAGTATTCCTGACCATGAGATATTGTACACGGTCATGAACTATTTGCTGAATAACCAGTTAGATACAAGCTAATCAATTTTCCCAGGAGTTAAGAAATACCCCTAAAGGTTAAAAGCCATTACGTCGGACACAGGAAGCCACGTTCACCTTCTCACTGGCAAGCCACCCTCTTTCTTCTAGAACAGCTGCCCATCGGAATTTTCCAATGTTTAAAGTTGTAAGTTCGTAGTTTATATGAAATACGTGCAATATTCCCCGTACGTTCTCGTATTAGGGCGTTTTGTACGTTGCAGAAACAGACCCGCAGTATGGCTAGGTTACGAATGGGCTTAACAAGCTTCCAGGAGTGTTTGATGTGTTTGAAGGTAGTTGGTAATCACCCCAAACATCAAATGAACCGGTAGTCTACAGAAATTGTTAATTAGCACAGCTTTGTAATTAGCATCAAATTAAAAAAATGCAGAGCAACTTATATTGCACATGATGTGTCGAGAGTGTTTAATATTACACCTTAGGGCTTTGTCTGATCATCATTATATACCCCGAAGCAGCAAAGACTGTGTCTGGATAAAACGAAAGAGTTAAAACCCGTTTAGAGAGGGGCTAGAAGTAAGACCTTAGGGAGAATTTGATCTGTCTGGTGTGATGAATAACTGCATTTCAGCAGCAGGGGGCAGGCAATGGCACTTTTGGATCTAGCTGAAGGATTTAAGCCACTGCTTCATCTATTATGCATTTTGTGTAGTTGCCGAGATAGGTAACTAAATACATACGTTCTTTATTTACTTAAAACATTGATTTGGAAAGTGATTCTGCAAGTAGGAATTTTTGGATCACTCAATCTAAATTAGGCTGTTACTAAATTATCATTAAAATATTCAGGGAATATGCTGTGGGCCATGGCAAGGTATGGCATGAAAAGTGCCCTAAATCCTTCCCACCGTTTTCACCAAGGCAACTGTGACCAGCACTCGACCAGTGTTTTGAAAACTTCTGTTCCTCTAAATAGAAATACGTTTCCCTACCATTTGGGCGAAAGTTTGTGGTCAGCTATTGGGTTTAAAAGACCTGGGACTGAATTATTTTTTTTTTCAACCTAGGTGATGGGGATTCAACCCTCAGGAGGACCCCTTAGCTACGCCAATTTACTCTGCTTTCTGACAATCCGAAAACAATTTTCGATTTTCATAAAAACGCGACTTTTCAAAAGGCGAAGACACCAAAAACTTGCAATGATTTGCATTTGTGAATGTTGTGCTTCTTCCTAATCAAACTCGTTAACCACAAACTGACAGCAGATTCTCTGCTAGTACTCGTGCAAAGGGTTCTTGAAAACGGAACTCAAGCTATGGTGCTTCACAGTTAAACACGGAACTTTCCCTGGCAGATGGAAATGTAGAACTGGGAGTACTAAATCCTACTTTTGAACATTGAAATTCATAGAGGCCGACGATCCAGTTTCCAATCCCAGAGAACCCTCCACAGACTGAGCTTCTATATCTTTTTACAAGGAACAAAGGGGATCTCCAGTCCAAAAAGAATCCTTTCTGGAAGCATGTAACTGCTGTTTAAAGGATAGTGAAAGATGCAAAGATGGTTCCAAGGAGCTGACGTTCGTCACAGTTATCAATGAACCGGTATAGATGCCACTCATTGTTAGTTTATGGACTTCTCAAGGTTGACTGTACTAGGTACATTTTGATTCAGGATTTTCATCAAGACAATAGAAAAGTTTGTAAATTAATTCAGATACTATGGAAAGTTACACCTTTCTTGATTTAACCATTGTCGAGCTTTTCTAGATCCCATGATGCGCTATTGATGCAATGTCTGTGTCTCAACTGCAGTGAAGAAGCTAAGAGTGACAAGGGCTTGGCTTATGATTTTGCCATTAATTTGTCACGTTTGGGTAATAAAGGAGGGATTCAACCACATGGCTACCCACGTGATCGTAATTACACCAATTCATTTCATCTGAACGGCTTGTTCAGATGAATAAATTGGTCAGTGGGCTTTTTCTGATTATCTTGATTTCACTGCCCGCATTCTTCGAAGTAAAACTTTCAACTAACAACAATAAATCACAAGCCATCTCCAAGAATTTTCTGACCTCGGTGCAAACTATGATCGACTGAGGTCAGATGTGATCTCCCCCTCGTGGCCAGACCTCGTGATCCTCTTAATCCTCTTATGCGAGCGGCACTTTGAAAATAAGACTTGACAGTTGCACAATACATTTTGATCCTTCTAGAATACTCATGACCTCGGGGACTAATTTTACAAACGATTCTCCCAGAAAAGAAGAGTTTTACAATTTATTAACTTCTCAGAATTCCATGCAAAGACTTTAAGTTTAATGAGCATTTTAAATGGAAGGGAAGAAGTACGCAAAAGTTGACAATATCTCTGCACGTGTTGAATAAGACAGTAAGATGTATGACTAGATACTTTGCTGTAAGATTGTGTCACGTATCTGTGGGATCAATCACTCAAGGGAGCAAGTTGGCTGATTGACATGGATTTCTATGACAGTTGGCAGCTTTGGGAAGAAATTTCTGAGAGAAATCACTTTTTGTTGACTTCAGAGAATAGTATAGGCCCGTATAACCCCAATTCAAATGTATTTTTCAAAGACCACAACTTAAATTAATTGAGTGTGAACGCAATATGAATGACGTAGACTAAACAGCTGGGTATCTGTTGGGGAATTCCTTGTTATTAAGAGCGGAAGTGGAGTGGTGCTATTACACGCCGTGTGCGGAGGTGTACTTAAAGGTACTCTCTAGCATTTCAGACAACTACACTATCGAACTCGAACAAAATCTTTTCCTTCAGACCTATCCTACTAGATTCTGCATTCAGTGGCTTGGTCACCGTAAGGTAATAAACGGGGTGCCAGGACTTGTCGAGATCTAATTACAGTAACGCAGTTTATTACTTGCCTCAGTGTAAAATTAATTTGTCTTCAGTTATGCGTTTCAAAAATAAATAAGTCCCCTGTCTCTTTAAGTCCTTTTGTCTCTACTGGTAAAAATGACTTATCAAACAAGTAAATGCAATATTCTCAGCTGATTTTCTTTAATCGGGTATTATCGTTCATCACTGAGGAACTCACTCATGATTGTAGGAACTGGAGGCGGAAACTGTTGGCTGTGGTCCCCTTCCTGATCTTCAGGGATCAGAATACTTGAATATTCGTTACCTTCATGCCTTAAAATAAATGAAGCTACTGCTTCAATAAGAGAGATACTTTAGGTTAAAATCACAAGTACTGAGCTAAACACGTAACTAGGTCATTTCTTGGGGCTTGCATAAATTTGATTTATTTAGCTATGTGCCTTTTAGGGCGTGCTTTGAAGAAGAGATGCCAGGCTAAGTTCAGAATTAAAACCACATAAAACCTTACTTGCAGCTGCAAGCACGTACAAGCGAACACATACCGGCACACACAAGTACACAAGAACACGTACACGCAAATACGTGGATGCAAACTCGCATGTTTGAGTGTTGCCGGCGTCCCTGAATTGAACCTACGAGACTGGGTTTTCTCATGCAAGTGTGTTATTCTTCAGTTTCATCTTGAAGCCTCTGGAGAAGCGCATCCCCTGCTTCCACAAGCTGCAACTCTGATATTCGTTCCACACGAAGTGGCATTGTATACGTCCTATACTTACACATCATGGGCATTGTTATCTCAAAGTATACAGCATGTCGGAAAAAATAGCCTTAGAACAATCTGGTCAGGAACTGTTCTCAGTACTAATTATATGCCCATTTAAGCATTTGAAAATGACCATGAAGGTTGAAATTTGATAGCACTTTATCTCAGAATAAGCTGAAAGGGGATGTAGTCCTTCAGTGCACTTTAAGTAATTTGATTCCCTTTTTGCCAGCACTAATTATTTCAGGATTTGTTGTAAGTTGTTATTTGAACCCCAAAGTTGTTGGGCTTCTATTGTACCAGAATGGTAATCAAATCTGCAGCTCATTGAAGCAGCTAATAGGAGTAATGAACCAGTGGTCGGGTACCATAACTGGGAACCGCAGTTTTCCCTAAAAACTACGGTAGCCATGACGGATCTCCTTGAAGGCTAATATCCCGCAATGGGTATGCACGTATGCTTACACAAAAAGAACAGCTTGGTAAAAGCCGCATGGGTAAAAAGTGATTGCAGTTGTTGATCTTAACTATCTGGTAAAATGCATGGTATTGCACAATTAAGATCAAGAGCAACAAAATAGGCCTACACGTTATACCACAAATTTACATAATCTTTCCTGAACGGTAAGGAATATCATGCAGATACATCGAAAAACGGCATGACAGACTTTTTTTCAGGCTTGAATGATTATGATTTTTAAAACTTGAATGATTATGGCCCGAACGATCAAATGGTCATTGGTCAGCCTTCTTGGATTCTAACGAAAGCATCTCCGTAATTACTGTGAACTGCTGTTTTTTACAAGCCTGCCAAGATGTCCCTGCTGAATAACGCTGAGGGAAGTGTCGGTTGGAAAAGAAGAGATTGTCAACTCTCAATGAGGTCAACTTAACAGAAAAGAAAAACCAAACCAAAACAACAAGCATCAGTCTCCTTCTATACCCAACCAGTGTAGCGTTGTCAGACTTTTCAAAAGACGGGCAACGAGTGCCAACGACTAGGATCGCTGTAGGCGCCCTGACGAGTAGTCTTTTGCATGTAGGACCGATTTAAACTCTAAGCGGCACCGAGGTATCTGAGTATCTATTAAGTGACCAGTACGAAGTATTTTACTGTCTGCACTTGTATTGCTCTGGATGAAGACTAAGCATGTCAAATGGGATACTTTTCCTTTTTTTTTTCCAAATTTTGTTACCCTTCATCAGTTTTGCACTTGTGCTTTAATATTTTTGAGCGGGTAGTGCTATGCAATTGGGAATATAGATTACGTTAAATGTTGCACCTGGGATGTGCATGGGTTAGTTAGGTCGAGTTTAACGGCCCAGTTTCCAACCTATTGGTTCAAGTCGAGCCGGCCAAGGCCCTTTTCCCTGCTCCATTGCTTATGCTGAGCATCACGCACCACGGCAGTAGGTTCCTTTTTAGAGTGTGGTATGACTCAACCTGGGAAGCGAAGCCGGGCCTTCCGCGTGAGAGGCGGATGCTCTTACACTCTTAAAAAAATTGGGCAAATTTTGCCCAACTTTTTGACCAACACTGGGCATCTATTCAACAACCTAAACAGTTGGGCAAAACTTTAACCAACCAAATTTGGTAAAGTTTGAACCCAACTGTTGGGCAGGAGATTACCCAACTGTTTGGTAAATTAGCATTTTAAAACATACCCACTTGTTGGGCACTTCTTTTATTAAGCTGTTGGGCAAATGCATTAACCAAATGTTGGTTATATGTTAATCATCTTTCCCTTAAACGTTGGTGCTTTCTTTACATGTTAGGTTGTAGGTTATGGCAGGGAGCTGCCACTGCAACTCCCTGGTTATGGCAACCCATCGGTCCCGGTTAAAAAACCCTGGCTTAATAACCTATTTGGTTTGTCACTGAGTTTCGTATAGGTACGTCCAAAACTATCATTTTTAAAAGGCACTGTAAAATGATATGTGTTAATGATGTGATGAAGTCTTGTAGTTTCATCCATGCATAAATGTGAACACAAGGGCTGCATGAGAATAGCTGGTCCGTAGCTGTCATACACTGTTATCATGGTTATGAGACAGGTTTCTTGTTATGCCGTTATGTTTCAAATAATACTATATAAATGCTCATTCGGACGTGAAAGAGAATATCCCAGATCCTGACCTCTCATTGGATAGCAGTTTTGCGCCAGATACGAATCATGGAATCCCATACAAATGTGTTCTAGTTCGTAGTACTGTTTAAAGAATTTTATGGAAATAGAGATCGCTTTCATGGTCTAAAGTAATGTACGAGTTTAGCTGTTTGGCCAATATAAAAGATGCCAAAGAGAATTTTCAGGTTATGGTACCATGGTCTGATTATGAGAAGAATTGTGAAACAAATCGGGTCAAGTGCACTGTTGTTTGGTGACAACACTGCAACCAACAATATACCCAACAAATTGGCAAAAAGTTACCCAACAAGTGGGTAAAGGGAAAATATGCTCAACTGTAGAATAAAAATGTTATCGTCATTTTGACCAGTCAGTTGGGTATAACAGTATTCGCGTGCATGGAAGGGGAAATTTAACCATTATGTGAGCAAAGATTGACCAACACTTAAGCAATTACTTTTACTCAACAAAAACTTTGCCCAGCGTTTAAACATTGCACCAATTAGCCCCAAAGTTGGGCAAAGTTTAACCAACACATTTCATAAACTTCTTTAACCAACGGATATTTTACCCAACGTTTTAAGAGTGTACCGTTAGACCAAACACGCGGTCTGGATGAGCATGGGATCGTAATTCCAGTAAGTGTTAATGTACAAAATAAAAGTACATGCTGACCCTACAATTAAGGTGACAGCTTCACATTTGTAACCGAATGTGTATATAAGGCGGGGATTAGGGACTTCACCTGGAAAATTAATTAAAAAACCGATACAGTGCTTGCATATCGTATGAGACGTACACTCTCCGTGACAGCCAAAGAGTGACCAAGTTTCACTCTCTCGTAAAGTGAAAGTGTGAATTCACTCCATTAGAGTGTTAATTCCTTCCATGAAGATTGAAATTCATTCCCAAACTGAGGAGTGGAAATTTGTTATTTAAGGAGTGCCTGTATTGATCCCCCTTTTTAGTGTGACCCCTGTAGACACTGCATCAGCCCATCAGCAGTTGTTTGGGGTAAATTTATTTTGCCCATTTGTAGCAATGGATGGGCCCGGAAATTTGTTGACCATCGCTGCAGCTGTGTATAATCATTCTTTTGCAGGTCAAGATTCAGGGAAAATTCTGGTATTCAATATCACGAATTTTCATGGAACGGAATAGCTTAACTCCTTATTTGTAGAAATATATTCCAACTTTATGATCCCGTTTGGAGCCGGGTTATACCTCGACAAAGACCACGACAGAAGAGCAAACCTGCTCTCACAAAATGAAAAATTTCAGCGGCAACGGTTACTTTGACGCAAGTCCAAAAACAGCAAATTTTCAGTCAATACAAAGCAATGCTTATAAGCAGTTATTATTTCGTACTCTATTATTAGAAAATAACTGCCTCTCCCGCATATACCACCCACAGACTGTATGATCAATGTCAGACTACTGGCAGACTTGATCCCTGAGTGTATGATTGGGTGCATAAGTGACCTGAGAAAAAAAAAACCACAGACACGGTTGGGGTAGAGACGGTCAGTTTTTGTAAGTCCCGGGATTGTGAATGGGAAAAAATATATCTCAGAAAATTTTAAATTTGGCTCAAAGTCATTGGTTGGGGTATAAGAGTAAGGTACTAGGGTTTTTACAATGAGGGATACTTGACACGTTCTTTCATAATCCGGTGTCGCAATTACGAAAAGAGGTAAAGGGATAATAGGGAAGGGAGGGATTGGAGTGTGGCTTATTTTTCAGCCTGAAGATGATTAGCACATTGACATGATTTGGAAATTCCCACCCTGGGAAATAATTCCCAGGCTCGCACGGTATGTGTGGCACCGAACAATATGTTAAGTCGCTAGGTAGTCATCGTATAGAAACAAACTGACTATAGTATAAATGAATTAATGGCGATGTCATTCCTTATTTGCGGAATCCTCTGTCCTTCCATCATTTTAGTATGTAGCAAACGGTTATTTCATGTGCTGTTCTATGCCCTCCATTGAGCCCATAACGAACGAATAACCATGGTTACTCTGATACCAAAATTAAATGTTTGTTGCTATTGGGGTCATATCTGGCATATGGTTCTTTCATTATTTGATCTAGTTACAGGAACAGCTGATGTATCTCAGGCTTTTAAGCGTTTTAATCATGATCGTCCTCATAGCCCTCGACGACCAACCTCAACATGCTTGCCAGTTGTCCCGTTTTTAGATACGGGAACCACTGACAAAAATGATTTCAATGACATATGTCTATCTTACAGCTGCCCACCCCACTCCCCCTCTCCTAAGGTACCGTTCCTCCTATACGGTTTCAGTGAATGCTAATGCTGATAGTATCTACCCATGAAAGTATAACAAATTTGCCGGTCCATTTTTCAGGCGATAGATCAGCTTTCCACCACATTTTGCGAGTTCCTTGAATCGAGTATGCATTCATCCTTTTTTTGCATGTTTCACTGAATTTGCCATACATCGTAATGGGACGTGTTAGACTCAGTTTATGTGAAAATAATTACAAATAAATAATTGACGTAAGTATCAAAGTGAAAATACGGAACCAGAAGAGCTACAGGTTTTCCTAGTCTAGTTCAATCATCCAGAGTTTTTTGTTTGAAG
Source organism: Holothuria scabra (assembly GCA_037179385.1). Taxonomy (NCBI): domain Eukaryota; kingdom Metazoa; phylum Echinodermata; class Holothuroidea; order Aspidochirotida; family Holothuriidae; genus Holothuria; species Holothuria scabra. The sequence goes on from CM074191.1 coordinate 9,282,801, forward strand.
GATATAGCAAAAATAAGTAATTCATCAAGCAACTATATGTACGTGTATAGAAATGAAGAAAGAGCGTAAGCGAATCATAAGGAATTTAAGGTGCACAATACATAAAAAGCACATTAAGAAAGTTATAAAGAAAACAGATGTTTTTTGAAGTTTTTTTTTTTTAAATTAACATTAGGGGAATTTAGTAATCTAGTGTCAAGGGAATTCCAGGGGTGTACACCATGACTCCTCAATTTAGAGTGGGAAACCATTGTTCGTGTCTAAGGTTGTACCAGATTATCTCTTCCCCTTATGTGATGATTATGATGGGTACTGCTTGGGAGGTAAAACGAATTCAAATATAGGGAAGTTGGTCATTGTGGTGTTTAGATAGGGATATGCCTAACTGGTATTTATAGTTGTCCTTTGAAAGTAAGAATAAAAATACTTAGGTATGTGGGTGTAAGGTGGAACATTTGAAATTAACGGACCGCCCGCTTTTGGAGGGCCAAGACTTTGTCAGTAAAAAGTTTTTTTTTTCAATTGTTTTTTTTTTTTTTTTTTTTTTGAGGGGGGGGTCGTTCCAGAGCAAAAATACTACAAGATGAGGGACTTTAGGAGAATAAAAAAAAGTGAACAAAATTTTTCTGGGAAGATCATATCTCAATCTATCCATAACAAAATCATTTATGAAAGGTTTTTGTGACATTGTTCATGTGATTTTTTTCCAAAACTGATTGCTAATCGTAATACCTAGAAAATTGGCTAAATCACTATTCTTTATAATGGTAGGCTTTAAAATTTGAGAAAACCATGGTTATCGCTCTCTGCTTTTCCCAAAACAAACAACTTTGTTTTATTCATGTTTAACTATACGATAAACGTTTCAGTACATCAAACCACCTACATTTCACAGCAGTATATCAGCAATCATGAAATAGTTAATCCTTTGCAAATATTATAGAGATTTCGGCCCCTCAAACGGTTGGCGGCATTTATACTTTGACCTTGATTCCTGAGTCTAGCAGTTCAGTGGCGTATTTTTTGCATTTAACCAAATCATATCAAATCATATCTTATCAAATCATATCAAATAGGTACTTCATGTTTCAAAAATAACGAAAAAGATGACAATATTTGCAAACGAGCATTATTTCTTGATATTTTTAGCAGTAAGGCAGGCTGTGCGAGCACCTGATTGAAATCTCATGGTTAGTTGGTATTGGTCCTCTAGTATCCTAAAAAATCTACCAATTCATAACGCCTATTTTCAAGGTGAAGAATTTTCTCATGAAGGAATGCACCGATTTCGAAACTGAACCTTATTCGCGAGTTTCTATTATGACTTCTTGCTTTTAGTAAGTTATTTTTATATTCATGTTGCTATGGATCGACTGGAGAGGGAAGTTCCGTACCCCACGATTTGTTTTGAAGCAACTTCAAGGTATTACAGTTTTCTTCTGATTTCTCTTCAAGGAATATTTTATAATATTTTAGAGCTTCAGTATTGCACACTCAAGGTTAACCAAGCAGTAACTCCTTTTTAAATTTCACAATTGAAGAGAAAAAAATATTGTCACGTGAGCCACAAGAGCCAATCGTGAAACATGACAGTCTGTTACACAACCTTAAGTTGCCAGGGAATGACTGCATGTCCCGCCCTTTAAGAGATACTAAAAACGGAAATTGTCAATCACTCTGAAGCCAGTTCAGTAGATGTTTACGGAAAACAGCAGCTTTCCTGGAATGTTTTACCAGGGGTGTGTTAAACTTGTCACCGTTTGTTTCAGTTTATTTGGAAAGGCGGTAGTACTGAAGATAATACCAGAATGTACTGCACATTGTAATACATTACAATACAACAGTAGAAGACAAAATAATGTTTCACCTTAACATAAGATTCACAAGAGCTGCAAATATGCCACAGTGTGGTAATTAGCCTCCATCATAGTTTTATCCCAGGGAAAATGGGTGCAAATTCTGTCAATGGACGGATCAGGTTCTGGAATATAGGCCCCACCCCTAAATCCAAAATGACAGTTTTTTCCTAATTCCAAGAGGCCAAGTACCCGTGTTCAACGTAAACAATTAACCCTAACTTTTATTTTGGAACAGATTTAAAAGTTTTCGAAAAAATAAGGCAACTAACGGCTTCTCGTTCGCCAAGGGAGACAAATCTGGCTGGCAGGCCGCATCAACACGCCATTGGTGGCACCCTCTCCCAGATTTCTTCCGTACTTTTAACATATTTTGAAATGCTCAAGCTTATTTGGTCACTAGAAGACACAAATGCACCATTTTCGTAGTCCCATACTTATGATGAGGGTAATTTTCAGCAATTTTTCAGTTTTCAGGTAGATTACTTTTATTTCAAATAAAATATTGCAGCCTTTTTCATCATGTCTAGGCTAACGTATGCAAAGTAGAAAAGGGAGAAAGTACTAGAATATAATTGATTGGTAAACCCACCTACAGAACCTTATTATTGGGAAAGGATATGTAGATACGATTTAGGCGGTTAGGTTTCGGGGTTAGAGTTACGGGACACGACCTCCTGAAAACCCGGGGGACTAATGAGGAGGGAACTAATCCAAGGAAGATAAACCAATACGCTTGCTTTATATCCCAATGTTGACTTAATTTATGGAAAGGTCAAAACAAGTTCATGAGGACATTCCTGCTTTACTTATAACTTGACTGTACTGGCTTTAACTTCAACCTGCATACAATGCCATATTAAAATAAGCCTGTGGAGTGTGTTTACTGCAAAGCTGATGCCGCTCTCTCTGCGTGTGTGGACAGACCCGAGCTGCAGCTACTTTAGTTTAACCCTTTACTGTTGTGCTCCAATCAGGGCATATTTGCCCGCCTCGGAAGTGGGTGGAAAAGCGGACGTAGCACGCCCGCATCAACTTCCGTAGGTTATTGATCCCGTGACCTTAAACTATTGTCCCTCTCGTTGTTTTGGCCGAATTTTTGGTAGCTACTCGCAGTTTCGAGCTCCGCGTGAAACAGTAAAGATGGGTGACAGCCGTATGGAATACCGTTTTAACATTTATTTGGGAATTTCAGATATCTCTAATTAATTTCAGATACCTCTAATTCAATTTCAGATATATCTAAATAACTGCAGATATCTCTAATTCAATTTCAGATAGGCCTATCTCTAAATGTTTGCAGATATCACTAATTCAATTTCAGATATCTCTAAATAATTGCAGATATCTTTTGATAGGCCTATCTCTAAATAATTGGAGATATCTCTAATTCAATTTCAGATATCTCTAAATAATTGCAGATATCTTTTAAATAATTGCAGATATCTGGAAATAACGAAGTATTTCAGATATCTCTTATTCAATTTTAGATATCTCTAACTCCAATTTCAGATATTTCTAATTCTATTTCAGATATCTCTAATTCAATTTCAGATATCTTCTGATTCTATTTCAGATATCTCTAATTCAATTTTAGATATATAAATAGTGCATAATTAGAGATATCTGAAATTCCTGAATAAATGGTATTCCATACAGCTGCGCTCTCCGCATGGGTCCAAAAGGACCCAAACAACGGTAAAGGGTTAAACCTGCTTTGTATTCAACCTAGTAGATGGACGTGAAGGCAAAACCACACATGCGGATTTTACACCAGGACTGCTAGTACTCTTTCCTAGAACTATGGGGTATAACTGGCGAATGAAGTCTCCAAGTTATGGCTACATTTCATAAGCATGTACTTTTGTGCGTGAGCCTGTATTTGAGTGAGCATCGTGCTTTTTGTTTCAAACATATCTCTTGCACGAGAGGCACATTTAGCCAAAGGCGCAAGGCATTGTTTAGTGTTAGAGCATCCCACTTCCAGTCGGAAGGGATAGAATTCGACTCCTGGCCGGATCGTGCCAAAATTTTAAAATGGAGCCTACTGCAGTCGTGCTTGTTATACTCAGCACAAGTAATCTGGTAATGGGTACTCAGGAAAAACAAGCCACTGAGTCACAATCTGGAAAATGGCCGTGACCGGCTCGACTTAAATCAACCGCTTAGAAACTGGACCATAAAACTCCATCTAACCTAACCAAACCTCATGCTCGTAGCAAGAAAACTGTCAAGGAGGGATCGAAACCTGTAGACAGCCTACTATCTAAACGTAGCGCCTGAATGTTGGTCCCGAAACGGAGAAAAAATTTTAGCCGAGAATCCTCCCTTCCCTGGAAATGGCACTTCCCGAGACTATATGTTAATGTACTGCATATAAACTAATAAATAGCGGAAATACTTCTAATATTGTAAAATACAAGAAAGTTATACCCCAAAATATGTTCACGAAGGAGGCAGCCATGGAGGAGACGGCCGTCTTTTATCAAAGTGGGTAAATTGGCGGTTGTCACAGGGTAAAACCTTTCGCCTACCAGACCTTTAAGAATAAACCGGTTTTCGGAGTCTTTAGAGGAAACAATAAATGAAAGGCCAAATTAAGTTTTGCTTGAGGAGCACTTATTCTACATGACCAATTCAATATTATGGTGTTGTGTCAAGATATCAGTCGGCCAATAAAATTATCAACACAAGTTGAACTTGAAGCAAGTACGTATATGGTCATATCGTCATATTGATGGATTGATGGGTGGTCTCTTGTTTTTTTTTCAACTTTACATCCAAGAATTTTCCTCCACAATCCCATGTTGCGATTGGAGGTATGGGACTACAAGTTCTACATTTCCAATGGGTAAATCCTAACCTAATTAACTTCGAGGTCAACCAAAACAAAATTAAAAAACAAAGAAGAAAATCCTTCTGAATCAAAGGAAGTGACACAACCTGTGCCAGTAGCGTAGTCAGGACTGTGTCATGCAGGTACCAAATGATGCTCTAGTTTTTTGTTTCAATATGTGCACGAAAATAGCAGAATTGCCTGTTAACTCCTTCCCTTAACAGTTAGCCTACATGTATATAATAGTGGCTGAGCAAATTTACTTTTCACAGGGACCTCTTCTGCCTGACGTCTGGCGATATTCAAACCAGTGGTTGTCTCAACCTTCTGTGAGATGGAAGTAAAAAATACGTGGTTAGCATTAAATGGAAGGAAAAAGAGACATGATGCTGGTTTCCAGATTTCCACAAAAACGGTGTATAAACTATTTACCGATGAAGGTCGTTGAATATGCTGAACAATGCTCAGAAATATGTAAAGAAAATATTAAAAATAATGGAGACTCCAAAGCTTTTAACGTGTCCTCACACTCGAAAACTAATAGAGTGAAAAGTCTTAATTCACTCTAATAAAGTGTCAATTCTCTAAGGATAGCATGATTCACTCAAAAAAGTGATAGTGCACTCTTACCTTGGAGTGAATTTCGACTCTTTTTGGAGTTGACTTTTAATGTTTTGTTCTGACAAGTGAAATTTTATTCTCTCAGTTTAGTTTTAGAAGGTCGAATACTCGAAATTTTGAAATAAAAAGTGGATAGCCCAGGATTCAAGGATAAAGTAAGCCTACTTTATAATTTTAAACTTCTTGTGATGATAATGGGGAGTGGTAGAGTAGAACAAGGTGCTGCAATCCCACCTCAGACCCACAGAGAACCGGTTTTGAGTATGAAAATTGATTTTTAAATAAAATGATATGTGTCGAATTTTACTTAAGTCCTCCCGACTCTCTGGCAAAGGGCCGTTTGGCGAAACAAACTTATGTGTCGATACTTGAAACAAAACTCAATCCTCATTGCCCTCCTGGAAAAATGTTCAAGCTAAATAAATTCTAACCTAGGTGTAGGATTCTTATGTAGACATCAACTTTTTGCCATAAAGGTTTAAGTGTTATAATTGTTCCTTTTACGGAACTAGTCCCGCGATTTCATCTCAACCCAACCAGCCAACCACGTCCTTACCAATAAAGTCCCTCCCCTGCAGTTTCTTTCGTCAACTTCTCGATCTGTTTTCTACGAACTGGAAATAATTAGTTGCCATTACCGTATTTACGCAAAACAAAGCTCATATGTAAATAGCCTAATGTAAATTCTCGACTCTGCTTCGACTGGCAATGACCATGTAATATTTAAATTCCATTCCTTTTGCAATCCTTTTATGTTGGGAGATGACTCGACTCGATTTCTACGTAACAACATTCGTAAATGTCCGATTCCTGCAATTCGAATGCATGTAGGTAACGACAACGTCCACAACGATAATAATAAAGACCCCCCTTAATGATAGCAGGTCCCTCGTGGGAAATGACAGCTTTCCATTTTTATGAACAGGTCCACGGTTTCTTTTGGAGAGTTAACCTTAACTTTTTACTTCATTTACGACTTTAAAGTTATCCATATATAACGAAAAAAGTCATATGAATTTCCAAGTAGGTGCAAAAGTTAGGTATGTTTTGTCCGATTGTGTTTTTGGTTGGAGTTTGAACACCCCTCCCTTTCTAGATACCAATCAGGGGTGGCGCCAACCGGAGGGGGGGGGGGGGGGGAGGTGGCGGGGGCGATGCCCCCCTCGTGGGGGATTACTGCCCCCCCCCCCGTCGGGGAAGGTCGGTGGTTTCGTCAGGGAGGCCTAAAAATAGTAAAAAAAATAATAAAAAAAAACCTACAAGGACTGAAGTTACTTGGTGGATGATCTTGGACATATTTTTTACATTGAAATGCTTTTTTAATGCATATAGGAATCGACTTTTAGCTCTGTTATACCTCGTTCAATGTACCTTGTCCTATCTCATCTCCCGTCGGGGAAGAACGGTAATTTCCTTCGGGGATGATCATGAACTGTTTTTTTTTATGAACTATTTTTTTATTTTCTTTGTGCGCTATTTAAACGCATATGTGAATCTTTTTCAATCACTTCTTACTAGCTCTGCTATCCCACATCCCTTCTTCAATCCACAAGGTCATGCCCGGGGAAGGATGCCATGTTGTTGAGAAAATACAATTTCGTCGGGGAGGCTTCATTTTACATGTCCACCATAAACTGAAAAAAAAATTACAAAATTGTTATTTTTTTCAAAATTAACTCCATATTTTTCAATATTTGATGAAAAGACAACCAAAAATTTCGACGTGTTACGCGCTCCTTAAAATCTCTAAGGTCACGTCCCACGGGACTAACTCAAACCTTGTCGGGGCCTTGAGATGCTGGCCCCCCTGTCGGGGAGCTTGGTCCCCTGTCGCGCAAATCCTTGTGCCACCCTGGGATACCAATGTGTACATATGGGAGTTTGTGTACATGATGGTAATTTGGTGGATGTACGGATTTCTTAAATGGTCATGGCTTTATAATGTGGTCCTCTTTAATTGTCCTAAGCAGACTGGCTTTCTGGATGCGAGACAAGTAAACCTGATTTGATGGATAGATTTCGCAAAGGTCAAGAAGACGGTACTTCAGCACAAACGAAGCGAAATGTGAAAGCATATACTTTTCTTTAGATAGATTTATTCAAGTATAGAGTACCCCTGTCACAGTTGTAACTTCCCAGGAGAAGTTCCCACTGCCAGGGGATAACCTAAACAGAAAGTTTTACAGTATCAACACCACAATAATGGATGTAGAATAGAGGGCTTTCACCTGACGTCAAAACTGGAGAGCCGCGCCCACCGCCGCGCAAATATCACCAGTGTTTTAGAGCAACAATAGCAACAGTCACACGTGGATCTTCGGCTGCTCCTCAGCT